>JAZGVP010000004.1:1072500-2325000 GCA_037043795.1 Cunninghamella bertholletiae | reverse complement strand
AAACAACAGAAGAAGGAAATGTCACAAAACCAGCTGGTGAACCATCATCTCCAAAAGAACCATTTATTGATCATCTTCGTCGCCTTTTCGCTCCTAAAAAATCTACAGAAAATACAACAGAAACTACTGATAACGCTGTACCTGCCGAGAATGCTCCAACAAGCAATATTGAAGAGCCTTCTAATGCACCTATCGAAACATCAAATGTTAATGAAGGTAAATAAATAATAGTAAACTTTTTTTTACGCCTACACCTACTATTTTAAGAAGATGGAAGGAAATACATAGAAGAGAATATAATAACAATCAAATTGATATAAATAGATCTTACCCAAATATAATTTTATATATTATAGGAGCACCTAAAAATGAAGAACCAAAAGCTTCTTTAACTCGTCGAATTAGCACAATAGCTCAACATTGGTCAAATAAATTAAAGGATAATAATAAGAAACAAAAAGCAGCGCCAGAAGCTACAACAACAACTAATGAACAAGGACAAGCAACTACTACTGGAACTACCGAAGCTGCTGAAGCTGCTCCTGGAAGTCGCCCAGCTAACGAACCTACAACTGAACCTACACCAACTACTACTGAAGCTCCTCTTACTAGCTCAGCTCCTCCTGTACAAGCTTCTGCTTAAAAAAAAGTTATTATCTTTTAATATTATTATTATTATTTTAATATTCAATATATATATATATTGAGTTACTTTTCTTAGCTAATTCTTATATTTTTATTTTTTATTTTTTATTTCTTATATTTTAAATTTTTTCTTTACTATTTTATACTATTACTTATATTATTATTATTATACTAGTTATTTTTATTATTTCTTTTAAAACCTTTTAATAATCATATTATTATTATTTTTAGTCTTATTTTTCTATTTCTTTATTTTATTTTGATAATAAATGGAAAATTAATATTCACTTTTGGTGAAAACATTTTTTTTCATCACCGAAATGCAAAAGTTAGATCCTTTGTGTCACACATAAATAAAACCAGTTTTTCCTCCTTAACTTAAATTATTTCGAACTAATCGTTTGTCAATATCTTTTTAATATCTGCTAATAATATATTTATTCTTTTAAAATATTTTATATAAATGAATATATTAACAATCAATAACATGGTAAATAAAAATGCAACAATAGCATATTTTAATAGAAAAAAAGTTTCAATAACTATCATTATATCGGAGAATAAATATTTTTTTGACAGTTTTATGCATTATTTTTTCTGAAAACTCACTCCCTTTTAATGATGAGGAGTAATTTTTTTTTGTTTTGCTTAAAGGGAAAGCGATATATATATCAATCATCTGTATGATATAATTTCAAGCATTTTTTTTTCCCATGGGATATATATGTATTAAAATAAAATGATAAAGATACGATTTTTTTATACCTATTTTTTATACCTATTACACCACTTTCAATTAATTAAAAATTAAAAACAATAACAATAATGTACATATGTAACAATAATAATAATAATAATAATAGTCATAATAAATAGTATATGTATACAAGTATAAAAAAGAAAAAGAAAAAAAAAAGAAATCTATGTATATATTACATTCTATCTAAAGGTTGAATACCTAATAAAGTTAACCCATTTCTCATTGTCATTCTTGCCGCCCAAAATAATAACATTCTACTTTTTGCTAATTCTGGATCAACATCTTTGACTCTAAGAGTATGGCTAGCAAGGCCAGTAGCATGTGATAACTTGAATAAATAATTAACAATAGTACATGGTTCTAAATTTTCAAAAGAGGACTGAATTGTTTCAGGAAAATAAGATATCGTTTGTATTAATTCAAAAGCCGTAGGTTCTTTTAATAATGAATAATCACAGATACCAGTGATTGGAACATTGGCATTTCTTTCAATTCTAAAATTAATAAATAATAAATAAATATGATTATTAAAATAAAGTAAATAAATAATAATAATAATAATAATAATAATAATAATAATAATAATAATAATAATAATAATAATAATAATAATAATAATAATAATAATGTATATTTATCTCACATTACCCACATGTACGTGCATGAGCGTATTGTAATAAAATACCCGTATCTCCTCTTGCATCCGTCATCCGATCCCACGCAAATTGATAGTTTTTATTCCGTTTTGATTTCATATCTTGAATTAAAATAGCACTAATACCTAACTGATCTGCAATTGTCTTCTGATTTTCCATATCATTGATATTTTGTTTTGTTTGCATATATTCCAAAACAGTAGATTGTGCTGTATCTAAAATATCTTGTAAAAAGACAGCTGTTCCTTGACGAGTGGACATGCCTTGAATACGACCAAAGCTAGCATGTAAAAATGAATTCACATTAGTTTTAGATGATGGTTCAAGCATTAATGAAGAAATGGCAAATAATTGTTGAAAATAACCTTGTTGTTCCATACCGACAACATAAATAGCTTTATCAAAATCATATTTTTCTTTACGCATTAATACACTAGCTAAATCACGTGTCATATAAAGTGATGTCCCATCAGCTCGTTGAATCATCACTGGATCCATATTATAATAAGAAAGATCAACTGCTAATGCTCCATCCTCCATCCTTTTTAATAATTTTTTTTTTTCTAATATATCATATACTTTTGGAATATATTCATTCACTTGTGATTCCCCAGAATAAACTTCAAATTCAATATTTAATCTTTTATAAATGGCTTCATAAGATTGAATACTCAATTCACGAAATGATTTCCATTGTGATAATGCTTTTGAATCACCTATTTAGACATATAATATAAATTATAATTATATTATATTAGTATACATATAAATGCAATTATATACATAGTAGATGATCGAACTGATAATATTGGAAAACCATCATTTTTTTTTAAAAAAAGAATCATTAATTTGATCATCCAGTTAAATATAATATCGTTAATATTAACCCAATCATCTACTGTAAAAATTCAAAAAAAAATTTTTACCTTCTTCCATTCGTTTAAAATAATCATTGGCTTGTTGATATATAGTTGGATCTAATTTTGCATCTTGATTTATTTTAACATAAACATCATATAAATGATAAATTGGATTTGATTTTAAAAGTTGTTCATCACCGTATCTTTTAAAACCAACAGCAAGTAATCCTATTTTAATATTAATAATAAAAATAATAAAAATAATAAAAACCATTAGTTATCAGATAATGTTATACATATTATAAATATATATTTATTTACATATTTGTATTACCGTATTGTTTTCCCCAATCACCAAAATAATTGATTCCAACCACTTTATAACCCATTATTTGATGGATACGTTTGATAAAATTGCCTAAAATAGTACTTCGTAAATGACCAGCATGAAAAGGCTTTGCTATATTTGGTGAGCTATAATCCATAACAACAACAGGAGGTGTGGAAGGGGATTTTATATCTGCCCATCCATAGTTATTTTTTTCTTGATATACTTGCTTTAATACATTTTGTGTAAAAGCCAGTTGGTTAACATGTACATATAAGTTTGGTCCTTTAGCAAGTACTTGGTGTATGTCACTATTTGGCTGAATCTATATATATAAATAATTAATTAATATAAATAGAAGTTTATTTAATATATGCTTCCAATTGTTCGTTTTTACAACCTTTATATTTATATAAATATTATCACTTATTTATTTATGTTTACACTAACTTACTTGACTAGCAACTTTTTCACACCAAGCTACTGGCTGATTTATTTTTAGGTCAGGTCCATAGGTCGCTAAAAGTTTAGGTATTGATAACGAAAACTGACCTTCTTTTTGCTGTTTAGGGACACGTAATAAAGGTAATATCTGTGTGTCAGTACATGAAGTGTATTTTGATAATTGTTTTGCAATGGAGTGCTTTAGTTTTAAAACGCTCATTAACCATATATTTTAATAATATACATAAATATATTAAAAGAAAAAGAGAAAAGAAAAGAGAGGGAAAAGGAAAAAAGTTAATTTTTAAATGGCGCAAAAAAAAAAATTAGAGAGAAAAAGAGAGACGAAATGAAATACATAGTTTAAAGAAAGGATCAAAATCCAGTCACAAATAAATGTTTTTTTTTCAAAGGAAATAAAATAATTGTTATCATGGTTATTACCAACTATTATCGTGTAAATGGTAAAATGAAATATTTTTGTATAGATATAATGATAAACCATTTAACAATAATAAATATTAATTTACTAACTTGAATAGCAAACAAATAATAACAATAATAGTAATAATAGATAAAAAGATCATATACTATTATTATTACTATTATTATTATTATCCAAATTTTTCATGCTATTTATTTAATTTAAAAGCGATAGTTAATCAACATTTCTTTTTTATGTATAAAATCAAAATATGTAAAGTAAAAAAACAAGTCATATGAAAAAATTTTATAGTGTCGGAGGGTATAGGATTTTGATTGGTAGTTATTTTTCGCATTTCTTGAAAGTAAATAAATTCATTCTCATCTTTTTTATTTATTTATTATTTCTTAAAACTCCTTTTCTTTCTACTTTGTATTATATTAATTTTTTTTACTTCCTCTTCCTCTTCTTTTTCTTTTCATCTGTTAAATAAATATTCATTTTTTAAAATATACATATATATATAATTTTTTTTAATACATATAAATATATTAATATATTATGAAAGTTAGATTCTCTATATCTGATCCAGCAGAAGTAATTGACCCATATATTGGAGAAGTTGCTGCTTGTATTGCTCGTAGTAAACGTATAATGGTTATTACGGGAGCTGGTATATCTTGCAATAGTGGTATTCCTGTAAGTTTCAATCAAATTAACTTAAATTTGACCTGAAACAAAAACTGTATATTTATTTAAAAACAATAACAATAAATCTAATAAATAACAATAAAATAATAATAAATAAAAAACCAGCAATGGCGATAATAATAAGGAAAAAAAAATAACGCTAAAAATAGCTCTCTAAATATATATGTATATACCCTTTTTCTTATTCTTCTTATCATAATATTAGGATTTTCGTTCTTCAGATGGACTTTATAATTTAGTAAAAGAAAAACATCCTCATGCAGTATTACGCGGTAAAGAATTATTTGATGCAATGTTATTTAAAGATGAAACTCAAACTAGATGTTTTTATACCTTTATGGCTGAATTAAAAAGATTAATGTCTACAGCACAACCAACACCAACACATTCATTTATTCATTCTATGAAAGAAAAAGGCCAATTAATGCGATGTTATACACAAAATATCGATTGTTTAGAAGAAAATTTAGATTTACCAGTCGTTCAACTTCATGGAACCATGAATAAAGTCCAATGTACACTTTGTTCCACAACATATGATTTTTCTAATACTTATCAAGATCAATTTCTTTCTGGAGAAGCACCGCTTTGTCCACAGTGTTTAATGAACGAAGATGAGCGTAAACGTTTAGGTAAACGATCACTATCAACAGGTACATTAAGACCAGCAGTTGTACTTTATAATGAAGAACATCCAGAAGGTGAATTAATTGGTCAAATGCAAACAGCAGATATTAGACGACGTCCTGATTTATTAATTGTGATGGGTACTTCTTTAAAAATTGTAGCTCTTAAAAAATTTATTAAACAAGTTGCTAAATCTATTCATATTAATCATCCACGAACCGGCCGTGTTATTTTTATTAATAAAACAAAACCAACAAAAGAATGGGATGCTGTATTTGATTATGAAGTTATGGGTGATACTGATGAATGGGTTCACCTTACTGAAGATAAATTATCAGATACAAAAGCGCTGGCCGCCGCTAGATCACGTTTATTAGAAGCTATTAAACGCCAGGAAGAAAAAGAAGCAATGGAAAATGAAGATAAAGAAAATATTGATACCAATGGTAGAAAGAGAAAACGTGCCACTACAGCTAAAACCAATATTAAAACTACTACCAAACAAAAAACACTTAACACTAAATCTAATTGTAATAATAACAAATCTACCTTGAAATTCACTCGTACATCAGCTGTTAAAGTCGATAAAACCAAAAAAAAAATATGATAATCAAAGAAATATAAAAAATAAATCAACAATTGCAAATACAAATATAAAAAAATAACCAAAAAAAAAAGGAAAAAAAATATATAATTGAATGGCTTAATAAACATTTTAACTATATAGTACATATGATATCATCAAACGCTTTCATACATAATTTTAATATTATTATTATTTATACAGAATAATGTACAGTCTTTTTTTTTCACATTAAATAATCATAATAAAACCGATTGATCATATTTTTTTGTTATTTGTTATAGTTTGTTTATAAACGTACATTACTTTTTTAAAAATGAATTGTTAAATTTATGTCATTTAATAGTTGTACTACTTGAATTTATCTATTTTTTTTATTTATTTTTTTATTTTATTATTTTATTATTTTATTATTTTATTTTATTTTTTTGACAAGAAATATACTAGATAAAGAAACTATTTATATTCTTCATTTTGTATATAATGTCTTCAAGTTGACTGACAAGGAGTAGAATAATTAAACCTCTTTTTTGTTTTATTTATATACTTTTTAATTTTTATATTCTCTAAAACAAGGGTATGACTATACATTATTTTGTATAATAACCCTTTGACTACTAAGGAAAACAAAAATTTTATACACTTTGATCAGGTGTAGTAGAGTGTGAATAACAATAAAAATAATTTTATTCGGGCCATTTTGTTTAAAAAAAACATATTTATGATTTATAGTTGTTTTGATTTTATTTATATCTACTCTCGATTTTTTTAAAATTTATAATCTTTTATTTACATCTTTCGCAATTTGGCACAGCCTACTTTTATCATTCATAAATTATTACAAAAAAACATTCTCATTCTTATATTAGATGATATTTTGATCAGGTCATTATTTCTTTTTTCTTATCTTTTTTTTTGTTCAACTTTTAAAAATGGAAAAAATAAATAAGATTTGCTTTATACCCTTTCTTTTTTAGTTAAATAAACTATGAAATGGCCAATATAAGTCTTACTATTGTTTCTGATAAAAGTATTTTAAATTTTCAATGCAGATTTAAATTCCGCGATTTTTTTTTTTGATAAAAAAAGCTAATTGCATTGGTCAACTCAATATCTATAATCATTTTCAATAATCCATTCATAATTCATAATAATCTGAAGATATGAAAGAAGAGGAATAAAAAATATTTATTTTAAACAAGAAAAAAAACAAAGCTTCTTTTAATTATTTAATTTATATTAAAAAAAAAATTGTTTAATGAGCAGCAGCAGCAGCACGTCTACGGTCACGTTCTTCAGCAATGGTTAACTTGATACCCTTACCCTTAGGAAGAGAAATCCAAGGCTTGTTACCTTGACCAACGACGAAGACGTTAGAGATACGGGTGGCGAAAGTACGATCTAAGGAATCCTTGATGTGGACGATTTCAAAACCACCAATGTGACGTTCACGATGAACAATAGTACCAACACGACCAATGTTACGACCACCAGTAACCATAACAACATTACCAACTTCGAATTTAACAAAGTCTAAGATCTTGTTGTTTTCGAGATCGAAACGGATGGTATCGTTAACCTTGATTAAAGGATCAGGGTAACGGATGGTACGACCATCGTGGGTGACAATGTAAGGAATACCCTTAGCACCAACCATAACTTTACGGACCTTGCAGAGCTTGTATTTAGCTTCTTCATCGGTGATACGGTGAATAGCGAAACGACCTTTAACATCATAGACAAGACGGAAGTTTTCACCAGTCTTTTCAATGGAAATAACATCTATTGTATATAAAATATAACAAATATGCGTCAATAAAAAAATTTGAACATATAGCAAGTTTAACCAAAAAATCAAAAAAAACAATATATTTACCCATGAAACCAGCAGGGAAGGTGGAATCAGTACGGACCTTGTTGTCAACCTTGATTAAACGTTGCTTTAAGATAGCAGTGGTTTCACGACCGTTAAGAGCATACTTAAGACGGTTACGGATGAAAACAATCAATGGGAGACATTCACGAGTCTTGTGAGGACCAGAGCTAGGCTTAGGGGCATAAGAACCTATTTTTTAAAAAATAAAAATAACCAAATTAATGTTTTTTGTTTTATTTATCTATATAAATAAGGAATATTGAATATATGTTACAAATAAAAAATATTGTGTTCTTATCCAAAAAAAAGTAGGGTTGTTAAGCTTGATTAATTTTTTTCTATTTCGCCATACAGTTCAATATTCCTTTTTATTACTTTTTTTTTATAAATAATATAAAAATATATTACCCAAAAGTTTGTCCAACATCCAGTGTTTAGGAGCTGCTAAACGTTTCATATGCTTCTTAGGACCACGACCCTAATTGTATATTATTGATCGATTTTGTTAAAGAAATATAATTATATACATTGGTCAATAAAAATCTGTTATAAAACATTTGATCATCCATCCATTTGAATCCATGTACATTTTTAATATATCCATATCATTATTGAATCCATCCATTTATTGATTCAATATGTTGATAATAAAAAATATACATGATCATATATTAATCATATTTTTTTTTTCTTAATCTTAATTACCATGTTAAACTGATATACTTAAATAAAAGGAAGGAACAAAACTGGCTTCTGACCAAAAATCTCAATATATAAAAAAAAAATCGGACGGAGTTTAAATATTTGTCCGTGACATTTTTTTATATTAAAATGAATTTTCTAAGTGGATATGTTACTTATTTTTCTCATTACTACTTATTTTGATTTTTAAAAAGAAAGTGACAACTTAACATTTTTTTATCTTTATGAAAATTCTTTTTTATCCGTCATACACTGTAAATCCTAATGATCAGTTCATACAATGTATTTAATTATTAATAAATCATACTATTGTGAAAGCTTTATAAAATAGTAATTGATTATCGTTATATTTATTAACAAACAAAAGGGAAAGATGATCGTATTTTTTTATTAATTTAATTTTAAATTCCGCATTGGTTCACAATTAGTTTTCTCATTGTTTTGATTTCATATCTTTATTCCTCTTTCTTTCTTTTTTTTTTTTGAAAGAAATGTTTATTTGGAAATGGGTAGACTTCAAGATAATCAGTATAATACATTTACAAAAAGCAAGAAATTGGTTCAAAATGATATAGAGAAGAATAGAAACCTTTTATATGTAAAAAGAAACAAATAACAAAATATAAGTATTTATTATGATTGTTATTGTTATCATGAAAAATTGATACTGTTTTAAAAAGGTACTTATCTATTTTTATCCCATTTTTATTCTTATTTTTATTTGTTTCTTTTTTAAAATATCAACAATGACAATAGCAACAATTTTGTCCTCCACTTGATTCCTCCCTAATTGAAGCTATTTGGACCGATAGTTTTAATTACAATCAATCATATGCTATATTAAAAGAACTTGCACAAGAAGCAGACAAAACGTTAGATGCTGAACTTGAATATTCTCAATCACAATTTGAAAAAATTGGTTTAGATACGGATAGAGATAATTTGAATATAGATAGACAAGAAGATAACAATTCATTAAATGACTATAGTAATAATAAAAATGATTATGAGTCAGTAACAACAGTATCAACTCACACGAGTGAAAACACAGCACCAACCCAATCATCAACTAGTTATGATAATTCTGAACAACAGGATGATGTAGAATTTTTAGCTACTTGTTTCCCAACATTAGATCATCAACAATTAGTGAACGTACTTCGACAACATCATAATGATGTAGAAAAAGCTAC
The DNA here is from genome assembly GCA_037043795.1 of Cunninghamella bertholletiae. Taxonomy (NCBI): domain Eukaryota; kingdom Fungi; phylum Mucoromycota; class Mucoromycetes; order Mucorales; family Cunninghamellaceae; genus Cunninghamella; species Cunninghamella bertholletiae. The sequence goes on along the minus strand of JAZGVP010000004.1, from coordinate 2,315,191 downwards.
AGATGTTTTATTAAATACTATATTTTTAGATACTGATGAAGGCGCAGCATTAAAATCTTTAGTTGATGATGATGATGTATTATTTTATGGTACAAAAAAATTAAAATCACCAAAAAACAAAAGAAAGCATGATAATAATAATAAAAAAGGAAAACAAGTATTATGGACATCACGACATTTGGATAAAATACAACATGATACAAACTATGGCCAATATGATACAGCAGAATTGGCCACTATACCATTCAATTATTGGCATCAATACGATGATGCTGTTGGTAAAATTCATCAAGTATTTCCAACAATTTCAAAATTTACGATTCATGGATGCGTTCAACGCTGTAAAGGGAATGTTATAGCAGCTGTTACCACAGTAATGTCAAAACACCCAGATACCCAACCTATATTATATTGGCAATTATCAAGTAATTTAGACCAAGTAGAACAAGGAATAAAAGCAATTTTAGTAGAAAGAACATCTGTAGAAGTTAAAAGAATTGCGGTTGGTGTAGTTATTGAAAGTGCAAGTAATCTTGACGTTAATCAAATGATACAACAAGGAGTTGAATTTGCTTTAAATTTTGAAAAAGAGCAAAAGGAGTTGGCAAAAAGAATTGCACTTTTGGAAAAAAGAAATATTAATAATAATAATGTATCACTATCGTCATCATCATCTAACTCTATTAACGATATGCCTGTAATACCTGAATATCTTTTAATGAATAACCAGCAAACTTATACCGATGATGATCCTGGATTATGCAGAATGATTGCTATGGATTTAATGATCAATAGAAATGAATTATTTCAAAAAGCCGCAGATGCTTATCGACAAGCCAAAAATAAAAAGACTGGTGAGCAAGGTATTGCATTTTTTTATTCTGATGAAGCTCGTCAATTAGATACGAAAGCTAAGGAGTGGAATATGCGTGCCGCAAGAGCTTACATAAGAGAAAAAAGGTAACACACATATATTTATCAATATACCCACAAACAATTCATATGTATGTGTAGTTGATATTTTTTTATTACAAAAATATTTTCCTTTTTTAGGTTAGCACAGAATGATGATCATTTAATAGATTTACACGGTCTAACTGTACAAGAAGCTCAAGTTTTAGTAAAAGAAGGTCTTACTCAGTGGTGGTCGAGAAGTCAAATACAAAAAGGTAATTGCCCTTATTTAAAAATAATAATAAATAATCAAATAGAATATATACATGACACTTATCTTTTTCTTTTCTTTAGCTCGAAAAAGAATACAACCATTACGTATTGTTACTGGGACTGGTAACCATTCAGATCATGGTCGTGCAAGACTATTACCAAGTATTCAAAGTTTATTAAAAAAGGGTGGTTGGCAATATGAAGTACCTAACCCTGGTTGTTTTATAGTTAGAGGTGTATCATCATAAATAAAGTAAAAGAGTAACATATTGTTTTTTATGCCTTATATATATATATATATATATACTATATTATTTTATTTTAATTAGTAATTGTTTTTATTATCGTTTAGCAATTTATTTGAAAAAAATAAAATAGTTAAATAAACTTTTTGTAAATTAGTAACAATAAATTTACTCGTAAGAAAAAAAAGGTCATATTTTCATTTAATATCCATATTGTTATTTTATTATGTTATTGCACAAAACGATTTTTGTATACAGAAATGTAGCAAATGATTGGTTAGGTGGAAAAAAAATAAAATAAAAATAAAAAAAAGAGATAAAACATATTAATTGTAAATTTAAAATAAAATAAGAATGATAATAAAAACATATTTAAATGGAAAATAATTTTTTCATTTTCTTTTTCTTTTCTTCTTTTTTTTATCAATTTATAACAAAAAATTAAATTTCGGCATGCGCCTCTCTGTTTTATCAAGCTTTCTTTTATCTACTTTTTTAGCCGCCCAAACATCAGCGGTAGCAGTCCATAACTGGTGGAGTGTACCTCAAAATTTTGGAGATATTAAAGAATTACAATCATCCATTCGCGTTCCTATTAAATCTGATCCCATCACAACATACTGGATGGCTAATGGTTGGGCGAGAGGCTATATGGGAATGCAACACAATACTAATACTGAAAGAAGGTTTTTATTTTCAGTTTGGGATAATGGAAATAATAGTAAAATTGATACTCTTCAAGTTGGCCAGGATGTAGTAGATGAAAATTTTGGTGGTGAAGGCACTGGTAATCATATATATATATATATATATATATATATGTATATATATATATAAACTTTAGTAGTATATTATATTTATTATTATTTTATTTTAATTAGGAGCACATGGATACTTAAAGTTAAATTGGAATGCTGGTGAAACTGTTCATTTCCGAGTAACCGCATCAGTAGATGTACCAAATAATGCTACTACTTATACTGGTTATTATAAAAGAGAAGGTCAAAATAATTGGAATTTGATTGTATCTTATAAAGCTGAACAAACAACTACATGGTTATCATCTCCTTATGGCTTTTTAGAAAACTTTGGTTCTGATATTTCAGCTCTCAGGGAAGGTTTTTGGGGTAACTTTTCAATAACAAATACAAATGGTCAAACTTATAAACCTACCTCTATGCAATTTGATCATACGACACCCAACTCTGGTGATGTTTGGGAACAAAGAATGGCTAGTGGTGAAACTTATATGAGAATTGATGGTAAATCATCTCAAGGTATTTATCCACCTACTAATCCATAAAATCAAAATATCTCTTTTTTATAATTTTTACGTATTTTTATAATGAAAAATCATGGAATATATATATATTAATTTATTTTTCAAAAATTTCAAAATGCTGAATAATTTTAAAAAATGAAAATAAAACTAAACATATATAGTAAATTACTATGAATTATTATCATTAAATAATAATAATATTTATAAACTCTTTTTTTTTCATTTTAAAATTAATATATAATGTATAAATTTTTACATTAATGAATTGAGAAAAACCTATAATACTTTGGTGCAAATTTCAGAAAAATAATAATGATCACGTATATTAGGAAGTATTTATTTACAAATTTAGTAATGTAAAAAATTTAATTTTGTAAACCTTATTCTAAATATAGTATGTAATGATAATCAATAAATAAAGTGCACCTATGCTAAAAAGGCTTTTTTAGTATCTGATTTTAATGTTAATAGTGACTATAAAATATCATAAGAATTCACTGTAATATCTCTTTTTTTTAAATAAATCAATACACAGTTAATGAAACATTTTTATTTTATATTAAAAGAGAATGATAATATTAATATATATAAACATCAATGCCTAATCAATATTAAATCGTTGATAACCACTTCAATATACAGAAAATCATGACTATTTTTTTCTTTCTAAAAAAAATAACAATAGCTATGCTTCTTTACAAAGATAACAAGAATGCATATTTATTCTTTTATTGTTTATTAATTCATGCACAAAAATCAAAAAAAAAAGTGGAGAGTGAAGGAAAGGAATGATAAAATAGTCCACCAATTGATTTTATGCTATACAGATAGTTTATTGTCACCATTATCGCCATCATAATCACCATCATCAGGCACAGTTTTAGTTCCACAACCGTTTTCTACACGTAAATGTCTATTTAGAGCATCCATCCGAGCAAATGCTTTTTTACATATTCTACAAGAAAATGGTTTAATTCCCCAATGTAATTTTTCATGACGATTTCTATCATGTTGTCTAGCAAATTTACGTCCACACGTAGTACAAGCAAAAGGTCTTTCAGCTGTGTGAGTTCTCATATGTGATGTTAAATTATAATGTCTAGTAAATACTTTACCACAATTAGGATGTTGGCATGGAAAAGTACCCGTACCTTTACTACTTCGACGATCACTATTACTTCTACGTAATGACTGTCTTGGTGATGATGGAACAGATATATATTTATTATTATTAGATGAAGTTGATGCTACTGATGACGTTGATAAGGATGACGCTAATAAATTAAAATCAATATCAGGTAATAATGAATTTTGAAATTGATTATTATTATTGTTATTATTTGATATGCTATTTGTATCATGTGTTGTGAAATTAGTAGATGAATCTATAGGTTCCAATGGGTCAAAAAATTCAAGTGGATTACTAATTCTAGGTGGTTCTGATACTCTACGAGGTCTTGTCGTAATTCCATTTGTATGTAATCGATTTTTATCAATATTATTATTATTATTATTATTATTTATATGCTTTGGAGTTAAAGATGGTGATAAAGATAAATCATGATTATATTGTGTATTAGAAGTTAAAAGATCAGTACTGTACTGAGTAGTAGAAGATATTACATCTGTAGTATATGAAATATTTGATACGTTTGATTGCATATAAATATCAAAATCATTCTGAACAGGAGAATTACCACGATTAGGAGTCCAACTAAGCCAAGTAGGATCATTAGAAGAATTTAAATTTAATAAAGAATGATCTAAAGGAATATCTTGTGATGTAGTAGTAGAAAGATTATCATTTTGTAATAATAAAAAATCATCTTGACTTGGGCTATTATGTGATGATAGTGGATATAAAGAAGGTGAATTTATAATTGATTGATTTTGTTGTTGATGTTCTTCAAACTGAGCCACATGTTGGGCTATAAATTCGTCTACTTTAGTTAAATCAGGAGAAATTAATGTATTTTGAATATTATGTTGTCGCTGTTGAGGGATTTCAGGAAGATTGGGAAGTGGTGGTGGTGCTGTTGAATGTAATAAATAATTTTGGTGTTGTACTGTACGTATTGGTGTTGGTTCAGTAATGGATATAAAAGGTTGCAATTCCATACTAAGACGTAATTTAGATCTATTACTATTATTATTACTATTTGTTGATGGAGGAGGTGTAAAATTTGAATTTTGAAGATCTAATCTAGATACAGCATCAGATAATTCTTCCTCTCTATTAAAATAAGATATAGTTGCATCGGTCATAGTCATTGGTGAAGAATAGCTTTGTTGTTCTTGTTGTTGTAAGCGATAATTTTCAGGAGCTGAAATAGGATATCCAGTATTATATTGTGTTTGTTCATTTTGAAAAGTAACACTAGCTACTGAAGAAGGAGTTGAAGAAGGAATAAAGTTTTCTTCATTATTATTACTACTGTTTACCGAGTTCCAGGCATTTCCAATGTATTGATTTTGATAGTATGATTGGTTAGGATTATTAGGATCCATTTCTATATATATAAATACAATTAGATAATAAAATAGTACAATAGAGAAAAGAAATAAATAAAAATAGAGAGAAAGAAAGGTAGAATAAAAATAGGAATGAAAAAAGGGAAGAATTAAAAAAGTAGTTTATTTGAAATTTATAAGAAAAAGACCGACAATAATTGGGCTTATACGTTACACTTAAAAGCTTAGGATCAATTTTTTTTTAAAATGACCAAAAATGATATAAGCTTAAAAACTATGTAAGGAGATCTTCCTTTATTGTTCTATTTATACATTTTTAATAAATAAATAAAAAGTAAATAATAAATCAATGATACTTTACTTTTCATATATAGTTCTTTTATCTATATGCCTTTTATATATGATTTTAATATATAATTTTATTTCTATGTAAAAATAAATAAATAATAAAATGAAGTAAAATGAATAATTTATAAAAAGATCAAAAGCTATTAAAATAAGCAGATTAGCGCTACTGATTTGATTGGTAGATTTTTTAAATTCCGTTCTTTTTTTTTTACTTTTTATGAACGTCATGGTTTTTTTTTCCTTTCCTATTTCCGATTCCTTTTTTTTCTCTTTCATTTTTTGTGCAGGAAAAAAAGAAAGGTTTATTTATTTATTTATTGTTAATTTAACTTAATTTATAATAATAGTACATACATTCTTCTATTATATTATCACTTTTTAAATAAATAAACATTTATCGTTATAAGTATTTAAATATTTTTTATTATGGCTAATGTAGCAATGCTAAATAGTCAGGAAAATCTGACACGAATATTTAATGAACTAAAGTCAAAGTAAAGAAAAATAAATAAATAATAATAACAATAGTAACAGTATATGTATTTATATATATATATATATATATATATATATATATATATATACTTAATACTCTTTTATTTTATTGATTTATTTTAATATTATAATAGACATGAAGAAAGAAGAATCAAAGCATCTGATGAATTACGGGATACAGTAAAAAAAAATAAAAAGAGATAGAGTCATATATAAATCCAAAAAAAAATAAAAAGGATCTGTTTCAACAGAATAGGAACATGAATGATAACTTTTAAGTTTCATTTTTTTGTTTTTTTTTCTTTAACAATAATATATTAGGCTGCAACTGCATCGCGCGAACTATCCGATGATAATCTAATAAAATTTACAAACGACGTTAATAAACGTATTTTTGAACTTGCTCATGGAAGTGATATTAATGAAAAGTTAGGTGCCATTATAGCTATAGGTAAAACAATCATAAATAGAATTTATATATATAAAAATAGGCAAATATAACTTGAATAATAACATTATATGTACGTATATATGTACACACATATATATAATAGATAGACTGATAGATTTGGAACCAGAAGGAAATACAAGTAGATACAACAGTTATCTTAGTTTAATGTTACCATATAACGATCCTCAAGTAATGATACCTGCTGCTAAAGCACTTGGTCGCCTTGCAATAAGTTCATCCACTTTTACTGCTGATTTTGTAGATACTCAAGTAGAGCATTCCTTAGAATGGTTACAAGTAGATAGAAGTCGATTAGCTGCTGTATTGATGTTACGTGAATTAGCTGTCAATGCTCCTACCCTTATTTATGCCTATGTACCACGTATTTTAGATTTAGTTTGGCTTGCATTAAGAGATTCAAGATCTCTTATTCGTGAAAATGCTGCTGATTGTCTTAGCCAATGTTTAGAAATTGTTCAACAGCGTGAAACCAAACAAAGAGACCAATGGTATGAACGTATTTGGGAAGAAGTTAATCGTGGTTTAAGAAATGGTAGTGCTGAAACTGTACATGGAAGTTTATTGGTTATGCGAGAATTATTATTACATGCTGGCATGGTAAGAAGTTATATATATACATTGTTATACATTATTTTATTATATATACTAATTTAATAATAATACTATTATTATAGTTTATGACTAATATGTATAAGGATGTTTGTGAAATAACTTTACGATTTAAAGATTCACGAGATGTATTAATACGAAAAACAGTGGTAGCTATTATACCTACGTTAGCAAGTTATGATCCAACTACTTTCGCTGAGTTATATTTACGAAAATCAATGGGTCATTTATTAAATTTATTAAAAAAAGATCGTGATAAGCGTGATGGTAAGACGAGTATAAATCTAAATAATGATATATGTTTATGACGATTTCTTTTTTTTAATGATCTTTTTATTTTTACTTTTATTTAGCATTTATAACTATTGGTAAAGTGGCAATTCAAGTGAAAAGTAATATGGGTCCTTATTTAGATGCAACACTTATAAGCATCAAAGATGCATTAATGATAAAAGGGTAAAAAATTGAAGTAATTGGATTTTAACATAAAAAAAAATATTCATTAATTTTATATTTTATTCTGATTAAATAGTCGTCAAAGAAAGGAAATAGAGCAACCTGTTTTTATTTGTATCAGTATGTTAGCCACTGCTGTAGGTCAAGCTCTTACTAAATATATGCATGATTTATTGGAATTAATGTTCAGCTGTGGATTATCAGAATCTTTAGTATCTGCATTAAGCAATATTGCGGATCGTATCAAACCATTATCTCCTGTTATTCAAGGTAACAAAAAGGAAAAAAGAGATATTTTTAAAAAAGATTATATTCATATATATATGTAAAGCTTAACTTGTTGTATTATAGATCGATTACTTAATGTCATTTCAATTACTTTAAGTGGACAACCATATAAACAGCCAGGTGCACCTACAAATCGTAACATAATACAAACTATTGATCGACCACTTCGTGAAGGAGCCAACAACGATACCAAAGATTATGCAGTAATTACTCTTGCTTTAAAAACTTTAGGTTCATTTGATTTTTCAAGTCATGTATTAAATGAATTTGTACGTGATTGTATTGTAAATTATCTTGACGATGATATTCCTGAAATACGTAAAGCAGCTGCTGTAACATGTTGCCAACTTTTTGTACGGGATCCTATTTGTAATCAAACAAGTACTCATGCCATTAAGGTGGTAGGTGAAGTCTTGGAAAAATTACTGACTGTTGGTATAGCTGATCCAGACGCAAGCATACGTGAGACTGTATTATCTTCTTTGGATGTAAGATTTGATCGCCATTTAGCTCAAGCAGACAATGTAAGATCTCTATTTATTGCTCTTAATGATGAAGTATTTACAATTCGTGAAATTGCTATCACCATTATTGGACGACTTACTACTTATAATCCAGCTTATGTCATGCCTTCATTACGTAAAACATTAATTCAACTATTAACAGAATTGGAATATTCAGTAGTTAGTAGGCATAAAGAAGAATCAGCTCGATTAGTATCTTTATTAGTTGGTGCTGCTCAGCGTTTAACGAAACCTTATATTGAACCTATATTAAAAGTACTATTACCAAAAGCCCGTGATCCATCACCTGGTGTTGTTTCTGCTGTTCTTGGTGCTTTGGGTGAATTAGCTACTGTTAGTGGAGAAGATATGATACCTCATTTAGATGAATTATTACCTTTAATTATGGAAACTTTACAAGATCAAAGCTCTAGTTCAAAACGTGAAGCTGCTTTAAAAACTTTAGGTCAATTAGCAAGTAATACTGGATTTGTTATTGAACCTTACGCTAAATATCCAGCACTTCTCAACATTCTTATCAATATTCTTAAAACTGAACAAAATGCTACTATTCGTCGTGAAACTGTAAAATTAATGGGCATTTTGGGAGCACTTGATCCTTATAGACATAAGGTAATGCACAGCTATATATATATATATATATATATATATATTGAATAACTTAATATATTAAATTAATATATAACGTATTTATATTTTATAGATGAATGCTATTGATGGCTCCAGTGAAGCACTTATTGATCCTAAGCTTGCAAGTAATGATGTTACACTTCTGATGATGGGAATTGGACCTTCTTCTGAAGATTATTATCCTCAAGTTGTCATGCATTCCTTAATGAAAATTTTAAGAGATCCTTCACTTAGTCAACATCATTATCCTGTTATTGAAGCTATTATGTCCATATTTAAAACTTTGGGTCTTAAAGTAGTTCAATTTTTACCTTTAGTCATACCTGGATTTTTATCATTGATGCGCTCTTGTACACCAAATATGCTAGGTTCTTATTTCCATAAGCTTAGCGAATTAGTTGGAATTGTTAAACAACATGTAAGAAATTATCTTAAAGACATATTTGATTTAATTGATGAATATTGGACACCAGAATCAAGTATTCAAATCACAATCATTTCTTTAATTGAATCTATTGCAAAAGCGCTCGATGGTGAATTAAAAGTATACCTTCCACGTTTATTACCTCATATGTTGCAAATTTTTGATAATGATATAACTGAACGTCGACATCCTACCATTAGAGTTCTCTATGCATTTGTTGTTTTTGGTGCTAATATTGAAGAATATATGCATCTTGTTATACCAGCTATTGTTAAATTCTTTGAAAAACCAGATGCACCTGTATCAGTACGTCGACAAGCAATGACAACAATAACTGCTTTATGTAAAAAAGTAAACATGTTTGATTATGCATCTCGTATCATTCATCCTTTAGCAAGAGTATTACCAGTCTTACCAAATGAAGCAAGAAATTCTGCTATGGACTTACTTTGTGCTTTAATCTTCCAATTAGGTACAGATTATGCCAAATTTATTCCTGTTGTGAACAAAGTAAGTTTTTATATATATATAGTCAACACTTTTCTCATTTTATTATATTTATTTTATTTTATTTTATTTAATCAATTAGGTTTTGACAAAGCATCGTATTACTCATACAAATTATGAATTATTAGTTGGAAAATTATTAAAAGGTGAAAATCTACCTCAAGAATTAGGCAAAGCTTTAGATGATCGTGATGCTAAAGGGGACGAAACACCATCTGCAGATTTAAGCTCTTCAAAAAAACAACCTGTCAATCAACAACATTTGAAAAAAGCTTGGGAAGCTTCTCAAAGATCTACTAAAGAAGATTGGATGGAATGGATTAGACGCCTTAGTTTGGAATTACTTAAACAATCTCCTTCTCATGCTCTTCGTGCTTGTGTCTTTTTAGCCGGATATTATCCTCCTTTAGCAAGAGAGTTATTTAATGCAGCATTTGTATCATGTTGGAATGAATTATATGATCAATATCAAGATGAATTAGTCAGATCATTAGAGATGGCATTAAAAGCACCTAATATTCCACCTGAAATCATTCAAATTTTACTTCATTTAGCTGAATTTATGGAACATGATAATAAGATGTTACCTATTGATATACGTACTTTGGCTGTTTATGCTCAAAAATGCCATGCTTATGCAAAAGCTTTACATTATAAGGAAGCTGAATTTCATGTGGAACAATCATTTGAAGCAGTTGAAATGCTTATGTCAATTAACAACTTATTACAACAACCTGATGCTGCCATGGGTATTTTGACTTTTGCTCAGGATTCACTTGGTTTGGAACGTAGGGTATCATGGTATGAAAAACTTCATCGTTATCAAGATGCTTTAGAAGCTTATGAAGCTCAACAAAGAGAAAATCCAAATTCAATAGAAATTACTCTTGGTCGCATGCAATGTTTACATGCTCTTGGTGAATGGGATCAATTAGCAGCTTTAGCACAAGAAAAATGGTTACATGCTACACATGAAAATAGAAAAAATATGGCACCATTTGCTGCTGCTGCCGCTTGGGGTCTCGGACAATGGGAACAAATGGAAGAATATATTGCATTACTTAAATCAGAAGGGCCAGATCGTACCTTTTTCCGTGCAATCCTTGCTATTCATAGAAACAGATATGCTGAAGCTGAAAAATTCATTAATAAGACTAGAGATTTATTAGATACAGAATTGACTGCATTACTTGGTGAAAGTTATAATCGAGCTTATGCTATTGTTGTACGTGTTCAAATGTTAGCAGAATTAGAGGAAATGATTACTTATAAACAATCAACCAATGATGTAGAAAAACAAATGGTAATTAGAAGAACATGGATGAAACGGTTAGAAGGTTGTGAACGAAATGTAGAAGTATGGCAGCGTATTCTTCGTGTGCGTGCAATGGTAGTTTCCCCTCAAGATGATATGGAGATGTGGATTAAATTTGCTAATTTATGCCGTAAGAGTGGTAGATTCTCTTTATCTGAAAAAACTTTACGTAGTTTGATGGAAATGGATAATAATAGTAACATTATTGGTGATGGATCTAGCAATGCACCCCATCCAAAGATTGTATATGCTCAATTAAAACATATGTGGTATTCATCAGGTCAAAATCCGGAAGGTCAAAATCAAGCACTCGGTATTTTACGTGATTTCACTGCTCAAAAAACACAAGATCTTGGCTTAAATCCTGATGAAATGGCTGTTAGTTTACCCATTGATCCTAGTAGACTTTCTGAAGATGTAGCGGAATATACTCGATTATTAGCTAGATGCTATTTACGACAAGGTGAATGGCAACGTGCATTATCTTATGAATTAACTGAAGAAACAATACCTGATATTTTAAGATCATTTTTATTAGCAACTCGATTTGATCAAAATTGGTATAAGGCATGGCATGCTTGGGCATTAGCTAACTTTGATATTATTGATTATCATGAAAAATTACATAGAGATCAATTACCTCCTCAAGTATTTACTCATCACGTCGTTCCCGCTGTTCAAGGTTTTTTTAGATCTATTGCATTATCAAAAGAAAACTCTTTACAAGATACATTACGTTTATTGACATTATGGTTTAAGTATGGATACCAATCTGAAGTAAGCACAGCTATTAGTGAAGGTTTTGGTACTATTAGCATTGATGTATGGTTACAAGTCATTCCTCAATTAATTGCTCGTATTCATGCTCCAAATGCTACTGTACGCCTTTTAATTCATCAATTACTTACTGACATCGGTAAAGAACACCCTCAAGCTTTAGTATATTCTCTCACTGTAGCTTCTAAATCTCAAAGTGTTCCTAGAAAGAAGGCGACATTTGCTATTATTGATCGTATGCGTATGCATAGTGCAACATTAGTAGATCAGGTATATATCTATGAATCTATTTATTTTATTTTGTTATATTGTTATTTTTTTTTTTTTAACCTTTTTATATATATATATATATATACTTATTTTGTTATATAAATTGTTTAGGCTTTGATGGTTAGCCAAGAATTGATTCGTGTTGCAATCTTATGGCACGAAATGTGGCATGAAGGTTTAGAAGAAGCTTCTCGTTTATACTTTGGGGATCGCAATGTTGAAGCTATGTTTGCCATTTTAGAACCTTTACATCAAATGTTAGATCGTGGGCCGGAAACTATGCGTGAAGAATCCTTTGTACAAGCCTTTGGTCGTGATTTACAAGAAGCTCAAGAATGGTGTCATCGTTATCAAGAATCAAATGATCTTAATAATTTAAATCAGGCTTGGGAATTATACTATCAAGTATTCAAACGTATTCAACGACAATTACCACAATTAACAAGTTTGGAACTTCAATATATTTCTCCACGATTATTGGAAGCAAGAAATTTAGAACTATGTGTACCTGGTTATTACCGTAGTGGTGAGCCTATTATTCGTATTGCTAAATTTAATCCTAGTTTATCGGTCATTATTTCTAAACAACGCCCAAGAAAATTGACCATTGTAGGTAGTGATGGTAAAGATTATATGTATTTATTAAAAGGCCATGAAGATTTGCGTCAAGATGAACGTGTTATGCAATTATTTGGTTTGGTTAATACTCTACTTAAGAATGATGCAGAAACATTCAAACGCCATCTCAGCATCGAAAGATGTCCTGCTATTCCATTATCACCAAATTCAGGCTTATTAGGTTGGTTTGCTGATACTGATACCCTTCATACACTTATTCGTGATTATCGTGATAGTAAAAAAATACTTCTTAATATTGAACATCGTTTAATGTTACAGGTAAGATATTATTTATACATATGGATAAGTGGATGAATGAATGTATTAATTTTTATTTTGCATTATTATTAGATGGCCCCTGATTATGATAATTTAACAGTTATACAAAAAGTAGAAGTATTCCAATTTGCATTTGAAAAAGCAAGCGGACAAGACCTCTATAGAGTATTATGGCTTAAGAGTCGAAATTCAGAAGCATGGTTGGATAGAAGAACAAATTATACAAGATCATTAGCTGTTATGTCAATGGTGGGTTATATCTTAGGTTTAGGTGATAGACATCCATCTAATTTGATGCTACATCGTATCACTGGCAAAGTGGTCCACATTGATTTTGGTGATTGTTTCGAAGTAGCTATGCACCGTGAAAAATTCCCAGAAAAGATTCCTTTCCGTTTAACTCGTATGTTAGTAAAAGCTATGGAAGTATCTGGTATTGAGGGTAACTTTAGAATAACTTGTGAACATGTTATGCGAGTATTGCGTGAAAACAAAGACAGTTTGATGGCTGTATTAGAAGCATTCGTTTATGATCCTTTGATTAACTGGCGTTTATTAAATAATCCTAACCCAAGTCCTGCACAAAATAGAGGTAAAAAAAAATAGAAAGGGATTTAATTCAAAAGATTATTTTTAATAATGATATATATATTTATATACTATAAATAGATGAACGTATCCGTGGCATGGATAGAATAAATAACGAAGATTTAGGAGAGGATGGTCACAGAAACTTTTCTGTTAGTAGAAGATTAAACCGCATCGAAGTAGAAGCTGTTGCAAATGGTAATAATAACATTTAATATTAAAGTATAACAAAATGACTGTATATAAACTAAACATGCTTATTTATTTATATATACATTTATATTAAATATTAATATAGAAAATGTAACTGGTCATGAAATGTTAAATTCAAGAGCTGTAGCTGTTGTAAATCGAGTATCTAATAAATTAACTGGTCGTGACTTTAATCCAAGAGTAACTCTAGATGTACCAACACAAGTAGATAAATTAATTCAACAAGCAACATCTCTTGAAAACCTCTGCCAGTGCTACATTGGATGGTAATTAACAATATATATATGTATGTATGTATATACATAACTTTCTAACTTCGATATTATTATTTTTATTTTAGGTGTGCATTTTGGTAATGGACAGTTGTGTTTAAACACTATAAATTGGCATGCATTTTGTTCTTTTATTTTATTTTAGAATGGATATTTTTTAAACTATTATTCAATTTGACATTGTATCATATATTAAACGAAATATAATTTTTTAAACAACTAGTGTTATTTATATTACTTTTTACTATTTATTTTTGATATTATAAATAACTTATTTTATTAACCAATTATTTTAAACTTGCATTAGGACATACTATAATAATAGTAATGCAAAAAGAAATAACCACCTATAAAAAGCAAAGGACTTTTTTTTATGTCCTTTTTTTTCTTATTTACCTTTTTTTTAAATCTCCGTCCTTTGTGTCCTTTTTTTCATTAATTCTTTACTAAACTATTTAATAATGCGTGTAGTCACCGTTGGCATTAGTGGAGCTTCTTGTTCCGGGAAAACAGTGAGTTATTTTATTTTCTGTTCTTGGTTTCTTTCATTGATGCTTTTGTTTTATTTTATTTATTTTACATTTAAATAGACAATTACAAGAGTCCTTCAGCAATTAGTTAAACACTCCGTAATACTTTATCAAGATGATTTTTTTAAAGTATGATATATATTGTAATTTATTACTCATTTATTTATGATAAATATAGCAATAACATTTAATATATATATATATATATATATACTAGCCAGAATCACAAATTCCCATCGATCCTATTCACAATATTGCTAATTGGGATTGTCCTGAAGCAATTGATTTTCCACAATTTATCAATACTATAAAATATGTTCGGCAGCATGGCCACTTACCTAAAGAGTATTATTCCAACGAAGTGAATAATACGCATGATGGATCGTCACAAATAAGTTTAGAACAATTAAATAAATGGAAACAACTTGAAGAAGTAAAAGAAGATGAAAATAATAACACAATATGGTTGATTATTGATGGATTTATGCTTTTAACTGATCCACAGGTCTATGAATTATTAGATTATCGTATTTTTGTAACAGCTTCTTATGCTACATTAAAAAAACGACGTGAAGATAGACAAGGATATCATACTTTAGAAAGTTATTGGGTAGATCCACCAAATTATTTTGATAATATTGTTTGGCCCGAATTTCTAAAACAACATCAGCATATACAAGGTCCAC
This sequence comes from Cunninghamella bertholletiae, assembly GCA_037043795.1. Lineage (NCBI taxonomy): Eukaryota > Fungi > Mucoromycota > Mucoromycetes > Mucorales > Cunninghamellaceae > Cunninghamella > Cunninghamella bertholletiae. The sequence goes on along the minus strand of JAZGVP010000004.1, from coordinate 2,299,724 downwards.
ATAATCAACATCAGCCTACTGAATATGATCCCTCGATTACTTTAATTAATACAGATGAATTATCTATTCCGCAATCTATTGATAAAGTTGTTAATTCATTATGGCTATCTAAAAATAAGTAAAATTAGACATGTATATATATACTATATATTTTTTATTTATTTATCTATTTAAATTGTATGATTTTATACATTATTATGTATTCTAAAAATAAAAATAATTTGTATTTTTAAATAAAAATAAAAAATATACAAAGAGAGATTCTAATAAAAACTATAAAAATTAATGATGATTTTTTATATACTATCTTGTGAAGAAGGTAAAATCTGTTGTAATCTACCTAATAACTCTTCATTAGGAGATAAATTATTTTGTTGACATAATTGAACAAAGGTCTCTAATGCGAATGAAGTATCGCCAACATCTAATAAAGCATTAACAAGGGTATATAAGGTAGTAGAATTAATTTTTAAATGGGAGTGATTAGAAGTTAACGATTGATAAAGTTGATGTAATTGTAATTTATTTCCTTCTATAAGTTCTGATGGATTCATAAAGGATGCAAATAAATGATTATATATTGTGATTGTTGGTTGTATATTCATATGAGGCATGGTATCTAATAAAACATGTATAGCTTGATTTCTTTTTCCTTGTTTTAATAAATAATCTATATGTATTTGAAAAGTAGTACTATCAGCCTTCGGTGCTGCTTTTTTCAATGTTGACGACGGTGATGATGATAGTGAAGTTGCATAAACCATATCATTATACATTTTATTCGCTATTTTTTCAAAATTAATAAAGAAAGGATAATGATTCTCTTTTTTTTCATCTTCAATTACTTTTTCATTTAAAGAAGCATCATAATAACAAGTTAATAATATATTCCAAGCTATTGTATGATTTAAAAATGATTGTTGTCCTTTTTCTTCTAACCTTGATACCATGTCATAAACACCCTGTGCATCACCCATAAGTGCCATACTCTGGATTAAAGTTGTATAAGTGAACTGATCCGCTTCAATACCTTTAGCTAACATTGCATGATATAATCGCTGAGCAGTTAAAATATCTTTTGCTTTTGATGTAATATGAATTAAAGTATTAAAAGTAACTAAAGAAGGTTGAACATTATCTTCCTCCATTAATCGAAACCATTCTAAGGCTTCATGAACATGTTTTGGTTTTGTGATAGGTACTGTTTTACCACCTACCCAACTGATAATTTGATTATATTCTGATAGTCTTATTTTATGACCTTGCTGCTGCATATCTTCTAATATCATTAATAAACGTGATAAATGTTTTTCACTAGAAGGCATTTGCCTTGAACTTAGTTGAAGTAATTGTCTATAATTATTTCTTGTTAATTTCTTATGTAAATTATATTGATATAAAGTTGTGTATAAAGGCCAAATTTTATTCATATCTTGAGTTTTTAAACTACGATAAAACTGTGCTAATAATATGACATCGTTGTTATTATCAAGTTGATATAAAGGCTTAGGTGTTAATGCTGATATACTCCTCTTTTTGTCTAATAAAGCATCGATCCATTCTATTGAAGAAATAGTGGTATTTGTTGTTATTGACTTAGTTGTATATGATTGACGGTAAAGTACTTTTTCATGTTGAAGTATAGTATTTTTTATACATGATTTATTTAAGAAGGTTATGGTTGATCTTCCCCACAAATTATGTATTATTTTTTTCATTCTCTCCCCTCTCTCTTAAAAAAAGAAAAGAAAAGAAAAAAGAGTACAAACTTTGTTTTATTGCATATAATATATATATAAGTACAATTTATATAATATTTTTAAAGACAAAAAAGAAAGAAGCTGAGAAAAAAAAAATGTGACAAGTTTTTTTCAAAAAGGATTTGATATCCACCAATGAAAACTTAGAATTATTTTTGTTACACAGGAATCTTAAAATGGAAATAAAAAAATTAGGGCAAAAGGGCGGACATAGTCCTTTTTTTTTCTTTTCCTTTACCTTTTCTTTTTTCTCTCTCTTCTTTTCTTTATTTTTCTGTACTTTGTATTGTTTATTTAAAATATAACATAAATTAGAATGCCACCAAATACAGAAACTAACTTGGAAACAAGTATCCCATCTTCTGAAAAAGTAAAACAAAATATTATTACTTCAGAAGTATTTGAATCACGCGTTAAACAAGGGGAAGCTTTATTTATTTTTGATAATAAAGTATATAAAGTTGATGATTTTGTTGCACGACATCCAGGAGGTGATATAGCTATTAAACATGGTATTGGACATGATGTTACTGATGAAATTAGATCTATGCATCCAGCAAAGGTATATAATTATATGATGAAAAAGTTTTATATTGGTGAATATTTGCCTTCTGAAACCAACTTATCAACAACAGCAACAGCAACAGTGATAACTGATTTATCAAAAATACATGAACAACATTTAGAAAATAAAATACAAGCAAGCTGGGGTGGACGTATTAGTGTAGAAGCTTTTGATGAAGCTATTGTAGATCTTCATGAAGCTCATAAGAAAGAACTTGAACAAGATAAACAAATGGTTTCTTTTAGAGTGGATGATAAAACCATGAGACAAAAATATCAAGCTTTAGAAGAAGATATGAAACAAAGAGGGTTCTTTGAATGTAATTACTATCGTTATTATAAAGAATGTTGTAGATATGTATTATTATTATATGTCTCTTTATGGTTTGCTTTACGTGGTACTATATTTAGCCATTATTTATTTAGTGCTATTTGTATGGCAGGTTTTTGGCATCAATTAGTATTTACAGCTCATGATGCTGGACATAATGGTATTACTGGAAAAGTAGAAGTGGATCATGTTATCGGTGTCCTTATAGCTGATTTTATTGGTGGTTTATCTCTAGGTTGGTGGAAAGATAATCATAATGTACACCATATTGTTACTAATGATCCTGAACATGATCCAGACATTCAACATGTTCCTTTTCTGGCTATATCTACACGATTCTTTGAAAATCTTTATTCAAGCTATTATGGTCGTATCATGAAAATGGATAAAATGGCTAAATTTTTTATTTCTAAACAACATCATTTATATTATCTTATTTTGGCATTTGGCAGATTTAATTTACATGTGTTATCTTTTCAATATTTACTCAATTCAAAAAAAATAAAAAGAACACCTACTTTAGAATGGTGTGGTCTTTTCTTTTTCTTTTGTTGGTATGGTGCTTTACTTGCTTCCTTACCTTCTTGGCCCATTCGGTGGATGTATTTTATTGTTTCTTATATGTTAACTTTCCCATTACATGTTCAAATCACTTTATCTCATTTTGGTATGTCCACTGATATAATTGAAAACGAACCTTTCCCTGCAAAAATGTTGAGAACAACTATGGATGTATGTTGTCCTGAATGGTTAGATTGGTTCCATGGTGGTTTACAATTCCAAGCTGTACATCATTTATACCCTCGTTTGCCTAGACATAATTTACGTTTATGTGTTCCCCTTGTACGTCAATTTTGTCGTGAAACTGGTTTACATTATTATATGTATCATTTTTCTACTGGTAATGGTGTTGTCTTGGGTAACTTTAAAGCAGTAGCTGATCAAGTTCATTTAATGAACAATGTTGCTAAATATAATGCTGCTCAATTTGCTAATGATAAAAAATTGCATTAAATTAAAAATAATATATATATATATATATATATTGGTGTCTATTTATATTTATTTGTATATAATTTATATGAAATAAAAAAAAAAGTATTATGTTATATATTTTAATTATACTTTGAAGAATCTATCTTAAATAAAATAAAAGTAAAAATTGATCTATCGTAAATATACTTATTTATTTCTAGTGGTTTTACAAAATTATATTTTCTTATAATGCATACAAAGTCTATTCTTTTTTTTTTTAGTTATATTATATAAAAATTAGTCAAATACAATTTTAGTTCCTTTAAATTCTTGCACTGTGGGTTTTTGACGTTGAGCTTGAGATAAGGCAGCACCAGGTTTAACACGACCATGGGAATCAGATTTCTTTTCTCGAGGTGTATGTTCTTTACGGGGACGTTTATGTTGATGATGATCTGAAGTATTTGAGGAATCTTCAAAAGAACGTTTTTTCTTTTCATAGTTACTACTGTCATGATGATTATTTGATGATGATGAGGTATCTTTATTATTTTGAGATGAATTTTTTTGATTTGCTTTTTCACGTCTAAATAACCAAGGCATAGAACGCTTATGTGCTTCTTCACTTGCAAATTCTACACGTATTTTTCTATCACTTAATTTATGTTTATCTGGAGCACGGATAGCTTTAGTTGCAGATTCAACGTCAACATAATCTACATATCCAAATCTAGTTTCACAAACAAATAAATAAATAAAGATAAATAAATGGATTAATTATACTTATAATGTTTTATTTTGTTTACCCTTTGCATTTTCCAGAATCTTCAAAAGTACCTAATCTTACACTTCGTATTTCACCAGCCCAAGAAAATAATTCATGGAGCATATCTTTTGTTGTATTAAAATCTAAATTACCAACGAATAAAGTGGGACAGGGTGGATTCTTTTGTTTTTTAGACTCTGCTGTTGGAGGTTGAACACCATCTTTACGGTTAAAGTCTTTAGCGTTTTTAATTAATAAAGATCTTCCATCTAATACTTGTTCAGATTTACTAATAGCTTTTTCAACAGCATCCTCTTCATTAAATATAACGTAGGCAAATCTTTTTTTAAATAATAATAATAATAAAAATGATGATGGTTAACATAATTCTTTTTTTTTCTATCCTTTTTTAGCTTGAACATTTATTACCCTTTATTTTGCTTTCGTCCACCATCTCCTTTTGGACATTTGATACGTAGGATTTCACCACATTCTTCGAAAAACTTTCGAATATTATCAGTTGTAGTACTAAAAGCTAAATTACCTACCCATACACCATGTTCTTCTGCTTGTTTTTCTTTTTTAGATTTTTTTGGTGTACTTTTTGTAGTTGTTGTACTAGAAGATATTATTTTACCGTCTTCGTTTGTATTATCTTCAATAATTTTTTCTTCTTCTTCACCTATTTCTTCTCCTCTCTATATTTTAAAGTTTTAAGTGTCAAAAAACGAGCTTTTAGGAACAAGCATATATGATTGTAAAAGTATATATCAAATATTATTATTTTGTTAGTACCTTGCGCTTTTTGAATGCTTCTTTTATTTTTTTCTTTTTCTCACGACTTTCTCTATTAAGTTTGCGCTATAAAATATTAAAGTAATTTAAGGTAAAAGGATAATTTTTTACATATACACAAATTAAATAGGATGTTATTACTTATTATTACCTTTTCTTCTTTTTCTTCCTTTGATAATTGTTTACGCTTTAATTTTTCAGCTCTTTTTTCAATTTTAGCTTTTATTTCCTCGTCCATTGGAGCATCATTAAAATATTCAGTTATATTAAAATCATCGTTTGTATCAGCCATTTTATAAATATAAAAGGAAAGTAAAGGGAAAAGGAAAAAAAGGATATCAAAAAGCCAAAAAAGTTTTTTTATGCACCAAAAAAAAATAAAAGACAGTCACCAAATTTATCGGACTTTAAATGGAATTATCATATAAAAGTTGCTTTTATTTTTATTTTCCATTTTTCACTCCTTTTTTAAATAATACATAAATATATACTATTGTAATTATTATTATTATTGCTGTTACTATTATATGTATATATAACAATGACACCACCAGGAGATGTACGTAAATTATTAAGACAACAGCAAACACAGCGTCAACAAAACAAAAAAATTGAACACGTTTTAGCAAAATACGATAATCAAGGAAGGCTTGGATGCGTGGTATGTGAAATAGTTATTAAAACTGAGCAATTATGGGGTCCTCACTTACAATCGAATCAACATAAAGAAAAGCTTGCTAGACTAAAAGCTATTAAACAACAACAGCAAAAACAATTATCTAAAAAGAGACCAATAGATGACATTCCTTCATCTAGTGGTAATGGTGGTGACGCTGCTCTACTTTCAAAAAGAGCAAGGTTTGAACAAATAGAAAAAGAATTTGAAGAAGCGGAAGAAGAAGGAGAAGAAGACGAAGAAGATAATGATGAGGATGAGGATGAGGATGAATCTATGGATGAAAATAATGAAGAAAATGAATTACCTGCTGATTTCTTTGATACCCCAACTAAAACTACAACTTCTACAGAAACAGCTATGAAGACAGGTGTTCAACATGATTTACCGACCGGATTTTTTGATAATCCTGATGAAGAAGCTAAAGTAAAACAAATTACCAATCCAAAAGAATTACAAGAGCAAAAATTAAATGAAGAGTATGAAGCATTTAAAGAATTAATGGCAGAAACAGCTGAAGAAACAGATAAAATGCAGGAACAAGATGAAGAAACAATATTATTAGATCGCGATATCACCTTAGCTAGACAGCAGCTAGAATTAGATGAAAAAGTACAAAGATTGAAATTTTTAAGAAACCAGCCTACTGAATTATTACGTCAAGAAATAAATAAGAAAAAATCAGATAGTAAAAATACTTTTACCAAAAGCAACACGAATATTGTTGATGATGGTGATAGTTTATGGACAACAGGATTAAAATCTTCTGTAAGGCAAGTCATGAAAAAAAATGATAGTAAAAAACAATCTCAGCCTATATTTGATGATGATATGGACGAAGATGATGATAATGAGTCTGATATTGGTGATGAAGAAGAGGATGAAAAAGACTGGAGAGCTCAACATATATAAATATTTATATTATTCATATACAAATTATATCCATTCTATTTTATAATAAATAGTGTATTTTTTTTAATGTCAAATATACTTCAAAAAAAAACCTGAGTTTAAAAAGAAGTGAACTGCCGAAATGGTTTCTTATGAAGATATTATGGGATTAATTTTATTATCTGTAGTTTTATTAGTTAGATCATTTAATTTTACTGGAATTGTAAATAGTCAATTAAGTGTATGTTATATTGTATTATTTTTTTATCTTTTGCTTTCGAAGTCTACATATTTTGGTCCGAAAAGATGGAGTTTAAATTAGTAAATGAATAATTTTTTATAAATAAGTATAATGTTATTACTTACATTGAAATGACTATTTTTATGATAGTCAGGAAAAAAATAATTTTTGGTTTTAATCTGTTTGTATTGCTGAATATGTTGTTCGTTGTTGTTTTATCAGTAGAAACAGTACTAGCGTTGTTAACAATCGTGTTTAATGCAGTAAATGTATCTTCAACATTAGTTGCTGTTTTAGCAATATTGAGCTATTTTTGTTGCTTCAGCGGCAGTTGTGGCATCAGTAGCAGCGATACATGTAGTAGTAAAAATATCTGCATTAGTAACCGCAGTACCAGTAAGAGAAAAACTAGCAAGAAAAAAAGCAAGTCAGTATTGGATTTAGCAGCACGAGCAGTTTCAGCAGTAGTAGGCGCACTAATAATACTTGCACTAGCAGTGTCAGCAATGGCGGCAAGACATCAACTAAAATTACATCAGTAACACCAGAATTTTCAGCATATCCACGAGTATATATGTCTGGTCTTGGAATATTACGTATTCTACATCTTGCCAAAGTTAGAATGCTATGGCTAGCCATAGTATTTCTATTCCATATAGTCTTACAATTTTAGCAAAAAAGAACGCTATGAATTTTTTCGTTACTACAACCCAAGTTGTTCAACGACCTTTCTTAGCAATTAGCACATGCCTATCATATAAAAAATATTATTAGAAAACTAAATGACCATTATATATATATATATATATTAATATTAAAACTACCTTGGATGTGAAAGGTTCGTCAACTTTTACAACTACTAATTAACCACTACATTCTCTAATTTTAATTCTTTTTTAAACCTATTCACCAAACCTGAGATTGTCATCCCTCTTAACGTCAACCGAAATATATCATTTCCCAAGGCTATTAAAGGTATATTTTTTGTAATGACGTAATATCTTGGACAGATTCATTTATTCCACCTAACTTTTTAACTTTTTTTGGCCAATTGGGTGATAAACTATTAATCATATCATATATGTATTCGATTATTTTATTAATATCTTCTGAATTATAAGAATATATATATTTAATAGAAAAAAATATTAATAACTAAACACACATATACATATGTATATGTATATAAACTTACTGGTAAATGTAATTGACAACGAAATTTGATAAACTCTTTAATTTTGTTATTAAATGTATCCACAATGTTTTTTGTAACCATTGTAGCATACTGCCTTATTATAGAAGATAAGATGTTACCAAATAATGCAATGCTTTTTGTTCTAACTTCACATAGTTCTCCGTCCCGAAAACACGATTAATAAATATCAAATTCTTGCTTCATCCTTTCTGAAAGTAGATCGCTTCGTTTATTAGTTATATCTTTACCCAAAACAAGCTGCATACATGAACAATAAAATGATTCATTGAATAAAAATTGTAGTAACTAAAGGGGATGCATTGGAATCAACTTGAATAGCATCTTTTTCAATCATTTTCAATATATAATAGGCAGCAAATAGCTGCGATTTAACGGTAACGTTTCTAGTACAATCAGCTAATTTTTTTACACTTTGAATAGAGTTTTCTTTTACTGGTATTTTAAATTTACCATTGTGGAAATGAGCTATTCTTCTTGTAAAACTATTGCTTTCACCAAACACATTTTTAAGAAGATCAGTCATGTTAGTGGGATAATAAGGACACTTTCTATTCCTTGGTGATGCGTGATTATTATCAACATTATATATGTTAGCATTAATATATTTTTTACATTTTTCTGTGTTAGTATTTTGCTGTGTTTTTCCGATACCCACGATTTCCTTCTTTTGCTTCTTTTGTTCACATTCCAGTTTAATTTTAGATTTATGTTTTTTGGCTATATAAATTAATTATGAATAGTAGAATACAAATATATTAGTGTTATTAATTTTAAAATAATAAATTTATATTTTTAATAAAAATAAAATGTGTTTAAATTTAATTTAATGAAATCAGTTTATTTACCACTTCTATTTGCGCACGAAGGACTTCGAGCGTCCCAGTATCCTGGATTACCACATCTAATACAAACTATAAACAAATAAATAAAATAAAGAGTAGGTAAATAACCTTTTCTAATATATTAATCAATATTTTGTTAATATTCACTTTGTTGGTTATTTCCGTTTTTGTAACAATCTTTCTAGCCCTTAACTGTTTTATCCTGAATATGATTTACCTATTATTGAGGTTTAATAGGACATAGTTCCATTTTTTAAAAGAATATCAAAAGAGATTTAAAAATGGATGATGAATAATACATGTATAAGAATTGACAAAATATAAATTAAAAGAAGTGATTAAAATATAAATATAGGCAGGAAAGGCAAAAGTATATGTATATTTAAAAAATTAAGAATATTAATAAACTAACGCTATAAAAAGTTGGACAAACAAAAATGAAACTTGCTTATGTTTAAAACAACAATTTTTTTTTCAAAGTTACTTATTATATTGAATAAAACATGACAATAAATGCGCTTTTCTTTAGCACTAGATGTATGTCTATATAAGAAGGTTACAAATTGATTACACGGTTTATTAATAGTAAATTTAGTACTAAGTTCCCATTAAAATAAGTATATAAAAGGATTATTGATGATATTTTTTTACGATAAAATAATGCTATGATAATAATAATAAAAATGATATTAATAATATTAGATAAATAAAAGTAATGATAGTTTACTTTGTAAAAGAAAAGGACAGAAAACTGTTCTACTTTGTATATTTTTGTAATACTGTTATAATTTTAAAAATCTGAATAAAATATAATTGAGCACCTTTGTAATACTTTAAATATTATTGGCTAAAAAATAAATAAATATTATTGGACGATCACTTTTACAATAAGCCTCTCTATTTAATACATAGGAAATATATACAGTTATTTAATCATTATCCTACTACATTTATTATTATTATTATTGATTCGAATATAAAAAGATTACTATTTTTTAATATTTAATAAAGATTATACTCGATAAAATATTTTGATATTTATCTGACTTTAAATAAAACTTTTTAATATTACAGTCCTTATCTACTATCAAAAATAGCATAGTTTGGATTTTTTTAACATACTGTAAAAAGCATTAATGACAATATTAGCAAAACTGCATAAATATATTTTTGACATATAGATGTTTGAATAAAAAAAAATGAAACAAAATAAACCAAGGATATATATAGGTATTAAAAGAAAAGAAAAGTGAAAGGGAAGTTAAAAATGAACAAGGAATTAAAAACTAGAGGTTGACTTAACATTATTTTTAATAAAATTGGTTTATTAATTTATCAGTATTTCTAAATTGATTATTGAAATGACCATAGTAACTAACTAAAATACTGAAATAATTCATCGCTCTAAAAGAAAGCTTTTAAAAAAAGTGGAAGTAAAAAATAATAAAATTCAAACTACGCTATTTTCGGACCAAAATAAGGACGCTCTTGTTCTCGCTAGAATTGTTTTTTTTTTTTTTTTCTCTTTCCACTCCTTTTTTATTTATTTATTTTATCATCTTTTTATTTTTTGTTATATATTTAAAATGAGTACTGAAAATGCATTAGAAAGTATTCCTGCTGATCAACAAGGAAGTTTTTCTTCTTTTTTAAAAACTCTTGCTTCTTTTACTGGTGATCTCTCAAGTTTAACTTGTCCATCCTTTTTATTAGCACCTATTTCCTTATTGGAATATTCGTAAGTTCTTAAATTATTATATAAAACAAAAAGGTCCATTATTTTTTAAAGAAAAGAGTTAAAGTGGGAATAGTGGTATTTTATGTTGTTTCTTGCGAAGATACATGATTTAATATAATAGCAAATGAATTTCCATTTATAAGTATTCGTTTTTTTATATACTTTACTTTTTATCTTCTTAATATTTCATATGATATGGGATATGGGTTACACTATACTATCATTTTTCTTTTTTGATATTTTTGTTATTTTATAATACACGTGTCACTTTTTATTAGATGCTAATACAAATATATATATATATATTCATATATTGATTTATTATTATTATTATCATTGTTGTTTGTTATTATAGATCCTTTTGGGCTGATCAACCTACTTTGGTACTTAAAAAAAGCTATACTTTAAATTACTTTTTATTAAAACATATATTTATATATATCTTTTTCTTTTCTTTAAAAAAAATAGTTTGCTGCTATTGGAGAATCAGATGATGCCGAAGAAAGATTTTATGCTGCTATTAAATGGTTTATTTCATCATTAAATGGGTCTTTTTCAAGTCGTGTACCTAAAGGAGAATGGGAAAAGAAACCTTTTAATCCAATTCTTGGAGAACAATTTTCTTGTCGTTGGGAAGATGGCACCTATATGATTGCAGAACAAGTGAAGCACCATCCACCTGTGTCGGGATTTCACATTCGTAATGACAAAGCAGGTGTTTCAGTAACCGGCCATGATGGACAAAAGACTAGATTTTCAGGAACACAAATGTTAGTAGACCAAATTGGTTTCTGTACTTTAAAATTAGATGCGCATAATGAAACTTATTTATTCACTTTACCTTCTTTATCTGTCAATGGTATTTGGTATGCTGCTCCCTATGTTGAATTATATGGTACTTCTTATGTTCAATCATCTAGTGGATTCCATGCTTCCATTGAATATACTACCAAAGGTTGGATTTCTGGTGAATTACATCACTTTAAAGCCACTGTAACAGGTGATAAATTATCATCACCTACTATTATTGAAGGGCAATGGACTGGTAAATCCACTATAATTAAAAATAAACAATCCGCTATTGATTTCTTGGATTTAACATCTATTGAAAAACCTGTTCCTCATGTTGCTCCTGTCGCTGAGCAAGGCGAATTAGAATCCCGTCGTGTGTGGCAAAAAGTATCTGAAGCTTTAATTGCTGGTGATTATATGACTGCTTCTAATGAAAAATCCGCTATTGAAAATGCCCAACGTGCTTTACGTAAGGAAAGAGAAGAAAAAAAGATTGTATGGGAACCAAAACATTTCAAGGAAGTTAAAGGTGAAGAAATTTTCAATGATTTACGTGAAAAAATCTTGAAAAAAGCTGATAGTAAATTTGTTGATACCATGGGTGAAGTTGGATGGGCATATCGAGGTTAAATATATATATATATATATTTATATAAAATAGATTACATATATAACATAAAATATATATGTATGTGCTTATTTGTATGCATGTATAGTATACATATGTGTCAATTATAAATATAGTAAATAATAATAATAATAATACTAATACTAATACTAAATAAACAAAACACTAAAACCAATTATATATGTTGTCACTTTATTAAAGAAAAATATATAATATTATATTCATTTAGTTAACTTTAATCATTACATATTTCAATCTTATTATTTAAAATAACGATCTTCATCATGTGTGATATATTTTGTTGAAAATATAGTTCAAAATAATATAATTATACAAGATTTATTGAGATTTATAGTAGATCTAGACTCTTGTATTAATATAATATAACTTTTCTGTAGTAACACCATCTTGATTAATTATATTGCTTACTATCATCACACTTTTTTTTATAGTATTGGAAACGGTAAACATATTTTATATTTAATTAATTTTGTTTACTTGTAAAAAGATCATAAATAGAAAAATGATGATCATTAAAATTAATATATATATATATATCACAAAAATAAATTCCGACTATTTAATGGGTGTAATATGCCTAAACATTCCTTTTTAAATTTAATTTATTTTTATTTTAATGTAGTAGGAATTATCAAAATAAATATTATTTTTTCTTGAAATGAGTTATCAGTATTTATTTTACTTAATTAATTAATTAAAATATAATAAAGAAGTAGATACTTTAAATATAACAGCTATTCAATTTATTGTATATAGTAAAACATTAATTTTGAAGAGTAGATAATAGAAAAAGTAGAAAAAAAATATTACTCCCTATAGTTTGGAGCAATATTTGGCTCAACAATTTTAATAAATGAATAATGAATAATGAATAATATATATATATATATATAATATTTGATATCATACTATCTGGAAAACTCATTTATATAAATTACAAGAAAAATCACACAAGTAAACTAAAATTGAGTTATAAAAATCAGATAGATAGAAAATCATTATTAAAAAAAGAAACATAAAAAAAAATCATACGATTAGCACTATAAAGCATTTAAATATAATAAATAAAATTGATATCCTTTTAATGTTGAAAGTTCAAATAAAAAAAAAGAAAGAAAGAAAGAAAAACGAATAAAAGAAGGAAAAAAGAAAACTACTTTAATTGTAAGATATACTAGCACATCATTGGTAAAATAAAAAGGAGTATCGGAATGATATATCTCTCATTACCGCATGAAAGGTGACTTGGAAGATAATGATAAGCCTTATTTGGTTAAACACTGCTATAAAATATACTTGCAAACTTAAAAAAAAATACCTTTTTTTCTTTTGTATTTTATTACGTCGGATATCAATTTTTTTAAGATTCACACACATAAATTTAAAATAACATTATATATATAATGATGTTTATAATAAATTTATTTAATACATAATTCATATTTAAAATGAATGACCATTCTAAAAATATGTTTATTTATTTATGAATTAAAAAGACTTTCCTCGGATGTGTGATTGATTGTAAAAAGAAATTTTTTTATTACCGATGAAAAATTCCAAAAAAGGAAGCTGACTCATATAGAGATGGCAGACAGTCCTATAAAAAATCAAAATCGCGCTTTTTATTTATTTTTCCTTTTCTCTTTTCCTTTCTTTTTTTTTTCAATACTATCATTATATTATTAATTAAAATAAAATAATGGCTCATCAAGCACGTGTTAATTCTGTAGTAGATAGCCTTACAAAGGCACCTCGTAATGTTAAGTTCCCTACTGATAAAGATGGTAGACTCTTGTCTACTTCAGAAATTTTTGGTGAAAATGTCTTTTCTTTAAAGGTCATGGGCAAGATGCTTCCTAAACCTGTTTATAAGAACTTTATCAAACAATTAAAGGGTAACGAAACTTTAGATAAAGTTACTGCTGATGCTATTGCTCATGCTGTCAAGGTTTGGGCTATTCAACGTGGCGCTTCTCACTTTACTCACTGGTTCCAACCTTTAAATGATTCTACTGCTGAAAAACATGACAGTTTCCTTTCTTTAAAATCTAACTTTTTTGATGGATTTGAAGAAGTAAGTTTAAAGATAACATTATAGATGAAAAATAAAAATAAGATCAGGGAAAATGGATTAATAATGATGTTAATATTATTATTTATTGATTTATTGATTTATTAATTATTTATACATTTATTTGTTTACTTGTTTATTATTTATTATCAAATTTAAAAATAGGTAACTGCTATTGATACTTTCTCTGGTTCTCAATTATTACAATCTGAACCTGATGCTTCTTCTTTCCCATCTGGTGGTATGCGTACTACTTTTGAAGCCCGTGGTTACACTGGTAAGAATTCATCTTATATTATTTAAAAAGAAAAAGAGAAAGAAAAGAAAAATATCAAATGTATTAAATAAAAGGAGATAGAGGAAAATAAAATTTTGAGAACCAATGAAATAAGAATGATTAATTTCTAAATTTTGCATATTAATTTTTTTTATATATAATTTTTCAACATTATAGTTTGGGATACTAGAAGGTAAAAATGATTATATAAATGATAAAGAAACGACTTATAAGTATATGATTAGTAACATTATTATTATTATCGTTATCATTATTATTACTATATAGTCCTATGTTTATTCAAGATGGTCCTCATGGTACATCTATTTTATATGTTCCATCTGTTTTCATTTCCTACAATGGTGAAGCTTTAGATGAAAAATCTGTTCTTTTACGTTCTGTTGAAACTTTAAGCAAAGCATGTGTTGATGTTCTTAACATCATTGAACCTAGAGATGAAGGTAAGGAAGAAACAAAACAAAAACAAAAATCATAACAAAAAAAAAAAGCAAATACTTATTATTATATTACCTTTCATGTAGATAAACCCCGTACTAAGAAGGTTATCTCTACTTTGGGTACAGAACAAGAATATTTCTTGATTGATCGTGCTCTTTATACACTTCGCCCTGATCTTAAGATTACTGGTCGTACATTATTAGGTGGCCTTCCTCCTCGTCACCAACAATTAGAAGATCACTACTTTGGTAAGATTCCTACTAGAGTTTTAGCAGCTATTAGTGAAGCCGAATATGAATTAGCCCGTTTAGGTGTACCAATTAAAACTCGTCATAATGAAGTAGCTCCTGCTCAATTTGAAGTTGCTCCTATTTTTGAAGAAGCCATGTTAGCTGTTGATCATAATATGTTAACTATGGATGTCATTCATCGTGTTGCTCACCGTCATAAATTAAAGGTACTTTTCCATGAAAAGCCTTTCCGTGGTGTTAATGGTTCTGGTAAGCACTGTAATTGGAGTTTGTCTACTGATCAAGGTGATAATCTTTTGGATCCTACTGCTACTCCTGAAAACAATTTACGTTTCTTGGTCTTCTTAGTTGCTGTTTTGAAGGCTGTTTATGACCATGGTGATTTATTACGTGCTGGTATTGCTTCTGCTTCTAACGATCATCGTCTTGGTGCTCATGAAGCTCCCCCTGGTATTATCAGTGTTTTCTTGGGTAGTCAATTAAATGAAGTCTTAAATGCTGTTGAAGAAGACCGTCCCGTCAACATTGGTACTCAATTACATGATGTTCGTGTCAAGGGAACCGTCTTGGATTTGAAGGTTGCTTCCTTACCTAATATTGCTCGTGATTTAACTGATCGTAACCGTACCTCACCTTTCGCTTTCACCGGTAACAAGTTTGAATTCCGTGCTGTTGGATCTAAGCAATCTGTATCCTTCCCTGTTACTCTCTTGAACTCTGCTGTTGCCTCTAGTTTAACTGAAATTCGTGATGCTTTAAACAAACAAAAGGGTGATAAAGAAATTGCTTCCAAAGAAGATATTTTAGCTGTTGTCCGTGACTATATTAAGAAATCCAAACCTATTCGCTTTGAAGGTGATAACTATTCTGAAGAATGGGTTAAAGAAGCTGCTAATCGTGGTTTACCTAATATTGTTAAATCCCCCGATGCTTTCAAACGTCTTTTACGTAAAGAAAATGTTGATATGTTAATTAATACTGGTGTCTTCACTGATGCTGAATTAAACTCCCGTTATCACATTTTGGTTGAAAAGTATTGTAAAGATGTTACTATTGAAGCTCAAACTTTATTAACTATGGTTACTCAACAAGTCTTACCCGCTGCTTTCCAATACCGCCGTGATTTGGCCGAAGCTGCTTCCTTCATGAAGAACGTTGGTGTTGAATCTAGCCCCGAAATTAACTTATTAAATGAATTAACTCCTCTTGTTAGCGGTTTACAAAGTGAAGTTAACAACTTAAAATCTATTTTGGAAAAGATCAATGAAATTGAAGATTTAGATAAATTAGCTGAAGCTTCCAGTGAATTAGTATTAGTATCCATGAATAAGGTACGTGAATTTGCTGATGATTTAGAACGCATGGTTTCTGATAAATTATGGCCATTACCCAAGTATACTGAATTATTCTTGAACATTTAAAAAATAAGATAATATACACATATATATAAATAATTATATTTAAAAAAAGCGTATGTAATTATTGATGTAAAAGCTTTTGTTTCATTATCCATATTATTTTTCATCATTATCCAATCTTAAATAATAAATAAGTGATTATTTGTATTAATATTATGCACTATTGAGTTTTAACATATATGTTTATTAATGGTTTTTTTGTATTTTTGGCTTCATTCAAAATAGAAAAATAATAAAAATAATATATATATATACAAATATTGGTCAACTAGTTACTTAGAATTATGTTTATGAGCATGTGTAATCAAGCCTATATTGATAAACTTATTTTTAGGATTACACAACAAAAAAGGTTTGTTATTACTGATTTATATATATAAAAGGCAAATTAAAAGGACGCAAAGCCCAGCTCAGCCTTTATAAATGAGTGAAACAAAAGAAAAATAGGGGACTGGAATCAAAAGGGAAAAAAAGACTCAATTTTGTTCTTTTTCCTCTTCCTTTACTTTTTTTTCCTGCAAAAAGGGAGACATATTTTATGTTATATTTTTCCTCTTTTCTTTAAATTTATATTTATATTAAAACTTATACGATAGTAAACTAAAAAAAATGGTGGATAAAGAAAAAGTGGTAATGTCTATAAATAATATATATATATATATATATATATATATATACTAATATATCAACCTTTTTCATTTAAATTAGAAACAACGTATCACACAATCAAGAATGACCATGACCTATGTTGGTATGGCCATTATACAAGGGATCATTATTATAGCATTGGAAGCAGTGATAGCTACACAAAATACTTCACAAGCCAATGTAACAAAAAGTAGCGCAGATACAAGCCAAGATGTTTTTGATGCTATTGAGCGTTTAAATAGAATAAAATGGGAAAATATAGCATTTATTGGATTTCAAGTATGGACTATATGTATGGTATTAGATGCCACAGTACAACAAAATGCAGCTGAAGTATGTGTTCTTGGTGTATTTTATGTATTATGTGCTATACTTGGTGGTTTACAAATATTAGATAGTAAAAGATGGATGGGAAACTTACTTTCTGATAATATATCTATATTTCCTTTAAGAATAGCCCTCACAGTTGAAATTGTTTTAACTGTCTTGTTAGCTTTATTTGCTATTACTTTTTCTTTTGTATCTTATAAAATTATGTCCGAATTTGGGTGGGCTATTTATAAAAAAATTGGTGCTGATGTTGCTATTCAAAGTAAGTGAAAAAATTAAATGATTATCTTTTTTTATTTTTTTGTTACTAAAAAAAATGTAAATCTTGCCTTTTTCTATTTTTCTATAGAAATGTATGTCATTTTTCAATATTTTGTACTATGTTTAAAGATCAATATCTTTGTTGAATTCTTAGTTTTATGTTTTTATTTGATTCAATTTGTTATTAAAATTCAAGGCCATTTTGATTGGCATAGTTGGTTATTTTTAGTCGTTACAGTTTTAATCTTACCTATGCTTTATCTTGCTCGAACATCGGTAAAATGGGAAATTGAAAATACTAATGATTTATTGTAATTAAATGTAGCGCTCATTTAATTGGTTTTTTTTCTCTATTGTAAATAAAAAATAACTATTTTTAGGTTTCCCAGGAAAGTCGATTAAAAATGATTCTTTTCATTCTATTCCAATTTGTAGTCATATTCTCTTTTATCATTATTTTAATACAAACAATGGATGATGATTGGTATATTTGGACATGTTTTGGTAAGCATATTACTAATTTGTATTTAGTCGCTTTATTAATTAATTTCATTTTTAATTTATATATTTTAATGTTTTTAATTCCTTTTTTTTAAAATAGTATTTGTTGGTGTTATCTTTGCTTTGGTAACATGCGTCTTTGCCATATTTTGTATTCGTAACTTTGATCGTGGATTACATCGATATGTTCAACGTGGAGAAAGTAAAAAATTAAACAAAACTGATGATGATCCATACGAAATGAAAAGACAGCGCACCAACGAATCATGGCATATAGACGAAGATTAATCATTTAAAAAAGTTGATCATTTTATATTTATTTACCATCATTTACTTTATCATCATTATTATATATTCATTTCATCTATTTATATATATATATATATATATATATATAAATATATGTGTAATTTTTATTTTCTTATATCAATATACCCTTCAAATAATAATAATAATAATAATAATAGCAATACTAATCATAATAAAGAGGGTTTAAGAATCACTTTTTTTTATCGACGACGACTATAACGATCTTCTTTATAATAGCTGTCTCTTCGCGGTGATCTAGATCGATGACGACGTCTGGATCTAGGTGATGGGCTACGACTGGAACGTCTATGCCGTGAAGGCTCATCCTATCACAAAAATTAGATAATTAAAATATATTAATTAATTAAGAAGAAAAAAATGATCTAAAAAAAATAAACTATATATAATTTACAAATCTTGATCGACGTTCCCGTTTTGGATAATCTTGTTTTT
Organism: Cunninghamella bertholletiae; assembly: GCA_037043795.1. NCBI lineage: Eukaryota > Fungi > Mucoromycota > Mucoromycetes > Mucorales > Cunninghamellaceae > Cunninghamella > Cunninghamella bertholletiae. Next base: position 2,280,510 of record JAZGVP010000004.1, on the reverse strand, counting down.
CTTCTTCTTTTTTCTTTCGAATAGCATCAAGAATAGCCTGTTCTTCAGCTCTACGCTTTTCTTCTTGTTCCTAAAAAACGAAAAAATGTGAGTTTATGCTTTAATTTTAAAATAATATGTTTCTTTTTATTTTGTTTTGATACTATACTTTTTTCAATCTTAACTCTTCCTTCTTTTGTTCTATAAATTCTTTTGGTATACCACCAACAGAATCTTGTGCACTAAGTAACAACTTCCATAAATCTAACATGAATTGTGGTGTATCTTTTTCCAAAAATCCTGTCAAATTTATTTGCATACGTCTTGGATCTGGTTTCTATTATATATATATATATATATATGCAAGTTAACTAAAATGATATACTATCGTTATTATTATTAGTTGTTATTAGTTTTGTTTACTTCTTCTTCTAATAGACCGAAAGTGAAATCAACAACAACATCATCTTCTAATCCAAGTATTTGAGTAATTCTATTGCTAACCCAAGGCTTGATGACATCCAAATTTACTTTTTTAATATTTACTTTTTGATCAAATTCTGGTGGGAATGACAATGTTTTTAATAACTTTTTTTCTTTATTACTGAATCTACTATCTTGATCAGCGCTTGCTCCCTAATTTTTTTTCCAATTCAAAGTGTACCAAATGATTATTATTATTAATGCATATTAAAAGAAGAAAGGAGAGAAAGAAAAAAAAAGAAAAAAAAATATAGTTAAGTACCAATTTTCAAGTTAAAATAAATATATACAAAGAAGAAAAGAAAAGCTAATATTTAAAATTGAATGATTAATGAAGTGAATATCTAACTTATATGTATACAACATTTTCATTTCAAAATCATATAAATATAACAAAAGGACTTACTTTAAAATAGCCAGCATCACCCATCTTTATTTATTATTGTGAAGGAAGAAAAGAGAAGAAAAATAAATCGGAACCCTAAATTTCAATTTTTCCACTTAAAATTCGACACAAGCTGGCATAATAAATTTTTTCCTTAGAATGATTTGATTGGATGATTTTATTTAAACTCCATTTTTTCTTTTAAAGATGTTTCTATCTTTTAATTTTTTTTTCTTTTCTTCTTTTCTATATAATATAATATATACATGTTAATATTATGTGGTTAAGCGATGGTCAAAGTAAATAACAATCTAAAAGTTTAAAATATTTTTATTAAATTGCTTAACTAAAAATAACGTTGTGTACATGTTTTTTTTTTCTTTTTATTGTTTAAGAGATTGGTGTTGGTTTAACAGCGTTTGGTTTATTCTTTATGTTCATGGGTGTTATGATGTTTTTTGACTCTGGGTTATTAGCTATTGGGAATGTAATAAAAAAGAATATGTATATAAAATATTTATAAATAAAAATATATTATTGCTCATTTACTAAGAGGTATTTTAATAGATATTATTTTTATCAGGCATAGGAGCTATTATTGGACCAAAAAGCACCATAGTTTTCTTTACACGTAGAGAAAAATTACGTGGCACAATATGTTTTTTAGGAGGTATATTCTTAGTATTAAGTAAATATCCCATTATTGGATTTATAGTTGAAGTGTTTGGATTTCTCAATTTATTTGGGTAAGTTTTTAGTATAAACACTGTAATTATTATTGCTATTATTAACTATTCTTATTTTTATTAGTGATTTCTTCCCTATAGTATTTGGATTTTTAAAAAGATTACCAATTATAGGACCTATTTTATGTCAACCTGTCATTTCTAGGGTAATAAATATTAAATAAAAAGAGAAGAAAAAAGGATTTTTTATACTTATTTAATTATTTTATTCATTGAATAAATTAGTTTTTACCACGCGAAAGTCGAACAAGAGTATAAAAAAGTAAATAAATAGATTTAAATATATAAATAATCACCTTATCCATTTATTGTAATATATATAAAAATAAATATATCATCATCATGACCTTCCCCTTTCCAAAAAAAAAAGAAAAACATTTCTCCTATAATGTTTGTCATTTTTTTTCCCCTTTGAATCTCATTCATTTATATGATAATCCCCTTATTGAAATTTACTTTCTTTAAATATAAAAAAACTTTAAGATTACTATTCTTCATTAAATATACTGTCAATTATTATGATAAATAAGAAGGTTGGTTCATTGATTAAATTTGTTTATTTCACACGTGATGTTCATCATCAAAAAGATATAAATAATAATATCGGACCTCTCATCAATCGGGTCACTTTCTTTAAAAAAATATTTTCATCTATTGAGTTTGAAATTGTGGTGTGTTACTGTAAAAAAATATGAACCAAACAGTTTTTGCATTTTTATTTTTTTCACTCCTTTTTTTTTTAAATTGACAAACACAATCTATTTATTATATATAATAATAAATAAATAAATAAATAACTTATTAGTATTATTGCTATTATCACTTTCATAGATACCCAGTTTTTTTATTATTTAGTATTATTATTTTTTTCTCTTCCTTCCTTTTTTTTTTTCTTCCTCATATTTTTTTATTTGTATAAAAAAAATATTCTATTTATATGTATATAGTATATAATGGACAGTGATAGACGGATATTGGAAAATACCCAATGGCATACCCTTCATTTTCAAACTGAAGATGAACATACCCAAACAACTCAACCTTCTTTAAAAGAAGAACCTATACCAACACCTATTATAGAAGAGGAAACTCAACAACAACAACAAAATAATAATAATAATAATAATAATAATAATATACCAGCAAATATCATAACTACAACTACAACTACAGCAATTTTTCAACAATATAGATTAAATGTAACTAAAACATTTGAGGATACCTCATCTCAAACAAATAATAAAGATGATGATGATACAATATATGAAACACGAACTAGTGTACTATTAGAACAAATGGCTTCTTTACATGGTCAGCTGAATAATATATTACCAACACGTTCTTATTATTCTGCTACTGCTGCTACTGCTACTTCTTCTTTAACTCCAACAGATACTGGTAGTCATCCTTCTGTTATATCTTCTTCTTCATGTTCTTCTTCTTCTTTATCTTCTCCTTATTCTGCTCCATTTACAAATGATAGTTGGGATGATAATATTAAATCGATTGATGGTTTATCTACTACTTCTTCTAACTCTTCCTTAAATCATCATCATAACGGTGAAGTCGTTTTTTTACATCCTTTACAGGCAGCTCAAGAAGATATGAATTTATATGAAGCAAATTTAAATGCATTTAAACAACAAGCTGAATCTATTACTGAGGGAATGAAATGGGTACGTGAAAAACATCTAGAAATCATGAATAATACCAAACTTATTACAAATAATGATAATAATCAACATGATAATAATGAACAAAATAATAACAATAATAATAACGATGATGATCAGAATAATAACACTGATAATAGCAATAACGGTGATATTGATGTTAACAATGATGATGTTGATAAAAATAGTAGAAACGATGTTGATGATATAATAGATCACGATAAACAAAACGATCATGATATGAATAATCATGCTGATAATTTAATTACAGCAACTACAACAAATAATAATAATCAGCAATTAACTTTTTATCAACAAAAAAAAATAGCTAGAATGTCTCAAATGGAACAAGCTTATGTTTCTTTAATGCATAGAATGGAACAAGCTGAAAAACAATATCTAGCTTTTCATCAAGGTTTTAACTTCAGTCAAGCATGTCATGGTGTTAGAGCAGCTTTATATTCTATTCAATCTAAAATGATGCAAAAGACTACAACAGATCATGATGTACATGCATTAGAAGATAGCGTAGCTTCAACTACTAATCAACTAGTTTTAATACGTGATAAATATAATGATCTATTATCAAATAAAGACGATCCTAAATATGAACAACGTTGGAAATCTATTCAGCAAAAAAATGATATAGTAACATCATGGGTTGAAGAAGTAAAAGTTTGGTTTGCTGAAGCAGAACGTATTCGAACTTGGATAGATCAAAGACGTGATCAATTAGAAGAAACCAATATACCTGATCCTATGGCACCTTTACTTCATGAAGATAAACCTGATGATGAAATGAATATTTGTTTTATTACAAAGGAAGATTTAGATAAAAGTCATGAATGGAGAGAAAAACACCAATCATTAGAAAAAGAAATGGAAACTTTTGATAAACAAGATATGGCTAGATTAAGAGCTCATGTAAAAGCATTAACTGGTGGAAAAGATCTTAGTCCTGCTGATACAACTACTATTGAAATTACATTAACAACATTGACTACTTTAGATAAAGTTATGCATACTTTACGTGATAAAAGTCATAAACTACACCTTTTAACTCAACGTTCATTATGGGAAAAGGAATATGAAACTACTATGGATTGGCTACATACAACTGAAAATGAGGTAGATTCGTTTCTTGGTCAAGCAAGATGGACTTTAAACAATCAAAGTATGATAGATAAGGCAACTCTTATTGATGGTTTAGTCCAGTTAGAACATAAACTAAGTGATTTTGATAAAAATCAATTTACAAATACTATTGATTCATTTCAAGATTTTGACGATACTGCTCAAGTGGATTTACCTCACTATTTAGAAAATAGACAAACAAATTGTGAACAATTTTTTGAAGATCTCTTTAAAAGATTGGCTTTTGTAAGATCAGTAGTGGAACAACGTTTAGAATTAATAGATTTTATGGATATTATTCAACATGTTTTTGATGATGCTAATCAATTATTAATTGATTTAAAACAAACTTGCTCTTTCTCTTCTAATGATGATAATAACGACAATAATGACAATAATATTACTGATAATGATGATGATGAAATTTTATGGACAGACCGTGTACAAAGCATACAAGAAAGAATCATTTCATTGGCTTCTGCTCAAAGAATATCTTATCCTATAGCTACATTATCAATTGATCAAGAAGACAATGAATTTGCAAATCAATTTATTCGTCAACATGTTACCCAACAGCGTACTTCATTAGTATTACTTGGTGAATCAGGTAAAAAAATAGGCATATATATAATTATATTTATGTAATAAAGATTAGTAATAAAAAAAAAAAATATGAACATCTAATCATTATATTTGTCTTTAAATAATAGTGGATGAGCAATGGCAACTTTTAAGGCATAGATGGCAATTAAGACATAATGTGAAAGATATGATATTGGAAGCAGATAAATGGAAATCTTGGGCTGATGAACGTTTACGTCAAATTAATGAAGATCACCAACACTTAATTGAACAACAAGAAAAAATTGTAAATAAAAATCAACCTAAAAATAAAAACTTCCTCAATATGATTGCATCAGCTCTAGATCAAATCAATCATTGGGAAAGAGCAGTATCTACTATTAAATCTAAACTTATCACTAAAGAAACTAATATTGATGTATTTATGAATAAATCAGAACAGTTAAAAAACAATATATATCAATTAAACGAAAATATAGATGGTAATTGTACTTATATAGTTGACTTGAATCATTCTCTCAATGATATGAATACTAGTTATCAAGATTTGCGAGAACTTTTAAATATACATCAACAAACATTAGAACGATTTAGGCATGATTTAGAACAAGGAAGTAACATTATCGATATGAGAAATGAATTATGGAATTTTGTTCACACTTTGCGTACTTCATTACCTAATATTAAACAGAAATGTGGATTTATGACTGGTCATTCGCAATCTCAAGATAAAGAACGATTTGATACATTAACTCAAAACTATCAAGAATGGCAACAGCAATTACAAAATAAACAAAAATTATTTAATCAATGGCATCATGATGTACAAAATGAACAGCTACAAGAAGATGAACAACTTAAAAATAATAATTTAATAGCAGAATGGGATATATTAGTAAATGAATTAAAAGACTTAGTCAATTTTAAAGATGAAGTGCATAAATGGTATGAAAGGCAAAGAAAACTCAGTCTTGTAGAACATGAATTATCTTTATTTGATGAAAAATCCTCAGCTACTATGAATAATGACAATTATGATGATGTTATGATTCAAGTTGGATTAGAACAACAAAGTATATTAAAAGAAATTGGAGAAACTATTCAACTTGGAACTAGTGAAGAAGGATCTATTATGGATCCATTACAAACAGCCAATTATTCCTGTGCACGTGAAAGGTATCAAACATTATTGTCAAAGGCTCAGCAATTAGTAAAAGAAGGGGAAGAAAGAAAAAAACAAAAACAAAACACAATTGAATTACAACAATATAAAGATCAAGTGGATGAGTTTTTAACTTTACTACAATCTAATCGCGATATGATTTTAGAAAGAATAACACAACACCGATCACAAGCTTGGGCACAAACTATGGATCATAACCCTAATGCATTGGCTACCCTTATTCGTACAACACAACAAGCAACACAAACTATGGATGCACAAGTACAACATCAATACCGTGTTCAAAGGGAGGAGTTACGTAAAAAGAAAAATAAAATTTTATTAGCACAATTATCAAATAAGAATAGTAATAATGATAAATATGATGTTGATGATAATGAGGATGATCAACAAATAAATATAGCTATAGATGAATTAGAAAAAGCAATGGTATTAGAAAAAAAACAAGTAAATGTATTTAAACACTTACATGCATATGCTAAAGCAGCTATGGATTTAGATCAATGGTTAGTTCAAGGTAACTCAGCATTACTTCAATTAACAAGCGATATTGGTGTTATTGATGAAGTAGAAATTCTTGCAACTTTAACACGTTTTGAAACCAAATTAGATAATATTCAGCCAACTTTACAAGGATTTCAACGTATGCATGATAAAATTATAATGATGGCAGATGAGAATGATATGCTTGATAATGCTTTTAAATCACATATGAATTCTTCCTTTTCAAAACTGCAGCAAGGTTTTAACGATATGAAGTATCAATTAAATGATATTAAACATTCAATGTATCGACATAAGCATCATGCTAGTATTGCAAGAAAAATGAAAGATATTTTACAAATGATTGGTAATTATCGTGATCGTTCTAATAATATTAAATTATATTCTGATCAACTAAATCAACAACAACAAAAATTGGAAGAAAATGAAGTAGTAGTAGTAGTAGAAAAAGAAGAGAAGGAGGATGTTATTGATTGTTTATCATCAGCATTAAAAACATGTAACTTATCATTTATACCAACAGAACATGATATTGAATTTACAAGAAATGAATTAAATAAATTAGAACAGGATATTCAATTACATTTAGATATAGCATTACAAGATCTAGATGAAGCATTAAAAAATGAACAAAAAGAAAATGGAGATGATATTTTTACTGATCAACGTAAAGAAATAACACAGGCAATAACAGAATTACAACAAAGTATAAAAGATAAAAAGTATTGGTTAAATGAAGCAGAAAAATTAGAAAGTATCTTGACAGTATTAGATGAATTGGAAGTATTATTAAGTGCATTAACTGAAGTAGTTCATCGAGCTACTGTATCAGAAGCATCACAACTTAGTCGTGCTGATTTACAAGCTATGTTAATTGATTTAGATACAAGATACAAATACTATGAACCTAACGTTATTTCTTTAGTAAAAGAAGCACAATTAGTAATGATGGATGTGGAAGATCCTCGATTGATTAAGTTTTATAATCAATTAACAGAACAATGGCAACAATTAAGAAGATTAGCATTGGAAAAGAAAAATGATATTATATCACGCATTGATCCATTAGCCGATCCTCTAATTTTATCACAATTATATGATGTAATTCCAAATGGTCGTCAACAAAAACAACAAAGAAGAAGCATCCCTTTGACTTCATCTGTATCAACATTAACAACATCTACAACTGTACATTCTAATCATCATGATAAAACACTCTTACGTAAATCCTCTTTTCCTACAAAAACAATAACAACAACGAGAGTAAGACCAAGAACTGCTACACCTAATTCATTGAATGCAACAGCACCAAGATTAATGACAGCCGAAAGAGCATTAAAAAGATCTTCTTGGAATTTACAAAAGCATCGCCAACCATCTACCTCATCCTTTAATGGTATTGATAGCAAAAATAATTATGTAGCGGATCCAAAAAATGCTTTGGATGTAGCTGTCGGTAATATAGTAAATGATTCACCATATGCTATTCCTGTAAAAATGGTACCTGGTGAAGTAGGTAGATATTGGTTTGGTAAAAAGAATCCTAAATTGGTTTATTGTCGTATCTTACGTAGTCGTATTGTTATGGTAAGAGTTGGTGGTGGATGGGTTGAATTATCTCAATTTTTACGTGATCATGCTTTATTAGAAGAAGGAAGATTTACATCAACAAAAGGGCAACGTTTAGCAGAATCATCTAACAATACCAATAACAGTAATAATAATAATAATAATAATAGTAATAGTAATAGTAATAATAATAATGACAATATAGTAACAACAACGACTGATAAGAAAAAGAAAAGGCATTCTCAACCTTTGGAAAATCCAAAGGATATGAACCAACCAGTATTAAGACATTCTCGTTCTACACCTTTCCAGGCATCTACTTATTATTGCTATTCAGCACGTGGTCATTCACCTATTCCATCTACCCATGGTATTAAAGAAGGAAATAAATTTGTTGTGACTGATGATGATGGAAAAAAAGTTCAAGTTACTATGACAAAAGAAAAAAATAAACAAACATCTAAATTTAAGGTACCATGGCGATAAAAAAAAAAAGTAGAAAATTAAATATTTTTATATTTATATATACACTATTTCATTGTAAATTTAACATTATTATTATTATTCTATTTTTCTATTATTTGAAATATTTGTAATGTAATTACTATTATTATCATTATTATTATTATAATATAACTTTTCTTTTATTTTATTTTTTTTTGTTTATTTTCAATAATAATAATATGTGTATATTATCACGAATAAAATTAATCAATATATTATCAATAAATAGATTGTAATATGTTTCATAAAAAACGCATTGACATTTTTTTTACCATTCATTACTATTTAGTTTATTTATTTCTAAAATCACAAATAATTTCCTAGTTTTTTTATGATTACTAGAGTCTCCAAGCGGAGTAAAATATTTTTTTACACTAATCGAATTATTTAGGCTTTTTTTACTAATAATATATTTTTGTTTTTATCGATTAAAAAGCAAGAGAAAGTATAGCAATAACCTTAATTAGATTTTTTTAAGGTTTTTTGAACTTCATAAACTGAGATTTAAAAAAATATTGGGAATAAGCTTTTTTAGAAAAAGTAAATAAAAACACCAAATAACTTACATAAACTCTTATTTATATTAATAAATATTATTATTAGTTAATCATTATTTTTAATGATTTTAACCTTTTTTTATTATCTATTTAAAAAGTAAGAATAAAAAGAGATAATTAAAAAGTAATAAATCTTCTACTTTTTTTTTTTTTTTCGAGGAAGAAAAAAACTTATTAAAATAATTTAAATTACCAAAACTTTTTTATTATTAGCTTTTTATATATTTGGTAACACACAATATGTTAGAAAGTCTTTCAAAGCTTTATGCTCTATTAGTTTGTTTTAAACTCCGTTATGTTTTATATAATATTTTTTTTTGTAATATCAAACTACTTTATTAAATATATACAAATATAATATATCAGTAGATATAATCTTGATTTCTAATATACATATATATATAACAGTTGATGAAATATTAATTCTATATATATATACAAATGTATTCAAAATAATAATTGATAATTGATAATTAAAAATAAAAGAAGAAAAAAAAAGAGCTTGAATAAAATTTAAATACCGATACAAAGACTTTCTTAGCATTTTTATTGGTAGATCAATCTATGGATTATATATTATAATTCACACTATATAAAGTTATATATATAAAATAATCCCCATTTTTTTCTTTTTCTTTTTCTTTTTTCTTTTTGTTATTTTATTATAGTTTTCAATTATAATTATTATATTACTTATTTGATACCCTTTTTTTCTTTTTTTTCCTTTGTTTTTTAATACTGTAACCATTCTATTTTAATATATATATATATATATATATATATATACATATATATAAAAATATATAATAATTTATTACAAGAAAAAATATAAAAAGGCGATAGAGTAAAAATGAATTCAATTCATAATAATAATAATAATAGCACCAATAATAAAGAATGGCAACCAGCTTTACAAAGTCCATCTTTAACAGATCCACCTTCTACTCCTTCTCAGCCTATATTTCCTCCTACACCTTTAGAGCACGGATATGCTCCAAATTTTCCACCAAATCAAATTGAATCCCCTATGTAAGTTATTTGCTTAAAAAAGAAAAAGATTTTATATACTCTATAATATTTTTATTTTTTTTTCATATGAAAAATAATTTATAAAAATAATTAGAGTTTTCTTATCCTTTATTTACTTTTTTTTTTTTTTGATAACATAAAAAAATATAATTTTTGTATATGTTCAAAATAATTCTATAAATTAATATATTATTATTGTTCAAGTCATCAACAATTTCCTCCTCATTCCCAACCTTCAAATTATTTTACAACACCTATAAAACAAGAAACTGATCCTAGATTACCTGGGTAAATATATAAAACCATATCATCATCATCATCATCATTATTATTATTATTATTATTTATTCATTTATTCATTTATTCATTTATTCATTTATTCATTTATTCATTTATTCATTTATTCATTTATTCATTTATTCATTTATTCATTTATTCATTTATTCATTTATTTATTCATTTATTTATTTATTTATTTATTTATTTATTTATTTATTTATTTATTTATTTATTTATTTATTTATTTACTTTTAGTATGATGGGAATGTTATCTCAACCTAGTACACCACGACCAACAGAAAATGAACCTTTATCACCAAATAGTAATAAAAAATTAGTTAATTATAATAATTTTAATACAGCTCCATACCCTTCTAGTATACCTAATCGTAAACAAAGAGGTAGTAGAAGCGATACTTCTATATTTACATCTGAAATGGGTCCTATCTTTAGTTCAACAAAATCATTAGAAAATATATATGGTTTAGATAGAAATACTTTGTAAGTTAAATTATTTTTATTTCTGTGTGAATATATGATATGATAATAACATTAATATATATTTTTATATAAATATTTATATTTTAGATTAAATGTCCGTATACAAGCAAAAATGGATCGTGGGTTCTTTTTAGCTGATAATGATTGGACTTGCTATAGACGTAACTATTTCCAAGTAAGTTGTGCATTTTCTATTACAGGATTAAATTCACCAAATCCATATTATGATCCTCATCATCCTCATAATCACCATCACTCTCACCATCATCATTATGAACCACAATGCTTCATCCAATTGGATGGTATGTTTATTCCTGTAAGGCAATTCAGTTTAAATATATCAGCTAGAGTAAGTAATAGTGATAAAAAAATCGAATTAGTTCAACATACACCAAAACGTGATAAAGGTCCTCAAACTACACCAATGCCAAAACCTGTGTTACCAGGTGGAAATGTCAATTTAAGTGCTGTAGGTACTAATCAAAATATCGCTACTTTTGAACGGATTCAATTTAAAACAGCTACAGCTAACAATGGAAAACGTCGTGCTGCTCAGCAATATTATGTCTGTATTGTAGATTTATATTGTGATGTTGTAACAGAAAATGGTTTACATAGACAAATTAAAATTGCTACTTGTCAATCAGCTCCTTTAGTAGTACGCGGTCGTAGCCCTGGTCATTATTCTGATAATAATCCGTTACAGCCTTCAACTTCTTTACAACAACCTCCTCCACTTACTCATCTTTCTCCTACTACTAATCGTCTTTTAAATCATCCTTCTTCTAATAATAATAGTAACAGTTTAATGACACCTCCGCCTACAGCAATGAATAATAGTAGCAATAGTAATGGTAGATATGATATGAATGCTTATCCATTAACTTCTCCACACCTCGAAGATCCAAGATTTGTCCCTCCCTCTCCAACTTATATAGCAAGACCTCCTCATCCTCATTCTTCTCATCCTAATAATAATAATAATAACAATAATAGTGGCAATGGTAACAACAATAATAGCAATAATAGTAATCATGATTACTATTATACAGCAAACTATCATCAAAGTGGTTACCCACCTCCACCAACTTATATGCAACAACAACATTCACAAAATCATCATCCTCATCATTCCAACCATAATACAGTCATGAATCATTCATTACCTCCTCCTCCAACAACAACTAATTATAATGACTCCCATTCTCATCCTTATATGGTACCAAGTATGCATCCTCATCATCCACCAACTACATCTACTGGCACTACACCTACTAATAATACCAATACTAATACCACCACAACAACTGCCACAACCCCTTCCTCAGCTCCTAATACTCCAAATGATATTTATCAACAACAACAACAACAACAACATTCATCTACATCTACGAATAATAACAATGATCATCATTCATCTTCTTCTACCCCTTCAAAATCTTTAGTAAACACCCATCATAACGTAACATCTCCTACCCATACACCTACTGGTTATGATCAAGCATCTTACTTCCATCCTCCATCTACACAAAAATAATATAAATACAATATATTACTACTATTATTTATTACCTACTAATTATTACTTATTATTTTTATTATTGCTAATTTTTATATAACTTGTTTAATGTATTAAGAAAACAAAAAAAAAAGGAAAAAAAAAGTTTATTAATGTTATTGTTATACTATTAGTATTTTTATTATTATAATTTTTGATTTTTTTATTAATATGCCCTGATTTTTATTCCTTCCTTTTTTTGTATTTTTTTTAATTTATATTTATTGACTTATTTATTATTTATTGACATTATTTATTTATTTATTTATTTATTTATTTTATTACTCTATTTATTTATTTATTTCCTGTTGTCACTTATATTATATACTATTTATTATAAAATAATAAATAATTTGTTTATATAAAATAACATTTCTCTTCCTTGATTAGGAAATATTCATTACATTCACAATATTATTTTCTTTATTTGTTTATCAGTAATGATATCAAAAGTAATTGATACTAATATGTGAATTGTTAAGCATATGCACTTTAGAGAATATATATATAGTGTTTATTAGTGTGTGCAAAGCAACTTCCATTATATCTGATTCTATAACAAAATTTACATAAAATATATAAACATATATAATTTATTTTATGGTAATGAAACTTTTATGTTTTCATTAAAGATATAAAAATAAAAGCATCAAAATGTCAAGCATGGCATCATCTAAGAAAACAAGAGTTGATTTTTTGGAGCCTGGAAACATTTTTTCAATATATTCATGAATTTCATGTGTATCAATATTACTAGAGTTTATTCGAACTGTATACCTTTCTCCAAGTAATGTAAAAGCAATACCTTTACTAGTAATGCTGTTAGTATTCTAGATGAATGCGCCTATAGATGACTAAAGAATAGATAACAATATGTAAATTAAATTATATGAGCATATATAATATAAAAATTAGTAATAATAATAATAAAATTGTAGACTTACAACATCCATAACAATAAGGAATACTGCTGTAATGTTTTAAGTATTCTAAAAACATAATATATGTATGTTAAATTTATATTTATTTATATATTTATGAATATTTATTTATTTATTTATTTCATGATCTTTAACTTTCTTTTTATTTTTCCTTTTGGCATTATTATTAAGATGTTGATGGTTATATTTGTAACGTCCCCATCGATATGTAATGCTTCATGATTTTTTATGCAATTCAAGTCAAAAAATAATTCCAAAAACGACATTTTTACATTAATGTAAATATATTTCCCATATATACTCTTATTTAACTTATAAGTTATATTTTTATTTGGGTGATACAGTTTGAATAGTTTTATCAGATGATGATGATGATGATGATAATATTAACGGTGGAGGTGGATGAGATGATGAGGTTGCTATGAAAATAATAGAATTTACATTAAATGACGATTATTTAATAATATTTATACATAGTAAAAATTAATGTATTAGTACTTATATTTAGTAAATAACTATATAATCAAGGCAGTATTCATCATATTTTTTCCTTTACCTTTTTCTAATGATGAGGATGAATGAGTGGATAGTGGTGGTATTTATTTATTATTATTGGATGATGATATGGATAGTGCTGAAGATGAAGAAATCAGGGTAGATGTGGAGAACTGGGTGAAAATTTAATTTTCCCTAATAGAATAAAATATTTTAGCATAATTAAAGTAAAATATACAGTTTTACATGTTATTACCATGATTATCTTTTACTAAGAATGATATACACCCTATAATATAAATTATAAATATAAGACTATATATCAAAAATAAAAATTTAAATTATATGACTTACTAATATTATTAGTATCATTGGCTTCACTCATTTTATCATTTCTTAATGAAAAACAAAAAAAAAAAATAAAATAAAATAAAATAAAGAGAAAAAAGGGTCCTAATAATAAAATAAAAAAATGTTACATCTAATGAAACAAAAGTTTGCAATGATAATTTATCATTGATTACTAAAAGATACTTCATAATTGCTAATTGATATAAATGTATTACTCGTACCACTAAATACTAATCTTTACTTTATTATATAGTACTGATGTTTATTGTTCAATATTTAATTTTATTTTATTCTATTAATTCTTTTATTTTGATTTTTATTTATTAATTAATTTTGTATCCTCTTATATAAAATGGTAATGATGCTCACTTTATTATTTAAAAGAACCTAAAGTATTTTAATCTGGGATCTAATTTTATATATATTCTCAAAAAAAATAAAAAAAATAATAACTGCTGTCATGTGTTGTTTATCATTATTAAAATTTTATTTTAACAAAAAAAAACAATACTTGTGAATATTAAGTATAGTTTTTGTAAATTTTTATTGAAAATACAAAATGCAAGATTTAATTTTTTTTATAAATTGATTTGAGGTTTTGTACTCCAATTAATTATAGAAATGATTACTTTATAATGGTTTATTTAAATGAAAAATTTATATTATTATAAATCAAGGTTTACTAATATGTAAATTTATTTACATTTAGCCTCAATTTAATGTCTTAAGTGTCATTTTAGAATGTTTCATTTTATTCGCAAATAATAATAATAATGATAATAAAAAGAACCAATACTCTTGAAATAATAATTTTTATTAGGCGATTTTTTTTTATTATATATTATTTAAGTAAATGTTCAGTAATTATCTAATTTGAACACTGATATATCCTGTATGACCTTTTACTATTGTACATATATCTAAAAATACTATAGATATTAATACTATTATTATTTGAAAGAATAGTTAAGTATATAATGGAGTAAAAATAAAAAATTTTATATATGGTTTATCCTAGAGATAATATTAGTAAAACATTAGCGTTTCGGTTTTTTATAATAATAAAATTGGAATCTGTATATAGCATATATATATATATATATTCATTGAAGCTATATTAATATTAATTTATCTATATTAACTATTTTTTTTCAAAGTCATAGTCAGTTTCTTATTTTGTTTATTATTTAATGTGATGAAGGTGTGATGACACTTATTTATTGAAATATTATTATCATATGATACTAACGTTTACGATTTAATAAGGCATGGGTATCAATCACAAAAATGTTTTATCAAGGCAAACTGCGTTTTTTTTTTTATTTTTACTTTTTTTTTCCTCTCTTTTTTTTTACATATTTCTATTGTCCACGTGACATTTTTTTTCCTTTAAGAAAAATTATACAAATAAATATGGATCTTTTTTTTTCATATTCACACCTTACTGCATCTAAATGTCATTCCTTTCCCAGTAAAATAATTGATATATATGTAAAACAAATTATAAAAAAGATTAATATTAAAAAAATCTCCCAATTCGAGATTTTAAACTCCAGATTTTTTGGTTTATTCTTAGGAAAATGCTATTAATATGAATAAATTAACAGAAAATTATAGAGTATTTCTACTTTCAATAGAATCAGTATATGGCCCCCAATCCATACAGTTTTTATACCAATTAAAACAAAACTTGAAAAAAAAAGTAAAAGTAAAAAAAAAGGATAAAAATAATGGAAACTATAAAGTAGCTTTATTTAATAACCCTTTATTTTGTATATCTATAGACTTTATATAAAGACATTAAAATATTAGTATTATGCCCTAGTGAACAATTTAAATTAATGCATTATATTAAAATGCAAGAAGAAAAAGAAAAAGACAATGATGAAATATTCTATTGGATTATATCACCTTCATTAGCGAAATACTTATCACTTTATATAACACCTCACCGGTATTATGGTCAATTCCTTTTTTGTATTGAACCAAAACTATTATTTGACCAAAGTCGAAAAGAACACTTTCTCTCTTCATCATCCTCTCATTGGCAACTTTTATCACACTGTGATGACAACATGGAATGGTTTATTAAATTTATTATATCTACAAGAACAGATTGGGAAAATCGATGTCAAATGATCTACAAAATAATTCGTAAAATCATCTATAATGATCCATTTTTTAATTCATCATTATGTCAACATGGTAACACAAAAGGATCATCCTCATCATCTTCCTCACTATCACCACCAACTTGGGGTTGGCAAATACTTCCTTTAGAAATTCAGCGAGTTATTCTAAACCAAATGAAAATACCAGATATATTACTTTGTTATCAAGCTTCTTTCGAATTGAAAATAGTTATCATCCCATGGTTATATGAACATTTGCAATCTATGATAAGAGATAACCAACATGAACAGCAAACCTTTCTATCTTTTAGAGATTTACAACATAACGTCAATTATTTGACTTATCTTTATTTTCATTTATCTCCTTTTCTAAAAAAAGAACATCAGTCTTTAGAAACAAATTTATAATTGTATATTTTCTTTTGTCATTTTTTAAATTTTCGCGTAAATAAAAATCCGTACTCACTTTGAAGTTTTAATTTTTGCTCTTTTTTTTTTCCATTGCTCCTTATATTTTTTACTTTTTTAGTTCAATATTTTAGTATTTACTAAGTAGAAATACGCCATGACTAACATTGTGTTGATTCATAAAAAGAATGATTGGTAGTTGCTATCATACTATAAATGGATTTACTCA
Source organism: Cunninghamella bertholletiae (assembly GCA_037043795.1). NCBI lineage: Eukaryota > Fungi > Mucoromycota > Mucoromycetes > Mucorales > Cunninghamellaceae > Cunninghamella > Cunninghamella bertholletiae. Next base: position 2,263,288 of record JAZGVP010000004.1, on the reverse strand, counting down.
AAAAATAAATTTTAGATAAACTTTTTACAAATGGAGGATAATGAAAATCTCTAATCATATTTACAATAACTAAACTATCTACTTATTATATATTCTATCATTTCCAATATAGTGATGAAAATCCGTTGTTCACTAATTAAGAATTAGCATAAACTTCGGATTATATCTCTGCGCTTATGTGTGACTCAAAAAGCTAAATTTATACAAAAAAAAAATGAATTCGCAGGATGATGTGAAAAAAAAAAGAACAGTTAATGATAGCTCATTCCTACAAGAAAACTAAGGATATCTGATGGTTATAAACAGTGGTTATGTGTAGCATTTATGCTGAAAGAATAGTATTTCTCCAATATTGATTCATCTTTCTTTAAAAACTTCAAATAACCAATAAGCCCATTTATATATAAAAAAAAATAAACATAAATATATTAATATATGTATATATAATATTATGATAGGTTAAGTATTTAAAATTTTATTATTATATTCTATTTTTATATTTATATTTTTATTTTTTTTAGAAACAATTCTTAAAGCTATACATCAACATACTCTTCAATATCAAATGTACATCGATAACTTAAAATTTGATGGGTATAGTATTGGCGACTATTGCAGAAAATCTTTAGGAAAAGGAATCGGATGAAAAACGTACAGATTCGTTAAATGAAATGATACTAAGAATGTAAGAAAGATCATTAACAGAAAAAAGTATTTATCACATTCATATGTAACTACTGAACCAATATCATCAATAGATATTAAGGATGATGAATTAATAAAGCAAGCTAAAAGGTAATGCGGAACAACGAAAGATATATATACACTGTAATAGAAACAGCATTAAAATTGTTAAAATTCAATAAGGACTTGAAGCTCAGTAAAACAAAAAATTCAATACTTTTTTTATTTTTTCTTTTTTATATATTTTTCAGTATATTGAACAGAATATTTCCCATTCACCATCGATATTTTCATCCTTATTGTCATTATTTTCTAAAAAAGGAATTTCAATTCATTTTTATTTTATTTTTGATATATATATATATATATATATATATAATTGTTATTTATATTGATAATGTGAGTTTTTTATATGGTTTATTTCCGTACATTGCTTGTTAATCCTGCTGTTTCACTAGTATCTAAAAATTCATCATCATCATCTTCATCTTCATTAACATGTAATAAAGCGCTTTGTTCTCCTTCTTGATGCTGTTTTTTATTTCCTTTAGGTGTATCCAAAGTAGTTGTACTACCATTATGAGAAGTTGGAGGTGAATATGCAGGTGGTTGATTAGAAGTAGAAGAAGATTGTACAGTAACCAATTGAACACTTTCACCATGTCGACCATCTTCATCATCACTAAAATCGTCACCTAATTCAAATAAACCAGCGTCATCATCTTGGTTATTTTGTTTTCTTCTTTGATGACTATCAGCAGCATGTTGTAATCTTTGTTCTAAATCTAAAGCTTCTTCTTCATCTTGACTAATTTGTTCCAAACCATATCTTGCATTATTACTAGTAGGTCGCCAAAGGATCACAATAACAAAGAACACAACAAAGTATAAAATATTCAACATACCATCTAACATAAACCATCTCCATTTCCAATTTCTTGCTCCCCAATCAGCACTTGTTCTATCACTAAAAGTAAACATGTTGAGAATAAAAATAACAACTACCATAATCACTGAAAATACAAGTAATCGGAATAATCGTTTATACATCAATGCTTTTACATGTTGTTTTCGGAGTTCTATTTATATTTATATATTTAAAAAATAATGATGCATTAGTTTAAAAAAAATCCATTTTTCTATCTCTATTATAGGCACTTTATTTTTATTTTTTTTAGCTGTTCCTCACGAATATTTTCATATATGATTGTATAATATTTTTACCTAAAGTACTTAAAGTATGTGTGATAGAGTTTAATGTCCAAATATAGAATGCTGTCATAGTAATAGACAATGGGAAGATAACTAATAATACTAAAAACCCAGCTGTTTCGGGTGATAATAACATAGTTCCTAAAGAATAAATAACACCAAAAAAGAAGTGTGTACATGCTAATATAATACATTTTTTCATAGCGTCGCCCAAAGATGGTCTATTTTATATATTATTTATAAATAAAAATAAGAAAATTAAAACTCATTATATGTATAGAGATATGTATTAATTTAAATATACTTTACTTAACCACACTATAACCCATACAAACAATCAATAACATGAAGAAAGATATACTTGTTCTACCAGCATTTAATAATGCTACCAAGGCAAGTAAAAACCAAGCTAAAAAGAACAAATAAATTAGTATATAAAAAGTGAGATATCAAAAGGAAATATATCAAACTTACAAGGTTTTCCTGTTTGATTATAAGCTTCCCAAAAGCCCCAATTAAATGCCATTTCGACAGTTAAAAAGAAGATAGCACCTGAAAGGAAATGCTTTATATAAAATAATAAAAATTTAACCATTACTATAAAATTTATTTATCTGTTTATCGTTTATCTTTATCATTTACCTGAACCGGAAGAATATCATCCCAATATCTGAATGATTGAATTCCCCAAAATATACCCACACTTAAATAAATAAGAGCAAAAATGCCATAAAGCTATAAATCATTTAAATATGAAATTAATTACGTTTCTATATTCTTTTTTTTTTTTTTTTTTCTTAAATATTCCATTTATTGGTTTATTTACCAATAATTTTGGATAATCAACAGCAGGTAATTCACCATAAGGGAACTTCCATTCAATCCAAGCTTCGAAATAAGTATTGTTGGCACCAGTATTTAAAGTGGTAGGAATTAATGCTACGCAATAATAACCAGTATTTTCAACTTTATAAAGTGCTGCCTTTTCCAAAGTATTATTCAATGGTATATTAGCTGTTAAAATACTTGTGGTTTGGTTGGCTGAAACATTTGTAATAAATTGACCCTCTTGATCTTTTGTACATAGTTGCTCCTTTATAGCTTCTTCGTCGCAAATATATTCTACCTATATATATATGAGTATAAGATATAAAGTTTTACTTTATAAACATATTATTATTATTATTATTAACTACCTCTTTTGTTATATTGCTGGTATAACCAATTTTGTCAAAGTCATTCCATTCATATATAAGTAATGCTGCTGAGCCATGTGATTTTTCATTAAAGGTTACTAATTTATACGATAAGAAAATATTTTAGTTTTAAATAATATATTATTATTGTTTATCTTTTAATTTATATAATAGCTTACCTTCAATATAAGGCGTAACACCGCCAGGAATAGAATCCTTACTCCATACACCAGAGCAGGTTGTTGCATAATAGTCATCACTGGTCTAAATAATAATAATAATAAAAAAAAAAGAAGTAGGAGGAAATAAAATGTAATAAAGGTTACACTTCTACTATTATCATTATTATTGTGTTGTAAAGCGTGTTCACATCTATTATATATATATATATATATATACGTATATATTTATAATTTATTTTTTACTAAAAACACTTCTTCTGCTGCTGTAAATGATAGTAATAAGAAAAGACACCATAAGGTGCTTTTCAAATACTTGCTTGACGTCATATAGTCTATATTCTTTGTTATTCTTCTTTAATTTATATAAAAAAAGGAAAAAGGAAAAAGATACAAAATATAAAAAAAGAAACCACTTTAGCTTGACTTTTCTAAGCCAGCCAATCAAATTTGAGAAATCCTTTTTTTAGTACAAGCATATAAACTTAATATGTTTTGAATAACAGCCATTTCTTAACTTGTTCGATTATATAATGTGAAATATTATGGAACTATTTAAAGAAACATAATAGTTTGTTTTTTATGAAATTAAACTCTTTATTATTACTATTATTATGATTATTTATTGGATATTAAGAAAACTGCAAGCTGTATTTCTGTTTTTTCCATCATAAACAGAGTAGGAAATTTTTAGACTATTAATAAAAGTTCTTTATTTTCTTATGATCATGATTATTTTTCTACCCACTTATCTTTTTATGAAAATAAGTAAAATTTTGTTGTAAAAAATCAATTATCTGTAAAACATTTAATGAGATAATGACAGATTCATTTCATTATTAATTATAATTTAAAATTAGCGAAGAAATAACGTAATATATACTTATTCCTTTAAATTAATTGCTATTTTTACTATGAATCATATAGTAGGTTGCTGAGCTGAGAAATTCAATACAATCTCAAATATTTATTATGTTGGCTGTGATGTTTTTAGAAACCTCTAATTCATATATATATGTATGTATATATATATATATGTGTGTGTGTGTGTGTATTAAACAATATTTTATATTTATATTAACATCTTTTGACGAAGTTCTTTGCTTGAAAAAATTCAATTATATATACAACTTTAAACTCTAGAAGTACTTGTATTCAAAAAACATTATTATTTAATAATATTACAATTGATTTCTTTATTACAACTAAACATTACATAAATTTATATCATTCTTTTAATAACTAAGAGAAACAGATATTACTTGATAATGACAATGATAGATAAATATGAAAAAACTGGCCAATTAAAATTCTCGAAGGCATTATTATAGCTCATTATTATTTTGTATAAAACTAAAGGCGCGTTATATTCATAAATTTTAATATATAGTTTAAAATAGTCGGGTTCGTATTATATTGAAAAGTATAATATAAAGCTCAATTTTTAAAGCAATATCCTTTCACTCCTTGAAAGTGAATTAAGAATAACAAAGGAAAGGAGGAGAATAAATAAATAAAACGCTTTTCTTTTTTATTTAATGGGAGATTATGTTATAATGAATCCTTTCATAATATTGGTTCACCTAAAGCATCCAGACTCTCCTATTCCTTGCATATTTATATACTATAAGAAAAATATAAAGAATCAAAGGTCTAGATCTTATGCACCTCTACTTAAAAAATGACAAGTTCCAAGAGGTTATTTTCTCTATATATTTTAATATCCATGTATATGTTTATTTACTAATTTATAAGTATAATTTTTATTATTATTGGTCTAATTTTTCTTTCTCTTCTTCTATTATTACAATTATTATTACTATTATTATTATTACTGGCTGACTTTAAGAGTTTATATCTTCATAAGGAGAATAGGTTAGTAACAAATAATAATAATAAAAAAAAGAGAAGTAAAAAAAAACTGGAGAACGAATATGGTTTATGAGGAGTTTGAAAATTTTCATCATCATTCATTTCGTATATTACATGAGTATTTTTTAAAAAAAAGATAAAGTTTAAAAAAGACTTGATATTATGATTACTATTTATTTTAAGTAAAAATGTAAGGGGGTACTTGAGTTTTGTTTGTTTAAACAAAAGAAATGAGAAGCGGAGCTGTGTCTAACTTTTTTTCTTTTTTAGATGGTTAAGATAAGATTGGCAGGAAATGAAAATAAAGATAAATGATTTTCTTTATTATTTTATAATCCATAATAAGCTTTTATATGTTATAATAATAATAATAATAATAATGATAATAATATGTGGTTTAAAAATAGTAATAAGTATAAACACTATTTAATAAATTAGCAGAATTATATTTTAAAGGAAATAATGAAAAGCGAAGAGAATGAAATGAAAAATTAAACCAATTGATTGATATGATCATATATCATTTTATATATAGACAGAATATATGCATATAAGGATAAAAATAGGAGATGAACGTTAAATGAAATAGTTTTTTCTTTCTTTGTTTCTTTCTTTTTTAATAGACATATTATATATATTTGCTCATATAATTGATTTATTTAAAGCTGTATGTGTTTGTAATAATAATAATAATAATAATAATAATAATAATAATAAAGAAATTAAATACGAACAATGAATGAATTTCTTTATACATAAAAAGATTTACTAATTGAATATCGAAAACTCCGACTCTTACTTGATATGCAAACAGGAAATCCTTCATTGAATAAAAAAAAGGACGCTCCTATTTTTCTATATTATATAATAATATAATTTCATTTTTCTTTTTTTTTTTTTTATCTTTTCTCTCTCTCTTTTTTTTTTTCTTTTCTTTTTTCATTGTCACCTTATTATATTGGTATTTTTTTTTTTTTGTATATATTCATATAATTCTTTCTTTCTATAAAAAATAATAATAACGACAATAAAAATAAAAATAAAAATAATACAAAAAGAAATATATATATATATTACTTTATGATTCATTGTGTTAATTTTATTATTTTATAATTCTTTTTTTTTTGTTTTATTAATACCTTTCTTTTTATTTAAAATTTATCTATTTATTGGTATATATATATATATATATATATACATATATATTTATATATATAATTTATAAACATGTATAATTACACCATTTTAATACTATTATTCTTAATAATAAATTGGTTAAATACGATAAAGTGTCATCCAATTGAACACCATGCTATACAAAAATCAACTACTACCAAAAAAGTCAAATCTAATCCAATAGAAAAAGAAGAAAAGATTCAATTAGAATTATTTTCACAACTAGTATCAACACATTGGCAATTTGAACACCTAGATTCCATTATGAGTACAAGTCATAAAGATGTAGCAAATCAAATTCAAAGTCATATTCAAATTGATACACAACCAAAAAACTCGGCATCACCGATTCAAATGGTATTTAGTCAAAATCATCATCATTCATCACCTGTTATGATGGAAGATATGGAATATGATATATTAAAATCACAAATGATGAATGCTATTCAAGCACGTACTCAAGAATTATTACCTGAAGTATGGGATCAATTAGGTGATGCTCTTGGTAGGCCATCTATGGAACAATTTATCCAACAATTAGTAAAAAATACATGTTTAAAAACAACAACATTAACAAATCATTCAAAGAAGGGTGCATCTAAAAACATTGAAGAATTCGAGATTCAAGATCCAACTACTATAATCATGAAGAAAAATAAAAAGAAAAATGGCAGAAATGACAAGAAAAACAGTAATAATAGTAATAATAGTAATAATAAAAATATAAATCATCAAGAAGTACCTTATAAATGTATACAAGACAATGCAAAATTATTATCAAATCAGTTAGATGATTATGTTCAACATCATTTGAAAAAAATTTGGTACGACATGGAACAAGATATATTACCTGATTTATTAGCCAAAACTGCTAAAGAATTAGATCAAGTTGTCTCTTATTTTAATGAAGCTTTCCATACCCATCACTTAGTACTAAAAGTATCTCCTTGGTCAACTTCTAATATTCATCCACCTTTATTTTTAACATCTTCTTCTTTAGAAGATCATTCCCTTTTTTCAAATTTTATAAATTTAGCTAAAGCTTGATTATTATCATCCTAATAAATAAAAATTATAAAAAAATCATATATCGCTGACTTTTTTTTTTTTATCATACCCCTATTTTAAAAATTATATACAATTTTGGTACACTCCTTTTTGTATTTCTCCTTTCACATGTACAACTTTTTTTAAAAAAATATAATAATAACCCTGTTCTCTTTTACAGCATTAATTTATTTTCCTTTCTTCTTTATTTATGATCCTCCCTTTTTATTTATCATATATTCGATGAAGTGGGGGTAATATTGTGTATATATTATGAATATCCAATATATGTATATAGTAAAAAAGAAATAATTTATTTAATATATTAAAATAATATCATTTTTATTTAAATATAAAAATAAAAAAAGCCCCAATATTTTTTCTTTATTTAGATAATTTACATTTTATCGAAAATCGTTTTACTTTTTGGTATATTTTATTCCTTAAAAGCTGCTTTTTCTTTTCTTTATATCAATAGCAGATTTACTTATTTATGTAAGATAAAAATCCCTTAAAAAAAAACAAGATTTGATTTTTCCTGTTGTCAAAAAAGAATATAGAAAAAAAAATTCACACAATTAAATTTCTAAAGATACATAAAAATGGCAGAGCATTCTTCAATTTTTCATATTTTCAAAATAGAAGTGTTCCTGAGTAGTAAATACTGTGTACAAATGGGTTTTTCAACATGAAACGTGTTCATACAGAAATTTAAGCATTCAACTAAAAAATCGAAAATGATTCGTCCACTGATTTTTAAAAGTCACAAAAAAATTTTTTTTCAAGGAAAATAATATACTAAAAAATTCCAATAATTGAATGAAATAACTAGTATTTATACTTCCAAATTTTTTATGAATTGTTTTAAATAATATTATTTTTATGATTTGATTAAATATTACTTTTTTATTTGAATTTATTAAATACCATATTTTTATACGATTTTAATAAATATTATGTTTTTATAAATTTTATTAAACATCATTTTTCATTTTCATTAAATTTTAATAATAAAAAAAGCAGGGAAACGAATGGCGAACCACCCATTTCCCTCAAGCAAAAATTGCGACCTCGATACACCGAAGTGTTCGCAGCCAATCCTATCTTCGCTGTGCAATGAACATAGAACCAACTGGATAATCAGCCTCCATGATCACCAATTATCCGGCCCAGGTAAGTATGAAGAAAAAAAAGGAATTTCAGAAAAAACTTGCCTTTTTATACTTTTTCAAAGAATTGTCGGAATTTCAAATAAATAGTCACATTATCAAACTAAAACTTAAAAAAAACCAGTCCTGAATAAATTTTTTTTTATTACTTTTTGAGGATTGTGGCCAATAACATCGTTTAAATTTTAAATTCTAACAAAACATTATTTTTTTTGAGGCTTTATTCTTTTTCCTATTTTTCCGCTCCTTTTATTTATATTTATTTATTTATTCATTTATTACACACATATGTTCTAATATATATTTATATATTTATTTATATATTTATCACTCATATGTAAGTAATACATTTGATTTCTTTTTTTTTTAAAAACTAAAAATGATTTATTATTAAATAGAGATATACATATATTTAATAATTAATACATAACATAATATATATATATAATGTATATGTTTATTATATAAAATATTACTGAATATAAATATAAATTTCAATGTTACTGATTTTTAATAAAAATAAGGTGTTTAAGACTGGGTTTTAAAAACTATAAACAAATAAGCAGATCTTGTCTCTTATATATATATAGACATGCCTTGTCACTTTTTTTGTTAACTAGCACGAGGTGATTGTCAATATATTTTAAAATTGACAAAAATAACACTTCTATTTAATTTTTTTCATTTCTCTTTTCCTTTTTCTTTCTCTTTCTTTTTTTTTTGTTATATTTTTTTAATATATATATATATATATACATATAAATATACTTTATAATGTCATCACAAAATAAGCTAAAACGGTTTTCTCTTGCAAACTTAACACAAAAATTTAATAATAATAGTAATAGTAATAATAATAATTCTGATAATAATAATAATAATAGTAATAGTAATAATAATACCAATATCAATATCAATAAAAAAAGACAAGAAAGAACACAAAGTTTATATATTAAACCAACCAAAATAAATGAAGATGAATTACCAAAAAAATCACATACCCAACACATAAAAAAGACTTTGAGAAGATCTTTATCCGTTATTATGTATGCATCACCATTACCATCCCCACCATCATCTGCCTCAGCTTCTCCAAAAGAAAGCCAAAATCATTTAGTACCTGTTTTAGTGACATCCAAAGTAGCAGACGAAGATCCATCCATGCTATTGTCTCCTCCTCCAATTTCCTCCTCTTCTATATCCCCATCACCAATAAATACCCCTCATTCTTCTTCACTAAAAAAACCATGTTTGGAATACGATAATACAATGATTATTGAATCAATATCAAAAAAAGATCAAAAAGAAGAAAAAGAGAAAAAAGAAAATCATGAAATTTTATTATTATGGCAAGGATATGGATTTATTATGCCTTCTAAAGTCATTAATAATGATGATGATGATGATGTTAATGATGATAATGACAATAACAATAGTACTATAGTATTAAATGAAACTGCTTTAATGGAATCTTTTGAGAAAGATGTATGGTCAACATATAAAGGTTTAATTCATCCTATACACTTAATAGACTTAAATGAAAATGATCGCTGGAAACATTTATCAGTTACTGAATTAAAGCGTTACTATGATAATTACGGTTCAATGATGTTAAAACAAAGAGAATGGCGTAAGGAACAACAATGCTTACATTATATACCAACCATTAAACAACAAGTATAATTTATTATTAATTTATCTACTTTTAAATATAATAAAGAAGAAGAAAAAAAGGCATGGTAAATATATATATCTATAAAACAATATTATTATTAATAAAGTGTATTGATAGCTATTAATATATATATATAAGATTGTGCATATTTGTTTTGAAGTTGCTGGTATATTTATTTTATTACAGAATATAAATATATATGTGTGTTCAAGGGAGAGAATAAAACGATATAAAATGGATTTTAATTATGATGATGATGATTAGATGTTGGTAATGAATGGGAAGGTGAATTATGTGTCAATTTCCATAAAACGGGAGTAGCTACTAAAGTAAGAGCAGTTACTGCCAGTAATAAATAATAAACTTCCCTAGAAATAATCTGTAGTTGTTTTGCACGAGAAGCTAATACGAATACAAATTCAGATATTTGTGCTAATGCTACCGCCATGGTTGAACAAGTGTGCATATCGAACTTAAAAGAGATTAAAATACCCATAGTTATTAAATATTTATATCCCATTACTGTGGTTGTTAATGTTAATAATAAAATCAATTCGGAAGCAAGGAATGAAGGATAAATATGTAATCCAATAGATGCAAAAAACAAACATGCAAAAAGATCGCGTACAGGTGATATTAATGATAATAATAATTCAAAATTTACATTACTGTTGTTATGATGATGATTACTATTTGTTGCTATTTTAGAGTGATTTGATGTGGTATTTGGAAACATGGTTCTAATCATTACACCAGCAGCAAAACAGCCTAATTCCATCCCAAGATCTAATTTTTCGGATAGAACGGACATTAATAAACATATAGCTAAAGCACCTAATAAAATGGATTCATGGCAAAGTGTAGTATTATTGATAATTTTATTTGACCATTTCTTCAGAAAATGATGCTTTAGTAAATAAGGTATACCAAGAACTATGCCATAACATAAAAAGGCGAAGATCATAAAAGAGCCAGATATATGTAAAAGGGCTTTCATAACTTGAATACCAGATTTTGATAAAGCAGGGATAGTAGCAAGCATAAATCCTAATAAGACATCTTGCATGACTAATAATCCATATAAATGCTCTAAATGGTCCAATGGGATGACTTTTACTACAACAGCTGTACTACTTAAACTAATACATGCACCAACAAAAACAGATTCTTTAATGGTACCACCTAAAATCATTCCCATCAAAATAAAAAAGAATATAGTAATAAATAATAAAAGAGTAGCACCACCTAATGCCAATCGCCACATAGATTTCAATCTATCTATTGAACATTCCAATCCTAATACAAATACAATTAAAACAACACCCAATTGTGCCAATGTTTCTGTTTGGATCAATTCCTGTAACATATATATATATATATATATATATAATTGTTAATATGAATATATATTGTAATATATCACTATTATTATTATATACCTTAATTAAATTATATCCAGATGGGCCAGCCATAATACCTGCCAATATATAACCAAAAAAGGATGGTAAACCAAAAAACGAAAATAGCATACCAAAAGCAAAAGAAATGACAAGGATTAAAATAACATCATGTAAGAATTGCATATCTTCATAAATAATAGTGGTATCAAATGGCCTTGTCATTATATATTCATTCTGATCTTGATCAATAAGTGTAACAACAGAAGTTGATATATCATTTTTATCATGATGACGATGATGATGATCTGATGAGGAATCAGTTCCTTGATAATCAGAATTCATATCACCATCCATAATATCTTCATCTTCGTTATCGTCATTATCATCAGAAGATTCATCCACTTTTATAACAGTTTCTAAATGGCCATTATTAAACTGTAAATTATGCTGATGCATATTTTTTTCTAATTGATCTGCTGTTTCACTTACTTCTTGTAACATTGATTGCAATATATCTATCATTGATTCCCCTCTTCCTCCTCCATTTTCAACATTCATATCATTATTATTTCCTTGTTGTTGTTGTTGTGAATTAGAAGTACCTGCCCATTCTTGTAATTCTTTCCAAGGCGTTGATTTGAATCTATCGTGAGATGCTTTAATAGCTAATTGAAAGTCATATGACAAACGTAAAGCTGGTGATCTATAATCATATACACTGGAAGTAGAGCCACTGTCCTTTGATTGTTGAGGATTAGATAAGGATACTGTATTCGAATAAACTCTTAACATACCGAATACTAAAGTTTCAAAAGCAATAAAATCATCTAACTGGACTCCTACTAATTGATAAAGATGGGTTGTATCCATATCTTGTACATGTTGTAAATGTTTATATAATCTATCTTTTCTATCTATTAAAGTTTGTCTATGATTTTGTCCTTGTTCTAAAATATTATATAAAGATTCTGCATCATTTGGTGTATATGGAACGATCTAATAAAAAAAAAAAGGAAGAGAAAAGAAAAAGAATATATATAAGCTATAGGAAATCGGCCGTAGACTATTTTTTTTGACTTTTTACATGACTAAAAGTAGAAGGTCCACCATATATAAGTACTGAAAATATTAAAATAATAAATAGATAAATTTGCATGCTTTAGCAGTAATATCGTACATATAAACTAATACTATCTGGAAAAGAGATAAAAAGAAAAAAAAGATGAAAGTGTACCAATTTTATTAATAATTAAAACACCGATCAGGATGTTTTTGTAAGCATATCATACAAATTATGTTATTTTTACTGCTTTTTACTGCTTTTTTATACGTTGATAATATCTTATTATGTTAATATTTTTAGAGAAACAAATGAAATAATAAAATTCCATATATAATTATTACTGCTTGACTATATTATTTCTTTTGAATAACTTACATAGAAATTATCAAAGCTAGAAAACAAATATGAGCTAAACTTTAAGGGTTTATAAACTGGTACTTTTTTTTTTAGGTATAAATGTATTTCTCATTGTGAAAACCCAATCACATATGTAAAAATTATAACAAATAAGCATGTGCTTGAAATTTGTTAACTTGATAATGCGTTTTAAGAGAATTATTATTGCTGAAAATGCACTTTTTTAAAAAAAAAATGATAATATTACTCTACTATAAATAAAATGAAATCTTGATGTCATTATAACATATATATATATATATAATGGCATTTTACTGTATTTTATTAAATTTTTCAAGGTTAAAATCATATTTAATCATTCCTGGATAATAACACCCTATATTATTAACATTTTCTCTAAAATGCCTTCGACAATTACAAAACAAAATCAAAGAAAGGTGACGAGAGAGGTAGCAATAAAAATAAAAATAGAAACAATAATAGGGTTAACATTGATGATTCTCAATAAGGACCGTCAAAGTGTAAAACCAAAAAAAAACACATTAATAAAATTTTTATTCTATTCAAATTTTATTTTAAAAACAATAATAATCAATATATTTAACTTTGAAATAGTTTTACCATTTTAATTTGATATATATCTTAAAAGAAAATGCTTGTAACAATAACGATTGATTATTGTAATGTGTGTAATAATTCTTTATTTTACCTTGGCAATATTTTAGTATATTCAAAAGTCTTTTGTATGTATCTAATTGAACAAGTAAATCAATAAGTGTGTTCTTTATATATTAGATGTTTATGTTAAAAAACTAATTTGCTTTTCTACACAGTAGTGATAATTCGTATTTCTCAAGTTTAAGCTTTTATTTATGTAACATAAAAATAATAAACATCTAAAAAAAATACAATAAATCCACCATGTACACAATATAAATATAAACATGTATTTACCATTTTGCATAATTTAAATTAAGTGAAAATTTCTTACATGATCTTTTAACACTTCAAAACCAACTATAACAAAATAAAGTAAAATCAAATTTTACCTATATTTAGTAAAATATAAAAAATTGTATTGTTAGCAACTTGATTTTTACTCCGAACTTTTCTATTTTAAATTGATTTATCCGAAGGTTCCGTGAAAAAAAAGATAGACAAATATAGAAAATAACTCTGGAGAGGTCCTGTAAGTTTAAAAAAATGATATAACATGGGAAAATATGATAGAGAAAAAACGATAAAACTTATCTTTGAGTAGTATATATAAATGTATATATATATGTGTGTGTATTATCTTGTACATTCTACAAAGATTATATATTGAATACATAAACAAAACACAATTCTTTTAAAAAAAAGAATGTATCGCATTTTTTTATTTCGAATATTGTTTGAAAAATCGAACCATCTTAAAGTCCAATTATTTTTTTTTACTATATTGTCTTATAAAAAGACTATGTCATTATATGTAGAGAGTTTCATTGGCTACCATGAAAAAGTATCATGATTATTACTCAATATATATAACTATAATATTCTCAGTGAGAATAGAGTGTTATGTTTTAGGTTGTCCTTTAAAAGGTAATCACTAAACTGCGAAATATACGTTTACTAGATAAACAAGCCTAGAATGTATATAGGTAGCAAAACAAACATAGAACCTTATGGCTTGGGATGTTTTAGAGATGCATATATAAAAATATATTTAATGCATATATACATTAGTGTGAGTATATTTTGAATTCTTGTGGATCTTTTATCCATTAAGGTTTTCAGAGATTTAAACTTAATTTTCCTTTTAAAAAGTATAAAAGTTCTATGTCATGTTGACTTCCTAGTGAGATGAAAAAACTGCGAGAGGCGCAGACTCGGTAACTTACACAAAATATCAGTTACACAAAACAATTTCTCTTTCTTTCTCTCCCCCAAATAAATAAATAATGTATATAATGCTACGCCAAGCCAATTTGTAATCTATTAGCCATATAAAAATAAACATATAATATCTAGATTAGTTGAAAAAAGAAAAATAAAAAGATAAGATTTAATTATATATGAATGCTCTATGATATAATATATTAAAAAAAAAGAGAACTAAATCGTCAATTTAAAATAGTTATAAGATTAAGATGAAGTAATTTAGTATCCTTTAAATATTAAAATATTAGACTAGTTTGTTTAGATCATAAATTTTTATACTACTTTTTATCGAATATAATAGAACATTAAAGATAGTTATTTTTTTAAAAAAACTTTTTTTTGTATCTAGTTTCATACTCAACAATGACATTGAATGTACAACAGAACAAAATGATTTGACTCAATTGTCAAAAAGCAATTAAATCAGTTAGGTTTCAGATTAAATTGGTTTTTAATAAATCGGATAAAATAAAAAAAATTTTTTTAATCCAGCCAAGGAAAAAATCTATGACCGATTTTATATATTATTAATTCTCTGGACTAGGTTAAATTCATTTTATTATTAATTCAAAAAAAAAAAAATGAAAAAAAGTATTACTGAAAATTATTACGTATCATTAACAATTAAAGAATAAATATGTAATTTATTGGGATAAAGCACGCTTATATTATTTCAATTTTTGGTAATTCTTTCTTAGTAACCAATCAGAGAGAATCCACATATCTTTTTTAAACCTTTTTTTATGTGATTTTTTTTGGTGTGTTTTAAGGCCATTACTAAGAAAGTAAGGAAATAAGCATGTGCATTGGGTCCAAAGTGTTTTAATGTGTTTCTGCTTTACTGCCAAATATGGATAAGGGTAAAAAAAAGGAGGAGTGGGGGGGGTAATAAAACCAAGAAAAAAAAAACAGCCGAATTTTTATCGGACGACTATTTTGCCGTAGTAATTTTTTTGTAAATAATTAATTTGATAATGGTTTTATTAAAATATTTTATTGTTTCAAAAAGAAGTATATGACATCTCGTAATTATAAATTATTAAATTGTACTCGGTTCAATGAATGAGTCATCCGTTTATAAAGAAATTAGAATATACGTATTTGATTTTGTCATTTTAAATGTCATGTAATAAGTAATACAGATGAGAAATAATAACAATAAACTCTTTTTAATTTCTTATTATTGCTGTTATTTGGGATCGAAAGTAATAGCTATTTATAGTATATACTTTATTTTTTTTAAAAAAAGATAACATTTATAATGCTTATATATGTATGATCTATGGAAAGCCAAGTATTGAATAAAAGTTTCACTGTTTGATAATTATGATAAATATTACAAAAAAGGGAAAGAAGCACGAAATATGCTAGTAAATACATACACTCACACTTACACTTGAGGAGGAGAAAACGACATCATCTTCGGGATAAAACAATCTTTTTGTTTAAGTTTATACTACTGTCGTCAAACTTATTATCAACTTTATATATATATATATATACTCCCGAGTATTTTATTTTATTTTATTTTATTTAATTTTATTTTATTTTATTTAATTTTATATAATTTTATTTAATTTTTATTTTATTTTATTTTATTGTTTTATTATAATAGTTTTTATTTTATATTTTATAAAATATACTTGATCTTATCTAGATTTTGTTCAAAAAAAAAATAGAATAAGAACTTATCACAATATAGTTTTTCTCCCTTTGGAAAAAAATTAGGGAGTTTTTATTATTTTTTTTTTTCTTTGTCATGTGGATTTAGTGCTCCGATTCAAGGATTTTTTCTTTTTTCCTTGGTGTAACCAGTATGAAAAAACAGATGAGTAAAAGTATGATAAATAAGATAAAATGTGAAACTATTTTTCCAGAAGAATTAAAGTGATTATGATAAATAGTAATGTATTAAATAAAATAAAAATTATATATATATATATATATATATATATAGTATATTTATATATTTATATATTTATTTATATGCAAGTATCATCATCACCCTTTTTTAAATAAATGATAGTTAAAAAAGTTTATTTATAAAAGGATTTAAAATGCGTAGTTTTCTTTTTAGAGTAATTGAAAGATCATACAAGTATTTTTAGTCATTGTATAACTTTTCTCTCTCTCCCCAATTTTCCCAAACCTGGAAAGAGTTACACAAACACACAGTTCGGCCTTTTTGCATGATACCAAGTGAAAATATAAATAACCTATTTTTTTTTCTTATTTTGTTTTTAGCATCTTTTCTTTCTTCTTTTCTTCACTCTTCTAATTATTTATTTATATATATCATTACTTTTACTTTTTTACTTTCTTTTTCTTTTTACTCTTACTCATAATGGTTAGCAATATGACATGTCGAACATCTTATAATGAAATTAAAAAAAATGATATTATTGACCAATACATAATTCAACAACAGCTTGGTATGGGAGCATACGCTAAAGTATACCTTGCTAAAAATATTGAAAACCACCAAAAATATGCTATTAAAATGTTACCACCATGTAAAGATGCAAAACAAAGATTATTACAACGTACAGAAATTGGATTACATTCAAGAGTAACATCACATCCTAACATCATTCAATTAGAAAAAGTTATTCGAAATCCTGCCGATTTAAGCACTTATATGGTATTGGAATACGGTGTTGAAGGTGATTTATTTTCTGCCATAACTGAACGTCAGTTATATATGAACCAACCCAAAATGATTAAGCATGTCTTTTTACAATTAATACAAGCTGTACGTCATTGTCACCAATTAGGCGTTTATCATCGTGATTTAAAAAGTGAAAATATTTTAGTATTTAATGACGGCTGGACCGTCAAATTGGCTGATTTTGGTTTAGCTACAACTGATATCATTTCAAAAGATTATGGTTGTGGAAGTACTTTTTATTTTTCTCCAGGTAAAATTTTATTTTTAATCTCCGTTCTTAAACATTTAAACAATAAATCAGAGAAATTAAATTAGCTTTTTTTCTTTTTTTCTTTTATAGAATGCCAAGGTGACTTGGATGAACTTAGATTAGGTTATGCTACACCAGCAAATGATTTATGGTCCTTAGGTATAATTCTTATCAATTTAACTACTGGTAGAAACCCTTGGCATCGTGCTTCTATTCATGATCCTACTTTCAGATTATATATGTCCAATCCTGATATTTTATTATCTATTTTACCCATTTCTTTCCAGCTCCATTCTATTTTAAAAAGATTACTTTGCATCAATCCCCAACAACGTATGACTTTAGATGAATTAGAAGTAGCTATTCAACAATGCCCTACCTTTATTAGACCTCCTACTCCTCCTCCACAAGCTGCTTTACCAACTCCTCCAACTACTCCAAATCGAGATTGCTTTTCTTTTGAAAATATGATGTCTTCTACTTCATCTACAACTGATTATGTGTTACTTCCTTCCCTAGAAAATAACCATTATATTCAAAATATTTCTACCATGGTTTAAATAATCACTTGTTCTTCTTTCCCATCTCCCTTATAGATTTTGTACATTTTAATTCTTTATTTTTCATTATTATTTTTCATATTTGTAAATAGTTTAATCATGTATATATAAATTCATACATAATAAAATATTGTAAATTAAGCATTATATGCAATATAATAGATATCATAAGGAACAATTTTTCTAGATCCATTTTTGAGTATACTTTTTTATTATTATATCATTAATTTTAAACACAGTTTAAAATAGTATTTGTAAAAAACGTTCTTAAATTTTATAGGGTGTGGAGATTGCATCACAACTTTTTTTTTCTTTTTGGATATTACTAATTAATTTATGACACAAAAAAAGTCTAAAAAATAGTCTTTAATACATTTTGCTAATTTAATTCACTTTTTTTTAATAGTATAGTAAAAAATACATAGATACTTTTTTTTATTTAAATGATAAGGTGTTGAAAGGCATCATTGACCTTCTGTGGTTTACTTTTTTATTATTATCAAAATATTAATTTTAAAAGCTGTTCGATCATTTTTCTTGAAGGTTTTATAATTTATTTATTTTTTCTATCGGCTAATTGTCTAATATGGGAAAAATTATGAGGTCTGAGTAAGCGGTTTTTTATTATATAATATACTTTATTTTGTTATTTATCCGACATATATACGAATTTGTAATTATTGTTTCAAATATATAATCTTAGGAAAAAAAAATATTTACATATATGATCAGTGAATTATTTACCCATTTTATCTTTTTTTTATTCAACAAAAACAAAAAATACGATATCTGACTTTATTATCTTGTTTCAAAACTAATAAAAAAAATTGTATGCTCATTTATTATTTAATAGTTAAACATGATGTTCTTGAACAAAATTTAACATATTTTTTATAATAATCAATAAACTGTCCGAAAATGGATTGCTCAAGGATATTTTATGAAATAAAGCTGCCATTAAGGTATTTAATAACTTAATTTATTTAGTGAAAAGAAATCTGGCAGTTACAATTAATTAATATTAGTTAAAGACACTTATTGTTGTGTTCATTTTTTTATATCTCTCTATTATTTACCATTTAATTTTTTCTCTACCTTATTAAATTGTAAAGTTACATGTATATTGTATAAATTATATTTCAAACCTTATATTTTGTGGAGTTTCATTAAAACTCCGTATATATATTTTTCTAATAAAATATTTGTCAACCCTTTTCCTTTATTTATTTTCTTTTTTAGTTTAAAAACAAACTTTGAAAATGGCTTTAACTACAAGTAACTTTCCTCCTCTCAAGAATGATCGCATTTTACGCGTATCCAGAGGTAAAAAAAAATAAACTAAATGCAATAGCAAAATATTTTTACTATAATAATAATATATATATATATATATATATGTATATTATTATTTTATTCTTTTTATAACTGTTATTATTATTATTATTATTATTATTTTTCCTAATCCTTTTTTTAGGTGAAAAAGTAGATAGAGCACCTATATGGATTATGCGACAAGCTGGAAGATACTTACCAGGTAAATAAAACATCTTATTGTTATTTAATAGAATAAGGAAATGACAGAGAGAAAAGAGGATTAATTTACATATATATGTATATATATATTTAAAAAAAAATAAAAGAGTTTCATAAAGTTAGAAAAAATCATAGCTTTTTTGAAGTTTGCCGTACACCAGAGTTAGCATGTGAATTGACCTTACAGCCTATTGATCGATATGAGGAATTATTGGATGCTTCTATTATATTTTCAGATATTTTAGTTATTCCTCAAGCACTTGGTTTAGAGGTGACTATGGTTGAAGGACGTGGGCCTGTATTCCCTGAACCTTTAGTTACACCAGAAGATTTAAAACGATTAGAAACTGATGTTAATGTGGATGAAGCATTAGGATATGTTTATAAAGCTATTACATTAACTAGACATAAATTAGGCGGAAGAGTACCTCTATTTGGATTCATCGGAGCTCCTTGGACTTTGATGGCTTATATGATTGAAGGTGGAGGTAGTAAAACTTTATCTAAAGCTAAGTCATGGTTATGGAAATATCCTCAAGAATCACATGAATTATTACAACGTATTACTGATGTAGCTGTCGAATTTTTAGTAGGTCAAGTTCGTGCAGGTGCTCAAATGTTACAAGTCTTTGATAGTTGGGCTGGTGAATTATCTCCTTATGATTTCACTACTTATTCTTTACCTTATATTCAACAAATTGGTACTAAAGTTAAGCAACAATTAAAAAATGAAGGTTTAGATAATGTTCCTATGACTATTTTTGCTAAAGGGGCTTGGTTTGCTTTGGAGCAATTGGCTGATTTAGGTACTTATGAAGTAGTTTCTTTAGATTGGACTATTGATCCTGAATATGCTCGTAAAGTAACTAAAAATAAGGTTGTCTTACAAGGCAATATGGATCCTTCTGTTTTGTATGGTGGTGATGAAGCTATACGCTCTACAGCTACTCGTATGGTTAAAGCTTTTGGTGACGATAAACATATTGCTAATCTTGGTCATGGTATTTTACCAACCGTTGATCCTGAAGCTCTTCGTGTTTATTTAGAAACTGTTCAAAAAGTATCTGCTGAAATTAGAAAATAGTGAAAAAAATTTTCTTTAGTTTTTATTTTGTATATATATATATCTATATATATCTATATATCCAGTTATTAATTTATTTATATCATTGTATTTTAAAATGGTTTTTTTTTCCTTTTTTTTAAAAGTAAATAAACATAGTTAATGATGAAATATAATGAATTAAATCCTTTCTGCTACTTTAATAAAATTATTAAAACATTCCAGTCATGTTTATTACTTTATTTTTATTTTTTTATGTTTATTTAATAATAATAAAAGTATAAATAATAAGTACAATATAGATATAATATTTAGACATATTTAGTAATAAATTAAATTATTTTTTTTTATGTTATTTTCAATTTACATTTTTTGTAAAGTTACTATTATTTACATTATTTTCGTCGGATCGAAGTTCTACGTTAGTTTCTTCTAATACACCGTAAACTTTACTTGGGTTTACAGCAACATCAGGTCTAAAATTTTCAGAATAGGAAAATGAATGACGTGCCTTACGAATAGGACTATATTTTAGAAACTATAAAACACAAGTTAATTAGAATTTTTCACTACAATTTTATTTACTTCCCTCTTATCTACTCTTAATATTATATCACTTTACAGCTCCAGTTGCTCCTAAATGACCTTCATGTCGTAAAAATAATGCCTTCATTGAGCCTTGTGACCAAAATTTGATAGCATAAGATAAAGTATTCATTGTAATAGGATGGCCACGAATAAAACATCCACCAAAATAAATTCTTTTAACATCGTGTTGTTTTGCATTTAAATAAGCAATCTGACCAATGTTATTACTATACATTTTGTTTAAATAAATTAATTCATACATACACAAATATATATATATATAATTTACCTAACCATATATAATAAACTTTTTGCAATATCAGGTGCGTTAAATTGGTCTTCTGATGGCTGTTTTCCCTTTCTAAATACTTTTCCAAAACTAGAAGCAATTTTACTAGCTTTTAATCCTAACTTTGAATAATCTGTACCATAAATATCTCCAACTAATAGATCTACGTTTCGATTGTCTCCTGATATTGATATTTCCAGCATCTCTGTAATATAAAAGAATCATATTTTTTTTAAAAAAATGAAGCTCTACTATAATATATGCATTTTTTTTTTCATCATCATCTTTATTCTATATTTACCATCAAAAGATTCTGCTTTCGTTAATAATGACATTAATCCCCAAAGGGTGCCACCTCCCAACTATAATAATAATAATACTTTTTATATATATGACATATATGATATATAACCTAATTTGATAATATTAATATACTTACTGATGTACCACTAATCCGTGTGAATTCATCAGGACCAGTCACCTTTAATATACTAGATCCATATAGTTAATTATCCATGTTATTTTTTTTCTCTTCCTTTTTGCTTTTATATAACTAATTTTCTTATTTACCTAACACCTGATCCAATATTTACAAGCTAAATGAAAAGGATAAATAAATGATCTTATATTTTCTTTTCTCTTTTTTTTTTTTTTTTTTGTGAATCCTTACTATATACGGATAAATCTCAGAAGTAGAAATTGTTTCAAATTGCATTGGATCATTTTCTTGTTCATCATAAGTAAAAACTTCATAAGGGATTTCAGTAATAAAAAAATCTAAACCAGTAATTAAACATTCCATTTCATCTTCCTTTTGGATCTCAACACCTGGTAATTGTTTTTTCAATTTTTCATAATATAAGTGGGCACCACCACCTGTTGCTTTTAGTACTATAGGTGTACGAGATCTTGTATTACTTGAATCCTCGCTGGTTTCTTTTTCATAAAGATTAGCATCTTTAAATAAATCTACAATGAAAGATATACAGTCATCAATTTTTTCTGTTTCAAATTTTTTAAAATGTAGTCTACCACCAGTTTTTCCTTTTGATGATGTAAAGTAAACAATTTTTGCTAATGAACCACCAATCTATTTATATATTATAGTTTTAAGTATTATATTTTTTATTCATAACAAAATATAGTTCTTCCATTTTTCTTTTTTTTATAATTTTTTTTTTTTTTTTTTACATCGACAGCAATTTGAGCCACATGTTCTATTTGATTAGGTAAAACAATATCCCTAGTTTCATGAGCAGAGCTATTGATTGCTTCTGATACTGAAGCACCAATAACATTCATATTATAAATCTATTTATCTGATTTATGTGAAATAAAAGTAAAAAGAATGATTATATGGAGAAAAAAAATTTTTGTAAGAGAAAGGAAAAGTTGATTACACCCACCATGCACTTTTTTAAAGTCGGAATTTTAAAATAACCAATCGCATTCATTTTTTTCTGCTCATTTTTTTTACATTAAAAATACTATATTGAATTTAAAACACCAATCTCTTTCTTCCCTTTTTGGTGAACAGCCATGTCACAACCACTTTTGTTTGATGACACTTCATTGTCTCATTTATTAGCATCTAATTGGTTCTATAAGGTAGTTGGAAAAGAGCATCCATTAATTTTCTTTAGCATGAAAATGGTTTAAGTAAACTTAGATACCTTGAAATACATCTCTTTCTTGATGCAATTATGCAGGAAGTCAAAAAGAGGATAACTTTCAATACTGCTACAAAAGATTTTTTTGTGATCCAACTAATTCAACTCGACAAATTACGTAACTTAGAAACTTACTCTAATTTATTACTTTCTAAAAATAGATAGTAATCATCGAGAGTCCTCGTATATGTGTGATCAATAAAGAGCAATTTTTACAAAAAAAATGTCTGAATATTATATAGATGGGTAATAAAAGAATTATAACTTTAGATATATATATTTCTATTTTTATTTACTTATTTTTTTTATTTATATAGTATTGGAAGCGTTAGTGTAGTTAATTTAGATGACAAAGCTGTGGTTAAATTTTTAAAGGTAGAGGTTGGCAAACAACATATTCAGCATATTCAATCATTATTATCATCTAAATTCTATACAGAATACCCAGCCATTAACAGAACTTATTAAAATAACTGAATTTATCTCCGTCAAACAATGTACTTAGGAAAATTATACAATCAAATGTTCTAGAGGAATTAAAAATTGAATTTTTTCTTATCTTATATGCCAATTTTCATTTTTTGGAAACTATAACAAAAGATACTATATGAAGATAAAAACTTTGGCAAGATGTTAAAATGTCAGGGAGCTGAAAAATTCGTCAAAAGGTCTCCAAAAAGAAACAGTAGTTTTTTTTGAAATTCCTACAGAGGACTTTAAAGAAGTAGTTGATATTATTTAAAGATTGAAAGCCATCGTGATCCAGTTAAAGAAATTAGTCAATTAAACACAAATAGAAAAGATAAATCTCTGTGTTTTAATTGCAGCCATTTTTAGAAATGAAAATTATATTAACAAAGCTGTTACGGATAGCTTTACTCATAATGGATTAATACATAGAGAGAGGTAGTTAATATGAATGATAAAGATGAAATTCTGAAATTAATTCGTGTAACATTAAATCAAATTCCTGTGGACAGTGATGATACAGAATTAGTAGATAAATTATATCACTTATCAATGCAAATAACATAAATAGTAAGATCTAGGTGTAACTGCATCATCAAAAGGCTCATATCAAGTAATCATATATATGTATATATAACAAATCATAGTTAGTTATTAATATTATTATCTTTATTTATGATTATAGATAACATATTTATGTCTTCAATACAGTTGATGAGAAAATAAAATCACCTTTTTATCCTATTGAACCAGTAAACTATTTTTTCTCTCAAAATAAAACTACTTTATACTCAAGCAATGATGCACCTTTGAATACTAATGATATGGCAATGAAATTCTTACCAGTATCACAACAATTATCATTACTTTTATATCATAAATTCACAAGAGAATTATTATAATCAAATAACTATTTAAATCATATTATTGGTAGTTACAGTGATATCTTCAATGATGAATGTTTAAAAGATTTAATTGAAGCAAAAGGATTAGGATGTAATAGTAATGACATGTTTATTGGAATGTATATTGACTATTTCAAAACAAAATATTCAAGTAAAATACGATTGTTCTTAATTCATTTGATTATATATGGGTTTGTCCCCAAAATTAGATACAGCCATGAAATGATGTTAAATTATACATTCATATTTGAATCACCAAAGAAAAATTAATATGGGTGTATTTAAAGCCTATGCTTAATGAATTTATATCGTTGGAAAATTACAGTATTGAATTAACAAACGACGAAGAAAAAGTTATCAGATCATAAGTACATACAGTAATTATGCCTGGTGATATACCAATTGTACAAGCAAATTTTACTATTACTAAGGAAAAATAAAGATGCTAAAAAGTTATACACCAACAAGATTATCATTGTAAATGATATGAATAAAGTACATGAGTTCAATTTCTTGTTCGTGTATTCTGTGTCATATATTGTAGTAAGTTGCATAATAAGTATTTTTTATTATTATTATTTGCTATAATTAGCATACACCTTTCATATTGCCTTTTAGATCTCCTTCTTCATTTTGAATCCATGACTCTGACTAAAGACAGCGTTTATGCCCACAAGAAAGCAACAACTATCTGTATCCCCACGGCTGCTAAGGAAATAAAAAAAAATTTGTGAAATTGTTGAAGATATTTTAATGCGGAAAAAATCAATATTAGAGCATGTAAATAGTATTATTATTGATATTGATTAATAAACATTTCATTCCAGTTTACACTGTTTTATATCTTATTCTTTATAAATATATTAATTATAAACATTATGGAGTTTTCGTGGTTTCTCACGGATAAGTGAAAAAAAAACTACTCGAACAAAATCAAATAAAAAATGTATGTGTATGCATCGTAATAATTCTTGAAAATATATAATAATTATTTATTAAAAAAATAAATAATTTTATAAAATAATTATGATTACTTTATCATCGTTTATTCATGTTTTAGTCATTTATTTACTTGTTATTATTATTATTGTTATTATTAATTTCATATCAAGTACATATTATAAAAAAAATGGTGTTAATTATACCTTCTGGAAAGTACATAAATATTTATTAGGGACTTTTAGGTATCTCTAGACTTAGTTTGCGATCGTAATAGATCAAGTTCACTGTTAACATTTTTTAAATCCTCTTTCAATTGTTTTAATAAAGAGACTTTATCTTGATCTTCTTCCTGTGAATTAGTACTATTTTCTTGACAATTTGATAAATCCATTTCTATTCTTTGTATTTGTAGTTTCATTATTTGTTGTATCTTTTGATGATGCTCTACTTTTTTATTTAAATCTTTTAACCATAATGGATCTTTATTTAAATATATTTCTTGATCATTTATATTTTTCGCTATTAGTGACTTTATTTGTTGTTGAAGTTTAGCTTGTTTTTGTTTTTCTAAATGAATTTCATCTTGATAATTTCGTATTTCATTTTCTACTATATCTAATTCAATTTGTTTTTGATTTGTGTCTTTCGTTGAGTTTTCTACTATTTTAAAAATATTATTCGTACTCTTATCCATGTTTTCTTAAAGAAAAGCAGTTTTTTTTTTTTGAAGACAGAAAAGTAAAGTGAAAGAAAAAAAGTTTCCAATTTTGATTTTTAAAGTCAGTTAAAAATGTGACTTTAACCCAATAAGGATCGAATTTCTATTTTATTTTTCAGCATTCTCTTCCCCTTATTTTCGCTATTTTCTGATTTTTTTTTCTTTTTTTTCTTTTCTTTCTCTTTTACTCTTTTTATTTCCTTCCCACTCATTTGTTTGTTTTCTCTCTCTCTTTTTTTTTTTAATATACTTGTATTATTTTGTTCCAAATAAATATTGTAAAATGGCTTCTGCAGCATATACACCTGTAGATAGTCATGATGAAAGATCGATTGTTTCCTCATCAGCTGTAACTACAACAGATATAACTAGTTGGGAAGATGATCAAAGACCTTTATTATCACATGCTTCCTCTTTATATCAGCAAGAGATTGAAGATTGCCCAGAATTAATACCAACAGCAACACCATTAAGTTGTTCAATAAATTTAGCCAACACTATATTAGGAACCGGGATGCTGGCCATGCCATCAGCTATGGCTTCAGTTGGATTAATACCAGGTATTTTTGTTATTTTATTTTCAGCGATCGCATCTGGGCTGGGTTTATACTTTTTATCGTGCTGTGCTCGTCATACCAATGGTCGAAACTCCTCTTTTTTTGCTATTTCTAAATTGACTTGGCCTAAATTGGCAGTGCTTTTTGATTTAGCTATAGCTATCAAATGTTTTGGTGTTGCAATTAGTTATCTTATTATTATTGGTGATTTAATGCCTCAAGTTATCTTATCCTTTTTTGATAATGCTAAAGATAATACTATATTAATGGATCGTCGTTCTTGGATCACTTTATTTATGATTGTTGCTATTTTACCTCTTAGCTTTTTAAGAAAATTAGACTCTTTAAAATATACAAGTGTTGTAGCGTTGATCGCTGTCATTTATCTATGTGCCATCGTCATTGAACATTATTTTTCTTCTGATTTTATTCCTCCCCCTGATGGTAGTGTTAAATTGGTAGATATATCTTCTTCTTTCCTCAGCAAGTTACCTTTATTTGTATTTGCTTTTACTTGTCATCAAAATGTAAATAAAATAAAAATAAAAATAAAAATAAAAATAAAAAAAAGAAAGAGAAAAAGAAAAATATTAATTATTGTATATACATATATATTTAATCTGATCTTTTTTTTTAATAGATCTTTTCCGTCTATAATGAACTTCGAGATAATAGTCAATATGCTGTCAATAAAACTATTTCCATTTCTATTGGTTCTTCTTGTTTTATTTATGAAGCTATTGCTATATTAGGTTATTTAAGTTTTGGCAAAGATGTTAGTGGAAACATTATTTCTGAATGTATGTATATAATAATAATAATAATAATAATAATAATAATAATAATAATAATAGTAGTAGTAGTAGTAGTAGTAGTATTAGTATTAATGACAATTATTTTTATATTTATAGATCACCAAAATTTATTTGTTGCTGGTGGAAGATTAGCTATTGTTATATTAGTTGTATTCAGTTATCCATTACAAGCTCACCCATGCCGAGCATCATTAGATAAGGTATTAGCATGGCGAACACCTGAAGCACGAGGACTTAAAGTACCACCAGTAGCATCACCTTTTAAATATTTTGCAATGACAACTGCTATATTGGTTTTAAGTTATTTAGTTGCTATTACAGTATCTAAATTAGATCTTGTATTTGCATTTGTTGGTTCAACAGGTTCAACCACAGTTTCATTTATTTTACCTGGCTTATTTTATTTTAAAATCCATGAAAATGATCCTTGGAAACCTGGTAAAATCACTGCTGTTGCTTTAGCTACTTATGGTATATTAGTTATGGTTGTTTGTTTAACATCTAATATAATTAACTTAATCCATTAATATATAAATATATACATATAGATAGAACTTTTTTTTATTTAGTTACTTATTATTGTCATTATTAAATTAAGAAAACCAAAAAAATACCCCCTATAATAATTGTATTATTTTATTTTAAATAATGAAATAATAGAAGGAAAAAATGATGTTAATATTATTGCCATTAATGATGAATAATAAAATAATAATTATTATTGTTTTTATATAATGAATCATTATTTGAGATGTGCATTATGTGTGTATTTATTTATTATAATAAGTAAACATGAATATATATTTAACATTTATTTCTGTTTTTTATTCTTTTGATTTTCATTTTCATTTTTATATTTACTTACTTAAATAAAGGATGCCATCTGTAGATAAAACTGTACAGAAATTTTTAGTAAATAATAATAAAAAAATTATATTACCCATGACATCTCATATGATGAACTATCAATATAATACTGATGAAATTTTGGCAGCAGAAACGTTAACAAATCTTCAATTTACATATGATGTAATGACAGCAAAACCTTTACATGAATATATTAATAATGATTCTCTCATGACAGGGTCAACTTCTAATTTATCTCCCATGACTTCTTTTTACATTCCATTTTCAGCTTACTACAGTTATCATGTCAAAATTGGTGAATTAAGTGAAAAAAGTTATTATAACTCTACTTGTTCAAAAAAACAAAGTGATAAAGATATGGATTATGAAGATGGTGAAAGTAATGAGGTTACAAATGAAGATGAAAGTGATAAAGAGGAATATGATGATAATGATGATGATAATGAAGAAGAAGAAGAAGAAGAAGAAGAAGAGGATAATGAAAACAACGTAGAAGAGATGATGGAAAAATATGGTAATAAAAATATAAAAAAAGAAACTATTAATAAGAAAGAAAAAAAATATAAAGGAGAACGTTATTACCGTAGTAGCAAAAGGCTTCGTTCAATAAGATCGTCACCCTTTTCTACAACAGTAGTACAAAATGATCAAAATAGTAATATTACTAAACCAAGATGGTCAAATAAAGAAAGGTCTAAACTTTTATTAGCAGTAATTAAAGAAAAACAATTGGAAAATTTATCTATTTTTCGATGGAAGGAAATTAGCAAGCTTTTGGATAGTAAAAGATCAAGTAACGCATGTCGATATCAATGGAAATATGAACT
The DNA here is from genome assembly GCA_037043795.1 of Cunninghamella bertholletiae. Classification (NCBI taxonomy): domain Eukaryota; kingdom Fungi; phylum Mucoromycota; class Mucoromycetes; order Mucorales; family Cunninghamellaceae; genus Cunninghamella; species Cunninghamella bertholletiae. The sequence goes on along the minus strand of JAZGVP010000004.1, from coordinate 2,233,615 downwards.
TTTACCAAGGTTAAAAACAATTTATGAATAACATTTAGAGTATTATAGTTTCTTTCTTTTTTTTCTTTTTTCTTTTATTACTTCTATATGGTTAAATATGAAATGTAGACTTTTTTTAATTTCTAATTTCTTATATATTTAATAAAAATCATTACTAAAAAATAATGAACCAATAAATACCATAAACAACAATTTTTATCAAGACTTTATAATTTCATATATAGCATAAAAATCTGGAAAATTAAAGGTTTTAAATCTCAATAGCAATTTTTTAAAATAAAAAGGTTTCAATCACGTTATTTTTGTTGAGATTTATTTATCAGATTTTTACCGGTTTGTTTTTATTGAAATATCAACTAATCAAATACTCCACATAAAACTCCCATTGTTTGTTGCAGTAAGAGTGTTCCTATTAGACTTCCACCTGCAGAAGGAATGATGCATATTGATTTCATTGATATTAACTGCATGGTTGAACTGGCTTTAATATTAGTGAGATCCTTGGGATAGTTTGCTTGACGATAGTTTACAATTTAAAGAAAATATTATTAAAGATATTGTTGGAATATTTAAAACAGCAGTGATAAATATGATATTTGGATTAAAAAAAACGTTAGGTAGATAAATAACTTTGTCATAAGATCCAATTTCCAACCTATTATGTTCAAAATAGATGCTTCTAAAGGCAAATAACCGATAAAAATTTATTTTGAATGGCAACAAGTTTAGATACATATAATTTGAGAGGCTATATCAAAGCGTTTGTTTATTCCCAATATCATCGAGTACATTTAAAGTTTAAATATAGAATGCAGCATTCCCTTGCATTAACCTAAAATGAGTGGAGAAAGTTTACTATGAAGTTTCTATGTATACCAGGTAACTTATCCGTAAGAGGAAATAAGTTTGAAAATGGTACCTACTTACACTTAAATCCAATTGTCTTTTTTCCTTTGTCATTTATATCATTATTTAATTGAAAGCAGAATCGTATTGGTATCAATATTTTATAAAATAAACTGCAGTCCGAAAGTAACTAAATATTGCTTTCTTATTATCTTATATTTTACCAATTGTTTAAAGATATGACTTCTGCATCAGTTATGTGGTAATAAATAATAGCAATCACATTATTAAGTCATACATTATTAATTCATATATGCATTTATTTCGTTTTAAGGGTGGAAGCAAACTTTTAGGCACCTAAATTATGAAAGATAATGTGTTAGATGACAAGAAAAGAAGATCATCAGGTTACAAAATTGATTGTAAAATTACTAGCATATATTGTCAGAAATGGAAGTCTATATTATGAAGGGAGTCTAAAATAGAAATATATGGAGTCATGTAGCTGGGAGGTTCAAGATCAAAACACTTCATTAATAATAATAAAAAAATATAACTATCAACTAAAAAAGATATTTAGATTCACAATCCGTAACAATCCATCAAGAAATATTACTCAATTTACTAATTTACAATTATTTGTATACATATATATAAAAAAAGATTAACCTATAGTCAAAAAAAAGTGCTTTGTTTTATTTGGGATACCCATTTTCCATTATTAATTAACATAACAAAACAAAAGAAGTATTACTAGGTGATTACAAATATAAAAAAAAAAGCAATACTTCATTTATGGAATATTATATATATATATATATATACTGCAACTTGCCATAAAAATTAACTTAATTTAAATACCGAATTTGATACATTTAAAATCAAATTTTACCATATATCTCTTTCTCAATCTATGTAAGCCTAGCTTTTTATCACAGTAATCAAATAATAAATGCTCTTGGGTCTTTAATGTACTAACATTATATATATGCATGTTTAAAAACTTGTTTAATAAAATATTTTTAATTTCCAAATTGAATATGTAAACTCTCTCTTTTTTACTTATCTTTTAAATTGACTATTGCAGCTGCTCATTGATAAATTATTTTCTAAACTGCTTATATATAATCATTTAAATGTATATTTATATGTATTTATTAATATATCTATATTTTATTTTATTATAATATATATTATTTTAACGCAAGTATTGCTATTGTCTTTCATTTCTTTAAAAAAATTATGCGTAGGTATAAATTATGTAAACAATTTGATTGGTCCATAATATTAAGGTCAGGTGTTAAATATAAAATGCGTCATTCACTATGGTCACATGAAACTAATCCTCTCCCTTTAATTTCTTAAACTACGACACTTTTTTTAATTCTCTTTTTTTTCTCTCCTTTTTCTTTTCTCTCTCTCTTTTTTATATTTATATACTGCGCCTTTATATTTATAAATACCAAGCTTTTTTATTTTACTCTCTTTTTTTATTTCTTTACTCTTTTACTTTTCTAGTTTTAATGTAAGTGTTCAACCGATATATGTATATATATTATTAGTATTATTATTGCCATTATGCTTAGATAAGGACACTAATAGGTTTATTTTTTAATAGTAAATAACCATTAGAATATAAAAATGCGTTCTAAATTTAAAGACGAACATCCTTATGGTAAAACAAATATTAAAATATAATAAAAAAAGTAAAAGGAAAAGTTTATTAATATCATTACTACATAAATATATAAATATATATAGAAAAACGTAAAGCAGAAGCAGAACGTATTCGCCAAAAATATCCCGATCGTATTCCAGTCATATGCGAAAAAGTGGAAAAAAGCGATATACCTACTATTGATAAAAAAAAATATTTAGTACCTGCTGATTTAACTGTTGGTCAATTTGTCTATGTCATAAGAAAAAGAATAAAGTTAAGTCCTGAAAAAGCTATCTTTATCTTTGTAAATGAAATTTTACCACCCACTGCAGGTATAGTATATTTATTACATATATATATTTCTTTTATTTATAACTAACTCTTCCTTTCTCTCTAAAATATATAGCCTTAATGAGTGCCATTTATGATGAACACAAAGATGATGATGGATTTTTATACATAACGTAAGTTATATTATAATAAAGAGAGTTACATATTCAAAAATAGAAATAGAAAAAAGGACTAAAAATATTAATTTATTATTATTTATAGATATTCTGGTGAAAATACTTTTGGATCTTCTTAGTTTATTTAACCCATTTTTTTTTTTCCAATTTCACTTTAAATAGTATATAGTTTATGTATAAATTCTTTTTCTTTTTCTTTTTTTTTTTTTTCATTTTCTTTCCATTCCTTATTTTATTATATTTTTATTAACTCTTTTTTTTTTTTTTTTTTACTATTATAAAATAAGATTGTCATGTATTTTTTTTCGATGATTTTACTCTTTATTTTTCTCCAATAACAATTTCTATTTTATTATTAACTAATGATAATAAATAAACTAAAATGAAACACTACAAATAAACACCATATTTCTAGGTCTTATCAATTAAAAATAAAATAAAAGATGTGTAGTTTTATATAATTTTATTATGATAAAATAGATAATTTAGTTTCTATGGAATATAATACTTGTTCTAGTATTTCAATGGACTCTTTCCAAATTTGTTTAAGGAATAATAAAGCAAAAGGGTGAATAGAAGTATCTTCCAATAAGTTTATATCCTAAAAATGATAAAAGAAATTAATTAGTAATTTTAAAAATAATACGTAATTAATTTATTAGTAAATTACATTTAATGAAAGCTGTTCTTCTTTTGATTCTATATAAGCTCGAGTACATATTGTTTTCAATAATTCATATAGTTTTTTCTCATTTGAATTATCAATTATATCATGTATCCCCATGATAACATCTTGCCAGATTATTTGCGATTGATGAAAGCCTGTTGTATTAAATGGAATAGCCAATAATCTTAAAGCATTCAATAATCGGAATGATATTTCATCTTTTTTTATTGTATAATCACCATAATACCTGTAATATAGTAAATTTATTTTATATATAAGTACATTAGTAATTACAATATTTCATATCAAATATATTATTACCCATATTGTTCTAATATATTCTTTTTAACCATTCTTCCTTGGGTTGATTTTTCAATTTGAGGAAATATATCAAACACTTCTTTGTCTAAAGATACGAAGTTATAGCTATTTTCTGATAATACAAATCCATATTCTTTCAAGAGTGATTGGTTATCATGTGGACCATAATTAATAAAAACCTATAAAAAAGATAAATGCTTATTGTAAATATTTATGATAAATAGTACATTGGTTGTATATTTTTAGGTTACCTGTTCACCTTTCCGATAAGGTATTAATGTTTTAATTTCAAAACTTTGTGTTTGCTGATTAAACTTACTTTCAATCTAATGTAATCAATAATAATATTAATAAATATTAATAATAATACAAATATAAAAAATTAAAAATAAAAAAACTTACTCTCGCTTCATCTGTATGATTAAGAAAATCAAGTAAAGGGGCCATAGCTATATCTCCACCTTTTGCAGTTTTGTCACCTGTAGACACATGAATACAACGAGTATTAACACATAGCCAGGCCCATTCATATTTTTTAAAGGTTACATGCGATAAAAAAGGAAGGAGAGAAGGTCTTAACTTCATAAATTTTATACATGCTTGATAATCCTCTTTGATTTTTTTTCTTTGTAAAGAAACTTCTTCAGCTAATCCTTTTGGTAAATGTTTTAATAATATAGGAGGAAAAGTGACAGGTAAAGTATTAAAATGACTAGGTAACAAATCCAGATAAGGCTTCCACCATTTATTCTCTTTTGTATCTTTTACTAAAAGTATAACCAAGTGTAAAGCTAAAATTTGATGTGTACTTAATGAATGTGGCCCATATTCTTTATATAGTAAGTTATTAGATATCAAAAACGATTTAGGAACTTGTACAATAGTTTCACCTGCTTGTATATCATTAACTGCCATCATTCCACGCCCAGTGTCTTTTTAATATTAAAAATAAATAAAAGTAAGCAATATATATATATATGTGCGTCGCTTTCTTATCAATATATTTACTTTTAAATGTTGCTAAAACTAACTTTGTAGGGGGGAAATGTGATTTCTTTAACCAATCTAAAAACAGTTCATATTTAACATCATTCACAACTAAAAAGGAAAACAAAAGAGTGTTAGGTAAAAACTGATCAACTACTAAATTTGAATAAAATATATAATAAACATATATATTTATGTTTATTATATATCGCTATTTAATATATTTTTACCTGTTCCTTGAATGAACTTTTCATTTTCATTTGACATATTTTTTTTAATAGAGGAAAAATAGAAGTAGAAAAGATTTTCAAATTCATGCTGGCTTTGCTTTTTTCTTTTTTTTTTTTGACTCAGAATTGGCATATATGACGTAGTTTGATATAAACCTATAATCACAGTATTTTCATCTATATAATAAATTGTTAATATACCACGAGCCTTTAAATAATGTGTTTAATTTTCTTTTATTTTTAGATAATATTTTATTGTTATTCATAATTTATATACAAATATTGTAATCTGCTTAATTATACAAGTATATCATATATATATATATATATATATGGTATAGGAGAATATGCTATATTACAGTAATTTTATAATTATGTTCAAGTATTAAACAAATATTTAAGATCCATGATAATCGTAGACATCATAGGTAGTTACTTTTTCACCCTGTTCATTAAAATGAAATGGGTAATAACATTGTTTGCAAAAATAACAAGGTGAACACCCACTAAGATAGTCATTAAATGTGATAAATTCAGCAGGATATAACATACACATTGAACATTTATATCTAGTATATCGCCAACTGTATGTTGTAATAGGATATTTTGATATAATGAGTTCATCTTTGCTTTTAATTAATCTATATAATAATAACAGAAATGTATTAAAAAACAGTATTAAATTGTTTGTTTTTTTTCACATTTATTATTACCTAATATCACGAACTAAAATAATATGCTGGCAATTCTTTTGATGATTAAAAAGATATGGTTCATTTATTTTTAAAGATAATTCATTTAAAGTGATACCATCCATAGGCTCTTTGTTATAATTTTGACTAGTTTTATTACGTTCATTTAATACTTTTCTTATATGTTCACTATTATCTGGTTCAGTAGGATCCCGTTGATCAACATAGAAAGTATGATCTATGAAAAAATAGCTTGCAGATAATTTTTTCTTATGTTGGTTCAATACTTTCCCATCAGCCTGCTGATTTTTCTTATCTCCATTCATTAAAAAATCCATACGACAATATAAAATATCTCTTAAATCAGTTAGCTTTTGAATACCAAGCATTTTAAATTCTTGTAAACGTTTTTCAGGTTGACCCGGATAGCATATTGTAATTGTATATACTAATTCATTTTCATTAGCTTTTGATATTTCAATATGATTATTACTAATGGGTATACTTTTATTATTTTTACTACTACTACTATTTCCATTGTAATTATCATTGTTATTATTATTATCGTTATTATCATCTAATTTCTTCTTTTTATATTTTTGTTTTGGCGTTGTTTCTTTAGAACTATCTCCTTTTAAAGTATTATCTACATTATTTTCTTTTGTTTTGGGTGATTCCATTTTTTTATCGTTTAAAGAAAAATTAACATCAACTCGATGACGTGGTATAATATCTAATAATGCATTTGAGCGTAATGATCGAAGATGAGTTTGTTTTAATTCCTTTGCCATTGTTAAAAATTTTCTAGATATAGTTGTACCAGGAATACTTGGGTGCTGTATTGTACTCATATTAGCTGTTTCTGATGAAATAGTAGAGAGCATATCATTATCATTTAAGGGTATTGGTGCTTCCATTATCTCCATAGCTTCTTCATTCTCGTTTACACTGTTGTTATTTTCATCACCATTATTATTAATATTATTATTTTGATTATTAATATCAATATTATTTTGATTGTTATCATTATTTTGTACATTCGATAAAGTATATGATATTGAAGTAGATGAATTATTTATGGGTATATGTGAATTAAATAAATCAGTATTATGATTAGTTGTAATATTATATGAAAAGGAGATTGATAATGGAGTAACAGTTGGATCACGTAAAATGGTTGGTATTTTGCTTGTACTATGATATTTCCGTTTTTTTGGTAAAAGTGGGCTAACATAGATTTCATTCATATCCGAACCATTTTGTAAATCAATGAAATGTTGTTCATCTTGTTCTTCTAAAACTCGATTTGGTACTACATCTTTAGCTTGAGGTTTACTCTTTGTAAGTGATATTTCATTTAATGCGCGAATACGCTGTCTGCGCAATTTAAACATTTGACTTTCTGTATATTGACGAACTAAGGAAGAAAGAACAGGATCCATAAAGTAATCTGATACTTGTTGGATATTATGTTTAGGTTCAAGACTATTATTATTAAAATAACAATTGACATAAGTAGATCATAATATATATTTTATTTATGTTATTATTATTTATATTACGTGTTTTCACCACCAGCCCTTCTAAGCACATGTTTAAAATCAATTTTCTTTTCTAATTCTTTTTGTTTTTCAAATATATTTTTCATATCATTTTGGAATTCATATCCTTTCATTATATTAAAATAATAAAACTAAACAATAATAAATAAAGAAATGAAAAAATATAGTAAAAAATATTTTTTCTGGTGTTTAAATTACATTTTGTGCAACGCATTTGTTATCCTTTTTTTGGATATATATAAAATCGTTTTTATTTATATATATATATATATATATTAATATATATTTTACTTCGAAAAATATATAACCTAAATTTTCATACTGCTAAAATTTTTAATAATAAATTATTTTACATAGATAAAAAGTAGCATTTTATATAAATTAAATTGTTTAATATATTAATATAATATATATAATATAAAATTACTAAAGGCTTTTTATCCATGAATATTTAATACATTGGTAAATATTTTTCCGACTATAACAGAAATTTTGGGAAGTGGCTTGATATAAAGAGTGAACGTATTCATATGTAAATATAAGGTGTAAAAGGTTAAATTTTCAAACTCAGTATTTTTTCTCCTTTTCTTTCTCTTTTCGTTTTATTTTATATTATTCCACTAAATATAAATATGGCTGAAGAAACTACTTTCCGTATTGGTACTCGCAAGTCAGCTCTTGCTATGGTACAAACTGAATTTGTTCGTGACTCTTTACAAAAAGAATTCCCTAGCTATAAATTTGAAATAGTACCAATGTCAACAACTGGCGATCGTATATTAGATGTTGCTCTTAGTAAAATTGGTGAAAAGTCACTTTTTACTAAAGAATTGGAAGTAGCTTTAGCTGATAAAAGAGTTGATTTTGTAGTTCATAGCTTAAAAGATTTACCTACTGTATTACCTGAAGGTATGTATCTTGGTGCTGTTTTGGAGCGTGAAAACCCTCATGATGCTGTAGTACTTCATGAAAAGCATAAGGGTGCAACTTTGGCCACTTTACCAGCTGGTTCTGTTATTGGTACAAGTAGTTTACGCCGCGTTGCTCAATTAAAAAGAAAATACCCTCATCTTGCTTTTACTGATTGTCGTGGTAACTTGTAAGTAAACAAATAAACAAATAAACAAATAGATAAATATATAAACAGAGGAAAAAAAATCAAGCATAGTTATTTTAAATATACTAATACCATTATATTTATATTTATTTATCTATTCACTTTTTTTTAAAAAAACAAAACAAAAAGAAATACAAGATTATCTAAATTGGATGAAGGGCAATATGCAGCTATTATTTTAGCTGTCGCTGGACTTAAAAGAATTAATTTGGGCCATCGTATATCTCATATATTAACTCCTTCTGAATCATTACATGCAGTATCACAAGGTGCTCTTGGTATTGAATGTCGTGAAGATGATTCCGTTTGTAGAGAATTATTAAATAAAATAAATCATCCAACAACTCGTTTGCTTTGTACCAGTGAAAGAGGAATGTTACGTACTTTAGAAGGTGGATGTAGTATTCCTATTGGTGTGAATACTTCATTTGAAAATAACCGTTTAGATTTACATGGTTTAGTTGCTAGTTTAGATGGTCAAAAAGTAGTGGAATATAAAGATCATGTTGATATTGATCCTGAATTACCTTTGGAAAAGCAATATGATTTGGCTAATGAATTGGGTACTACTGTTGCAAACAAATTGATTGAATCAGGTGCTGATGCTATCTTAAAAGAATTATCTCATTAAAAAAAAATAAAATGAATCATAATATAAATGTATATATTATCCAATGTATTTATACAATAATATAGTGTCTAGATTGATTTATTAAACATTATTTGAATATAAATAAAATAAAATGAAAAAAAAAGTAAAATATGTCTTTAATATATAACTACCAAGTGGTACATGTTTTAATCGGCTTAATATAAATGGTGAAAATAATATATTTTCTAAAATTTATTTATTTATTTATATACTACATTGTAAATCAAAATGTTACAAATAAAGATAAAAAACAATAATGATTAACTATGCCAAAATATGCAAAATGTATATTGATGTAAAGGATATATCATAAGATAATAAATAATAATAATAATAATAATAATAATAACGATTATAATAATAACAATAATAATAACAAAAAAAATATAAATATATTAACATAAATTATATAAACAAGATTGTTTACCAGGCTACTTTAGCAATAATACTATTTGGGAAAGTTCTAACAATAAGCTTACGAACGTCATCTACAATAACAATCCCAACAGCCAATGGGAGAGGAAGAAGCCAATATTTGATAGGAACACGACCGGTTAACATTACATCATTAAACCAAGGAACTTCAGTGACAATGATAGCTGTAACTAATGAACATGCCATACCACCAAAGATCCATAAATTACGACGTTTAGGACGAATAGGATCAGCTTGTAAAATAGAAAGCCTTCTGTTACGTACAGACATGATATTACCCCATTGTAAAATTAAAAGAGTAACGAAAGTGACACATTGACCACATTGATTGTACCAAGCAAAGTCTTCAGCTGTTAAAATTTTTCCACTAGGATCAACCCCAAAGGTTTGGTTACCTTCAGGACCCCAAGGTCCAGGACTATAAGTACCAACAAAATCATACCAACCTAAACCAGTATATTCTTTCATAAACATAAAGAACATACCCAAAGAACAAATAGATTGCATGGAACCCATAAAGAGATAAGTTTGAATATATGTCTTTACAGTAATAAGATGATCACGTTTAGGATTACGGGGACGCATAGATAATAAATCAAATTCTTCATTTTCCATAATTAAAGATAAAGATGGGAATAAATCTGTAAAACAGCAAATGATAATCATTAAAAAGGAAGAAAGAGGTAAAGGGGTACCAGCAAAAGCATTAATTAAGACAGGCCAAATTTCTGAGCATGATCCAGCTGGAAGAAGATAACCAATTACTTTTTGTAAATTTTGGAAGACCAAACGTCCTAATCGAATAGCTTCAACAATGGAATCAAAAGTACCCATTAAGATTAAATCAGCAGCTTCAATAGCTACATCAGAACCATTACCAATAGCAATACCAATATCACTTTCTTTTAAAGCAGGAGCATCATTAACACCGTCACCAGTAACAGCTACAACACAATCACGCTTTTGAAGTTCTTTAACAATTTTTAATTTTTGTTCTGGTGTAGTGCGAGCAAATACAATCTCTTCATATTTACAAACAGTACCCCATTCAATATCACCAAATTTCAAAAGATCAGAACCAGTCAATAATAAACTTGTAGTGCCTTGGAATTTTTCATCATCGTCATTAATTTTAAATATATCAGCGGCAGTATCAGGATCACGAGAACAAGTAAAAATGCCTATTTCACGAGCAATAGCAGCAGCAGTTAAACCAAAATCACCAGTGACCATAAAGAATCGGGAGCCAGATCTACGACATTCAGAAATAGTATGTTTGATTTCGGCACGTGGAGGATCCATAATACCAAGAAGGCCAATAATAGTTAAATCTTGAACTCCATTTTGAGTAATATTATCTTCAAATGCATTAGTACCTAATTCTTGATTATTAGCAAAGAGTCGACGGCAAAGAACTAAAACTCTTTGGCCATTACGAGCCCATTTTTCTTGTACTTGACGAATTTTTTCAGAATAATCAGCATTAAGAGGCATGACTGTATTTGTTTGAGCACAGAGTATAGAAGAACACTTTGGCATTAATACATCAGGAGCACCTTTAACGAAAATAAGATATTCGTTTTCATTTGGAATAACACCAAAAATATCTACCATAGCTTGAGGATTTCTTTTAGATTGGTACATAGTTAACATCCATTTATTTTTAGAATTAAAAGGAATTTCAAAGATACGATCAAAATCATCATTTGTAGATCCTAAAGTAGCAGCAAATCTAAGAATGGCACTATCAGTAGCATCACCATTTACTTGTCTTTCAGGAATAGGTAATTGAATTGTAGCAGGGTCAAAAGTAGCATTATTACAAAAATAAGAGGCTAAATGTAATTGCTTATAGGCAGTAGCAATAGGATTACTAGATCCACTGACCATTGTATCTCTACATTCTTCAGGAGTACATTCAATATCACCAAACCCAACACTTGTTACAACCATTTTATTTTCTGTTAATGTACCAGTTTTATCTGAACAAATGACATTGACGCATCCTAAAGTTTCTACAGTTGTTAATCCTTTAGGTAAAATATTATTTTGCTTCATTTTTTTTGCAATCATCATCATTGTCATGGCTACACCTATGGGAACACCTTCAGGAATAAAAGCAACAATGCAGCCCATTAAATTCATTAATAAAGCAACAACGTTTTGGAAATCAGGATGAACGCGATGTAAAAATCTATAATACACAATTATTATTATCATTATTAAAATAAATTCATTTCATATAATTTATTATGTTAGAATATTAATAAAATTTACTTACGCAAGCCATTCAATTAATAGAATTAATACAAGAACAACAGTAAGTGATACAATAATACGAACAAAACGGGTGATTTCTTGTTGAATTAAAGTTACTTTTTCCTTTCCATTTGAAGTTAATTTATTGATTCTACCCATAACAGTATTATTACCTATAGAATATATTTATAATAAATATCCTATTTGATATATGTATTTATATATATATATAAATATTACCTGTCAAAATAACAACAGCAGTAGCAGATCCATTAACAACGTGAGTACCCATTAAAGCAATATTATGAGATTCTAAAAAGTTATCATCAGTACAAGTAATTGAACCTTCAATGGCATCACTTTCACCAGTTAATACAGCACGATCGAACTTTAAATCATTAGATACTTGGATTAAGCGAAGATCAGCAGGAACCTTATTACCCAATTTAATTTGAACAATATCTCCAACTACTAATTGAGTTGCTGGCATTTTTTTCACTTCACCATTACGAACAACTAAACATTCGGAAGGTAATAGATTTAAAATAGAGTTCATTACTTTTGCAGTAGACCAATCTTGAAAAGCTGAAAAAGAAGCTTGTAAAAAAATAGCAATCATCTATATATAAAATAATTAAATTGCATTAAAAATAAATATATAAAAAATAATATTATATTTATATATACATATATATATAAATATATATAATTTTTACCACAACTATAGCAAGAGCAAGATTAATAACACTTGGTTGGCCATTGGGAACAACAGGAGGAGTGCTAAGAGGCATCCAACATAAAAAGAAAGTAATAACACCAACCCAAAGGACGGAACAGAAACCACCAAAAACATATTTTAAAATTTTAATTATATAATTAGGTTTTTTACGATCAAAAGTATTAGTACCATTAAGTTTTATACGAGTCTCAACAGCATTAGGATCTAAACCCAATTTTTCAGAAGTGTTTAATCTTTGTATAATTTCATCAGTAGATAATTTATGGAAATCCATGGAAGCGAAATATTCAGAATCATCCATATCCTTCTTCTTTTTAGCTTCTTCCCCTTTTTCATGAATGGAATTGGTTACATTGATAGATAATGTTCTAAATTTAATAGGAATTTGCTCATATCCAGGTTCAATAGATTCATTAGTAGTACGAATGGATGAACGTCGATGCAAAGCAGTAGCATCTCTACTAATATCTAATCGAATATGTTGATTAATTTGCTTTTCACTATCCATTTTTATATATATAGGAAAAGTATTGGTAACTTTTATATGTTTTTATATAGTATATATATAAATATATATATATATATAATATATTGGTATAATATAATATGAAATGAAAAATAAAAGTAGATAAAAAAATAAAAGATAAAATAAAAAAAAATACCTATTTATATAAATTTTATGTTTATATTTAAGTTACATACCTTTTGGTTCCAGAAAAATATGAGGCATTTATTCAAATTAATGATAGCCTTTTTTAAAGTTGGAGCATTGATTCAAGATCAAATTAACTTTTTTTTCTGAAAATCAAAAAATCCGATCCTCCAATAAAAAAAATTTTAAGATAATCAAATAACTCATAAAAGATGTTGAAAGGAGTTTGTCAAAATTAAATCATTTTTATTTTTTATGTGTATGTATGCATACATATATATATGTATATATATATAAACTGATTTGCGTATATGATTAAGATGATTATTCCATACTTGATATTTTTATTTTATTTTATTACTTTTGATAATTTAAGATAAACACCAAAATTTTATTTTGCTGGAGCTCTTTTAGCCATTGGATGAAAATTAATAATTTTGAAACACCGACGTCACCTTCTTTACTCGCTGTCTTGGTATATCTGTGCACATGAACAATATATAAGTATAAATTGTATATAATAATACAGTTGGAATTACATATATAAATCATTTTTTCAAAAAGAAGATGATATCATCCCTTATTATTATTTTTATTATTATTATTAGTATTATTATTTAATGAAAAAATGCAATACAGGTAATATATTATTATTTCAAGATATCGGTGTCCTAAAAAAGTATATTTTTTTTTTGCGTGAATTTGGCTAATGGAGCTACTGGATTTTTATTATTATTAGAATAGATTAACATTGACTGTATCTTTAAGTGAGTGAATTTTGCTATTCATAAACCATATTTTTTTTACTATTTTTTTTACAATATAAATATGGAAACCATATCGGCCGATTATTAATACATATATATAAGAGGCAATCGCTCATTACTTAATAAATAAAAAAGATTAGAAAATTCTACATCTTACACACACATATGACTTTTTAAACTTCACAATGAAAGAACTACCTTGCAATAAAATATTAGATATACTTACAATGACATTATTATTATTACTATTACTTTTTTTATTCTTATTAATTACCTTTATTATTATCTCTCTTATTATTATTATTGTTTCTATTATATCATAGTATATTACTAATAATATAATATGATATAATATAATATAATATAATATAATATAATATAATATAATATATATATATATATATATATGTTATTAGAGATAGTAAAACTATGGATTTGAGGGATTTTCTTCAAAGTACTACAATAATCTAAGCATTTGTGTAACATGAGGTCATATTTCCATATATGGATTTTTTGTTCTTTTAAAAAAAATTAAACGATCATAAAAAAATAAGAAAATCTAGCGATGATCATATCAAATAAAATCAATCTTGGGTTAAGGTAGATCAATTATTTTTGAAGTTAGTGGTACTTGAACGACAATAAAGGAACGGAACAAATAGCAATTAAGCAAATAAAATCATTATAATAATTTATTTAATAATCATAGTACAGGATAGTAGTGGAGGTTAGATATTTATCATATTGGTAATTTATTAATTGTATTTACTAGAAAAGCTACAAGATATTTGATTTATGTAATAATTGTATTATATTCAAAATTAATTGATTAAATCTACCATGTATATGTCTAATAGATGCTCATTATGAAAATAATATTCATAAATATATAAATTCAATTTTTAAAATAAAATCGAAGATCTCTATTAAAGCGTTGAATTTTATTTGTTTATTGTATCTAAAGAAATATTCAAAATTGAATAAATGATAATTTGAGCACCTATCTTTGAATGTAACTCATTTTGTTCAGTACACGAGGAAAGGTAGATGCCTAGTAATATATTATATAAAATATATTTAATGAAACAAGTTATATATATGTATATATGTACGTATGTGCATGGTTATATATGCTTACAATTTGGACAACCTAAATCACATTCACAGTTGTCTATTTGAGCTAATGCCATTTTGATAAGCTGATCAAAGAAGTCATATACTTGACGTAAAATCCCACAAGGTGCTGATTCATATAAGGTAACTCTATTATCATATAGAGAATAGTACATTTTACATGCGTTCTTTTATTATCTAATTGCTTATTTATTTTTTAATTTCAAGTTTTGCTTTACCTATTTGGTCTTTGTCTTGTAGCGTAAGGACTTTTACATTCAGTTTTAATATCATTAGAGAGAGAAATTGATTTTTTTGGTAGTAATTTGATAAGAAGATGACTAACAGAATGAACAGAGGCCATTATATCTTCATTTATTTTATTTATTTTATTTATGGCTTTGTTTGGGACATCAAACCATAAACCTATAGTGTTATATATAACGGGATCCATATGTACTTCTAAGCTATCAATGATTTTGTTTCTTTTATTAATTTTATGATAGCCAAATACAACCGTTTCTTTTTCCACTTTTCCAAAATAGATCCACATGGGATGACTTAAAATTTCTTTTTTCATTAACGTTTCTAATATATTAACATTTGTAAAATCCCTTTGTCTTGTTATCCAATCAACTCTAGTCAGATGAACTTTAGCATATCTAAGTTCTACATTCAATTCTTCTACTAAATATGTTTTGCCTTGATGAATAAAAATGGCGCCTTCATATATTTCAAATGGTGCTCTTGATGATTCAATTTCTTCAATAATCTGTTTTTTATTATTGTCTGTAACATCTACAACAGCATATGTATCTTCAATTACTCCTCTAATATTTACATATTGTGAAGGGTTATCTTTTCTTGAAGGATGTGGTCTATATATCTTTATAGTACATACATACATATATATATATATTAAAAAGTTAATTATTAATTCTCTTTTAATATTAAAATTCTCTTACTTTCATATCAGGAATATACATTAATTTTTCCTGACAAATTGATTTTAATAATTTTCCAAAATATGATTCATCACGAAGTATATCTATTGGTAATTCCTTAGCTGCACACTGTAAATGGCTTTCTAAAACTATACTTTCTTCAACTTGAAAATTGCTAATTGGAATTGATGAATGTTGAAACAAAGCTCGAGGATTTTTCTACTTAATTATATAAACGGTCAATAAACGTTTATAAATATAACTATTGCTATTAACTTTACCACATAAAATTGATCCATAGGACTTTGGTCAGCGACTACCATTGTTAATGAATCTGTATTTCTTCGTCCAGCTCTACCTGACTGCTGTAAACTATATAAAATAAAAATGATTATAATATATTCGTCAACATATACGTACATATATAAGTGTATTTACAATGAAGATATAGACCATGGAACACCTATCATTAAAACAGCATCCAAATTTCCAATATCAATGCCTAGCTCTAGTGCATTGGTTGCTATAATAGCCAATAATTCACCACGAAACATTTTTTGTTCTATCTGTCTACGAGTCGTAGGCGTGTATCCACCTCTATATGACATAATCTTTCCAAGTAAATCTTGTCGTTGTTTATTTTCTAAGTTTTCCTTCATATACTTCATTAATAGTTCACATGTTTTTCGTATCTAATAATAATACATGTTAGTGACTAATCAATATATACATATATATCATGATATATCATTACTTTACAAAAAACAATAGTTCTTATATTGTGTGAAACAAAGTATTCTAATAATAATGCTGCTTCTGCAACAGCACCTCTTCTTGTCATTTTAGTAATATCATTATCTATTACTGATGGATTCCAAATAATCATTTTCTAAAACAATATATAAATTTGATTAAATAATTATATATAAAATATGTACATGTAAGCATATACCTTTGACCCACAAGGAGAACCGTCTTCTTCAATGGATACAATATTATTGACAATATTATCTTTTCCTAATAGCCTTTTCATATGATCTTTAGGTTTAGATAAAGTAGCACTACATGATATTATTTGTACATTGTGGTTTTCAAAACACTCCCAAAGTATTCTTTCTAATCTTCTTAAAACTAAACCCATATGAATGCCAAATTGACCATGGTAAATATGTACTTCTAAATAAATAAATAAAAAATAAATAAATTTATATAAAAATAATCAATGCGTTTTTTTTATTCATACCATCAATAATAATATAATTTAAAAATTGAAAAAAATGCCACCAGTATTCTTTTGCATTTGGTAAAATAGAATTATGTAGCATATCCGGATTTGTTAAAATAATGTTGGCGGAATTTCTAATTTTTTCTCTTTCTTGGAACGGTGTATCACCATCATATGTAGCTACCTTTAAATCAATTAAATAAATAGATAAGCAAACTGTGCAATATAATACAATGTAATACAATAAATATATATATATAAGTGTATATACTTTAAGATTGTTTAATTCAGGAACTGATGAAGTCCATTCTAATAAAGAACGTTTTTGATCTTGTGCGAGCGCCTTTGTAGGAAAAATAAATAGCGCATGTACACTTTTGTTCCTTACAAAAGTTTCTAATATAGGTAATTGATAAATCAAAGATTTACCACTTTATAATAATAAATTATGTTAAGTTAGATGCTTAAAGAAATTACTGAAGTATATGCTTTTACCTAGCTGTTGATGTCGATATAACAACATGTTTTCCATTATACAATTCATTGATAGCAGTAGCCTGATGGACATATAACCGTTGAATATCTTTCTCTTTAATTAAATAATCTGAGATTGGTTTAGATAAAGACTTATTTAATATTCCTAACATTAATAACAATAGCAAGTATATAAATATATAAAAATTAAGGACATACTTTATATGATGTAAGTAATAGCAGAAAATGTTTACCAAATTTTGAAGATTTTTCAGGTATTTCTATTAGGTTGTTATCGCCTAACTGTTGCTGATAAAAGGGCTGATGTTTTATTTTGCTTAATATATTTTCTAAAGAGGATTGATTATCATCGTTATCACCATTATCTGATAATATTATTGATGGATGTGGCCGGTCAAGTAAATACTTTTTTAACTGAGTTTCCATTCTTCTTTCAATTTGATCATTACTATCATTTGAATTTTGCTGAATAAATTTATTCAAAGCTTTTAGAAACATATCATTATCCTTTTTTACTGTTTTTAATATTTTATCAGAAGATAGTAAATGGCGTTGAATATCTATTTGATCCCCTTTATTCTTCATGGCACGCGAATGCTTTGCCTCATTTGCTTTTATGCTTAATTGTTTTCCAAATTGAACTTGAATAACACTTTCATTAGCAGAATTTGAAGAAGAGTCTGATGCTGACATATATTCGTAATGTATAAAATGAGGAGCTATTAATTTTATAGCTGCCAAATCCTCTATAGTGAGTTCCGGAACAGCATTTTTCATTTTTTCAAATGTCATAACATTTGTTAATCGAGCTTCACAAAAAGCACAAAATGGCGAAAGCTTTTGAAATATATTATTAAGTCGTTCGAGTTTTGGTGGTAAAGATCTAGAAGAAATATTTACTAATTTCGACAATTTATTATTATCAATATTCTCTTTTATATATTCCCTTTTACGTTTAGGCATTTTAATTATTATTATTAGTTACAAAGATAAAAAGTAAAAAAAAAGTATGAAAGCAAAAAAAAAAAAATCAGTCTAAAAAATAAAGTCCGAATCAATTACTGTTATCTAAAGGACGCATTACAGGAAAAGCAATTACTTCACGAATATGATGAGAATTTGTTAAAAGTTGTACAACACGATCGATACCCATTCCCCATCCAGCTGTAGGAGGTAATCCATATTCTAAAGCTTCGCAAAACGCCATATCAGGAATGGGAGCTTCTATATCTCCTTGCTGTCTATCAATCATTTGTTTTTCAAATCGAATACGTTGTTCTTTAGGGTCATTTAATTCTTCATAAGCATTGACAATTTCTTTTTTAGCCACAAACAGTTCAAATCTTGCTGCTACTCTTATCCCATTTTTAATTTCTATATCTTTTGCCAATGGACTTAAAGATAATGGATGATTATATAAAAATGTTGGTTGAATACATTTAGGTTCTATTAAATGAGATATTATCTTATCTAATAACCTTGCTTCTGTATAAGGTTTTTGGATATCAGGTATTTGATGTTGTTTACATAATCCACGTAAAGACTCTGTATTCATAGTTGCAATTGATCTTTCTTTTAATTTAAAATAGTTATCTAAATATTCCACAACATTGATTCTTTGAAATGGTGATCCAAAATCAAGTTTAATATCATCTTTAGTAATTATTGTTGAATTGGTGATATGTTGAACCATCTCTGTAGTAATAGCAGTTAATAAAAATGAATAAGCATATACATTATGAATATATACAAACTACTCAATAATTATTATATATATTACCTGAGAGCATTGTTTCTGTGTCATTCATTAAACTTTCTAAATTACCATAAGCTTGATAAAATTCGCAAGTTGTAAATTCAGGATTGTGATCTGCATCTATACCTTCGTTTCTGAATTGTTTCCCTATTTCAAAGACTCGATCAACGCCACCAATGACAAGTTGTTTAAGATATAATTCTGGTGCTATTCTTAATTGCATGTCCATACTTAATGAATTTGCTTTTGTAATAAAAGGTCTTGCTGATGCGCCACCGGCTGTTGATGCTAAAATAGGAGTTTCAACTTCTAAAAAACCACGTTGATCAAGAAATTGTCGAATAAACCGAATAATCTAATTATATACATATTATATTATTGAATATATATAAATATATATACATAGATTATTTAATATATTATTAAATTTACATGTGATCTAGTTTTTAAAGTTTTTAGAGGTTCAGAATTAACAAGCATATCTAAATATCTTTGACGAAATCGTTTTTCCTTGATGTATATTAAAAAAAATGAAAAAAAAATTAATAAATAGAAGAGGAAAAAAAAATAAAAGACAATTATATGCTTACTGGGTCTTTTAATCCAGACTTGGGAAGATCATGTAAACAAGGGGTTAATAATCGAAATTTATTTGTAAATAAACTGAGTTGACCATGATTTGTTTTTCCTATAACACCAGTAAAAGCAAATATATCACCACGAGAAGTAGATCGATTCATATCTGTAAATAAGTCTGGCTGATCAAATCGATTTTTGGAAGCAACGACTTGAATAAGTTCACCGTCATGCATAATATCATAAAAGATAAGCTTATTGCTAGATTCACGTTTTGACATTATACGTCCAGTCAAGGTTACAATATTTTCACTTTTTTCACCATTTTTTAATAAGCTTTCTTGCTGTTTCATATTTGCTAAATTAATATACTTCCCTTCATTTATTTCTCTTTGAAATCTAGGATAATGTATAATTCTTCCAACACCATTTGTTGTTTGAGTCATAGCTAATGGAACATTAATATTATATTAGTCTGAAAGAATAATAGTAATAATAATAATAGATATAATGAAAAAAAAATTTTTTTGCTTACAAGTATTAGAAAATAATCGAACATTAATAGTATTTTTTCTTAATATAAAAAGTTGGTGACATGATTTAAATAATACTTTGGGAAAGTATTTTGTAGATATAGTCATGTTTATTTATAATAAACAAAAAAAGAAGAAAAAAAATCAGTTACATGGAGCTTAAATTTTTTTTTATTTTAAGGTTCAGGAATATCAAAATCAAAATCAAAATCAAAATCAAGATAAGGAAAATAAAGACTACATAAACAAAGAAAGAAATAGTAAAACAAAGATAACAATTATATATGCATTGGATATTTATTATAAACATAATAGCATTCAAGTACTTATTTGAATATAAGCAATTATAATTTTTACCTATTAAAACTCATTGTTTTTATTGACAAGGTCGTACAAAAACGCTTTTTATTTTTTTTTCCTTTTCTTTCTTTTTTATTTTTTTAATTGTAGTTTACTTAAAATATACTTTAAATATTTCTCACCTAATACACAAATATAGCTAACTAATGAATTATATGGATGTTGATGGTCCTGAATTTCTATTAGAAGTCAATCAAGCTATTTCAGACATTCGTTCGCAAAGTTTAAATAATAACTTAATACAAAATGAAATTCAAGATTTTTGGCCTACAGCATCTACTCAAAGTATATATATATATATAGTATAAAAAATGTCATACATTTATCCTTCAGTATTAATTAATTACTCCTGTACTCATCTATTTTTTACTTATTAAATGAAGATGACTATCAACAAGTTATAGTTCTTGATACCAATTTTTTTATTTCCAATTTAGGGTATTTACAACAACTAATAACAATAGCAGAACGTCAGAAAGGCTGTATATTAATTGTACCTTGGATTGTTATTCAAGAACTAGATGGATTAAAAAACTCTAGAAAAAAACACTTAAACAATGGTAAAAGTGAAAGGATAGATGACTTAGCAAGAAAAGCAATACGATTTTTAGAAGATTTATTAGTCAAACGAAGCCCAGTTCTTCGTGGGCAAAAAACTACCGAAATATATGATAAAGATAATGTTAACGCGGTAATATTTACAGTCATACGTGTATGTGAGTAAAATACTAATATATATGTGTATACTATTTTTACTACTTAAAAAAGTATTTAGGCGATGATCGTATACTTGATTGTTGCTTATATTTTAGGTATAAATTAGAAAAACCAGTAAAATTATTATCAAATGATAGAAATTTATGTATTAAAGCAATGGTACATTATATTGAAACATTATCATCGGAATCAAAGCAAAAGATGAAAGAATTAATTGATTTGATATCAATTGGACAAAGTGTAAATTTACTATTAAAATATACATCAGTAATATTAAAATAGAAAACAAAAATAAAAACGAAACTTATATTTCTATTATCTTTAATTTATTATCAGGTAATGCAAATAGAACCTTCAATTCAGTATCAACCAATTATAGATGAAGATTGCGAAATGGTAGATTCACCTGTGTTAATAATAGAAGATAATACTAAAAACTTTACAGAAGATATACAATTCTTTAACAGTGGTGGAACCAGCACATCTAAATATGCATCAAAAAGTTATAACTATAGTAGTAATAATAGTACCTCAAAGAATATAAAAGACAATAATGATGTTATTGCATCAAGAAAACATTGGCATAATGTGTATTATAAAACAGGAATGGATCTGAAAAAACAATAGTTTAAAATGTACATAAATCAAAAAATAAATGTTTACAGTCATTATTTAAAAAGTACTTTATTATTCACCTATATAATTATTGACTCCATTAACTTACATATTATTACATATATTCTGTTTTATATCATTATATTTTATCCCTATAATGTATATATATATATATATATATATATATATAATTGTAAATTTTTCTTACTTTTCTATAAAATGATGATGATAATAATAACAGTAAAAATTTTTACTTAGCATATATATTATTATTATTTTAACTCCATATTTTAAAACTTCACCTTCCCATCTTCTTTTAATATTTACCTAATAAATATAAAAAATCATGGTGTAACAATGCAATATAGGGTAGGAGAAACTTTGCCAATATTATGATCATATCTTTTTATTATTATTATTATGTACATGAATTATTTGGGCTTTAATCAACATATTTAGCCAAAAAAATTAAAAAAACAATGGATCAATCATTTTCATATTACAATATACTTAAGCTATTAATAAAATTAATAAACTTGTTTATGCAAAATTAAAAATTAATTTTCTCTTATATGTATAAACATTAAACTAGTTGCACCATAATTTAGAAGTAATTATTTCTTTGTTACTGTCTATTGGTATATTTATTCCAAGTCTTTGATAAAATGTTATCTTCATTCTAATATAATAACAATAATAATAGAAGTTTAGTTAGGTATATATATATAATTATCTATGAAATCCGATATTTTATTATAATTACTCTTCGACTTCGGTCTGATTATTGGTATTATTTTGTTGCTCCAAGCTAGTTAGTTCATTTTTAATTTTGTCATTTTCTTTTGTTATTTGGTCAAGTTCATTAAGTAATTCTTTGCTCTTATCCATTTCTAGTTGTTTTTCTTTTTCTAAACTCATTATTTTATCAGTTTGAACTTCAGTATGATATTTCTTTTCAAGTTCTTCATTATTTGCATTTAGTCTTTGTAATGTTTCCTGTAATTCTATAATACATCAATTATATTAAATGGTGGTTTCAATAAATAAAAATCTATTTTATACGTTTAATACCTTTATTCAATTTTGCTAATCGATCTAATTGCTTTTCATAATCATCTTCTATCTTATTCTTATTCCAATTCCATGTTTTTAATTCATTTTGAAATGAATTTTCATTTAAATTTGATATCATATTGTTTAATATAGCTTCGGTATCCTTCATTTTTCTAAAAGAAAAAAAAACGAAAAAAAAGGGGGAAGACTTTGGTTATAAATTGTGAATCGCATTTTATTTTTTAAAATTCCGCTCCTTTTTTTTTTTGTGGCTGAACAAGACTTTAATGCTTTTTTTTCTTTCCTCTTTTTTTTTCTTTACTATTTTAAATATATTAAATATAAGGAATAAATACAAGATATAATATGTCAATACAACAAGAACAAATTCAAATTCGTTTAACAACGAAACAAGAACAATATGCAGTAAATAATGCTTCCATTATGGTTCCTGTTAGTTTTAAACGTTATGGTTTATCTGAACTTGTAAATAATTTGCTTGGACGTGGTAGGAATACATGATCTATATAATTTAATTACAATTATCTAATAAATTTAAAAGCATTCTAACATTTAATCTCATATTTCATTATATATGTCAAATAGAAAAACCTATTCCATTCGAGTTTTTAATAGATGGTGAAATATTACGTTCTACTATTGCTAATTATCTCTTGAGTCATCGATTGTCAACAGTAATATAAATATAAAATCGACAGGTGAAATATAGGAATATCTTTTTTATTGACATCATTTTTTTATGAATAGGAAAATATTATTACAATTGAATATATGGAATCTATGCTTCCACCTACCCCATTAACTTCATATCAACATGATGATTGGATTTCTTCTGTTCAAACCCTTGAAAAGTAAAATAGTATAAAATGATAAATGATATGCATATAAATATGTATTAAGAAAAAAGAAAAAAGCTCTTGATACTATTATTGAAATAAAATTTAGTTTGTTTTTAACAGGTTCTTACGATAATATGGTCCGATTATGGAACACATCTGGAGAATGCACTCACACTTTAATTGGACATACTGAAGTTGTCAAATCTGTAACATTTGGCCCCTCCACAGGTATAATAATATTAAAAGTGAGAATTTAAAGAAAAAAAAGAAAAATCATACTAATATTATTATTATTATTATTATTTATATATAGATTCAACTATGTCAGTTTTCTCAGGTGGTTTAGATCACACCGTTATTGCATGGGAAATTAGCAGATTAGAATCGGATGAATACCAAATTTTATATGAATGTCATGGTCACAATGCAGCTATTGAATCCTTAGCAATGAATTCACAAAACAGCCATGTAAGAATAATCATTATCAGTATAGAAATAATTTTAAATGTTTTTTTAATGAAGAGTGCTAATAATTATAAAACTATATAAACTGAAATTAATAGTTTGCTACCGCTTCCGCAGATTCTTATATAAAAATATGGTCAACCGAAACACCTATAACTAGTGAATTGAGTGAATCAACTTCACAACCACAAAAGAAGAAGTTAAAAGTTGAAAATAATAACAGTAAATTGATTAAAGCACAAGCAGTTACATTAAGTGGTCATGTAGGCGCTGTTAATGCTGTTGTATTTGATGATCAAAATAATAATACAGTTTATTCTGGTGGCTGGGATCATTCCATACGTTCTTGGGATATTGAACAACAAGTTAATACAGTAACAAAGGTATTATATAATACTACTATTATATTTATATTTATAAAAATAAGCTATTTATATCAAATTTTTTTATATAGAACTGTGAAAAAGTAGTACTTAATATAGATTATTCATCACATTCCGGTTTAGTTGCCACTGGGCATACAGATAATATCCTTAGATTATGGGATCCACGATCAGAAGGTATATTTTTATAAAAAAACAAAAATTAAACATAGTATTAAATAATAGTAATATATAAACCTTTTTTTTGTGTAGATGGTGTTAATGTGAAATTAGCATTAAAAGGTCATTCTGGATTTGTATCATCAGTCTCATGGGCACCTAATTCATCATATTCATTATGCTCAGGTTCTTATGATGGTCATATTCGTGTTTGGGATATTCGTAACAATAAAGGTTCTGTTTACAAATTAGAAGACCCTGAACATCAAAAAATATTAGACGTTGATTGGAATGAAGGACGCATTATTAGCGGTGGTGAAAGTAAAAAACTTGGCATATATCAAGCAAAAACAGCTTAAAAATTTTTTAACATTAATTACAATAAACATATTATAAATTATAGACCACTATTTATACTTTTCATATATATACTATTTATGTTCGAAAAGATAATTTTCTTAATAAAAATAATTATTGATATCATTATATATTTTTATTCTTATTTTAACATCTATCTATGTCTATTAATCTTTTAAGTTTTTTAACTCTTTATCTTGCTTGACATATTGTTTAGCTAATTCTTGATATTTTGTTTTCAATTCATAAATTTGATCAGTATTTTTTATGCATGAATTATCAAAATCCCAGTCATCACCAATTGCATAATGAGTAAACTTTAAATATTTATCATTCCATTTGTATTTATTGCGTAGTAAACCACCATTCCACCAAAGTGGATTTTTCTCAGCATCAAAATGTAAAAGATTTCCGCATACATGAGATGGATCCCCGCCATCATCTAAACCACCTAATACACCAGCATATGATTTGATAAAAGCATAAGGGGTTTGTACCATTTCATATCCTACCCAAAATGTCTATCATATAAGTTAGTAATTGTAATAAAATAATAAATAAATTAATAAATACCAATATACCTCTTTATCACCATGGATATGTTTATAGGATACTTCATCTCTTTCACGTTTTCCATTCATCTTACAAGTACTTAGTAAACCTAACAAACTCTTCTTTTTGTCAATGACTACAACACCAGACTCTTGTTCGTGTGCAGATGTATATTTCCACCACCTTGTATTAGGTACAAGTGAACTCATAGTAGGTAAAAAATAAGATAACCAGGCACGGCCTAAAGTCCAACCGCCAAACAAAGTACGATCATAAAAGAACAAGGAACCGGTTTTGAGATAGCCGGCATCGTTAAATAATGTTTCAGGACGTGCAAAGAAATTAACATCAGCATCCATTAATATCACTTCTTGGAATTTACTAGCCAAAATTGCATAAGGTTTCAATGACCAGCCACCGAAATCTGTACCGTCAGGACCAATACGATCAACGATATTATATATTTCAATATTTTTATAGGCCGATAAAAGTGACTGACGATTTTCAGTAGAAAGATCATTATCATTGATAGCTACCACTTCAATAGGTAATTGACTTTTTAATACATTTTGTATAGCATGAAGAGATTGCATAGCAAATTGCATCTGACCATTACCAACACACATAACAATACCTCTACTACTGGAAAAATTCTTTCCTTGATCATCTGTAATAATTGTATTATTTTGATAATAATTGTTGATATCAAATGCATTTTTCCAATAAGGTTTAACCCATGGATAAAGTTGACGTTCCAATGTAAGGTATAAATCCCATATTGGTTTTAATGTCTCATTATCTTGAAAAGTATTTATAGTATATTCATTTGTTGCATATAAATTGTCAAAGTATAAATACAGACTTTTAAATACACGTTGTTGACTAGTCAGCTGTTTAAAATCTATTTTATCTTCATGTGTTGTTAATAAATCAGCTCGAATACTTTCACCAAGGATGGATTTTAATAGTATATTATCGGAATCTAAAATAAAGTAAGATAAAAGTAAAAGGGTGAATATTTTTTATCCTCATCATTATTAATGGATACACTTACCTGTCCAGTGTGGTAATTGTGATGGGAATGCGAAATCATGAGTTCCTGCTATAAACTCTGGTATATTTTCACTTTTATTTAAAACTATAAATATATAATATCCATAGGGATGAAAAAAAAAAAAAAAAGATTAATAAATAGCTTCGAATATAAAAATTTAATTGAATAAAGTTACCTGGCTCATGTACAGTTTTTCTCGATTCTATTGATTGCTTATTTTTTATAATATGGGATTCTTTTTGATTTTGTGTATGTTGGTAAATGAATAAAAATGAAAAAAAAACAAAGAGCACTAATATAGGTGTTGCTTTATTGATATATTTTTTATAATAATTGTATTTGATCATTATTATAAAGGATAAAAATAGAGAGAGGGATACAAATAATAAAAAAATTACAAGAGCAATTAAGGGGTGAAACTCAGTTAACATCATCCAATAAAAAATCACCAATTTAGCGTTTGTTTCTATTTTAAAGTCTTCTTTCAAAAAAGTGATGTAGATTATAAAGATTATTTTCAGCCACATCCATCAACATAATCGCTTAAATGAATATAAATATACTATTTAAACACTTTTATTTGAAGGTAAATCAAGTGAAGATGAATCAAGGATAACATGATCACAACTTAATCTAACAATATCTTCTAAATATTTAATTCTCTTTTTATATTCAATTTCTTTAGCTAAAAAACTTTTTTTATCTGATTCCAATACTGCATTATTTAATACTAATTTAGCATTTTCAGCTTGTAGTTGATGTATTTGCTGTTCCAAATGTTCAATGTGTAATAGCTTTTTCAATCTAGATTTTCTTGCAGCATGTGTATTTTTTCTTCTTTTTAATGCATCTTCGTCTAATGTGCCATCCTCTGGCTCAGGTAATCGTCTTATACCACGTGGTTTAGGTAATGGTTTTGTTGGTTGGGTAGGTAATAGTAACGTATCTTCTTGTTGAATCAACTCTGGTGGTGGTTTATCTTGCCCTCCGCCCCATGATATATTAAACACTGTATTACTTTCGGTTTTTTTGTTATCATTATCATTAATTTCATTATTTTCTTCTTCCTTTATATTTACATTAGGTGGTATATCTAGTGGAAAAGTAGCTGTTAAAGGTGGTCCATTAGGTGCTGTCCATGATGAAGTTGTAGGTGGTGAGTGTTCTGGCAAATTTAATGTATCAACATTATTCCATAAATAACTATCATTATCGTTACTATTATTGTTATTATTATTATTATTATTATTATTATTATTATTATTATTATTATTGCTATTGTTATTACTATTATTACTGCTACTGGTACTATTATTATTAGTATTAATATTATTATTTATAATCGGTGATAATGAACATGAAAGGCTATTTGATGTAGATGTATTTGCTGGAGAGTACATTGATGAAGTTGGACTTGCATCTTCTATCATAGTAGTATCAGATTGAATAGTTATAGCATTATTTGTAGCTAAAAGTGGTGGGAAAAAGTGTTGAATGGGTGAATACATGGCTGTTTCCGATGAATTATTATTATTAGTAGTATTTTCATTCATTTTTAGTATTTATTATTTATAATCTCAACTATTTTGTACTTATATATTTAAAATTTATAAAAACAAATTCATTTTATTATTTACTAGTACATATATAAATGTATATACATTTAAAAGCAAAAAGAAAGAGGGAAAAAAAACATAGGAAAAAAAATCCTCTTTTTTAATGTCAGACTATTTGTCATTATTTTTACAGATCACTAATCGATAATGAGCTTTACCATCCATTAATTTTAAAATTGCTTGATTTACACTTGTCAAATTGTTTTCAACTTTTTCAATCCATGGTCTTACATTTTTTTCACTGGCTAATGCTAACATATCATGAAGATCACTATTAGAACCAACAAAACTACCCACTAAATTCAATTGCCGATAAATTAAGGCAGGTGGAGGGATAGAGATAGGTCTTTCAGGAATATCTAATACAATAACATGACCACCAATGTGAACCAAACTCATTAATTCACCCCAATCAGTATTAGGACCAGATCCACAGATAAATAAAGCGTCTACAATGGACTGATTTGGTAATCCTTCTGATAAATTAATATAGTCGGTGGCCCCTAACTCTTTTGCTTCATCCATTTTTTTATTACTGCTTGATATTGCTACGATTTTATGACATTCTTTGGCTCTAGCCCATTGAATCTATAATAAACAAATAAAATCGTCAATAACTACAGTTAAAATGGTTTGATCTACATGAGCGATTTGATTTTTATTTTTTCACTTATTTATTTTTGCTTACAGCTAAATGACCTAGTCCTCCTATAAAAAAAGTAATAAACTTAAGTTTATTTATTTTATACTTTATAATTATTACATTTATTCCATATATTTATTTACCTATACCAACCACTCCAACACTTTTCTGGGCTCCAATATTTAAGAGTTTAAATGGTGTAAATCTATTAAATTACAATTTTTTTAATATTATATTTTTTAAACTTCATATACTTGATATTTTAAAATCAATATACATACGTAGTAATACCAGCGCATAATCTAATTAAAAGAAAGCAATATTTTAATAAATCAGCTTTATTTATAGATATATGAATAAATAACTTACAATGGCGCACCTTCTTCATCTGATATATTATCAGGTATTTTAATGGCCCAATCAGCTTGAACTCTCACCTTATTTGCATACCCCTTTTTATTAAATAATAATAATTTTTAATATTCAATTTAGTTTATAATATAATTTATCTTTGATACTTACCCCATATGTCTTGACGTCTTTATAGAAGCCATTATAAGTTGTTACTTTTTGACTACAGTATTGCCCTTTTGCGTTAGTACACAAATTACAAGAGTTACAAGAACGACAAATAGGAGAAACACCAACACGGTCATTCAATTTTAAATTTGAAACATTTTTACCTAAAGCAGTAATATGGCCTATGAATTCATGTCCTGGAACGAGAGGATAATTTGCTCGTCGCCAACCCTTAAAAAAAAAAGGTTTTTAATAACATTATATGAATAATATTTTCTTTTTTATATATACAATACATTAGTTAACTGATGAATATCTGATCCACAACTAAAGTAATATAAATAAGTAAAAGTAAAATATTATATTAATACGCATGTTATTTGTTCTCCTCTTCTTTTTTTTCTACTCACATTCCACAAGAGTTAATAGAAATTTCTACTTCATCTTCTTCTAAAGGTCTAGGCTCATAAGAAAAGTCTTGTAAATGAGTAGTTGGATCATCACGTTGGTATGGTTGAAAACCTGCATAAGCTAAAAATTTTTCTTGGGCCATTTCTTATATTAGTGTTCTTGTGAGAATATGAATAAATATTCAAAAAACAACACAAGATAAAAAGAAAAAGTGAAAGAAAAAAAAAATAAATAAACTAAAAAGGGCTTAAAATTTATCCATAATACTTACCTTTTTTAGAGAATAAGATGCGTAAGAATTGATATTACTATAAATATAATTACATAATGATTAAGATGTATATTAAATATACTCAGTAAAAAAGATATTATTATTATTTTAAAATAATATAAAATGACTGAACAATGTATTTTAATAATATCCTCTTGTATATTTCATTTTATATATAAAAAACTATGCATATATATAATTCATTAATCAAAATATAATAAATAAATGTAGTTTTTGCAATCTTTGTAAACTATTAAATAAATATATATTAGAATTTATATAGTCCTAAGTAAAAAATTGCACAATAAATTATTATATCTATTTTTTAATAAAAGAAATTGAGAATGATTTTTATTAATATAATTTATAAATATATAAAGCTATTATATTTTTATTATATACTTTACAATAAATCAAATTAATGTGATTTTTGTTCTACTAATCATCAAAAGACTAATAGAATATGCTGTATAATTTCATATGTTTTCCCATGAGTAGCTTCATATGTTCTGATTTATAAAATTTATTTATCATGTAAAGTTTCTTCCATAAAAGAATAATACAATAACATCACTATTTGAATATATATATATATATATATATATATATATATATTCATTGACTTTATTAATGGAGCAATTGCTTATTTTTAAAGATCTTTTTTTTTCTTTATTATAACAGAAAAAATAACGAACATCAAAGAAAAGAAAAGAAAAATGCAATAAAATAAGAAAAAGAATGATATAAAAATTCATTCACTGAACGAGAAAATTAATTATAGCACTATTAACTAAAATATTTCACTTAGATATTATATCAAACATGTTTACACTATACATTAAATAAAACTGAATGTTAATTTATAATGGTAACTGCATTTATTAATAAGATATGCTAATATTTACTAGTTGTAAATATTTTAGATTTATATGACGTCAAGTAATATAGTATATGGCCATTATAATACGTAAAATACAAAAATATTTCATAGTATAAATATATACTAAAAAGGTAAGAAAAAAACATTTACTTATTGACTGTAAATTTACTATGTATTTTCTTCGTTATTACTGCTACAGTTTAATGAATTAAGTATTCTACATAATTATATATCAATGTATATAAGATATCATTTTGGACATTGTGAAAAAATAGTATAATCCATAGTACTGCTTTTATTGTTTCTCCTTTTGGTTGATAATTGTTAATATTTTCCAAATAAAAGAAATAGTTTCAGACTGCTTAAATTCGATTTCTTCTTTTAAATAAATTGGTAATTTATCAATTAACGTTTTATCTAAATCTGAATCCAATAGTGGTTGATAATTGACTTTTAGCTGATGACCAACCCTAAAAAAAGTTAGCTTGAATTTCAAAACACCATATCGACCATTTTGTTGACATACATAATAATCATTTTTAAGATCTGTTTTTCCATGTTCAAGTATTTTTAACTGATTCATATCTTGGTAAAATAAGGCTATATGTGCTAATTTCATTTTTTTTATTTTTTGCCGTGCTTCATTCACTATGTTAAATATATATATATTTAATTATATACTTATTTACAAATAAATTTTATTATTTCTTTATTGTACCTTTGATTTGTTGCTTTTCGCATTGCTTTTGTATTTTTTCACAATTTGTTTTCCATGTATCTATCTGTTCATAAGTTATATTTCCTTTGTTAACTCTAGTTGGTAATTGGGAGGATAGCGCATTATTTGCGTTTTTTAATTCTTCTTTTAAATAAGCAATTTGCGTGTCATGTGATTTTATTAATTGCAATAACTTTTCTTTTTCTTTATTTGAAGAAGCTAAACGTTCTGCTGCAATCATTTTTAATTCCTTTAATTCCTCTTCTGCATCTGTATATTTTAAAGTATATAGTTCTTTATATCCATTCTCAGCATTAAGAGTACGTTCCTCTAATTGTTTAATTCGTTTACGGTATCTTTTATTTTCTTCTTTTATAATTTCATCAGGTACTTCAGCTGGAGTTTGACTATTTAATTCTTCAAATGGTTGAGGATAATCTAAATTATGTACATTCATAATAAAATAAAATATGGAAGAAACAGAGAAATAAAGAGTAAAAAAATATTTCTATATATATATAAAAATATATATATGAGTATTATAATAATGATTTTTTAATAAAACTCCGGCTCGGACTATATTGGTATAAAACTTACTTTTTTTTGTTGTATATATTTGTATTCACTTCTTTTTAATTTAATTAATACATAAATTTAAAATAAACAATGGTAATAATTTAATATTTATTAGATGGATAAATTAAACATCATATACTGTAATAAATGGATGGATGATATTAAAGCATTTTAGTAACTTGTATCATTATGATGGTACATTATAGGGTCGTGTTAGAACTAAGACTGTTAAAAAGGCATCCCGTGTATTAATCGAAAAATACTACCCACGTCTCACTGTTGATTTTCAAACTAATAAGAAAATTTGTGATGAAGTAGCTATTATTACTTCTAAACGTCTTCGTAATAAGATTGCTGGTTTCACTACACATTTAATGCGTCGTATTTCAAGAGGCCCCGTTCGTGGTATTTCTTTCAAATTACAAGAAGAAGAACGTGA
This sequence comes from Cunninghamella bertholletiae, assembly GCA_037043795.1. NCBI lineage: Eukaryota > Fungi > Mucoromycota > Mucoromycetes > Mucorales > Cunninghamellaceae > Cunninghamella > Cunninghamella bertholletiae. The sequence goes on along the minus strand of JAZGVP010000004.1, from coordinate 2,200,272 downwards.
ACGTCGTGACAATTATGTTCCTGAAGTTTCTGCTTTAGACACTTCAAGCATTGAAATTGATGCTGATACTAAGGTAAGATATATATTATTATATTTAAAAAAGTACATAAAAAAGTTTGGGTCGCATTGTGAAAGAAAATAGGTAAAGGGATAACAAATAACAAATAAAGTAGCTATACTTTTATTATTATTATTTGTTATCTCTTTTTCTTTTTCCTTTCCGTTTGCGGTGGATCTTTCGATGGCCATACTTTTATAAGAGAAGCTTTTCATGCTTCTTTTCGGTGTCAAGATTCCACTCGCATTTTTATATTAACTTTTTATTGTCCGCTCTTCTTAATACTTCTTAGGAATTACTTAATTCTTTGAATTTTGGAGATATTGCTGGAATCAATGTTGCTTCTCCAATTAAAGAAACTCACCGCCCACGTGGTCGCAAAAATGCTTCTGCTTAATAGAATATATAAACCATTGTTAATTATTTTTAATTGGATTCTAATAAATAACAAAATATACAAAAAAAAAGACTTTTGAAAAAGCATCAGCTTTTTTTATTAAGATTATTGTTTGCTTTATTTCATTCATTTTATTAATGATTAGTGATTATATAAGTAATAAATAAATTTATAAGATGCATATATGTATTTTTTTTAAAAAAAATCATATCATTACACCTCTATTTGCCATAGATGAGCCTGGAGGAGGAGGAGGAGGATTAGATAAAGGCTGTTGTGAAGTATTAGATGATGAAAAATTAGCTTGCTGTTGGTATCTTTCTTCAATACTATCCCATGATAATGTCCATTCTCTTTTTACTTTTTGCCAGGTTGTTGGATCAAAAAATACATATACACCTCGATCTACACCATTAGCTGAAGTACGTCGGAATGTTTGAACAGGTCTACCATTTTCATCTGTTTCCTTCGTTAACCACAACCCTAATTCTTTATGATATCTCCAATTTCTTGCATACCTATTATAACATTTTAAATATAAATTTTAATAAATAATCGAAACATTTATAGTATAAAATTGGCATATATATATATATATCTTACAATTCTTGAGCAGCTGCTTCTTGAACAATATCTTTTGGCATGCAATAAAATACATAGAATAAAATTTCATCAGAAAATGTTCGCATACGTTGATGAGCAGCAGGCATTGCTTGGACTTGACGATAACATGGCGGTAAGTAGAATCCTGGCTCTACATGTAATCCTTGTGGAGTTTGTGTATCTGACCATGGTGAAATAAATGTTGAATAAATAGAACTATGAAAGTATTATTTTAATGCATATATAATGTCAGTGCTATTGTCTATGTAAAATGGTTTATATTAAAAAAAATAAAAAAAGTAAAACCTAAACCTACTCTGCTGTATTTAAATCTAATCCAAGAGTTGTTAAATCGCTACCAAGAGCTAACATGCTTCTATCTGGATCAGTCATTCTAATTACACCTAGTAATCCTAATAATCCGTATGGGTCTGATCCTTGTGATTGGTTACTACTTTCATTAGTATTGCTATTATTAGTGATATTATTGCTACTTTTACTAATATTATTCGAATTTTCTGACCACATTGATGCTGATACATTATCCTGTTCATTTTCTCTTCGCTGTAATTGTCCTACATCAGTTCGTCCTTGTGTCCATTGAGGTGATATTCCTTCATTTTTAAATTGTTTCGCTGATCCTAATAATATAATAATAATATATATAGATATAGATATAAGTATATACTTAGTTAAAGTTTAATAAAGTTGTCTTAACTCCTATTATTGATTTATTTTGTATATTACCATTGAGAGAGGGTATATTATTAGATGAATTTGTGTTTTCAACATTAAAATCGCTACCCCAAGGTTCACGCTGTTGTGGTTGTGGTTGTGGTTGTATTGGTGCTGATTGTTGTTGTGGCGGTGGTGGTAATGATTGTTGTTGTTGCTGCGAATGTTGCTTTATAAATGCATTGTCATTGCTATTTAAAGCAGGAAAATCATCCATTGAAAAAGTTCTTTGATTAAGAAGAGCACCCGTATTTCCTCCGCTTCCACCAGATCTTACAGCAGCAGAAGCAGGTAATGAATCTTGTTGATATATACCATTCTGTTGATTAAATGGACTATTGTTAAAAGGAGTTCCTATTATTAAAAAAGAAGGAATATTAATAATATTATTATTATAAGTAGGATGGAAATAAAATATATCGTAAAATAAAATGGAAAAATATAAATTCAGATGATTGGTGTTATATCATTACCTGCTGTTGAAGCATAACTAATTCTACTATTTGAATTTACAGCTGTGGCATTTGGATATACATTAGATGATGGCGATAAAGAAGGAGCTAAGTTATTTCTATTCGAAGATGCTGGTGTACCAAGCACTGGAAAATCGTTTAAATCAACACCTGTATTAGGACGAAACATTAAATTTAATAGTATTTATACAAAGTAAAAAATATATATTTATATATATTATATAGTATAAAAAAATATAAGATATAAAAATAAATACCTTTTTAATATTCAAAACAAAAAATATATAAAGCTTGTATGCTGTCACAAAATAACTCCGATATATTCATAATTTGAAAAGTTAAATGCGCTCGAAATTTCGCAAATCAAATCACAATAATTATTTTTAACCCTCTCCTTTTTTTCGACTCTTTTCACATAAACTCTAACAATGTATGTTATATAAATTTTTTTAATAAATACTGCACCGAATTCTAATTACATAAAGTCTTTATTTTTCCCTCAAAAATCCTGAAATTGAAAACTCCTTCTCTTTTTCTTTTTAATAATAATATATATGGCTATAATAATGCTTCAAACAACTTATACAACAACAAAGAATGAAATATGAATATAATAATAATGTAGAATACAAATGAGCGATCATTTACTTAGTCATGATACATCTTTTTTTTAATCAGCACAGAAATATTGTTTTTTAATGAAGGAAAGAAAGAACTTTAATAGGATTAATAGATGAATAAAACTATTATACAAAATTAACTAAATCAATGTATTTACAATCGATGATTAATTAAATAGTATCCTGATCCTTGTTAATAATAAAACTTTCTATAATTGAAATATAATGGTGATTCATATAATGATTTCTTTAATATCATTTTATCTACTAAAATCACATTAGAATTATTAGTACCATAAATCTTATTTTGTGGGTTTATTAAATGATAATCAAACATATATATGTTATCATAGCTAATCATTATTTCATAATCAAGAAACCTATTATTAAATGATTGATATAAATACCATTTTTTATTATTTTTATAAAATAAGTTTATCCTATAAAAGAATCCTATTATACACTTTCTTGTCTCATTATATTTATCTCTTTTTTATTCTTTGTTAATCTTTTAATTTGTCTTTTCTTATTTATCGTTTTATTTATATTTTAATCTCACAAGTTGTCAGTTTTTTATTTTTATATTTCCTTTTCTATAAATAATTAATAAACTTCTCAAAAAGTTCAGTTATCAATCCTTTTGTTTTATAAGCTAATAATGCCCATAAAATTAATATATATATATATATATATATATATATATATATATAAAGCCAAAGTAACTATTTCTTTCTTTCAATTTATTACTTTTTATTTTTTAAAAAAATATATTTATTCATAATTTGCTTTGTAAGCCTCTTTTTTTAAAATGGAAAGGTCCGTCTATTTATGATTAATATGAAAAGGTCTTTTCTATCTATGATTAATGTGAAAGTGCTTTCATCTATCTATGAATAAAATGAAAAAGGTTTATCTATTATGTATCATGGTGTAATTCATGCTTTTTATTATTTTGTGTGTGATCAAAACTATCTTTCTTCTTTGATTTCCCTTTATTTATTATTATGAATAACCTTTATATTGGTTAATGGTGACTAATCGTTAATATTGTCATATTGGGTTCTTTATGTGGGTGGTTTGTAGGGGTACAGGATGGATTTTTTAATAATTAGTTTCTTAGTCTCTTTTACCATTGAGGCCATCATTACAGTATCGTTGAGTAGAGATTTCCAACCTTGGGACTTGGAAGGAGTAAGTAAACAGTAATAGTTATAGAATATCTTTACAAACTATTTACTAATTTATGCTTTTATATATTTTTATTTATCTGTTACTGTTATTATGATCATAATCGTTATCGTCATTATTCTATAAATATCACCGTCCTATACTCATTATCACTATTATTATTATTATTATCTGCGACTTATATTTTTTTGTGCGTAAATAAAGTTGTTTTCATAGGCTACTTTTTCATATGCATAAATTATGGGAAATGTTACGCTCACGAAAAAGACCGCATCTGTAAACCAAAATAACTAATATTTTAATAGAATCTAAAAATAAAACTATATTGTTATTGATTTTACAATGATTAATGATGAATATTATAATTTTTAGTAATGATTAAATAAGAATTTCTATAACATTCTAGTATATAAATAAAAACAAAAACAAAAAAAAATATATGCATATACAAAAATAGTAAACCTGTGTTAAAATTAAAAAACAAAGAAAATTAATAACATATAAACCTCTTTTTATTTTATTTTATTTTTTCTTTTTCTTCTTTTCTTTATCTCTATTTAACATATATTATCTAAATAATCTGCTTCTTATTGTACTTACTGTAATTTTTTTTGTCACTGTTTTCCTTTTTCCTTGTTTGTGTGTATTTGAATCAAGATATCCGTCTACAACTGTTATCTTTCTTTACTTGTTTGTTGAGATATCTAGTTTTTAAGCAATTGGATCCCTATGAAAAATAAGAAAGAAAGAAAAAATTGAAAAGAGAATAAAAAAAGTTACAGTAAAAATATAGACGTTAAATAATGATTTAGTATTAATATTAAATATTTCTTTTTTTTAATCCAATAGAGAACCCATATTTATAGTATATGAAGATATAGGCTGTATAAGTTAAAAAATTATCCAGTATAATTGTTGGAAACATACCTAATGGATCTACCTTACTATCAAATTAATTGTTTTATCAAAACTTTTTTGGATAATAAAGATCAATTGATGACTTAGGGTAAGTTTATCATAGTCTAAAATATACTTAAGAATGATCATTTAAACTAATTTTTATTTTTCATTTTTCTTCCTGTGCGCGTAGGGAAATCTTAAATTACACATATTGGAAAGTGATATAAAATAAGATAAATAAAAATAAAAATATATAATAAGGGTAACATAATCTAAAATAAAAATATAAAAATTGACATAAAAATAGGGACAACAGAATAAACCGTAAAATATAAAAAGTGATATAAAAATTATAGGTATAAATATGAAGAAAAATACAAAAATGTAGTGTCAGAATAATGATTCCCTTCTCAAGTTCATAGATATAAACTTTAAGATTTCTCAATATCAATAAGTAATAAATTTTAATTCTTTTTGTTTTTTCATGATGGTGGTTTGTTATTTATTTTCTTAATCTATTATTTTTTTGAAAAAAAAAAAAAGTAGAATATTTTTAAGCTGTTTGATTACTATTTACTATTTTCCAAGTAAATGTCATGATAACTTTTTTTATATAGTAAGCATTGTTACTTAATGCCCCTTCCCATCTTGATCTGGAAGCGAGATAGTCATTGCACATTAATATAACAGGATCTATGCAAATATATATGTTATATAAAAAGGATCAATTAGGATCAATTTCTTTACTAAACATAACCATATTTATAAAATTATTATAATACTTAATCAAAAACAAATCAAATATAATAGATTCTAGCCATAACTTGGTTATTAATCGTAGACCCAACCTTACCAAAAATGGTAAATAGTATTGGTTTTAGAATTGATAATATAAAATCAAATGTTTACTTGTAAAATTATTTTCATCAGCTATTGTAAATTTAACATGGCTTGATTCGATATTGATATTATTAATTTGAACAATTTTATACGTGTTATTAATTCTACTTATTTCATCAGACCTATAGCACCCACTAATAAAAATTTAACTTACGATATAAAGGAGTTCTAAACTAGTTTATTACCAAATACTTCTTTGTAAAACTATAATTAATTATATTTCTATATATATATTACTTATGACTTTCTGAGCATTCTTTTATGAGATATAATGCATAATTTTAAGTTTTTTTGTTTTTTTTTTTGTTTATATTTTTGTATTAGTATCGATTTATATATACGATCTAAATTTATTAATACCGCGAATAACATGAAAATACTTCGAAATTTTATGTTGGTAGGATATTTAAGTAGATTTCTTATTTTAGATACGTATTTATTTATTTACTTTCCCAATTTATTCATGAGAAAGAGCTATCATATGGGATATCCTTTTATGAAAAAGAAAATCTCCTTAACTGTTTCTATTGCTACTTATTTAGGAAATACAGTCAACAAACAATAAAAAAAGTGGCTGTTAATTGTAATTCATCAATTAAATCTTTTTTACTATATTTTAATAAACTGGTAACTGTTTTATAGTGTTTTAAAATACCAACATAATAGGCTTGGTACTAGGTATACCTATTATGGAATAGACTTGTTTATTGAAAGTTACAATATATATTAGTAGATCTCCGATAACCTATCTTTTTTTATTTTACTTAAAAAAATAGATTACATCTTTTACTTTTTTTTTGGAAATGAGTTTCATCAAAGTATTAAATAAAGAATATTGTTATTGTTTCCTAATCTAAAAAGTTATTATTGTAACATCAATAGACCATTACTATTACATAGTATTATATTTTGGTAACTTTTTTCTTGAACAACAACAGAAAATTTAAACTAAGCCATATTAAGTAAATTATATTTTTAAATCCAACAAATCTAATTTCATCAAATAAAAAAATAGAAAAATTTTTTTAATCTCGCTTTTTTTATATTATAATTTAATATGATTAAAAAGTGATTATCTCTTTTCTTTCTTTCTTTCTTTCTTTTTTTCCTTTTCATTTTTTTTTTTTTTTTTGATCTTATATATATATATATTATTTAATAATATGAGTGAAAAAGAAAAAATCACCTATTCTGAAGATGAAGCGGTTTCTAAAAAAGAACAAAATGAATATAGTACAACAGTAACAGAAGAGATACCTGAACCTGAAGAATATTCAGAACATGAACAACAATTAAACAATAGCAGCGCATTAAATACAACGGATGATGAAATTATATTAGAAGATGGATTGACAGCATCTGTACCTTTATCTACTTTAGCTGGGCCAGCTCTTGTTATGGCACCTGATCTTAATATTTTAGAAACAGAAACACTAGCCAATACAATTATAGATGATGATCCAATAGCTGTTAAACGAGATAACTTTGATTGGGCTGGTAGAGATGATGCTGAGGATGATGAAGATTTAAAAAAAAAAAAGAAAAAAAGTTTATTTATTTGTTTATCATGCTTATCAAAAAATGCAACTTATATCGCGTGGACTCTTATTATTATTGTTGCCCTTTGTTTAATTGCTGTCGATGTAGCTTTATTTACAGTATATGACGTTTCAAATTTGGATCCTAAAACTAGTTTGGATCCTGAAACTAATGCTAAGATAACTTCTTACATATATCAGATCAAATCTTTACAACAATGGTTTACATTTTTAGCTTTTATGTGGTGCATTGGTTTTCTTTCTCAAATATTTGTAGAATTAGTTCCATGGTTTATTAAAAAACTTGTTGGCATGCTTCAACCTCAGCACACCGAAGTGTTAAGAATGCGTTTATCAGTAAGTACATTTATATATATGAATCTGGGTATTTGTATGTATGTATAGATAACTCAATTATGAATATTATTTTTGATTATTATATCAGTATTACATGGCCTTAAGACCTTTTATTAAATTAGTCTTAATTGGAGCTTGGTCTTGGGGGTCTTGGGCATTTATTACTAGTCGTATACAATTAAGCAGCGGTTATGTTGATATTTTTTACAAAATATTTGAATGTCTTTTTTTTGCTGCATTGTTATTATTTATTGAGAAATTCTTTTTACAATTAATTGGTAAATACAAAATAATGATTGGGAAAAAATAATAGTCTATCATTTCCTATTTAGAATATTTTGTCTAACGTAATTCAAAACTTTATTTTTTTTTTATTAGTTACTTCTTTTCATAAGTAAGTTGAAAATAATAATAGCAATATTAACAATAATTAATACGTGTTATTTATTTATTTTGATATATTTTAGGAAAGCATATGGTAATCGTATTGTAGAAAATGATAGAGCATTAAAAGTATTAGATAAATTGAAAAGAGTTAAAAGAAAGGCTCCACAGGAATTTTTATTTGGTAAAATTAAACGAAAAACAAAAAATGTAACCAGTAGATCACAGTCTTTAGATGAAGGTACCAAAAAATCATCAGCAAAACAACCTACGTCTATCATGAACAATAATAATAATAGTAATAGCAATCAAGAAGATACAATTACTAATATTAATAATGTTCGTTTTCCAAGTAAAAATGTTGATACATTAATTGCCATCCCACCTTTAGAAAATCAACATGAAGAAGGAAATAATCTTTCTGATCAACAACCAGATATGAATTTAAAAAGAGAAGATACGAATACAACACATGTTACACCACAATCCAAATATCGTTTCGGATTTGGTAAAAAAACGAAAAGTAGTAGTAGTAGCCGTAAAAATAGTCAAGATTCAGTAGATTCCAATGCAGTTAGACCACATTTAGAGCCTCATCGATCGACCAATAGTATGGATGACTATCGTAGCTCTATTGATCAACCAACACCAAACTCAGGTAAAAGACCTAAAATGATTTCAAGAGATACTACTTTTTTAAATTCAACCTCAGCTATACCAGGAAAATTAATTAAAGGAGGTTATAGAAAAATTAAGCACACTACTACACCTATGGGTGGTCAACAAAGCACTTCTCAACAAGCAAAGGCTTTAGCAAAACGCATTTATCATAATTTAATGGGTCCTGATCCAACACGTGATTATATGGTTGAATCTGATTTATATCCTTATTTTCGTACTCAAGAAGAAGCTGCTGCTGCTTTCAGATTATTTGATGTAGATGGTAATGGTGATATTAGCAAAAGAGAATTACGCTCTGGATGTATTCGTATCTATCGCGAAAGAAAGAATTTAGCTCGGTCTATGCGTGATTTATCTCAAGCAACTGGTAAAATGGATATTACTTTACTTATCATATTTACTGTTATTTTTGCCATCATTGTTTGTGCCATTACCATTGGTTCCAGTTTTGGTACTCAATTGATGCCTTTATGGAGTGCTTTTATTGCTGCAAGTTTTATATTTGGTAATAATGCTAAAGAAGCCTTTGATTCTATTATTTTTGTTTTTGTCACAGTAAGTTACTTAAAAAATTATATAAATTTGTATACTATAAACTGTATTAATATATATATATATGTTAGCATCCATACGATGCTGGAGATCGGGTATTTATTGGTGTAGATAATTATATTGTCGATAACGTTGGTTTATTGGTCACTACTTTCAGGTAATTTTATTTTATCTATTTTATTTTTTTTCCAGCTACAATTTCTCATATTATTTATTTTATAAAACTTAGAAAATGGGACGGATCTATTGTGTATGTTAAAAATGCTGTTTTGTCAGCTTCTTATATCATAAATGTAAGAAGAGCTGGTCCTATGGGAGAAACTAATAGTAAGTTCAGAATACATACATAAGTGCATACATACATACATACATACATACATACATACACATATATATATATATATATATATGCTTATATAAATTTACTAAATGTTCATACTACTACTACTACTATTATTATTATTATTATAGCAATTAATGTTAATTACAATACACCTACTTGGAAAATTCATCAGTTACGTGAACATATGTTTGAATGGTGTAACCAATTTCCCAAAATGTACACACCTAACTGTGTATCTGTTACTGTATCAAACTTCGAAAATCAGAATAGAATAAATCTTAGCTTTTATTTCTGTCATGCTGAAAACTGGCAAGATGCTGGTGGTAGAACAATTCGCCATAATAACTTTATGTTTGAACTTAAGGATGAATTAGCTAGACTTAATATTGAATACAGTCTCCCTCTTCAACCTACAGTAACACATATGGTTGAAAGTGAACCTCACCCTTTAGATGTTGCTCATACAAATTCACCTCCTCGTGAAGGTGCTAACCATCTACATCAACGCCGCCCTTATATTGGTGATGACGACGATGATGATTATCGTGGGTTGAATGGAGGTTCTAATGGCACAAATGGTGGTGCTGGTAGCGGTGCTGCTGCTTCAGGTGATACTGGAGCTGCTGCTGGGGCTGCAGCAACCATGGCTTTTGCTGTAACATTATAATATTAATTACAAAATAATTTCAATTTCTACTCTTATATATACATTTTAGATTTTTTTTAAAAAGCACTATTCATTGTAACTATCTTAATACATAATTCTTAAACAATAACAATAATAAAAATAAAAAATCATAAGAAAATATAGTATTTATATTTTCTCAAAATTGTACTATTAAAAAAATTGCTTTGAAAAAAGGAGTTTTATATACAAATATAAAAGTAATAATCGCTTTAAAAAAAAAAAGAAAAGAAAAAGAAGAAAAGAAAAAAAAAAGAAATCTTACATAAAAAATTATTAAAAAATAATGAAAATTAATAGATTAAAAAAATGAAACCATATATATAATTCTTCTTTACTAAATCCACCAAACTTAAAAATTAAGGAATTAGAAGTTTTTCAAACCCAGCATTTTTCATTTCCTATTTTCTCACGGTTACACTTTATTTTACTATCATCTTTCTTTATTTTAATACTAATATGCTTAACCGTTCTTCATTATTACGTTCTAGTGTGCGCTCAGCATGGATTGTACGCATAAAATCTCGTCAGATTCATAGCACTCAAACAAAAGAAGCTTATTTAGAACATTTGCAAGGTGAAAATGAGGGTATTAGTGTTTTATCAATGAATAGACCAGCTGCTCGTAATGCATTATCTGTCAAATTAGTACAAGAATTACGCGATGCTTTATCAGAAATTCGTTTTTCAAAGTATATATATATATGTATATATATATATATATGCATGTGTTTGTGTATATTAAATAGTATATATTATATTTGAATTAATAGTTATTTATTTTATTAATAGAGCTCGCGTTTTAATTGTCCAAAGTTTAGTAGATGGAGTATTTTGTGCAGGTGCTGATTTAAAGGAAAGAGCCAACATGACACCTACAGAAGTATCACAATTTTTATATAATCTAAGACAAACATTTCGTGATTTAGAAACTTTACCAATTCCTACTATTGCTGCTATCGAAGGAACAGCTGTTGGTGGTGGTTTGGAAATGGCTTTATCTTGTGATATGCGAGTAGCTGGCCCAAAAGCTAAAATGGGTCTTGTTGAAACAAAATTAGCTATTTTACCTGGGTAAATGAAGTAAAATATTTTTAATGAAAATTAAAAATACTTATTTATTATTTATTTATTAGTGCTGGAGGTACACAACGGTTATCCAGATTAATTGGTACTTCTAAAGCAAAAGAATTAATTTTTACAGCAGCTCTTTTGGATAGTCAAACCGCCTACGACTATGGTATTTTAAATTATGCTACTGATAATAACGTGTCTGCTTACCAAAAAGCTATTGAAATCAGTCAAAGGATATTACCTAATGGTCCTATTGGCGTAAAATTGGCTAAATTAGCTATTGACCGTGGTGCACATTTAGACATGTAAGTTAATAACTTTTAATATGAGAGAAAAGTTTATGTAAATAAATAAAACAATACATTTACTAATTCATTTACTTAAAATATAGGGATTCTGGTTTAGAGGTGGAACAATCTTATTATGGACAAGTTATTCACACCCAAGATAGATTAGAAGGTTTATTGGCCTTTAAAGAAAAACGTAAACCAGTTTATAAAGGTTGTTAAAAGATGATTATATTAACATCATTTCAATAATATAGTACAGTGATATATATATTTTTTACTTCATTGAAGTTGAATTAATAAATTGTTGAATGCAAGAGAATAATAATTATGATAATAGACACTGGTATAAATAACTATTATTTAAGCTTTTGTTGCATTCTAGCTTAAAAGACAAGAAATAATTATGCTTTATTTTTAATATTTATATGTAGAGTGAGTATATGGAATATATTATGCATGTATGAATATACTTTCTTTTTTTTTTAATAAAGGGATGAGGGAATGGAGTGCGAGTATCAAACAAAAAGAGGGGTATCATTCATATAAATAATTTTTTATAGTAAAATCATTTCATTCTTCATTGACCATCACATTCACCATATGTAATACAAGATCTCTAATGTATTTTTTTAATAAAAATAAAATGGAAATGTAAGTTAAAACTAATTTATCACATTTAACATTATATATATATATATATATATATATATATATTAATACCTATTAGCCCAGTACTTGAAATGACTTTTTAAGGCAACAATCCATTCATTGGCATAGGTATCAATGACATTTTCAGTTAACACATAGTCTAATCTTGGATGTATTGTACCATCCATTGCTAAAATGGTTTTATGTTGATTATAATGTGTATTGGAAATATTGTTATCTATTTTTGAGTCATCCGAGTGGGTAGAATCAGAAATGTTACTACTACCACAAGAATCTAACATAGGTAAATCATCATCAAACATCATCCCTGTATCATTATCGCTATAAATTTCATTTTCAAATATAGAAGCAGTAATAAAAGAAAGTGCATCATCATCATCTTCATCATCATCGTCATTATGTATTTCCTCTGTACTTTTCTCCTCTTCTCCATTTTCTAAATTAACGTTTGTTAATTGATTTGCTCCTTGTGCCAATGAGGTTGCTACTGTTGAAGTCGTTGAATAGTTTAATTCATTTTGATTTAAATTAATTGATAAATAATTACTCTTTTGTATTTTCATTATAGATGTCAGTAAAGGAGATAGTTTAAAACGAGAATGTTGCATTGTAGCTGAAAAGGTAGATACTACAGGAAGAGCAGCTGAGTTTGTCGTTATACATGCCAAACCAAGTGAAGAATGAGAAGATGAAATGATAGCTGAAGTTGATTGTACTGTAGAAGTATTGATGTCGTTTTCTTCGTAATGACGATTTACATTATCTGTAGACTTAATATCCTCCTCTTTTTCTTCTTCATTTCCATTAGCTGCTACGTAATGCCAAAAAGTACGGCGAGCTTTTGTAATCAATGAACCAGCATTAGCTAAAGAAGGACGAATACCAAGATTAGGGATTTTTGGTAATATAGGTTGCCGTTGAGCACGTGATAATCGAATTGGATGAATAGATGAATAATGATGATTGATCATTGGCTCCATGCGATATCCAAGAGGATCAAACGGATGGAATATATTATACACCTTTGTACGAGGTGGTGGTCTATAATGCATATAATCTAATCCTCTAAAAACTAACCCAGCACCTATATATATATATATTATTATTATTAAAGTTTTATTTGTCAAAATTTTATATTATTCTATTTTTATTTACCAATTGGACTTCCACAAGTAAATAAATACTTTAAAGGAAAATCGAGCATAGGGACTTGAATATGGTAAGGTTCATAACACAAATAAGGGTTATTTTCAGAAGGGTTAAAATGAGGTTCTAGTCCATCTTCTGGTTTCCATTGTTTTGAAGCTATATCATATGCAATCACGCCTCCTAGAGAAAACCCTACAATATGACACTGACCTCGATTATCTAAAAAATCAGGATAAGTTTTAATATGTTGATTATAAGCATTATTGAATTGTTGACATACTGTGTTAATAATACATTGTCCATACGGTTTCGAAAAATCTATAAATAATAATAGCTCTACATTAATAAGTATTTTTTATTCTATGAAAGAATATGGTTTATAAACTTACAATATAAGCAATCCATTAACCAATGATTAGTTGCAAGTCTTACTTTTGGAACTGTTTCAAGTGTGATTTGATCCATTTTCATATCTACAAGTTCATGTACAACACTATGCCATTCTATAACAATGACAAGAAGGAATTGTTTTATTACTTCCATTATTCTCTGTTTGTAATTATTTGAATATCAAATTTAGTTTTACCTATAGCAACGTACTGAATTCTAAGTGAATGATCTGGAAACTGTTGCTGTAATATTTGTTCAGTATTTTTTTGCATTGTTAATACTAAATTGTAAAGGTAAATGAGATCGATATATAAATCAAAGTATCTTTTTTTAAGTTTATTATTTTACCATGGTGTTCTAATCGACCATATTTCTCATATTGTTGCCCAATGCCATGAATAAAAAAAATAAGATGATCTTAAAAATAAAAAGTAAAAAATAAGTATTCCAATATTTATATATACATAAATAAAATCAAATTATTATTATTATTATTATTATTATTATTATTATTACCAGATGTAGGCTTTTTCATGAGTAGTAATAAAAAACTAATAAATAAAAAAGAAATAGAAAAAGGGGAAAAATGAAAAATGAAAAGGGCTAAAACTAAAAAAGGCAATAGAGAGCGGAGTTAAGTTTGGTTTTGCTTGCAATAACCAAATAGTAAAATGTAAAGTAAAGTGGAAAACTAAAATATGAAAAAAGTGTAAAACCTACCTGGAATCCAAAGAAAAAAGCCACTTTCCTATTTGGTAAAATTTAGATCAATTAAATAGTCAAAAAGGTTATTATTAGCCACATATATTAAAAAAAAAAAATAGAAAAAAATCAAAGCCCAAAAATAAACAAACAGAAGATGAAACAAAAGATAGAAAAAAGAGAATATTTTCTTCTGTTATTGAATATATCAAAAAAAAAAAAAAATAAAGAAAGAGAGCATAGTATTCATATAAAAAAGTTTTAAGAATAGTATATTTAAAAAATGCATTAGCTTAAACGCCAAGGGTTTTAAACTAATCTATTTGTCTTGTATTATTTTCTTTTAAAATAGTAAAGTGTATTTTTTATTTTTATTTTTCAAAGCAGGTGATCAAAGATCTTGTTACTAATTATAAATATGTCATTTATAATTTTTAAAAAATATTTAAAGATAACTTTTTCATTGTTTTAGGAAAAAAACTTTTTCTTCATTTCTTTTTTCTTTATTCTTTTTTTTATAACATATAAATATACACAAAAACGCAAAGATGAAGAGTTTTATGATTATTTTATTATTTTTTTGTTTTTATATTTTAAAAACAGCTAGTCATAATGTACAGCTTCAAGTTCCTAAAAATGATTATATTGCCATGAATGTTTATACGAGGCCAAACAATAAAGGAGTAGTTCAACACATTCGTTATTCTTCTATTTATTCCTCAACGCCTTGCTATAATTTACAGTCAAAGCATATTGGCTCTATTAACTTGAATGATTCCAAGATTAAATTAATCTTTTATCGAGTAAGTTTTTAATCATCGTTATTTAGTTTTTCGTAAATGTATTGATTAAATTTTTACTATTTATTAGTCAAAAGATTGTATGGGCTCACCTATCCGTAATTTTAAACCAACTTGCACTCATTCACAAAAACTAATCTTAAAAGCAAGATCTGTATCTATTCAAACATTAGAATCTTTTTAAAAATTACTTAATAGAATTTATATTATCATTCAAAATTTATTGTATATTTCCTTTTCATCATCATAATCATAATTATCATTTTTATATGAATATGTATATATAAATAGTTCACTAATAAAAATAATAAAAAATAGTATTATAAAAAAATAATTTGCTATAAACTATATATACATATAGTAAACTAAAAATACATTTCCTTTTTCTTTAAAAAAAGCATGAAATGTGTTACAATACATGATGTCATTTTACTCGCGGAGTTTTGATGGACAAGGAAAAAAAAATGCAAGATGTATCAACTTGATCAGAGTAAAGTAAAACAATATGAATTTAAAAGAAAATCGAATAAATAAATAGTTTTATAAATCAAAGATGATTTACTTTATTTAAAAATATATCTATTTTAAATTTATCAATAAATAACTTTAAACCTCGTCTAAAAAAAATAGCTCCAATACAATTCATTAATCAAATAAATAATAATGATACATTAAAAATATTTAATACAATTAAATGAAATGTTATTACTGAACATTATCATCAGATAAAATAACAAATATATTTAAACTTGCTAAATTAATAGGTGAATCATATTTTTTAGCAATTTTTAATATTTCGCCAATGTCGTCAAAGTTAACATGTGGTTCAAAGTTTGATATAAGCATGTATCGTTGACCAGGTATATTTGGGAGCGGTGTAACATTAGGAACTACCAACAACGTTCTAGAATAAACCAGATTTATGTTACTTTCTTCATTAAAGTTATATCTTTATATTTGGTTTTTTCTTTTATTACCTTTCATAAACCCCTTCATTAAATTTCGAAGGTGTAAAGTCTATCTGCAAGCGGTCTTTATTATGTTTTCTATATACAATACCTTGGCGTTGTTTCAATGCATCATATAGTAATGTTTGGTTTCCTGCTACATCTTCAATAGAAATTTGTGAAGGCCCACCTATATTTTAGAATAAAAATAATAATAGTATCAATAATAAGTCTAGAATTTTACAAATATAATAATAAAGTGCTTTACCTTTCCAAGATAATGGGAAGGAAAGTAGATGACGAGGAGGCATATAAGTTTTATGGAATATAACGTGTGTTGTAACATTGAATCCGCTTGTATTAACAGGTCCTATAAAAACAATTTACATAAATAAGTATATATATATATAATTCTCATTTATGTTTATCATTACCGCCAACAGGTACAATGTCACATGATATATCACCATATGAAAGTAATTGGCATCCGTTAAGACCCATCGTTTGATATTGAATGAATGACATAGCAGGGACAATACCAGCCTATATTAATATATTTAATCAAATAAATAAATAAATATACTATTATTATTGTTGTTGTTGTTTTTGTCATATATTAATTTACCTGATGTAAATTTCCAAATACAAAACTTGTCACTAAATTAAAACCAATCCATAGAAGCTTTTTTAAATGTTAAAAATAAAAGAAAACATTAATAGATGAATAAAATAAAACAAAAATAAAATTAGCTAAATATATATATGTATGAATTTTTACCAAAAACAATACAGAACCAATATTTGCTTCCTGATCCCATGTGTAGATCATGATTAAAGGCACTAACATTGGTACAAGAAAGCGTGCCTCTTGATGAGGTATTAAAGATAGTCCAACCATAGATGTTAAGACTATACCAATCATTGCTTTTTTAAAAATGAAAATATTAGTCTCAATTCTATGTGTATTAATACATATTATTTTCAACAAATAAATAAAGCTTACTATAATACAAATAGGCATTAGAATCATGTCTGACTTTTTTAGCAGTTGTCCAAATGGAATATAAGCTAGTGAAAGCCAAAGGTCCATAAAGCAAAGGGAAATTAACAAGAATATGTGTATATCTTGGATGTAACCCATGTATGGCCAGGTTATCCGCATTTGTATTATATAATAAATTATTTAAAAATGTAAAAATAAAGCTACCTTTCCATCTTATATTTAGTATAGTAGTAGGAGAAGCGATCAGTTGAAATACATCATCTAAAGTAAGTTGTATATTACTATCTTTCCAAACAAATGTTAGTCTACCATAATACAAAGAATCAATCAATATAAAAAGGCCAGCTATAATACTTGCTCCAAATAAAAAGTTAAACCCGCTCTGTATTAACCGATTTTGTTTTTTAGCAACATATAAAAATGCTAATCCGATTGAAAATCCATATAATATAAATGTAATACGAGTAAAAATCCCAGCAGTTAATAGACAGCCTAATAAAAAGCCAGATGTTTGATCTATATCAAATGAAACCAATTGTAATATACTGATGCATAAAATAGCTGCTTCTACTGAGTTTGAAAATGGCCGCATACTATATGCCAAAGTAACTTGACTAGTTGCAACAAACAGTAATGGTAGAATTTCGTCTTTATGTAACCGTTGGCATAACGAATAGACTACATAATCAATTATTAAAGTTAATAGAAAACAAACAGATCTTTCCATTAAAAATAAGGTTAAAGTCAAATAAACTATTGTTGTTTTAAGAAAATAAAAATTATGTTGTTAGATATCAATCATATATACGTAAGTGTATTTGTATGTATCACTATTCATTTACCTTCTTGTGATGAATATAGCCATTTATTTATCATAGTCATTATCCAAAAAGGCAATCCTGTAGTGATAAATCTAATAGTAAATATATGAATAAAAATAATTGAAGAATTTCATATTTATATAAAAAGCTTTACGGTATTGAAATAGATCTTGCAGCATGCTCTGGTTGGAATTCCCAAGGAATAAAACTGTCAATTTGAAGTACATGTCGCGCTGTTACTTCAGCTGATTGAAAGTATTCATCGGGATGTATATATCCTGGTAAACTAACCATCATCCACCTCAGCCATAATAACCCAAAATAAAATAAAAATGTTTTAGCCATTTTTACTGTTAAACAATCAAATAAATAAAAAATAAAATGAAACTCAATTTTACATCATGTATAAAGTTTATTCTAGTTTGAGCTCCGATGTAAAAAAAATTAAAAATGGATAAAGTAAAAAAATCAACCTTTTTTGCTTCTTTTTCTTTTATAAAAACTTGAAATAAACCTATTTTATAATAATAACAATCTTTTGTTTGGCATTGATATAAGTACTATATCTAATATACTAAATAACAATAAGAATATCTGTCAGATTTTTAATACATTTACATAAGTTATTGTTGATGCTTTAGTAGTTATGGCTGTTGATAATGAAATAAATATTAGCAAACAACTGCCACACTTTTCAGATGGATCAACAACTGAATTAGATACTCATTATGCTAATCAATGGTCAATGGAAAATGTAGTTAAATGGCTAGAAACACATGGCTGGGGATCAGTAGCACCCCGTTTCGAATGTAAGTTATTTATATATTAGGGAGTGAACTGGAATAGAGTTTAAATAATGCTATTTTTTATGATAACACTAATATATTTGCATATTTAGTACATAATATCCAAGGCCAATCATTCCTTGATTTAAGTATGAGCAAACTAACTGAAGTTATTCCACGATCTGAATTAGCATATGGTGATAAAAGGCGATTATTACATAGTATTCATAGTATCCAAGTCTCAAATTCACAACAGCCCCCTTTAATAAATGTACAGGTAATAATAATAATAATAATAATAATAATAATAATAATAATAATAATAAAATGATAGGAGTAAATTCTCTTTATTTCTAAGTACTAATGATTTTTATATAAATATAAATTATAGAATAATGAAAACACTGTACCTTCACATTACCTTGATACATCTCGCGATCATATTTCTAATGAATTGAAAAGCTTTAAAACTTCACCTATTTCATCAACATCTACTTCATCGTATTCTTCACTTATTACCCCTAATTCATATACATCAAAATCTCCAGTTTCAAATTGTCAATTTCAAGAGCAACAACAACTGCAGCATGATTCAGCTCCATCATTAGCTTCAGCTAATGTAACTCCATCATTAGAAACTGAGTATGCTAGAATTAGACCATTTATACCTGAACGTAAATCATCTAATCCTGAACAAATATCAAAAATTATGAAACAATTTAATGTCCCACCTAGCCTACCTTTAGCAAGAGCAAGACCAAATCCTATTATTTCCAGACGTTCTAATCATGCTGCTAAATTACAGTATCAACCCATAAATGGATCACGCCAAATGAGTAATAATGACAATAAAGATAGTTGGAAGATATCTAGACGTGCTGCATTTCCAAAGACAAAACAAGTAATTCTTTGTTGCAATAAAACAAATAGTTTAAATATTTTGATAAAACGAGCTATTCATTAATTACTTACTTATATTTAAAAAATGATATTAGGAACCCCAAGGACAAGTAATAAAAGAACAGCGTATTCAAGTTACTGTAGATTCAGACACCTTTTTTAGTTTAACAGTAACAAATGTAAACGATCCTACTACTTTGAAAGCATCAATTCTGAAAAAAGTTGGTATACAAGCAAATTCTTTAGATGATTTTCAATTCTTTCATGAAAACGGTGATAACTCAGGTAATATACATTTGTAAACACTTATACATATCAAACAAGTTATAAATACAAATATTATTTTTATTACTAGATATATCATTAGGTGATGATGAGTTACTGTACATTTGTAGTCATTCCGATAATTTAAAGCATCGCATATTAGTAAAATCAGTACATTCAAATAACACAGATAACATAGATCATACGTCATTATATACCCAAGAATCATCTTCATTATGGTTGGTACCTCCTAATTTTGTCAATACTTCTAATGTATCAACAAACTCACCTCTTTATAATAATCAAGGTAATGCTCTATCTGCATCATTATGGGCAGTTCCCCCACGCCCATTAACTAACACCAATACCTATTCGCCCAATCAACAAACCTCCGCTCAATTATGGGCAGTATCACCTAGATCAATGGAAGATAATAATGATAATGATAATAATAATAACCACGCAATAAAGCCATCTACATCACCTATTTCAGCACCATTATGGGCAATACCACCTCGTTCTATTGATGGAAATAACAACAACTGTAATCAAAACGATTCAAGTTCAGATACAACAGCATCATTATGGGCAATCCCTCCTCGTCCAATTAATAACATTGAAAATAAGAATAACAATAATGATAATAATAATAGTAATAGTAATAATAGTAGTAGTAGTAACAATAATAGTAATAATAATAGTAATAATAATAGTAATAACAATAACAGTACTCCATTTACAGATATATCATATTCTACAGCAGCATTATGGGCCACCCCTCCGCAGTCTATTTGTAATAATTCACCTACTTCCATCAAAAAGCCAGTCTCGGCATCATTGTGGGCAGTGCCTCCTCAACCTATTGAAAGTAATTTCAAACCAGACAATAATAGTTCACAATTTTCTTCAGTGTCATTATGGGCTGTGCCTCCTAAACAATCCCAATCATCTCCAGCATCTTCTCCGGTTTTATTTAAACCGACTAAAGAACCCTCAGTATTATGGGAAGTACCTCCAAAAAATGCAGAACATCAAACAAGCGATAATATATCTGCTGGGTTATGGGCTGTGCCACCTAAGATGTCACCATCTAATTCTTCTTCCACTACTACATCATCAGCACATGATCAAAATATTACTAATACATTCAAAGACACAAAACAAGCATCAATACCTCCATCTTCGTCTTCATCTTCTGCATTAGAAGATCCAGTAAAAATGAACTCTTACTATCAACAAATTCATCAAAATAATAACAATGCCAATGATATTCACAATGATATTCCTAATAATAAGTCATATTTAAATGGAGGAAATACAACTAATTCTGAAGCATTGCATACTAGTCTGAAGGCTGTTAAATTAGAAGACCCACCTGTCAGCTTAAATACATCATCATCATCATCATCATCCACATCATCCACTCCTACATTAACTTCATCGCCATCATTAAACCCTACATTAGCTTCTTCAGCGTCAACAGGAACAAGAAATCAAAATCGACGATTGCATATTCAAATACCTTCTGAACAGCATCAGACTAATATATCTACTCAACCAATATCACCACAATACCTATCTTCTAACTCATCATCTTCTGCAACAATGGTTCAGACATCAGCAATGACCAGTACTGAAAATAACACATCCTTATTACATACTCCTCAATCTTCATCAGAAAATGGGTCACCTATTATATCATCACAGGATTTAACCGATGTTGAAGAAGATAATTGGGCTGAAAGACCTTCAATTGAAAAATTATATAGAGATATTGATAAATATTTACCAGGTCATGATTTGGATAAAGAAATTACTTTGGAAACTGAAAACAATGGAAATATGTCAGCTAATAGTATTTCTGCTGCAGCACCTTTAACTAGAAAATTACAAGGACATAAGAAATCAGTCCGTGTGGTGGTAAAAGAAGCACATCGTAACTGGCGCCAAGCAGTTAATGTGATAAGAGTCAATAATATTTTAAGACGTAAAAGTACAAAAATGTGGGGCCATAAGGTGCAACAAGTTAAGCCTGGAATGACCATTACTAATGATAAAGAAGATACTCAAATAACATTACCAAATGGAAAGCCAGGTATAAAAATATTATTAATAATTAAATGGTAACAATAATAGCTAATATTCTTTTTTTTTAAAAGCACCGACCAAATTGCAATGGATGAGAGGTCAACTCATTGGTAAAGGCTCTTATGGGCGTGTATATCATGCATTGAATGTTCCAGCAGGAGAATGGATAGCTGTTAAACAGGTAGATATTCCAACAACTACTTCAGATCATCATAATAAACAATTAAGTGAAACTGCTGATGCACTTTATCGAGAAATATCATTATTAAAAGATTTGGAGCATGAAAACATTGTTCAATACCTTGGTTACGATGTCGATGAGGAAGAAGGTTATATTAATATCTTTTTAGAATATGTACCGGGCGGAAGTATTCAAAGTTGCCTAAGTAAACAAGGAAAGTTTGATGAAAGTTTAGTTAGTTTTTTAACACGGCAAATATTATTAGGACTAGAATATTTGCATGACCGAAATATATTACACCGTGATA
Source organism: Cunninghamella bertholletiae (assembly GCA_037043795.1). Lineage (NCBI taxonomy): Eukaryota > Fungi > Mucoromycota > Mucoromycetes > Mucorales > Cunninghamellaceae > Cunninghamella > Cunninghamella bertholletiae. The sequence continues at coordinate 2,177,488 of JAZGVP010000004.1, read as the reverse complement.
TTAAGGCAGGAAATGTACTAATAACACATACAGGTACTTGTAAAATCACAGATTTTGGACTATCTAAGTTATCTGGCCAAGATAAGGCTTATGACGCTCATGCAAATAATTCAGTAATGCGTGGTACTGTGTTTTGGATGGCACCTGAAGTTGTATCTGGGACTAATTATAATGCTAAAGTGGATATTTGGAGTTTAGGCTGTACTGTTATTGAAATGTTAACTGGGAAACACCCATGGCTTGATATGAACATGTTTGCTGCTCTTTATAGTGTAATATTTATATTAATATTATTAAAAATCAAAACTAATCGATTTTTTTCCTTTTCTTTTTTTTTTTTAGTTGGGTCGATTTGAAGCGCCTCCAATTCCTGAAGGAATAACTGAAAATGCTAAAAATTTCTTGGAACTATGTTTTAAAATGTAATTTTAGTTTTTTTTAAAAAATAAAAATAAAAAAAATACAATAAATACCAATACTAATGCTTTTTTATTTATCTATTTTATATAATTTAGAAACCCTGAAGAACGGCCTACAGCTGCTGATTTATTAGTGCACCCATTTGTTAGCCAAAACCCATCATTTAAATTCAACGAACATATGAAAAGTTAATATTATACATATATATATATATATATATATAGGACTTATTTATATCAATTTTTTTTTCTTATTTGCTGTAATTTAAGCTACCATTAATAAAGTATTTAACACATAATATATCATTACTTTACTTGAAATTGATAACATTGTGTTAACGTTAAGATATACATTAACTAATATAATGTATACGGAATAAATAATACTTTATTGATTATTTTGTAATTTTTCTAAGGAAGGTTGCTGGTCTATTATTTCTGAAATCAAACGTCGATACAAGCCCATGTTATGATATAAAGGATTCTGATACTCCATATCATACCAATAATTAACAGCAATAGCACCATTATCTCCTTTTTGTAAAACTTGATGAAACCATAATGCAGGTAAGTATAACATTTCACCTTCAGATATTGTAACTGTAATTGGCTGGGCGTATTTAAATCGAGAGTAATTTCTTCTTGAATTAGGGTCCAAAGGATTGATTGGAATCCAAGGTATTTTTGAATTATCTTCTAATGGTTCAATATTGAATTCACCTATATTATTGGATGGCTTATAAATAGCAGTTGGATAAATTGACTCTTAAAAGGAAGAGATGAATACATGTTAGACATATATAAGTTATGTATATTTATATAACATCTAAGTTAATACCATGAAGACAAATAAATTCTGTAGGAGGAAATAATATAAAAGTTTTCTGTCCGCGAATCACAGCATAGCAATTTTCATATGGATCTTTATGTAAAGAAGTAATACTTTTTTCATCGCCAAACCAAAAATTTACTGCATCAGGCGATTTACCAAGAGCTTGTGAACACCAACTTATTTCTGAATCCACATCATTAATTAATGGTTCGTATTCCATTGGGAGACTTCCGTTTTGTAAAGAAATATAATAAGCGTTTTTATCATTTTTATCATATAAATGGGCTAAAAATTCTTTAAATGTCATTTGCTCTTCGTGAGGTAATACAAAATAGTTTTTTTTTGTTTTTGGATCATAAGTTACTGCATCAGCATAACTAAGAATAATTCAATAGTTCAATAAATAAAAAAATAAATAATAAATTAAAGAAAACTCGGTATTTAATATTTACATACCCATTTGGTGTGACTAGATTTGTATATGAACAATAAACATACATCAAGTAGTAGTAATAATAATTAATAAGAACAATAATAAAAGTATACATCAAGTATTAATAATGATAATAAATAATAACAGTAGTAATAAATAATAGAAAATAACATTATTTATATATATGAATTACCAGCAACTGTAACTTTGTTATCATGCATTTTTTTACAAAGGTATTCATCAGTCCATAAATCTTTAGCTGGCCAGTGATCAATAGCTCCTATGATATCCATACTCATTAACACATTTTAAAATTCAATAATCATAATTTTTTACCTTTTATTACTGCTGGTCTATTTGGATGCACCGCCTTTTGAAAAAATTCAAGTGATGAGGGTGGTGAATTAAAAACTGTTACATGAGTACCATTAACCTCTTATTATTTATTTTCAAAAGAAAAATGAAGTTAAGCATTTTTATTAGTTAATTAATAATTACAGTATTAATTAATTTTACCTTGATACTCTCTAACGTATTCTATAAAGGCCCTTTCAATACCAGGATCTATTATATGCATTTTTCTTTATTTTGCTACTGAAGGAAAAAAGAGAGCCTTTTTTTGTAAAATTTGTTTTTATTGGTCACAAATACTCGGAGAGGTGGGGCTTGAAAATTCTAATAAGTAAATGATTCTGTAAATCACTTTAAATCTACCAGCCATTTGGCGATAGCATTCATAAAATAGAATATATGAAGCAAAATTAAATGAATCTCAACTTTACTGCCATAATCAAATGAAATATGAATGAAATTAATACTATGTTATTATTTCACAAAGATAAATATTGTGTATATCGTAGCTAAAGTGTTAGTGATAAGTGTTATAAGGAACAAATTAAGTGAAAGTAGTATGAGTTGAAAACCATTACTCAAAAAATGTATAATTAATTTTATTATAAATAATTATTAATAATATTATAATAATTAAAAAAAGATATAAACACTAGTTAAAAAGAAAGCATCAATATATTTCTTTGCCAAAGTGTCTTAGTAATTTCTAAATATGGAAATATAATCTGATGGATAGTTTTACATGTATTTTACTAATTTTTATATTATTTTCATTATTAACTTTATTCTTATTATGGTATTTACTAAATATAAGGCAGAAGACTCTTATATAAATAGTCTTTAAAATCATTCATACATCAATATGCTTATACAATATATTTAGAATATTATCTTGATGACAAAATAGCCTTATTGAATTTTTTACTTATATTTTTCAAATTTGCTTGTTCCATATTTTTATCACTCTTTTTTTTTGGTTTTCATAATCATATCCTTTTCCATTTTTTAATATAGCACTGTATGAAGAGAGTATCATTTTAGTGTTAAATAGTTTTTGTGGGGTGATTGTGCGTTAAATTTGGTATGAGAACTGTTACACAACGGGATCTTCGCAAACTCAACTATTCGGTATTTTAATCTATTTGTAAGAAACTTCCTATATTTTTCTTTTTTTTTTTTCCTTTCCATTCCTTTTCTTTCCTTTCTTTTCTTTCCTTTTCTTTTTATTTTTTATTTTTATTGTTTTTATTCAAAAATGCTTTCTTCTATTTCTCGTATGGCTATAAGCCAACCAACTCGTTTAGCTTCTCGTGCATTTGTATCTACTTGGAGCAATGTTCCTCAAGGTAAAAATAAAGTAAAATAATATATATGTATATATACTGTGTTTGTTTACATGTATCTAAACATTTGTATATACATTTTGAAATGAAGGTCCTCCTGATGCTATTTTAGGTGTCACTGAAGCATTTAAAAAGGATACTGATCCTAGAAAGATGAATCTTGGTGTTGGTGCTTATCGTGATGATAATGGTAAACCATACGTTTTAGAAAGTGTTAAAAAGGTATATTATTATTATTATTACTATTATTACGCGTTTATATATATATGGAAAATTAAAGCAGTATGACTCATTTTTTTTTTTTTTTAAAAAATCAAAATAGGCTGAAGCTATTTTACTTGAAAAGAATTTGGATAAAGAATATGCTGGAATTACAGGTGTACCTACCTTTACAAAAGCTGCTGCTGAATTAGCTTATGGTGAAGATAACGCTGTTCTTTCTGAAAATAGAGTAAAGTGTTCAAGTTAACGGGGAAACATGTGAAATTAGTGTGAAAAAGCGGGGTTATTAAATTAAGATTTTTTTTTACAAAATTTTATAGGTTGCCATCACTCAATCTATTTCTGGTACTGGTGCTCTTAATATTGGTGCCAATTTTTTGAACACTTTTTATCCTCACGCTAAGACTATTCTTGTTCCTAATCCTACTTGGGGTAATCATAATGCTATTTTCTCTCGTGCAGGTTTGAAGGTCGAAAAATATGGCTATTTTGACAAGCAAACCAATGGTTTGAATATTGAAGCTATGTTACAAGATATTAAGGTAATATAAGAACATATCAGCATTGCATTTTATTTTAATTTGCTTACATTCTTATTTGGTTATTAAATAGAATGCTCCTAAAAACACTATTGTTTTGCTTCATGCTTGTGCTCATAATCCTACTGGTGTTGATCCAACCCAAGAACAATGGGATGAAATTTCCCAAGTCATCAAGGTAAATATAACAATAACTGTTATGAATTAAGATTATAATGTTTTTTTTTTCTTTTTTTTAATTTATGTAAATTTATGATATATCTATTTGGTTAATTAAAATAGGAACGTGAACATTTTGCATTCTTTGATATGGCTTATCAAGGTTTCGCTTCCGGAGACTGCACCCGCGATGCCTACGCCCTTCGTAAGTTTGTAAATGAAGGTCAACAAGTTGTTCTTTCTCAATCTTTTGCTAAAAACATGGGTCTCTATGGAGAACGTGCTGGCTCTTTCTCAGTTATCACAGCTGATTCTGAAGAAAAAGCTCGTGTAGAATCTCAACTTAAAATTTTAATTCGTCCTATGTATTCTAATCCTCCTATTCACGGTGCTCGTCTTGTATCTACCGTACTCAATACACCTGAATTAAAACAATTATGGTTAGATGAAGTTAAATTGATGGCTGACCGTATTATTACTATGAGAACTAAACTTAGAGATCATTTAGAAAAAGATTTTGGATCAAAGAAGAATTGGGAACACATTACTAATCAAATTGGTATGTTCTGTTATTCTGGTATGACTCCCGAACAAGTTGATCAACTTAAAGATAATTGGCACGTTTATTTGACTCGTGATGGTCGTATTTCCATGGCTGGTATATCCTCTGGTAATGTCAAATACCTTGCTGAAGCCATTCACAATGTCACCAAAGATTAAAGATAATATAAAATAATAATACAAATAAAAAAAGCATAAAAATATATACCATATTTATGCATAAATATTTCATAGATGGTTTAATTTTAAATAAAAATTGGAGCTATTATATATAAATGTACTATATACATTGTGTTTCAAATTATACTATGTTTTATTATTCAAAAGGTAAATATTTTGCAAGGTTGCATCATATTTTAATATTTTAATTATACTGAACATAATACACAACTATACGATACATGATAAATAGGGTACAAAAAACGTTATTATCTGTAATATCTAACATAGGGCTTATAAAATTAAAATAATGTCCAGTAGCAGTTTCTTTAAAAGATGCTTTGTTGTTTATATCATCTACTATTTTTCTTTTTTTATTCTGAATTGGTACTGGTAGACGCATTTAATATTAATAATACTTTGGGCAGATATTGCACTTAATATTGTTGTAATTTTTGCTCTAGTTTTTGAAACAGTAACCTCAGTATGTGATTTGAAATAATTCTGTGTCTACTTTTAATTCTCCGCCCTATGTTTCTTGTGAAATAACTGATAGTAGCATTTGAGTTACTGATAATTATCCTAACATTTTTGCGTCAATGATTATGTATTTTTTTTATATAGGAGTCTATGGCAACAATTTTAAAAAGCTTTAATTTTTTAACTGTTATCCTTGAAATTGGGTGAAAAAATTGGTTGTAATATTATTTTGATTTATTTCTGTTTCAACCATATTATCATTAGAATATACTTCCATGGACATGTTATCGTCATTTGTCATCAATGGTGATATTAAATCATTGTCTGTTACTGATGATATTAATTCTTTATTTTCCATTGTTGCTGCATTGATATTTGAGATAGATTCTCTTATTATATTTTCACATGATTCAACTCTACCATTACAGATTACACTCCCATCAGTTATAATATTACCTGAGATTATAACGTTACCCCCAGAAGACATACTACCTATGTCGGTTAAGTTGCTGCATTTTATATCGCATCCAGCTGATATTTTACCATTTATGTTCATATTATTGTTACAAAATATATAGACTTCAACGTAAAGATTCATTATCAATTTGCTAAATGGTATTATTTTATCAATCCAACTTATAAAGATATTTTCAAATATAAAGATCATAATGTAGGAAATATTTATACCCCTCAACCCACCTTTAAACAAGGTAGCAAATATTCCACAATTGATTATATATTCACTACAGAAAACATTGATAACATCTCTAACCAACAGATCAGTTACATCCCTAATAAATGGACAGATCACTACATGTTATCATGCACAATATCTCTAAATAAGTCAAATAGTACTGGACCTGGAACTTGGAGATTCAATCCTCTTTTAGTAAATGATTCAGAATATATTAAATTAGTCAATGAGTTGATAAATCGTCATATAGACAACATTGATGATGCAGTATCGAATAAACAATTACAATGGGACGCTCTAAAAATAAAAATCAAGCAGCTCACATGTAAATATACTTCAATTAAGAATAAACAGTTTAAAGATACCATAAAATGTTTACAAGAAAAAAGGAACAATAGCAAAAATACGGATGAAGTCATAAATATTGAAAATCAGTTGGATGAATTGTACAATATCAAGACCAGACAATTAATAATTAGATCAAATACCAATTGGGTTGAAAATGGAGAAAGGAATAACAAATATTTCTACAACATCCTTAAAACAAAATCTGTTAAAAATAATATCACAATCATTAAAGATCCAGCTAATAATAATATCTATACCAGCAATAATGATATCATCAAGGAAATTCGAAGTTTCTACTCTGAATTATACAAAAATGAAAAGGTAGAAGATAATGCGATAGACAGACTATTAGCAAATATACCTGATTCAGCTACAGTAAGCTCCATAAATCAAACAAAACTGTGTTCATATATTACTCGCAAAGATCTGATAGATATTATTAACCACAGTCCTAATAACAAAAGTCCAGGTCTAGATGGATTAGGTTTTGAATTATATAAACTTTTAGTAAATAATAATCCAAAATTCATAGATTTCCTTCTTGATATAATCAATGATGCCATTCAAAGTTTAATCCCCTTGTCATGGAAGGAAACCAAAATGATATTATTACATAAAAAAGGTGACCGATCATTATTAGCTAACTGGAGACCTTTATCCTTAATTAATGCTGATGCAAAAATATTTACCAAGTTAATGACCAACAGGCTAAACTCTTTCATATCTAATCTAATCAATCCATATCAAGTAGGCTTCCTACTGAATAGATTGATATCAGATCATGGCTGGGCTACTCAAACCATTATGTCCCATATCTCAAACTGTGAACCCAACAATACTTTTATTGGTGTTTTGCTTGACCAAGAAAAGGCATATGATCGTGTCAATCCTACCTATTTGAGAAAGGTCTTGGAAAAATTTGGTTTCCCTATAACGTGGATAAATGTTATTATGGATCTCTTTTTTGAAACGAAAATACACATTTCTGCTAATGGATGGCTATCAGCTCCTCTGAAGCAAAATCGTGGCTTAAGACAAGGTGACCCTCTTTCTCCTCTTCTTTTTAACTTGGCATTTGAACCTTTATTGCGTACATTATTATCAGAAAAATACTTACATGGATTATCACCACATCATCAGCACCTACTAGATATAAATGAAAATAGAGAACGATTAGTATTGCTTGCATATGCTGATGATCTTCTAGTATTTGTGAAAAATCAACATGAGTGGAAGTACCTCCTAGAAATTTTTGGAATTTATAATAAAGCTAGTAATGCAAAGATTAATCTGAATAAGACAGTTATGTTTTCAGTTACCGGTCAAGCTCATGAACATTGGATAGATATAGCTAAAGACTATGGCATTAATTGGCATGATAAATCTTCATCATCGTCAGTTACCTACCTTGGCTATCCTCTATATTCTTCTTCAAAACAACGAGACCTCTTTTTAGAAACATTGGAAAAAAAGATTGATACTCATATAAACATATTGAAAGTAAGAAACCTGTCCATTAGAGGAAGAGCTCTTGTAGCCAATTCGTTGATATTATCTCGACTATGGCATATACTGCGTGTAACTCCTGTTCCTCATTCATGGTTATTGAAAATCAAATCTAAAATATATAATTATATTGTCCCGTTTAATCCAAAACCATCTTATGATTTTCTCTGTCAACCTAAATCAAAAGGTGGTGTCAATTTAATTAATATATTTCATCAGTATGATGCTCTTCAGCTAATATTCTTTAGTAAACTGATAGACTCTTCTTCAACAGACTACATATGTAATATCCTTAGTTCCTATCTCTCTTTTTATGCTGAAATTTCTTCATCTATACCTTTCTTCCTACAGCCTGAAAATTATAAAAAGCAACTAGAGAAAATACCACACATGTATCTACTGACAAAGCTAGTTTCAAAGTTACCTACCATTACCATTAGTAATTCATGGCCAATAGATCAACTTTTAAACGTCCCTCTGAATCTTGCAATTGTCCCTAATAAGAGCAGTACACCTTTTATACAATATACGAAATGGAAACAATATTTATTATATAGTGCAGTGCAATATAAATCCATAAACACTCACCTAACAATCCATTGGCGAGGTGCACAAATGAAAAAAGGTAAAATTGATGGAAAATTCATAGACTATATGCTAAATTTTGAACAAACCAAACATCAATGGCAACCTTGGCTCGAGCCTCTTACAAAGTTAAACAATGCAGACTTTAGTCAAAGGTTACATTCTGATTATATTGGTCTTAAAGACTGGCATCTTACCTTAGAGGATAATAAATCGATCCATATTTATAAGTTGAAACCAGCAATATATAGAAAATGGCAATTATATATTGGACCTCCAGCATATAAAGAAAATAGAGTGCCTCTAATGCCAAGCATAGGGTCACAACTAAATAAGTCTCAATGGAAAATGTTTTGGAAGCTTGACATTCCTCATAAAGCAATTGAAATGTGGTGGAGATTCCTCATATGTAAGCTACCGTCTAAGGCTCGTTTGCATATGATATATAAAACCCCAAGAAACCAGTTGAAATGCAAATTTTGTGAGGAAGTGGAAACTGATTATCACTTTCTTTTAAATTGTAAAAAGAAAAAAGAATTTTGGCAAGCAAGTCTATTTTCCATAAAGTCAAAAATCCAATCCACTACGGAAGTATGGGATATAATTACAATGTCTAAGTCTTTCAAACTGGATTTGAAAACTTATAATAATATAGGTATGATCCTGGAGATCTTATGGCGACAACATTGAAATAAAGTATTTGAAGACAAGCAATGGCGTACAGATCATGGATTATCTAGTTTATATCTCTTAATATCATCTTATGATAAAAACATTATAGATAGATAAAAAAAAAAAAATTCTCTTTTTAAATTTCTTTTATAAGCTCTAAATAAAAATCTAATTTTCATACAAAAAAAATATTGACCAGAAAAAAAAAACTAATTTTCATACAAAAAAGAGTAGTACTTTATATAAGTATTTTTTTAAAAAAACAAATTAAAAAGTATAAGGAAATAAGAGTCAAAACACAAAATAATAAAAAACAAAAACACACGTATAAAAAAATAAAATAAAAATAAACAGTAAAAAGTAAAGATAAAAATAAAAATAAAAATAATTTTAATAAAAGATTCAATCTTTAAATAATGGTGTTGCATCCAAACTTTCTTTAATTGCTTCAAGATCAGGTATCACAACTTTATCACCTTTACAGTCAAAGCTATTAAATAATGTGGACAGTAAAATATAATTCAGTTTCATCTGTTCATTGTCATTTAATGTTGTTTCCTTATTCATCTTTCCCAATGCTTCTCCTAATAAACTAGCTATTTTTTCACAGTTTGACATAATTATAAACACTTAATCCCCTATAGTAGTGATCAAATTGTACTTTATATAAGTAAGTAAACTGATTATACAGTAGTGTTGCTGTGATTTCGTGGTTGTTTTTTTTTTTTGTATGAAAAATTGGTAGTTGTTTTTAGTTTGTTTTTCTTTTTTTATGAGTGTAAGCTGATTGTTTTTTGCACGCTTAAATGTTTATCCTTAAAAAAGTATTCTTTAAGCGGAAGAGCTCAAAAAAAAATTTTTTTTTTTTTTGTATTAATATGGAGCGTTTATTTATTCAAAAAGTACAATAAATCATATTTAAAGAAATTAGAAATCAAATTAATTACTACTGCTAAGAAATATATTATGACAGGTTTGGCTTGTTCTTATTTTTATCAAATGCAGGTTTCGGTCTAGGGCTAGTTTGATTATGCATAGTGTTGTTTCTCACTGAGTATGCCTCAATAATATTTTTTGTTGGATCTTTATTTTTGTCTTCTGTTTTAGGAGAGTTTTCATCATCTAGATCCATGTTTGTTCGTTTAGATGCTGGGGCGTATTTTGATGCTAATGCTCCATCTCTGTAGTCTGTTTTGTTTTCTGTACTTATTTGTGGTGGCTGATATTCTTTTTGATAATGATGCTCTTCGTCTTCGTTTTCATAATATTCCGTATCTGATGGTTCGGATATTACCATATTGTCATCGCATTTTATGGTTTCAAGGTTTATTGACTCTTTGATTTCTTCTTTGATTTCTTCTTTAATTGTAGTTACTTCTTTTGGCATAATTTTAATCTTGGGTGGAGTTTGAATTTTTTCTATGTTACTTTGCTGGCGTTTTATTAGATTTTCATAAGATTTCATTGCTGTTTTAAAGTCTTCGTCTTTCATTGGGCAAAATCTTGCAATATGTCCTTTCTCTAAGCATCTTGAGCAGGTGATGTTTTCAATAGTTGGGCATTTTTTGGCAATATGACCAGCTTTTCGACATTGAAAACATATTACTTGAGCTCCTTTGTAGCTTGCTGGGACATATCTGTCCCAGTGCTGTAAGTATATCATTCTTTGTAATGGTGCATAATTCAGATCTTCATAAGCTTTACTAGTGTCTAATAGCACCGATACTTGACCCTCGAAATAGCCTTTGTGTAATCTTTTTTTAATTTCAATTACTCTTCCGTAGACCAACATTGATGTATATATTCCTGATATTAGCATTTTCTTGTTTGCTTCTCCTGGTACAAAATTTAGTGTTACACGTTTCAGTTCAGGTGGAGAGATTAAGTCATTATCTATGACAGGAGTGGCTTTGTAGGTTACTTAATAACTATTCCTTCTTCGATAGCTTTTATAGCATCCATATCTTCAGCAAAATTAACTTCTAGCATATATAAGCCTCTGTCATTTTTGGCATATTGTGAAATAGGAATTACTCTAGTGATAGTACCTATTTGATCATTTATCAAATCATATAAATCACTTAAGGAGTCGATTTCTTTTTTTGGAACTTCAAAAAGGACTGCTTCTTCGTCCAGGAACGTTTGTTTTATTTCTTCAAATTCATGTTTTCTTAAAATATGGTCAATATCTTTATCTCTGAATACGGTTACAATTTTGTATTTAGATGAGTCGGTAGTTAGGTTTGACTTATTTATTTTACTAGGTATTCTTAAATTGACACCGTCTTTTGCTTTATTTATATTTTTTTTGACTATTTCTGTCCATTTTCTCTGAAAGTAATTCTCGTCATCATCGTACGAGCTATTATCCTTCGTCATTAAAAGTTAACTTTTGTGTGTAAATGTAACCTTTACTTATTTTATTATTGATATATGTAGTGTGTTTCAGTAATATGTTTCTTATTATTTGTTAAATATGAATATATTTGTTTGGTTAAAAATTTATCCGGGTGATAAAAGTTAACTTTAAGCGAAAGGGGTTCTCTTAAAGAGCTCTTGTTAATGCTTTGTTTTTATTTTTTATTTTTTAAATATTGCTTTTATTTATTTATGCTATATACCGTAATTTTAAAAGTTTATGATAAAATTTAGTTTTTGGTTTTTTTTGATGCAGCATCATCGTCTTCCTTGTTATTATCTACAATCTCTTTCACTTTTCTTTTAACAAGAGTCGATAAATCATTTACAACAGCTGTATTTAAATCAGATTTATTAGTGGTAGTGGATAATGAGAAACCATTAGTAGGTTGGCCAGAAAGTTCACCTAATACCTTTTTCAACATTTCGCTTGCTTGCTGTTCATCCTTTTGTCTAGCAGTTAATTCAGTGATCTTTTCTTCCATATCAGTGATTAATTCTTTAATTTCATCAATTTCTTTCTTAACAGCTTCACTAGGGACATATTTTCCTTTTCCTTTATTATCATTTTCATTTAAATCATCACTAGACTCTAATGTTTGAATACGTGCTTTTAATACAGTTGATGCTTTTTTTAATTCTTCTAATGCTTCTTCTACTGTTTCAGATGAAAGTTCTAAAGCTAATGCATACTTATAATGAACTTCTGCTAATTGTCTATCATCAGGTTTTAAAATGGATTCCTTAATTTCAATAGCTTTTTTAAAATCAGGAAGTGCGGCGCTGAATTTTTCTGTTTCAAGTGATATATCTCCTAATAATAATAAGACATCAGCTAATTTTAATTTAGTAGCATCCTCATCACTCTTTTCGAATATAACACGAGCAACATCTAATACATCCCATGCAGCTTCAAAATCATCATCTTGTGCTTCATCATTTTCATCATCATCATCATCATCATCATCATCTTCATTATTATCCTTAGCAGTAGTAGATTTATCATTTGATTCGTTTACATTATTACTTGCAAAAACAGGTTGATCGTCAAAATGAAATCGTGAAGCATTTTTTTTTTTTTTGTATTAAATAAGATCTTTATTAATTAATTATAAATTATAAACACATGATTTCATAAATATATATAAAACTATTTCAATTAAAATTAATCTAAAGTCTGATGATAATAATTATATCTGATCTTTTTCCATGTTTTTACAGCATTGCCATTATTCCATTCGTTTTCACCGAGTTTGGCTGCCCAATGAACTGACCATATAGTCTCTAGAGCCGTACTTATTATGATCCTAGTTTTTTCATCTAATTTATCTTCAGTGTTATACGTGATATAATCCCAAATATATTTATATTTTTCTTGGGGGATATTTGTTGTATATAAGACTGTTCTCCAAAAGGCTTGCTTTTTCTGACACGTATAAAACATATGTTTTGTATCTTCATATATATTGCAAAAAGTACAGTTAGGAGAAAGATTAATCGTTGGTTGTTGACTATGTTTTAGGCTACTTGTAGGTATTTTATCAATAAGTATGCGCCACCAAATTTCTATACCTTTATGATTCATTTTAGTTTTCCAAAAGGTATCCCATTCTTTTTTTGTCATTTGTATTCTCGGTATTTGCATCAGTGGAGGGTTTCTATGTTGATGTTTTGGTTCTTCAATCTTTCTCCAATATCTCCTTAGTTGGGATGGAGAGGCATCCAGGACATGGACATCTTTTTTCTTATAACATTGATCAGGAAAGCACCATTTGTCAATTGGATATTCAATATTTATTTCATTTGTTTTCACAAATGCTTTTTCACCTATTTCTGGTATCCACTTGATGGCATTAACCATATATGCTGATTCTATTTGACTGAGATTTCTAGATCCGTTAGATGACTTATAGTTAAACATATCTTTTACTAACTTGGTGTCATTGATATTTTCCAATAATGGCTCTGTTAATTTTATACCATTTTTTGTATTTTCTATTAAGGCTAGTTTCAACGGTATATTTTTTATATGTTGAGGATACCAGTCTTCTTCTATTTTCAACTTTGGTAACGATGACATCAGTTTTATCAGATGGTTGATATGAGGGAAGTTCCTTGCCTTAGTTTTGTAAGTATCTGTGTCAAGGAGGATCGGGATTAATGATGACGTTTTTGTATACTCTAATATTAGGTGATTAATATATGGCTGTATATAATTATTATTATCTTTTCTAAATAGTTTCTTTATATATGTCAAATGTAAAGCTTTGTATTGATGAAATACATTAATCATGTTGATACCACCTCTATTTCTTGGAGAACATAATAATAGATATGAAGGTTTAGGGTGGAAAGGTACCAAATATTGATATATTTTTCTTTTTAACTTTGATAACCATTCTTTGTCAATCATTGTCACTCTCATAATATGCCATAATCTAGATAGTATAAGTGAGTTTGTTACTATAGTTCTACCTCTAATTGATAGATGTCTTTGCTGTAGTATATTCAAGTTTATAGTTATCTTATTTTCAATCAAATGTAGAAAATTATTTTTCTGTTCTTCAGATGAATATAATGGATATCCTAGATACGTTATGGCTTGGGTGTTTGTATTATCATGCCAAGGTATTTCATGATCTTTAGCTATTTTTGTCCAGTTTACATGAGTTTTACCTGTCAGTGAGAAAATTGTAGTCTTTTGATAGTTTACTTTAGCATTGCTTGCCATACCATAATTCGACAGTAATTCTTCCATCCGTTCCCATTCCATAGTATCATTTAGGAATACCAATAGATCATCTGCATAGGCTAGACATTTTAGTGGAGGCAAATCGTCCCGAGGTTGAACTTTATTATTATTATTATTATTATTATTGTTATCTAATATTATACCTTTTAATTGATCATTATTTATAATTGACAGTAACATAGGTTCAAAGGCAATATTAAATAGTAAAGGGGAAATTGGATCACCCTGTCGAAGCCCTCTATTTTGTTTAATTGGAGCAGCTAACCATCCGTTAATAGATAAGTGAATATTGGTTTCAAATAAAAGTGATATTATATTATTAGTCCATGCTTCAGGAAAATTAAATGCTTTCATAACTATCTTCAGATATTCTGGATGAACTCTATCATATGCTTTTTCTTGGTCCAATAAAACCCCTACAGTTGTATCTTCTGTTTCTTTTAAACTTAAGTGGTGCATTATAGTTTGAGTTGTCCACCCATGATCTTCTATTGACCTATTTGGTAAGAATCCTGTTTGGTGTGGATTGATGATCTTAATTAAGCATTTATTAAGACGTCTGGCCATTATTTTTGTAAATATTTTGGCATCCGTGTTAATTAAAGAAAGTGGTCTCCAATTTTGTAGTAAGGATTTATCATCTTTCTTGTATAGTAATATCATCTTCGTTTTATTCCACGTGTTAGGATAGATGCCTTTCATTGCATCATCCATTATTAAAGATAGTAGATGTAGTAGCTTAGGGTGATTCGGAATAAATATTTTATAAAATTCAAAGTTCAATCCATCTAGACCTGGACTTTTACTGTCAGGACTATGTTTTATAGTATTCAATATAGTTTCTTTTGATATATTAGCAGTCAATTGTACTTGTTCTTCTATAGTCAGTTTCTTATCTTCTTTAATATATGAACATAGTTTATCTGCTTTTTGATGGTCTATCTTTTCTGTACTATATAATTTACTATAAAATTGTCTAGATGTTTTCAATATCTCTGTAGGATCATTATGTAGTTTGCCACTATTTAAATCCTTAATTGATGTTATTGTTGTCTTTTTGTTTCTTTCTTTTATTACTCTGAAGAAATATTTGTTATTCTTTTCACCTTTTTCAGTCCATCTTGTATTTGATCTAATTATAAGCTGTTGAGTCTTATATCTATATAGTTTTTCCAATTTCTCCTCTATTTCTTGAATTTCCACTGTAGACATCTTTGTAGATCTTTTTTGTTGTAATGTATCAATCTCTGATTTATATAATTTATTTTTCATATTAGCATATTGGATTGAGAAAGATTTTACTTTTGTTTTTATCGAGTCCCATAGGTTTTGTTTATTAACCTTTTCAAGATCATTTGACTCTAAGATCTGATTTATCAACTTGGACAGTTCTGTGGTGTATGTGTTATCATGTAATAATTGTGGGTTTAATCTCCAAGTTCCTGGACCCATCGGGCATGAATTTTCACATGATAAAGTGAGAGTTAAGATATGATGATCAGTCCACACAGCCGGAAGTTGGTAGTTCTTAGTTTGTAGAATATCTGGTTTGGAATAAGATGACATAAATATATAATCGATCGTTGTTCTATAGTTTCCTCGTTTAAATGTATGTTCAGGTATATATAGATTTTTATTATTATTATTTGATACTTTAAAAGTATCCACATAATTTTTGTTTAATAGTTCTATATATTGTTGTATTGAAGAGTTGCTATATGTATCTTTATATATTTTTAGATTGAAATCTCCTAGTATTATATGATTATTCGGTAGAGTTGGATTAATTAATTGAGGATTTTTGAGTATGAATTCATAATAATCATTCTTTTTCCTACTATTTTCCGGTTCACCATATATATTAGTTATATATGCTATTTTTGTGTCAGTTTCTGTATTTATAATTGTAGCTGCTGTGATTGTTTGATCAGTGCTTATGCTCTGATCCAATAGATTATATTTTTTATTAAGACATATAATTGCAGTATATTTTGAAATTATATAGTCTTTTCCATAGAAAATATATTTGAGAGTTTTTTGTTCTTCATGAGTTAAATATTCATGTGTACTTGATTTTGATATTTCTTGTAGACATAAAATATCTATATTCTGTATATTGGATTTTAAAAAATTAGTCAATTCGCGTTGTATAGGTAGATTTGATGATTTGAGGAGACCTCGGGTATTGAGTGTTGAGATATTTATAGTTGTGTTGTTCATAATTGTAATTTTTGTTATATTTATTTTTATATTATTTATATATATATATATATATTTTTATTTATATTTTTATAATTTTTTTTTTTTTTTTTTTTTCAATGATATTTATTAATCTTCTAAATTGAAGAACTTATCCGTCTTCATTATATATTCTTCATCGTCTGTTATATTATCTTCATTACTATTTTTTTTGTAATGATTTTGTTTATTTTTACCAAGTACAGATCTTTTAACAGTTTGTGTAAATTGGTTTTCTTTTGGTGGATCTATGCTAACTATTCCAGTTTTTGTGGAAATTGCATTACCAACTACTTTTTTATTTTTTATGTCGATATTCATGTCTGATTCACGCTTATCTACATTCATAGTTGTTCTTATATGGGTAGGAGCATGAATAGAAGCTGTAAGACCATCACCTCCATCAAATACTTTGGTAGTATTGCTGAATTTCTTATCATTTATTGTTTCATCGATCATTACTGTATCAACTTTTTCTTTTTCCAAAGTTATTATTTCTTCTTCTTTCTTTTCTTCAATGTTGTCCAAATCCATCTGATTGGGCTTAACTTCTTGTCTTTCTTTTTTTTCTAGATTGACTTTTTGAACATCGTTTTTATTCTCAACAATAGATTTTTGAATTTCTTCATTTTTTTGTACTTTTAGTTCCCTTTGGTTACGAATGTTAACATATTTTGTTAAATCATTATCAAAGTTTTCTTTTGTCTTACAAAATCTGGCAAAATGCCCTTTTTCTCCACACTTGTTACAAGTTAATTGAGCAAGAAGTGGACAGTCTTTTTTAATGTGACCTGGTTTTCTACATTGATAGCATATGGTGGTGCTCCACGATATGCAGCAGAAGCATACCTGTCCCAGTATGATAAATATAACATCCTCTGGAGAGGTTGAAATTTGGTGTCATTGTCAATGTCATTAATGTCAAGTAACACCGATACTTGACCTTCAAAAATACCATCATTAGTTGACTTAACTACTTGACATATTTTACCATACATACACATTGAAGCCATAATGCCAACAAGTAAGGTTTCTTGTTGTTTTGGTACATGATCCAACAAAACTCTAACTATCTTGGAAGGAGTTGCTGATTTATTGAGATAACTTGGACTTGCCAAGTATTTAATCTCATCAATAATTATTCCATCTTCCATAGCTTTTGTAGCATCTTCAGCTTCTTTGAAAGTTATACCTAATAGTGTTGTATTTTTTGTGTTACCATATCTACTATATGGTGTAGCACCTTCCATTTTTCCTATTTGGGTTTCAATAAGTCTGTATATTTCCCTGTTTGTGAGAAAGTGTTTATTTTGAATTTCAAAAAGTACAGAGTTTTCTTCAATAACTTGTTGGGTAATCTGTTCAGCTTTATGTATACGTAAATGGTTACGTAGATTCTTGCCTTCAAACATAATTTCTTTGACATAGTTAATATCTTCTTCATGTCTGTCCTTTTTTTGAAGATTCTGAGGGACTTTAAAGTGAGCCCCTCTGGCCACTTTCTGCGCCCATGTCATGGCTGTACCTCCATTACCAACATCTGTTGGTGGTTTGGCTTTTTCCATTCGTAAATACTAATGTATTTCGGATAGAATAATAGAACTATTTGTATTGCTTGTTGGTTTTCTTTTTTTTTTTTAAAAAAAAGATTTTATTTTTATGTAATTTAATGATATAATTCGCGTAAATATTTATCCGGTTTAGATAGTGGACTTTAAGCGAAAGAGAGTTTTCCGAAAGAGTTTTTTCCGGATAAAAAAAAGCAAGATTTTATTTATTTTTTGAGCAAATTAAAAAATTTATAGAAAATATTCTGTAAAAAATATGATAACATAAGTAGTAAATGGATATAAAAAACAAAAATAGGAAAAGTAAATAACAAAAAATAATAAAAATATAGATAATTATGGAAATACATTCTTAGAATGTATATTCCTTATATAGAACTCTTTTATCTTATATACTATAAATGGAATTTATTAATCTATATACATCTCTTTATTTTTTTAAAAAAATTTTGATTATAGATATAATAACAGCAAGTAATTATTTTTTAATTTAATCAAAGTTTTCCTATGAAGAAATACCATTTATAGTATGTTAATTTTGGAATACTATATAAGGAATATAAAATCTAAATATGTACTAATATAATCGCCTCTATTTTTGTTATTTTTTATTATTTACTTACCATATTTTTGCTTTTTAAATTCATTTGTTATTCTCGTTATCGTATTTTCTTTTACAGAATATTTTTTTTTATTTTTTTTGAGGGTTCTCTCTTTCGCTTAAAGAACACTTTTGTACTCGGATAAAAATTTACACGGCATAGACAGACATTAACTAAATACAACTTACATTAAAACAACCAAAACACAGGGCGAAATAAAAAGAGCTCTTTCGCTTAAAGAATACTTTTTTAAGGATAAACATTTAAGCGTGCAAAAAACAATCAGCTTACACTCATAAAAAAAGAAAAACAAACTAAAAACAACTACCAATTTTTCATACAAAAAAAAAAAACAACCACGAAATCACAGCAACACTACTGTATAATCAGTTTACTTACTTATATAAAGTACAATTTGATCACTACTATAGGGGATTAAGTGTTTATAATTATGTCAAACTGTGAAAAAATAGCTAGTTTATTAGGAGAAGCATTGGGAAAGATGAATAAGGAAACAACATTAAATGACAATGAACAGATGAAACTGAATTATATTTTACTGTCCACATTATTTAATAGCTTTGACTGTAAAGGTGATAAAGTTGTGATACCTGATCTTGAAGCAATTAAAGAAAGTTTGGATGCAACACCATTATTTAAAGATTGAATCTTTTATTAAAATTATTTTTATTTTTATTTTTATCTTTACTTTTTACTGTTTATTTTTATTTTATTTTTTTATACGTGTGTTTTTGTTTTTTATTATTTTGTGTTTTGACTCTTATTTCCTTATACTTTTTAATTTGTTTTTTTAAAAAAATACTTATATAAAGTACTACTCTTTTTTGTATGAAAATTAGTTTTTTTTTTCTGGTCAATATTTTTTTTGTATGAAAATTAGATTTTTATTTAGAGCTTATAAAAGAAATTTAAAAAGAGAATTTTTTTTTTTTTATCTATCTATAATGTTTTTATCATAAGATGATATTAAGAGATATAAACTAGATAATCCATGATCTGTACGCCATTGCTTGTCTTCAAATACTTTATTTCAATGTTGTCGCCATAAGATCTCCAGGATCATACCTATATTATTATAAGTTTTCAAATCCAGTTTGAAAGACTTAGACATTGTAATTATATCCCATACTTCCGTAGTGGATTGGATTTTTGACTTTATGGAAAATAGACTTGCTTGCCAAAATTCTTTTTTCTTTTTACAATTTAAAAGAAAGTGATAATCAGTTTCCACTTCCTCACAAAATTTGCATTTCAACTGGTTTCTTGGGGTTTTATATATCATATGCAAACGAGCCTTAGACGGTAGCTTACATATGAGGAATCTCCACCACATTTCAATTGCTTTATGAGGAATGTCAAGCTTCCAAAACATTTTCCATTGAGACTTATTTAGTTGTGACCCTATGCTTGGCATTAGAGGCACTCTATTTTCTTTATATGCTGGAGGTCCAATATATAATTGCCATTTTCTATATATTGCTGGTTTCAACTTATAAATATGGATCGATTTATTATCCTCTAAGGTAAGATGCCAGTCTTTAAGACCAATATAATCAGAATGTAACCTTTGACTAAAGTCTGCATTGTTTAACTTTGTAAGAGGCTCGAGCCAAGGTTGCCATTGATGTTTGGTTTGTTCAAAATTTAGCATATAGTCTATGAATTTTCCATCAATTTTACCTTTTTTCATTTGTGCACCTCGCCAATGGATTGTTAGGTGAGTGTTTATGGATTTATATTGCACTGCACTATATAATAAATATTGTTTCCATTTCGTATATTGTATAAAAGGTGTACTGCTCTTATTAGGGACAATTGCAAGATTCAGAGGGACGTTTAAAAGTTGATCTATTGGCCATGAATTACTAATGGTAATGGTAGGTAACTTTGAAACTAGCTTTGTCAGTAGATACATGTGTGGTATTTTCTCTAGTTGCTTTTTATAATTTTCAGGCTGTAGGAAGAAAGGTATAGATGAAGAAATTTCAGCATAAAAAGAGAGATAGGAACTAAGGATATTACATATGTAGTCTGTTGAAGAAGAGTCTATCAGTTTACTAAAGAATATTAGCTGAAGAGCATCATACTGATGAAATATATTAATTAAATTGACACCACCTTTTGATTTAGGTTGACAGAGAAAATCATAAGATGGTTTTGGATTAAACGGGACAATATAATTATATATTTTAGATTTGATTTTCAATAACCATGAATGAGGAACAGGAGTTACACGCAGTATATGCCATAGTCGAGATAATATCAACGAATTGGCTACAAGAGCTCTTCCTCTAATGGACAGGTTTCTTACTTTCAATATGTTTATATGAGTATCAATCTTTTTTTCCAATGTTTCTAAAAAGAGGTCTCGTTGTTTTGAAGAAGAATATAGAGGATAGCCAAGGTAGGTAACTGACGATGATGAAGATTTATCATGCCAATTAATGCCATAGTCTTTAGCTATATCTATCCAATGTTCATGAGCTTGACCGGTAACTGAAAACATAACTGTCTTATTCAGATTAATCTTTGCATTACTAGCTTTATTATAAATTCCAAAAATTTCTAGGAGGTACTTCCACTCATGTTGATTTTTCACAAATACTAGAAGATCATCAGCATATGCAAGCAATACTAATCGTTCTCTATTTTCATTTATATCTAGTAGGTGCTGATGATGTGGTGATAATCCATGTAAGTATTTTTCTGATAATAATGTACGCAATAAAGGTTCAAATGCCAAGTTAAAAAGAAGAGGAGAAAGAGGGTCACCTTGTCTTAAGCCACGATTTTGCTTCAGAGGAGCTGATAGCCATCCATTAGCAGAAATGTGTATTTTCGTTTCAAAAAAGAGATCCATAATAACATTTATCCACGTTATAGGGAAACCAAATTTTTCCAAGACCTTTCTCAAATAGGTAGGATTGACACGATCATATGCCTTTTCTTGGTCAAGCAAAACACCAATAAAAGTATTGTTGGGTTCACAGTTTGAGATATGGGACATAATGGTTTGAGTAGCCCAGCCATGATCTGATATCAATCTATTCAGTAGGAAGCCTACTTGATATGGATTGATTAGATTAGATATGAAAGAGTTTAGCCTGTTGGTCATTAACTTGGTAAATATTTTTGCATCAGCATTAATTAAGGATAAAGGTCTCCAGTTAGCTAATAATGATCGGTCACCTTTTTTATGTAATAATATCATTTTGGTTTCCTTCCATGACAAGGGGATTAAACTTTGAATGGCATCATTGATTATATCAAGAAGGAAATCTATGAATTTTGGATTATTATTTACTAAAAGTTTATATAATTCAAAACCTAATCCATCTAGACCTGGACTTTTGTTATTAGGACTGTGGTTAATAATATCTATCAGATCTTTGCGAGTAATATATGAACACAGTTTTGTTTGATTTATGGAGCTTACTGTAGCTGAATCAGGTATATTTGCTAATAGTCTGTCTATCGCATTATCTTCTACCTTTTCATTTTTGTATAATTCAGAGTAGAAACTTCGAATTTCCTTGATGATATCATTATTGCTGGTATAGATATTATTATTAGCTGGATCTTTAATGATTGTGATATTATTTTTAACAGATTTTGTTTTAAGGATGTTGTAGAAATATTTGTTATTCCTTTCTCCATTTTCAACCCAATTGGTATTTGATCTAATTATTAATTGTCTGGTCTTGATATTGTACAATTCATCCAACTGATTTTCAATATTTATGACTTCATCCGTATTTTTGCTATTGTTCCTTTTTTCTTGTAAACATTTTATGGTATCTTTAAACTGTTTATTCTTAATTGAAGTATATTTACATGTGAGCTGCTTGATTTTTATTTTTAGAGCGTCCCATTGTAATTGTTTATTCGATACTGCATCATCAATGTTGTCTATATGACGATTTATCAACTCATTGACTAATTTAATATATTCTGAATCATTTACTAAAAGAGGATTGAATCTCCAAGTTCCAGGTCCAGTACTATTTGACTTATTTAGAGATATTGTGCATGATAACATGTAGTGATCTGTCCATTTATTAGGGATGTAACTGATCTGCTGGTTAGAGATGTTATCAATGTTTTCTGTAGTGAATATATAATCAATTGTGGAATATTTGCTACCTTGTTTAAAGGTGGGTTGAGGGGTATAAATATTTCCTACATTATGATCTTTATATTTGAAAATATCTTTATAAGCTGGATTGATAAAATCATGCCATTTAGCAAATTGATGATGAGAGAAGGAATTGTCATACATATGTAAGTTAAGATCTCCTAGTATGAAGTGTTTATCAGGGAGCGTAGGATTAGTTAACTGTGTATTAGTCATTATATTATCATAGAAATTAGGTTTTAGAGAATCAGTTGCTGGTCCATAAATGTTAGTAATAGAGCACAATGATTGATCTGTGGTACTATCTATGACAGTGGCTGAAGTTATTCTTTCATCTATACTAATCGATTGATCCATTAATGTTAAATTTTTATTGATGCATATAATAGCTGTATGTTGAGAGTAAAGAGCGTTCATATTAGGAAATATATAATTTAAATGAGAGATATCAGAATCAGTAAGGTGAGGATTATTTGATTTTTGTAATTCTTGTAAGCATAAAACATCTATGTTAGGGTGTAAGTGGGATCGAAGGAAATATGGAAATTCTTTACGGGATTGGTTGTTGTTTGTTTTGAAAATGCTTCTAGCATTTAAGGTGGCGATATTGATGTGTGTAATAGTCATAATATTATATAGATTTTTTTTTTTTTTATAAAAATTATTATCTTATTTTAACCGAGATATACTCAGTTACAGGAGGATGATACGGCTGTATCCAGACGAGATTTTCTTGTCATTGTAGTGTTCTTCCGTAAAATGGAGGATGAAGAAGCATTTATATTTTTCTTGGTAGATAAACCCATCATGGTTTTTGTATTAGAAACTATTTTTTCATTTTTTTTAATACTGATTTCATTTTCAGGTTTATCTTCATCCATAGTTGTTCTTATTGAGGTTGGGGCATATTTGGAAGCCAAGGAACCGTCACGGAAATCAACTGGGTTCACTTTATCTTCATCAATTATATCTACCTCCATAGGGATATTAGCATCCATGATATTATTATCTTTGGTTTTATTAGTGCTGATAACTCCAATAATTGTATCATTGGATATATCATCATTGTCATTAATAATCATATCTGAGTCCTTGGATTTGCTTTGTACCCTTTCATTTTTTCCTTCAGTTTGATTTACTGTAAGAGAAGCACTTACTATTTTGTCTTCCTTATTTTCTTTTACCACCATAGTAGATTCCAAGCCTTTTTTGAGACTCATTTCTTTTTCTTTTCTTTTTTTTTCTTGTTCCTTCATTAACTTTTCATACTGGTTTAACGAATTGGCAAAATCTTCATCTTTGATTTTGCAATATCTAGCTGTATGTCCTTTTTCTGAACATCTTCTACATGTCATATTTTTAATGACTGGACAGTCCTTTTTAATATGACCAGTCTTTCTGCACTGGTAGCAGATTGCCTCTGCACCCTTATATTCTGCTGGAACATATCTATCCCAGGTATGAAGATAGAGCATGCGCTGAAGTGGCACATGCTTGTTTGTTTCCTCGTCATCATTAAGATCAAGGAGAGCAGAAATTTGACCTTCAAAGAAACCACCATGAAGTCTCTTTTTAATTTCATATACCTTCCCATATATACTGAGAGATGATACTAAGCCTGGCACAAGTTCATCATGAGTTACTCCAGGTACATAATTAAGGAAAATACGAGTCATCTTAGGTGGACAACTCGAATTATTAATACGTGCTGGTGTAGCCTTAAAATTCATTTCATTTACTATGATTCCTTCAGCAATAGCGACATTAGCATCTTCGTCTTTTTCAAAGGTTACTTCTACAAGGATGTTACCTTTTAAATTTCCAAATTGGGAGATTGGTACTACCCGAATAATGGGACCAATTTGAGTTTGAATTAATCTATACAAATTAGTTAACGAGGTGAATTCCCCTTTTGGGACTTCAAATAAAACAGAGTTGTCTTGAAGAGATGACTGAATAAGTTCTTCAGCCCTAGTGATTCTTAACTGCTCCTTTAATTGTTCATTTTCATAGATTGTCTCTATGGTATAGACAATCTTTTCACCTGACGTATCCATATTCTGCATACGATGAGGAATTTTGACATTTCTGCCACCTGCTACTTTAGATGCCCAAGATTCTGACATTTTATTCGAATTCAGGTTAATATTTTTGTTTGTAGATTCAGACATTACCTACTTTGAGAATGGTTAATGTCAATGAATTCTACTATTAATTAAGTGGTTTTAAGTTTTTTTCTTTATGCGATACAGTAGTGTATTAAGTAAGAAAAGAAAGTAAATTGGTTAAAAGTTTATCCGAAAATAAATAGTGATCTATGTGCGAAAGAGCCTCCATAAAACTTTTATTACTAATAGTTATAAATATTATATATCAAATCTGATATTAGGCACATAATTCTGTTCTTTTTTTACTACTGCAAATAAAATATCTGATGAAGAATTTATTGGAAAAAGTTATATCTTTAATATGTAATCAACGTTTGAAATATATACATAACAATAGCAATTGAGGAATTGAAGAAATTATATCAAGTTGGAAATAATATAGTAATACAATATTTTAACATATATCAATGAAGTAGTTTTATCCGTGATAATTATATATTATCTTTGATTTTTCCTGAATCAAATAGAATTCTCTGAATTTTTATTGGTCTATTTTCTTTGACAATGGTATATAGAACTATCACATACACATTAATTTGTATTATCAATACACTAATGATTATAATGAATTAAACATATATATATATATATATATATATCTGGAATTGATTTTTAAAAGTTTTAATTTAAAGTAATACAATACAAATGGGACTATTGTTATAATAAGAAAACAATTTTTTTTTCACACTTACTCTATTTTGTTTAAAAAATCTCATATTTAACCATTGGATAAGATTATCATATATATTGAAATCCTTATCTAAAATTGGTAAGGTACTCTCAATGAGTTCGTAATATTTAATTTTGGTGCATTCCACTATAACTGCTACATTTTCAAAACAAGAAAAAATGCCAATAAAAAATCAAATTTCTAAGATTTTAAAAATGGAGAATTTTTTGCATATTTTTAATGCTGAATTATTTTCACATATAAAGGTAGAATTAGCTCTAAATTAATTATTATTTTATTATTTAAGACCTTTTTATTTAATTTATCTACTTTTATTATTTTTATGTATATAGAAATTTCCGCTGGCTTTCTTCTTAAAACAGCTTTATTAATACTTGGTAGCTTGGCTGCGTACTACAATGATCGTGCAATATTCCATGATCGTCGAAGAGGGGTGCGGCAAACATTCGGGTACCCCCTGATTGGTAACTTGTATACTTTAATTCGACGTAAAGATTCTATTCATGATCATTTTGTAGAAATTTTCGATATGCAAAATGAAAAAACTTGGTAATAGAAAGAATATATATTTTTTTTTTGATTTGTAATTATACTTTAATACTATATGGTTATTATATTATAATACAGGACAAGTACTACTATTGGTAGAAGTCGTCAATTTCTTTCAGTAGACCCTATAAACATTCAGTATGTTCTTAAAGGTATGTATCCATGATATATATGTTTTGGATTTATAATCTGATTTTTATATAATTATTATAACTGTAGGAAACTTTGAAAATTACATCAAAGGTCCTGAATTCCATAGTTCTATGAATGATTTGTTTGGTAATGGTATATTTAACGCCAATGGGAAAAATTGGAAAATTCAACGTAAAAATGCTTCGTACATATTCACTGTTAGCAATTTTAAAAATGACTTTTTAAAGTAATTACAAAAGCTATATGTATTAAAATATGTAGCTAGTATAAAATTTGATCATTATTTATTTATTATAAAATAGCATATTTGTACAAGAAATTAATTATATGATGGAACATATTTGGGACAAAGCAGTTGAAAACTATAATATAATCGATTTTCAAGATATCATGTACAAGTTTACACTAGATTCTTTTGTTCTACTTGGGTTCGGTATAAATATAAACGGATTGGGAACAAAAAATAAAATACCTTTCGCAGAAGCCTTTGATGAATCACAACGTAATATTTTCAAAAGATTTGTTAATCCATTTTGGCCAATAACAGAAAAGTTAATTAGTATTCTAATGCCATGGAGAAAAAATATGAATACTAACATAAAAATCATAAATGATTTTGTTTATAAAATCATTAATCAACGACGTAATCAATTGACAAAGGGAGAAATACACAAAGATTTACTTACTCGATTTATAGGTCTTTCTAACGCTTATGAAAAGTCATATTCAGATAAAGAATTACGTGATGTGATACTGAACTTTATTATTGCTGGACGTGATACCACAGCTCAAGCATTATCATGGACTTTTTATATGCTCATTTCCCATCCTAATGTTGAAAATAAATTATTCAATGAAATTAAAGAATATATTAGTGATGAAACATTAGATGACTCTGCCAAATTATATGACACCATCAAAAATATGAAATATGCACGTGCTATCTTTTATGAGGTATTAAGACTATATCCTTCTGTCCCTCTCAATCAAAAATATGCCTTAAATGATGATATTTTGCCTGATGGTACTTCTATTCGTAAAGGCGAGTGTTTCGTTTGGAACACTTATTGCATGGTAATTATCAATCATGAATGAGGTGTGCTTTTTTATTTTGTTATATAAAACATATTATTTTTTATTTCATATAAATAGGGAAGAATGGAGTTTATCTGGGGTGATGATGCAAAAAAATTTAATCCTGATCGATGGTTTAATGCTGATGGTAGTTTACGTAACGAAAGCCAATATAAATGGATTTCTTTTCATGGCGGTCCTCGAACCTGTTTAGGTCAAAATTTAGCAACTTTGGAAGCTTTAGTTACAATGATACTCTTAGTTCGTAAATATAAGTTTTCTTTAGTAGCTGATCAAAAAATCACATATCAAGTTTCTTTAACTTTACCAATGAAATATGGTATGAAAGTTACTGTTGAAAAACGGTGAGTTATACCTTCTTGAGTTATATTAATATATTAATAACATGTTTTTTATACCATATTTTTGATGCAAAACTATAACTATCATATTTACTATAAAAAATAAATATATCTTATAAGTAATATATTCAATTCAATATTTTTTATGCAAGTTTATCTAATGTTATTATCGAGAAACACCCTTTCCTCTCTTATCTACCTCTCCTCTATCATTACTATATATAGTTTATACAACTAGTTTGATAATGTACTTTGCAAATAATTGCACTGACTAGAAATTGTTAATTCTATTAATGTACATCTTTGCTAATATTTTAACTGATAAATCTATGATAGTAGTCTGTTTTATTTAGGATATATGCTTGTTTTCTAAAAGTTATATGAGCAGTTATTATTTACAAGTGTTAAAACAATCAAAATAAAAATACAATGACAGTAATGATAATGGTATCAATTAGTAATTGTGTAGAAGGAGTAAAGTAATAGTAATAAAATTGTTAATTATATATCAATTAAATTTCTGCAGCACGGGTAACCATATCCGCTAGGTTGTAATGTGTTAAAAATGAAAAAGATAAGACCAACGAGCTTGTACAAATAACATCAATTAAGGCAGTCCTATTAAAATAGAAGTAATAAATTTTTAATAAATTGCATCGAAGTCAATGAATGAATAGTATTAATAACAGTAAAATGTACTTACAAATATGGTAATACATAGTTATCAGGATCATACCCATGTTTCCAAAATAAAAGAGTCATTGATTTTCCCATTTTTAATGCTACATAGGTCTATAAATAAAAATAGAGTTAATATACACATGCATACAAACATGTTTATTTGAACATGACTTACGCATATCATAGCAGCTATAAAGTAGGTTATAGCAAATGATATAGTGAAATCTAAATGACCAAGATCAAAAATCCAAATTGCAAGTAAAAAAAGAAACTGTACTGGAATATTCATTAATAACAATGTCCATTCTACCTGTTGATTTTGCTGAGTACCAGCATGTAAGCTTGTGCTTATCCTTGATGCATAGATGGATCCTAAATTTCCAGTTAGTCCACACACAATAGGAGTTAGCATAGCTAACCCTTTATACTGTTCCACATAGCGCTCCAATACTAATCCGGCAAAACTTGATATTAACATAGCTATCATTATAGGTGACCATCCAGAATACAATAAATCCTTTACATGTCTATTATTCCATACTGACTGGGCGAAAAATGGTATCGATAATATCATTCCAATCATCAGTAAAAATCCAACCATTGTTTCTAAACATAATGATAACCCATATGCACAAATAGCTAGAATACCTAATGTAACAACGTCACCCAAAGATGATGCCATTGGACAAGCAATGTTATCTTTTATTTATTATTTTAATATAATAAAATGCATTTTAATATTACACCATTACACATTTACCACGTTTTATCATTATATTATATTACCAGGATCAATTTTCATTTTTCGACTTATGATAATCAATATACACATAAATACGCCCAAAACCACACTCGAGGCAGTGGCAGCAATCATAGAACTTGTTACTACCAAAATACTTTCATATATTGTTGTAGGTTGTGTAGGATGTTCAATAATGCCTAAAAAAAATGAAAAAATACCAGCTACGCCACCAGCAATTAAACCTTGCACTTGAATTAATGCCAAATTTCCCCATATTAAGGCATTTCTTTTTGCTGGTTGATCTAAATCACCTAAGTTGGCCTAAAAATGTATTTATAATAATAAATTAATTATATAAATTAATAATTAATATCCTTATAATAAAAATAAAATATAAACATATCAACGTTTTATATTATTATTATTATTATTTTAATACCGAAGTAGAAAATCGTGCAGCTAAATTCATTTCCAAGTTTCCCTTTAAGTTTAATAGTACAGGTACTAAAATAAATAGCTCTGATACTTGGCTAAATACTTGCCAATGCTATTATATAAAGATATCAGTATTTATGATTTTTACTTTTATTTTATACTATACCTGAAAAATATCCATCATCCAGCCAGCAAATACTAGACCAATAACTGATATTAATAAAGAAGGAAGTGCCTATAATATATATATGAATGATAAATGGCATTTTGTAAATCATTGTAAGATATAATCACAATTATAGTAAATAAAATACCTGAGATGCAAGATGATGTATTTCTTGTTGTAAAGAAGCATCCTCTTGTATAGTTTCTGTATGTAAAGGTGGTGCTTTAAAATGTACAAATGAAGTTGAGGAGCTTGATCGTTTATGATGGCGAGGAAGAGCTAACCCATCTTCGATTTGGCGTGGACGCAATTCTATCTGCTCTGCTGTACTTACCAAAGAATAGGTAGACTGCGACATTCTAAATGATAAAATTAAATATTTAAAAAAATAAAATACAATAAAAAAGAAATAACAAAAAGAGAGAGAGGGAAAGGGATTTCAAAATATTAAATAAAAAATAAAGTAAATAACACGAATATGATTCCCATTTTAAGTCTGATAGATAAACTTTTGATCCACCAATCGATAGTATAATATAAACTCAGATATTTGGTTCTGAGTTTCTCTTAGTTTTTTAAAAATACTATATATTAATGAGCCTTGATAAATTCTATCAGACTTAGTATCAATATTATTATGTTTAATTAAAAATATCGTATGTTGAAAAATATTTATATACTGATTACTTAATGAAAGTTTTGATGGTTACAGTAATCAATTATTACTTTATAATTATAAAACTAACTCTAAGTTGGCACAGTTACTTATACTTCATATTGTCGTGATGATAGAATATGATTATTGTTTTTGAATTTTTAGGTATTATTATTTTTCTCAATAATATATAAAGTCAGATATTATTTTGTAATGGGAGAGGGAAACTCTAATTAAATATTATAGTTATCTAAAAGCTGAATTTAAGCATCGTCCGCCTTAGATAAAGCATAGACAATATATTAAATCTTTCATCCACCTTGAATTAATAATATATTTTCCTTTCTCTATTTTATTTTACTTAGAATTGGCTATATTTTCTACCTTTATGTGTAACCAATAAAACTTCGGACTAGCTGAAATATCTAAAAATGAAAACGAATAAATAATAAATATCTAAATAGAATATAATACTAATGCTATTTTTATTATTATAAAAAATGATCAAGAATCACAATTTCTTTTATTGTGTTTGTAAAAAAAAAAAAGAAAGCTAAAAAAAAGATAAAAAATTGAAACGCTTTTTTTTAATAGTTGATTGATTCAAATTCAAATTAGTATTTTTCAGGATTAATTGATTTGGATTCAATTTGATATTTTCCAGGCTTAATTGAGCTAGGTCTATCTTGATAAGGAATCACATTAGATGATACTACCACCGTCAAATATACCATAATAAAAATAGCAAAGAACTGAAAAAGCATTCTCATTGATTTAATATGATTATGAAAGTATTATTTAAAAGAAAAAGGTAAAAAATTGCTAATACATAAGTTCCTCGATTTTATATAGTATTCTTATTGATATGGTTAGCATAATTTCCTTTTATAGACAATATTTTTTGATCAATATTCATTGTTAGAAGAAATTTTGATTACATTCATTATGATAATCATACTAATTATTTATTTATTTATTACTATTACTATTATTATTATTATTATTATTATTATTATATCACAAATTAGTTTAAATCATTTTTTAATTTATTTATTTATTTATTTTTAATAAACTATGAGTCATATAACCATATATCATCACATATTATTTCACTTGTTACGACTTGTTAATTTCAAGCAATGAAAACTAATAATACTAATAAGGCTATAATTAATAACATCCAAGCTCTTTCATTTCTTTGACGTATTTCTAAAACTCTTTTCCAATGGTCTAATGCATTTATTTTATGTTGTAATTCCATCCATTTTAATTCAATATCCTCATTTTTCTTTTTTGTTCTTTTTTTAATTCTATACATATCTTGTTCTAAAAGGTCCATTCTGTCATGAATCATCATATGTGGATCCATCTGACTTATCCTTTGTGGTTGATTTTGCTGTCGATAAGAGAGCGGTTTTATAATAGATGATGCATTTGTTTTTTCACTTTGGGTAGATGTATTGGACTGATTAAGCTCAGACTTGCTTTTAATCATAGGCAATGAAGAGTAAATTAACTGTTCTGATAATTGCTCTTTTTGTTTATTGATTAAAAAAATATTATCACCAAGTAGTTCTATTGCAATGTGAACTTTTTCCATCATAACTGATAAGTAAATGTGCTGTAAAATAGATGATTGCTTTAAGAAATTAGATTTTAGTGGCATATTTCCTATCATAATGTTATCTGAAAATACTCTTGCATTTTTTAGCATATACTGTCTATCTTTTTGTTCTGTCGATGGATGTTGATGTTGCCGAGTCAATGTTTGTATATCACATAATAAACCTTGTGCTACATTCCATAGAGCATTTACTGGTATTGATTTATTATAGTTATTACTTTCATCATTAGATAAATACATATCATTTCTTTTTTTTCTATTAATTCTCTTCAAAAAAATATTACCGTCATCATTTTTTAAAAATGTAGATTGATCATGTTCATTATTATTACTATTTTCCTTATAATCGTTTATAGGTGATGTTACTGAAGATGAAGAAGAAGTGGAAGAAGTAGAGGAATGAGCTATATGATTATGTTGTGATTCTAAAAACTGTTCATATGACCAAACTTGCCATTGTATTAAACCAGATTCTAATCGATCTTTCATCACCATACCAGCTTGATACTGTTGTCGAGTAATTTGGGTTCTCCATTTTCTTTGATGTGGTAATAATAGCTCTAATCCACAGTTATTATTTTGATAGTAGTCCTTTTTTAATAAATTTTCAGGCGGAGAGATAGTAATATCTAATAAAGCTCTTGTTGAATAATTAGTATGTGGGATACTCGTCATTCTCCAATTATGAACTATTTCATGCCTATCTGTTTGATCAACTGAGAATGCTTGGCTTAAAATTCTTTGATCTAAAAACCATTCTAATTGATCAATGACACCTAAAGTAGTTGCCATTGAACGTGCTGAAGTAACAGAAACCCAAACATCATGGTATGGAAAATGCTGATGTAAAAAATCTAATTGATAATCAGAACACGATAACTGAAATAAAAATAATCCTTCAGTTATTGTCAAACCACACGCCTTCCATAATTGTCCAGCTGATACCCAGTGTTCGCAGTGTTGATGTTCTGTTAAACTATGGTCAATTAAGCGATATATATGTGTATTGTTTAAATCAACTTGAAACGCTGCATACATTTGTACTTTGTTTTGCAATAGTGGATCAAGATCTGTGCTTTGTGTCCAGTTATATAATAATCGAAAACAAATGGGTAGTATTTTTTCAGAATTTACAGAATGGTCTTCATATTCCATTTTTTTTATTGATATTATTATATTCGTAAGTGTAAAAATAGAATAAGAGAATGAAATACTTTATTTTGTAACTAAAGATAAATTATTGGTCACGCGTCTTAGTATATCGGAGTTGAAAAAAGGAAGAAAAAGAAAAAGGCTAATAAAACCATACATGTAGAATAAAACAAAAGAGTATTTTTTAGAAAAAATAAAAGAAAACGTTATATTTTTTTTCTTAAAAAATATCACAGTGGAAAAATTAAAAGGTATTATTGATATTTTATATGTAAAGTAGGAGGACCAGATTTGACAAACATAGAACGATATCATATATAGTTATAGTTTTAGTATTCATTTGACTATCAAAAACTCTAATATTCAATAAAAAAAGACTTTTTTAATAGCATGCTTATGTGTAGTTTTTTTTTTGTTTACAATATACTAAAAAATATTTAAAATGTGTGCAATAAACCTTATAAAAATATAAAATAATTTTTTAATTTCATATAAAACATATATATGCTTTTTCATTACCAAGTAACATTTTTTTTTATTGATACTATAAAGTATTTGGTTTACTTTATTATATATATATATACATATATATGCGTGTATGTGTGTATGTATGTATCCAGTAAATTATAATGATTTTTTCCAGTGCGAAGTAGGAGGATCGAGTGTTGGTATAGGAGAAAGGCAGTCCTGTTCATTTTGAGGTAAAGGAGAAACAGAAGATTGCGAAGAAACATCTTTCAAGCGAAATGATGTAGATGGTAAATAAAATGTTGGAGGAAAACGAATACTATCATTATTATTATTAAATATGGCTGATGGTGTCGATATTGTTGATTCATAGCCGTGATATAGCTGAGAAGGGATTGTTATTGTTGAGTGTTGCAGAATTGGTAAAGGAGAGGATGGTAGATGTACATAAGGTGATGAGGATGGTGTTGTAGAAGAAGCTAATGCTGAAAATTGATTAGATGATCTTTTAGCATATGGATGAGGATGAGTATCATATATTGATGGTAAGGAATATTCTTTCAATTTACTTTTACTTTCTAGTAAAGGTGGGATTTCATTACTATTATTTATAACATAATCATATACCTCTAATATTGGTAAGGATGGTATTTCCCCTAAAACACTATACTTTATTGATTCATTATACATAAGCCACATAGGATGAATATTTTTGTCCCCCTCTATTAAAAACAGTAAAAGTAATTAAATACATATTATTTGTATATGCATTTATGTCTAAATTTTTACCTGTCATCATTTTTTCAAATTGTCTTTTGATTTGCTTTGCGTCATCTTTATTTTTTCTTTCAGCACCCTTTAAGTAAGGAATTAATGTTAGTTTATCAATTTTATAATATTGTATAAGCTTTATTTACCTTATCTCTGAAGAGTTTTATTTTACAGTAGCAATGTTCATTGTACTCTAAATATGTGGGAGATGAATTGTTTATTTTTTGTGAAGGAATAACATTACCAGAATATTGGCACAGTAAAAGAGGATCCATTGAAGTTGCTATTTGACTTAATACATAAGCACGCAAAGGAATCCCTTTTACACCTTTAATTCGGGAAAAATCAGTTGAAAGGCAATGAAATTTTAGTGATAATTTAGCACCATTACGACCTTGCCAATAGAAATCTATTCGATCAAAACTAGGATATTTTACATTCAGAACACCAGTAGATTGAGACACATCTACTCAATAATATGAATTTGAGTATGCATAGTATAAGCATTATTTTTTATTTTATCTAAATACCTATGTCAACTGCTCTTGCATGTTGTGGATCTTTTTGTTGGTTAATCCAAAACTTCCAATAATTTACTGCAATTTTTTGATGAGAAGGATCATGAAAAGTAATAATAAATTGGCTATGTATTACATTATCTTCGCAAAACCTATCATTTAATTGAATAGAGTAACTTTGTCCTCGATTCAAATAAGTAATAGGGGCTCCTTCAGTTTTTTGAGTGATTGCTGTTGCAGCTAAGAATAAAGACAAAAGTACAGTTATATTATATTAAATATATTATATTATATAGACATACTACATAGTTACACTATATATTTACCTTGTAATACAATATGAAACCGCAGAAGCTTACTATATGATAGAATATAATGTTAATATCCCTTGTTATTTTCAGATGTCTATTTTTACATGAAAATTAATCAACCATCACAAGATCTACAATAAAAACAGATTGAATGCGGTGTTTGTTTTCTGCTTTTTTTTTTACCTATTGTTTTGTTGTTTTTCTTGTGTTAGAGAAGAAAATGAAGGAATTCTTTTTAAAAAAAATTGTTTATAAACATTAATTAATTATTTATAACTATTATTTTGTTTGTTATAACCTTATTTTTGGAGATACCTACGTCAACAATGAAGATTGATGTATAGTTGGTGATGAGACACAAGAGTAGGAAAACATAAATAAAAATATATAGAATAACAAAGATTTTATACTTTTATTTGATTATATTAGATGCTATATGTAGAGTAAGAAAGGAAAATAGGAAAGAAAATAAGAATAAGTGGAAAAGAAAGCAGGTATTATAAAACGATTGTTTTTATTCTAACAATTGTTGAATGTCCGATATACATCATTAAAAGCAAAGGGGGGAGACAAAAGTAAAAGGGGACCCTTATTATAAAAGAGAGGAGCTTTTTTTATTTGTGTGCGTGCTTGTGTGTGGGGAGAGCAAAAACCACTGACAAAAAGGAGTCAAATGAATAAAATCTCTTGTTTTATGATGTGTAAAATATATATATATATATATATATATATATATGAAACAGACATATGAATATAAAAAGTTTACATATTGAAATATGATTGGTACTTTAAATTTCGACAAAAGAACTTCATATGGCAATAGTAATAACAACAATAATAAACTTGGATATTTGTAATAGGTGATAGGAAATAGTAAAATTCGTATGAATGGTCATTCCTAAATCAATGTTTATAATATTTTTTTTCTTCATGCAAATTTTGTTTTAGTTTAATCCCCGATTAGGTTATTTTTACCAAAGAACCTATTAAGAAACAACATTGGGATTCATCAAAAATAAATTTTATTTTGTATTGCGATAAAAATATTTACCCGAAATACTTAAATAGTAAATAATTAAGATAATTTAAAATAAGAATTGTTTGAACATAATTAATGAATTCAATAGCAAAATATTAAAATACAAAATTAGCAATATAATAAACCACTGAGATAAATGCAAACAAACTAAAAATACCAGAAAGAACCTATTTTATTAAGAATATGAAAAAAAAATATTTATATGATAAATAACTGTATCTTTCCCAACTTACTACAGCAATAAATTATGGTTAAACAATTTAACTGATACTGTGTTTAGTAGGTTTACTATTTTGGTAACAATGTATATATAATGTCACATATTCCAAAAAATATTGTAAAATCATGACATAATCCTTCTAATCACAATTATTTTTTTAAAAATGGATGAGATATTTTCCTAAAGAACGAACTATTGCTAATACATTTTCTTTTATATTTATCTAAAGAAAATATACATCCAAGTCAATACAAAATGTAAGCAACATGAATATATATCAAAAGTCAAACTATAACCATTTTATCACTTTAGTTAGGTAATCAAGAAGAATCCTAAAGGCGAAGCTATTGTCACTTTGGGGAAAGAAACCTAGTCTAACTATGCTATATTAAGCAGACAGTGACTTTACATGTCATAATTCCACTCTAATAATATTAAAAGAATTCAAACGTGATGCAAAAACTTGGGCATTTATATCCTACTTTATAATTGAGTGCAAAATATGAATATTAATCCTCTGACTGATATTTGCTGGATATTACAATTCTCTGATTCTTATTAAAAATTAAAAAGCTTGTAGAATATAAAAATGATAATTCAATAAATTAGATAAAAATAAAAAATATAGATAAGGAAAAAAATCATAATTTGATAATCAAAGGTTTATTTGAAAAGTCAGATTCATTTAATTTTGGAAATAATATATTAAAATAAAATATAAGCTTCTAAAACTTATTTAAAGGAGTATCATAAAAATGAATACTCTTCCAAAGAGGCTATTCATATACATTTTAAAATATAGCATTATTATACATTTATTCTATAACTAAAATAAATATATAAAAAGTTTCCAAGTAACACAAGTCTTTTTAAGGGAAAAAAAACCTAATCTACCAACCACCACCATCAAATCCAATAAATCCAGTCAACAAAAATACTGGGAAAAATTTCTTTTTTTCAATTTGTGAACACCCTAAAAAAAAAGAATCAATAAAAAATACAAAATACTTTACTCTTATTTTTTTTTTTTGAAGTAAAAAGAATAATACGTACAATTCCATGCAGAGGTTAATCGACCATCAATACAACTTCCTGCATCGAAATAATTGTCAGCTCCTGATCCATCAAAGCCAAATCTAAAGAAATCATCTAATATAAATAATAATAATAATAATAACAATCAAAAAAAAATCATCCTTAGAATAAAATGTAGATAATTATTTACTGGCTTACGTAATATATCTTTGCGACACTGCTCTACACTGCCATATATAGTAGTAATATATTGTTCTAACTGCTCGTCTTCTTTCACAACAGTATCTAATTTATCTAAAGTACTAACAATAGGTCCTAATATTCTAGCCACTTGGTTATACTGAATTATATATATGTAATTATATTAATTATATGTTGTTGATGAATATTTACAATATAATGTGGTACAAAAATACCTTATTTATATACAAATTACCTTATCAATAAACATAAAGGCATTAGGCACATTTCTATCACCAAGATGAATTACACTACTACCAATCCAAGATCCACATTTTTTTTGAGTACGGTGAAGAATTTTATGCATTGCTTTTGATACTTGACTACAGGATTGGATACGCTGTAAACCTTGACCAGTATTTGTTAGTTTATAAGGATTCATAGAGGATGTTAAATCTTCGTCTGTTAAATGCCATAACATAAACATTTCATGTACGATCTCTCGCCATAAAGTAAATGACTGATGTACATAACTATATTGACTTGAATGTGTATGTGTTAATCGATGGCCATTTCTTCCTGCCATAATTGCCAATGAATAACCGCTTTCTGCTTTGGATGGGTTGAAATATTTACTTAAATATTTTAACATTTTTTCACATGGATCACTATAAAATTAAATTAATTAATTAATATCCAAATATTTATATAGTTAATATTTTCAATTTACCGGTTAGACTTTAAAAATGAATGATTATCGGATAAAGATGCCAAGCATAACTCGATATCTTTAGAGCTAATAAGTTCATTTGAATATTTAGCACATAAACTTTCAATAGCTAAACGCTTACGTTGTATTTCACTTTGAATTTGTTCGCGTGTTTTATATTCAGAAGAAACATCCCTTGTTGCTAATGCAATAAGATCATCATGTAACAATTCTATACAATCTCTTTCTTTTAAAAATCCATAAACAGTTTTGATAGGAATAACGCAATTAAATCCAAGTGTTCTTTCTACTTCAGGTATTACAGAATCCTAATCAATATAATATTTAGAAATTACTTTAACTTTTGTCATTAATATTATTTTATCTACATGTCATTTACCATAAGCATATACATAAGTTTTCCATAGGTAGATCTCATCTTTTCGGGGTTCATTATTTTATATCTACATTTCAAATATATATATATATATATATATATAAATAAACAAATATTATATACTGATAAATATTTAAAACACTACCTTCTTCCCACTTCGAATACGTGTTGGAAAAATTCACCATTTTCTTTAATACCTCGTTGAGCAAAAAGATGAGAACCTAATTTATAGTCACCAGATACAAGTAAACCTGATATAATATTACAGATATCTTCTATTTGAATTATAATTCTTCTTGATTTGTTTGAATATGAAATAATATCAATTCGATCTTTAAATAATAATAATAATAATAATAAGTATATATATATTTTAATTGCCATGTATATACTATAATTAAAACATATGTCATTATTACCAGTGTATTCTGATACATTAAGAGCTGCTTCTAATCTAAAAAAATAATAATATAGAATAACGATAGAATATATGATGATTAATTTTTTCCATGTAAGTTTTTGTTTTTATATTTACTTACAATCTTAGCATATTTCTCTCTTGAGAATCTAACCTCAATGGAACGTATTTCGCTCTGTAAATTGATTTATAATAATAAATACAACCATTTAATAAAATTTATTATTGTGAATATATTTACATAAATAAATACACATACCTTTTTGTCATCCATTCACCATATGTTGCCCCAGATCCATTAATTACTGTACCATCCAATAATAAATTAGTTGTATTAGACGATGATGCTTCTTTTACTGGAATTTCCTATTAATATTAAGTAATATAGCAAAATTTTAAAGTTGATACCAATATTATTGCTCTATTTTTTAGACAAAATGCCTATTATCCCATTCTTTTTTATTATTATATTTATTTTTACAGTAACTATATTCAAATCAGTATATGTTAATTCATCCATCTCATGACCATGATTAATATCAGCATCAATTGTATGCATTGTTATAATTTTATTGGAAGATACTTTCAAATTTTTAGCTGTGTGTTTACGTCGATTACCAGTTCTATGAAGCATACCTTTATCAATAAAATATTTAATAACAATATAAAATATAAAATAAACATATATATATATCCATAATATCAAATGAAAATATTATTACTATTACTATTATTATTATCATTATAATATATTAAAGTATACTTACCATGGCAAACTTCGCAAAAATCTTCATCGCATTGTTCACAAAAAATAGAGGCCTAATAAAACAAATAATTTGAGCTTGAAAATTGATATATCATTTCTATTTAATTTATATTATAATTTTATTACTTCTTGGTCTCTACATTCAACACAAAAGTCAACTGAAGATTGAGAAACGTTCGTTGCCATTTTGAAGAACAAGTCAAAAAAAGAAAGAAAGAATTTTTTTAAATCAGTTGCTTTTTTGGCTGAGCTTAAATTTAAGTTTTCTTTATATACTGTATTGCGATAAAAAAGGATAATAAAATAGGATAATTAATAAATAGTATTCATTAAATAAAATAATAAAAGATTAATTTAACAATATTGATGATCAAATTATTTAAACGTCAAAAAAATTGAAGTGAAAGAGCTTTTATTAGGAATATAAAAAATGAATTTATATGTGTAAAAAAAATAAATAATAAAGTTATGATTGGCTAATTTTTATATAATGAATTTAAAGTGAAATTTAAATTCAGCGCAATTTCTCTTGCAAATTTTGTTGTTTTATATTTTATTATTTTACCGTCACAATAGGGTAAAGGATATTTACATTTACTAACAATTATGTTTAATCATTACTAATAAAATGAATTTTATACCTTATAAATTAACTTTTCTCTTAGTTTCAGTATATTTTTATAAACTGAATTTGTTATGATATATGATTTTTTACTCACTGTGAAATAATTTTACAATCATTTATTTTACTTCCCCATTTATAATATAATCATATAATAATAATGTCTATAATTCAACAAGTATTAAAATTAGGTGTCAAAAATATTAATGAAATTGAATCCCTTTTTAACACTTTGTCACCAACAGTAGATCAAATTAATCTAACGGATGAACATGGTGATACATTAGCCCACTTTGCTGCACGTTCTCATTCTTTACCTTTATTAAAAATTTTATATAAATATCATGCAAATATGGAAGCTATCAATGAACATGGTAAATAATATATAACCGTTCCCCATGTTTATTATTATTTTCAAAATTATTAATATAAATTTATATACTATCCTCATATATTAGGTCGTCGTCCAATACATGAAGCAATTGATAGTTTAGAATGTATAACGTATCTATTGGAAATTTGCAATGTTGATTGTAATGCATTAAAACGTGGAGATTGGACTCCAGTTATGATAGCAGCATTTAAAGGCAATCTCCCTGCTGTTCAATGTCTTATAAACCATGGTGCTTGTTTGTACTTATCAAGTAAAGATGGAAGAATTCCTTTACATATGGCGATACAAGAAGGTATGATAAATTAATAATATTTTTGCTTACGTTTTTAACTATTAAAACTTACATTTTAATAATAAATTAAGGGCATACTGATGTAGCAAAACACTTGATATCGTGTTATCCACAAGGAGTATTCATGAAAACAAAGTTAGGTAGATTACCGATTCAAATGGCTACAGTCTTAAGAGATGATCATAAATATAAAGGTGAAATATTGGCACGCTTTATATTAAATAATCTGACATCAAAAGAGCAACAAATAATAATGGTAACACAACATGATCAGTCTGGGAGAACAGTATTAGAAGATGCTGTTGTAGCCAATCAAATAGAATTATTTTCATGGCTATTAACACTTGGGGCTAACCCCCATCATAAAGATGCGTTGGGTAGAAATTGTTGGCATCATGCTGCAATGATGGGATATATAGAAATGTTAACCCAACTTGAAAAACATCATGTATTAGGATGGGATGAACCTGATCAGTGGGATAAATGGACACCTTTAATGTATGCTGTAAAAAATCGCCACAAGCATGCCGTCATTTACTTTTTAAAAATGGGTGTTGATATATTAAAAAAAGATAAATTAAATCGAACAGCGAAAGATTTAGGTAAATATAATATATATATATATATATATATATACTTATTCGTAACCTAATCATATATATATATATATATTTATTAGCATACTTATGGCAATATGATGATATTATCGATTTAATAAGTAAAAAAAAATAATTTGATAGTATGATATTTTTGTTCAAATTAATTACATAACTTTTTTTTTGATTTACCCCACAAAAAAAAATAAAGTTAAAAACTCTATAAACAAATAAGTCATATGTTTTAAATATTAGCCACTAAATGTATCAGATCATCACAAACTTTGTTAGATTTTACAACTAATTTTGAGTCAAAGTATCTTTATAAAATTATATTTATTAAAACAAGCAATAATATTATATGTATAATAGATAATAATACTTTTTATCTAAAGAGACATACTATATAATAAATCAGAAGGAATACAGTAGTAAAATCAACACCATAATGAGGTAATAATAAGAAAAGAATCCATTTTTTGCTAAAGCAACATGGCATAATAGTAATCGGGATAACAATATAGTTTAGCTAGATTTTACTTT
This sequence comes from Cunninghamella bertholletiae, assembly GCA_037043795.1. Classification (NCBI taxonomy): domain Eukaryota; kingdom Fungi; phylum Mucoromycota; class Mucoromycetes; order Mucorales; family Cunninghamellaceae; genus Cunninghamella; species Cunninghamella bertholletiae. Next base: position 2,134,720 of record JAZGVP010000004.1, on the reverse strand, counting down.
AATACCTCATTCATATATTTATTTATTGTGAATGTATTGGTATGTAATAGTATCTACTATATAGATATAAATACATTACTATGATTGCATTACAACTATATATTAGAGGTTATAAGAAACGTACTGTTCTCAAAAGAGTAAAAAATAAAACAAAGCAAAACAAATACAAGCTTTACATATAAAAAAATAAATCTAAAAGTATATAAAGTGGATATAATTTTAATAAATTAAGCATAATATATTATTTTTATATATTACTTGATGTTTAAAAGTCATGAACACCTTCTATAAAATTATCAATTAGTGAAAAATAGGAAAAACTATAATTTAAAACTAACATAACTATAACAACCCTTTCTAAATGAGTTGGTATTTGACCTAAATTTTCGAATATTTATAATGGATATATAGCATTTATAGAGTTTAAATCTACAATAATTATCGATTAATACTTCAGCAATAAAAACAAAAAGGGTGACTAAATAAAAAAAAAAACAAAATAGTGCAAAAAAGTTTTTAAAGTTAAAGCAAGTTGATTATGGGATATAATGACAAGGTTACACGAAGATCTATTCGCATTTTGTGGGGTAAAATGCATTTTTTTTCTATATCAGACATATGAAAGTCATTTGATCACCCCAATAACTATGTGCATTATTAAAATTGAGGTTTTTTATTCTTATTTCATTATTTTACTTTTTGTACCTGTAATTTCAATATCAATAGTAATATGAATCGAGATTTAATAATTACTTGTAAAGCTGAAAACTGTTGTCAGAAAAAAAAGAAGCATATCATTTTATTACCAATGATACCTAGTAATCCCTCTGAAGGAATTCAATCTATAGCTGTTAACGAGAATAGGTTAATTATTGCTTCAAAACTATCATTAACAGAAGAATTAAGTAACGTAGTAGTAACATCACCAATAGTACTTCGTCAATTTTTAAACGATTTATGGAGGCATATTACCTATGAACCAAAAAAACCAAGTTGGAATTTTCAAACTACAGTAGTATTAGGGTTTTTACAAGCTTTTAGAGACCAAACATATACAAATAGTTTAGAATTTTGGAGACTTATGTCGTCTACACCTGCTTTATTAACACCTATCACGAGTCATATTGAAGAGGCTTCTTTTGTCATATCACCTCGACCATTAGAGTGTATTGGTATTTTACGTCAATGTGATATACAAGAAAAAGGAGATCGTATTTTACAAGCTGAGTGGATGACTGGCCTATCTTTATGGGAGCATTGTAAAGGAAAACTTTGGCCAAGCGCACCTACTTCTCTTTTATTATCATCTAAAAAAAAAAAAAAAGCAAGTGAAAAGATTGTTTTATATTTACATGGAGGTGCTTATTGTGCCATGAGTGCTCAAACTCACAGAACACTTACTCATAAAATTAGTAAATCCACTGGTCGAAGAATATTTGCCATTAATTACCGCTTGGCCCCTGAAACTCCTTTTCCTGGTGCGCTCTATGACGCTGTTCAATCATATCTTTATTTAATTGATCCTCGAGAAAAATACTATTTCAATCCAAAATCTATTATGATTATGGGTGATTCTGCTGGTAATTTATTTTCATTATTAACACTATGTTCCTATTAAAATATTGACTTATACGTTATATATATATATATATATATATATATATATATATTTATCCAGGTGGTGGACTTGCACTTTCTATGTTATTATACTTACGTGATCATGGTTTACCATTACCTGAAGGAGCATGTCTTCTATCGGTAATATTTTCTTATAAATTAATTATAGTTATGTATTATCTAATTTTATACTTTATTTTAGCCTTGGGTAGATTTGTCATTTTCCTATCCAAGTTGGAATACTGCATCATTATTTGACTATTTACCTAATAATCCTGATCAATTAAATATTAATCCACAGGAACTCTATCTTGGACCAAATTTCTCAAAATCTATGTTGCGACATCCTTATGTTTCACCATTATATGCTGATAACTTTGATTATTTACCTCCAATTATGATTCAATCAGGGGGTTGTGAATCATTACGCGATGAAATTGATGCTTTACAAAAAAAAATCAGTCAATCAAAGTCTACCTTCTTACATAATGAAGTTTATGACGTAAAAAAGAATAATATGTATTTGTTTGTTTGTTTACCGTGTATTTATTTGTTTATTTTTGATTTTTAGGACATGGTTCATGTTTTTCAAGCACTTCCATTGGGTGAATCTCCAGCACAAGCTATAGAAAATATTGGTTGGTGGGCAAGAATAGGTATTTCTATGATTTCAAAATATCAAGTTAAACACATTCCATCGCAAGATCTAGTTTTAAACTCTCTTTTGAAAAACTCGCCTGCTTTATTAGGCCGTCGACATCGTAGTATTCCTGGTTAAAAAGTTTTATAATTTATTTAGTATTTCTAGTAATGAGTTTATTAATTTGATATATATATATATATATATATTTGTAAATAAATTAAAAATGAAATTATCTCTATATTATTACACACGCACATATATATATTATATATTTACTAAGTGGTGCTCCTTAGATAATTTGATCCAAGTTATTACTGGATTTTAACATTTTTGATTGTTCTGACAATACCAATGCAAAATGCATCCCTGTATTTCCTCCAGGTTCGGATAAATTTTTTCATACTTGTTGAATCTGGATTATTTTTTTTTGTCCCTTTATTTTTATTTGTTTCCTTTTCTTATTTTCTTTATTTATTTATTTATTTCTCTTTCCCTTATTTTTTTTTTTATCATATTAGAGATTTCTTCTTTCAAGCAATACTGGAAGAAAGACATTGAATTTTTAATTTAGCCTTCTCAGTCTTTTCTTTTTACTTTTTGAACTGATACACAAATACGATCTGTAAGTCGATCAATAGTTCTCAAACGCGTTCTTCTAACACCCACAATTAAATACAAAAAGAAAGAGTTAATGATGGCATTTATTTACAAATATATGTAAAACTGGTAATAAATTGATATAAAAAAAATGTCAAGATAATAATATAAACATAATATTTTATTTAAGAAAAATAATATTCACACAGTAGTTTTAATGAGCATAAGATAATTCATTTGTTGTTTTCCTGAAAACGTTATACCATTTATCATTAGAAAATATCCAAACAAATCTATTAGGAGTTTATGCCATATTTACCATATCATCATTGTTAGTATCATCACCATCAATATTACTGAATTGATCACCGAATAAGTTCACGTGTAACCAAGAGAGAAAGAACCTTCATTACAGGATGGTGTATAATAAGTTGGTCTAATTCAGCATGTTTTGGAATGGTTAGGGATAATAGAACTTGGGCGATTGAATGTTTTTTTCCTATCAAACGACGACGGCTATTCAATAACTCAATAAAAGATCTAATGTTGTGTGCACTCTTTTCCAACTGAGTCTATTATAAAGTAATTCTGATGTTTAACTTCATAATATACACGTATGTGTGTAATTGCTTACAGCAAATAAAAATAATTTCTTCATTGTATTCATAAAGTTATACATGGAAGAAATACTGGTAGGGAATTAGACCTTACCTTGGGGGGCTGGAGCATATAATTCATCACAATCAAGGCGGGTTTATGATATTTGCCTATTTTAGCCAGATATTTGTACCACCCAAGCTGCAGCCAAACAATACGCATATTCATTCATGATTATATTTAAAACATCGCCTATAACATCCTTCCTTTCACGAACCAATTTATTCTAATCTTTATATAATCTATTGGGTTCATTGTTTTTCACTATTTCACCAGCCTCAATACTACACTAGTTATCTACCCTATCATATACAAATCTTAAATCCAATACATGGTGGAAAATTTCGTTGCATAAAAATGCCAACTCTGAAATTGAACGCAATTTTTACATGTAATCAATCTCAAAAAAATGCTTTAGACCAGGTTTTTTCGAGTTCCTGACCTCAGCTATTTAGACGTTGATTCAGCATACTTTCTATTTTTGAAGCTGTTTTGACACGTTTTGTTTTAAAATAGTTACTCCCTTTTATGCTTTAATATTTAAGTGATTTTGGAATGGCCCAAGAGACACAAAAGAAAGCCATTGATAAGAAGCTTAATAATGATAAACGTGAATGGAAACCACGTTTCAAAATTAGTGAAGTTATAACAAGATATACTGATATAAAATATAATTTGTGGGCCGTTAAAATACCTGATATATGGAACGATTTTTATATTATTCATCGTTATCTTGGAAAAGTAGCTTATGAAATAAATAAAAAATATAATGTAAAGATAAACGACTTAATAAGGATTCATAGGAACAAACTTAACTTTATCATATGCCTGACTCCTTTTGGAATGAAGGTTTAGTTAAAATGTTAGGCACATCCTTATTAAAAAAGAAAAAAGGCAACAGTACACAAAAAGAAAGGAAGAAACGAAAAAGAAGAGTACAAAGAAAAAAACACAAAAGTGAAATAAAAAAGGACTATGTATGTGATAATTTAAAAATTAACGTGATCATAAAAATCAGTCTAATTTAGAAAATACATAAATCAAAAAATTAATATAAATAACTCTCAAAAAAAAAACAGCAACGTAAAACGGAAAATAACAATAATCTTGATAACATCACTAGTACTAACTTTGGTTTAGAAAACTCTGATCTTGGTTTTTAGTTAAACAATGTCATGGTGAAATCTGAACCAAATGATACAACCTTAAATTATTATCTTTTTTTTTAGTTTCTTTTACTTGTTCTTTCCAGTTAATAAAAAGAATATTATTATCAATATTTATATGAATAAGTTTGTATTTGTAAAAAGGTGCTGTTGGTCACTAGTAATTTAAAGAATAATCAAACCCAATTTAATTTATTATTCCTTAAAAAGGAAATCACGATCAAAATGTCGGTGTGATTAGCGATTTTTCAAAATTATTTCCTTTTTTATATATTATTTTATTTTAATTATTTCCTTTACTCTTTTGATTCTGTTTACTAAATGGCTTCAGTTGGAAAAATTAATCCAAGCTATATCGGAGTTTTAAAGGAATATTCTACTCTTCTGACAAAGACCAGAATATTCTTATCTTCTCAGAAAGGTCAAAATATTCTTGTCTTCTCAGAAAGACTAAAATATTCTTGTCTTCTCAAAAAGACTCAAATTTTCTTCAACCTTGGAAAATATTTATATAAATAGCCAACGTTTTTTTTTTTTTAAAGAAAAAAGAAATTAGTTATTTTTTATTATATATTTTATATATACTTTAACTCACCTTTTATAACGTTATTTTTATTTTTTTTTATCTTCATTCTTATTTTATTTTATTTTATTTTATTTTACATTATTTAAGTTGTATCTACTTGTTATAAAAAGATACTGGTGCTCACTACTATTACTTATATTTAATTTTATCTTATAAAATTAAACTTTGTTATTAAATCCTAAAAAGGAAAATCTTATACAACACATATAAAAAAAAAATCCACAACAATTCATATTATCGTATACACTTGATCCGAAAAATATAAATACTGATACTTTGTTTAAAGAAAATAAAGATCATCTTTTTATCCACTTTTAAAAATTGTCAGCTCTTTAAACTGAATTTTAAATATCAAAATATAGGTTTATATTTTTAAACAAGGGAAAGAAGATTATTTTTATTTACTTTCAACAAAAATGCCAGTATTTATATTTTTTAGATTAAGCATATTTATAATATGAATCGGAATGAAAAAAGGATAAAAAAGGAAACTATTTGTAAAAGGAAATAATTTTGAAAACCCGCTAATCGCACCGACAAAATAAAAACATCAATTAAAAGTCAGACTTCAAAACTGACAATATTTAAATCTCATAAAATATTAACCGATATATGGATTTAAAAAGAGGTCTCACCGAGAATCGAACTCGGGCTGCCAGATTCAAAGTCTGGAGTCATAACCATTAGACCATGAAACCTTAATTAATTTTGTCAAGATCAAAATCAGTTTTCTTAGTAAGTAGCTTAGTTAAATTAATTTATTAATAATCAAAATAAAATTAATTAAAGTAAAAATAAAAATAGCAATGAAATAAAATAAAGCAAAATTGTAAAATAATTCTTACGCAAAGAATTACTAGTATAAGATTCCAGCACGAGGAATAGAATATAAATGTCTAACACAAAGACAGAAGTATAGTTCCAAAAATAACAAAAGTTAACTGTCCCTTTTTTTTTTTTTTTTTTTCAGTTTTTAAAACAAAAACTAAACGTATTTATAGTTTTTTCTAAAAGGTTTTGTGATCGACAAATTATTAATAATAATCGGTGAAGAGGAAATAGTTATGGCATCGGTAAAGAGGGAATAGACCTAGAATCGGTGAGAAGGAAATAGACATAACATAAATGGCAAGCTTGACAATAGAGCGGAGATTAAAGATGATCCGTCTTTAAAACATTTACTGTCGGAATTCTAATCTTTTTTCTAATAGGGACAGTTGGTCTAAAATTCCATTTCCTTTTATTGTTTTCTTTTTCTACTTCCATAATTGTCGGATCGTTGTTATTGTTGAACGCGTTTTCTTTTTTATTTTCCACGAAAGAATTATTTTCATTTTCATCCAAATTTATTTTATTATCAGATGCTTCGTTTCTGTTATCCTCACTATTTTCAGATAGCTTATTATTCGATTCATCGCTGACAATTTGAAATGCTATAATATTTTATTTGCTTCTATTGGCTGAAGATATAAAATATATTATTATCAGATCCGTTAGATAATAATATGATCGTCACCAAAATAAATAAGTAAAATAAAATAAAATATAGATCGACTGTTAAAATCTATAAATTATGTAAAATAACAAAATAGTGGTTCTTGTTTTATAAATATAAAACCAAAGTGATAAGTGAACAGTTAAAAGAATTTTTTATATAAAAAAAAATATAAAAGAGGATTAAAAGTTATTATTTTATTTTAGAATAGAAGTGGTTATTTTATAGTTTTTACATCTATAAAATATGTTCTTTTTAGAAAGATATTATAAATGAATATACATTTTTAAAGGATTGAACGATTAAAACGAATATTTAGATATGTATAAAAATGAAAAGAGCATTAATCTGAGTTTTAACTAAATAAATAAAAATATATAGTAGGAAAATCCTTTATCCAACTAACGATGACTTCGGAGTGTGAAAATACTATAAAACTGCTTTACTTCGTGTCAAATTTTGTCTGCGTTGAAACTATTATTAAAGATGATAGCAACAATAATACGAATGATAATAATAATGAGATACTAACTAAAGAAGATCATAAAAATATAGAAATGGAAATAGATTTGGAAAGAAGCAAAAGAAAAAGAAAATTCAAACCGATCATCCCAAATCAACGAAGAAAAATTGAAACACCGCTTGAGACCATTGTAGTCAAGAAATTTGATCACTATTAATCTCCGCCCTATTGGCAAGCTTTCCTTTTTGAAATCAACTACCCGTTTCTATTTATGCTATGCCTATTTCCTATTACACATCTCTTCACCGATTATTATTAATAATTTATTCAGTTACACCATCTTCTAGAAAAACTATAAATATGTCAAGTTTTGTTTAAAACCTTCTTTTTGAAAAATTATTAACTTTAAGTTAAGATTTTATATATTTACTGCGTGTAAATATTAATTACTAGTTCTTGCGTAGAACAACACATTATATTATATTATAATTCTTGCGAAGAATAACAATCTATTTTCTTACTTGTTTTATTTTATTTACTATAGTTTAGTTTATTTTACTTTATTTAATATATTAGACTTTTATATTTATTTTAGATTTTTATTCTTTTATTTTATTCTTTTTTTTATTTTATTTTATTTATTTTTAAAAAATACATCTTGCTTATTTTTACATTAAAATTATTTTTGTTACCTATTTGATTCAATCTTCCTCTGACAATTTTGTCAGCGATGAATCAAATCATAAACTTTTGGAAAATAGTGATTTTAACAAGGAAGAAGCAATGGATGAAGACAGAAATAACAATAAGCTAGGGGACGTATCAAATAATAATAGTTCAACAATTATGGAGGTAAAAAAAGAAAGTAATAAAAGAAAATGGAACTTCAAACCAACCGTTCCTGCTAGGAAGAAGATTAAGGTTCCGCCAGCGAATGTTTTAAGGACCGACCAACTACTAAAGATAATGATGGATTCTTCTGGACATTTTGATCACTTTAAAACACCGATTCGAAAAAGATATATATAAAGGCCATGATCAAACGACAAAAGAAAAAGGAACAACAAGAAGTTCAATACTAACCTTTTTATATACTTTCTGTCTTCGCGTTAGACATTTTATTATCCCATTCCTCGCGTTGGAATCTTACTTTATTAATTCTTCACGTTAGAATTATTTTACACCTTTATTTTTATTCTTATTTTGTTTTATTTTATTTTAGATTTCTGATTGTTAATAAAGACCAATATAATAAAAGTTTACTAAGAAAATTGATTTAGCTCTTGACATTTTTGTCGGCATTGAAACTATTATTGAAGATAATAAATGTAACAATCTACTAACTGAAAATGAAAATAAGAATATAGAAATAGGAAACAGAAAGGAAATAGAGTTAGAAAGAAATAAAAGAAAAAGAAGATTCAAACCAATTGTTCCTAACCAAGAAAGAATAATTGAAAGCCCACCTGTCGTAACTCTAGCTCAAGGAAATGATCATGATTAAAACAGCGACTTATTGTCCAAGCTTTTTTCTTTTATGCAATACCATCTCTTATCCTACTTCACTGAATATTATTAGTCATTTTAATTAGTTACACCATCTCTTAGAAAAACTATAAATACTTCAAGTTTTGTTTAATTATCTCTCCTCTCTTCCTCACTTAACTTCAAGTTAATATTTTTAGTTTATTGCGAATAAACACATTATTGGTTCTTGCGCAGAGCAACAGTTACTTTTTGATTATAATAATCATTTATTTTTATTTAAACTTTAATATTAATTTTTCTGTTATTTTATCTATCTTGTTGTATAATAAAACTATTTTTATTTACTATTTTACTGTTACCTTTTTAGATCAATCTTCCTCTGACATTTTGAGATGTTAATGACGCATTGTTGTAGCCCATACAGTTTTTAATGTTTCTGAAATTAAATTTTATATTATTATACTTTCTTATTTATATATATATATATATATCTGGAATTGGAAATTTGAATAAAAGACATCTTTATCTCTCTTTCGCGTATTGAACACTTGATTTTAGTTTTGTTATTTTGTTCTGAAGATTATTTTTTTATTTTTTGTTTGATTTTGTTATCAGATCTTATTAAATTTGACGAATAGATTTAATTAAGGTTTGGCATTTATTTAATCGTTGCATTTAATTTTATAAACCATATTATATTATATTTTATTATATTTTATTTTTTTATTTTGAACGTTCCCCTTATAAAACTAAGTGCCTCACGTATCAGTTTTGAGACGACAGAAGCACGTCTTTGTAGCCATTTCGTCTCTGCCCTGAACTATATATATATTTTATTTTTATTTTTAACGGAGATACAATTAAATGTAAAATATTACCTCAAATCGAATTCAATAAAAATCATCTTTACTCATATTTCTTTCTAGTATCGATCACTTTTGGATTTATTTTGTTTAAGTTTCGTTTACGTTATTTTATTTTATTTTTGTTTTAAAATTTGAATTAGTTAAATTAATTTTATTCCTAATTAAGAAATTATTTTATTTTATTTTATTTATTCTGTTTTATTTAAGTTATTATTTTGTTTTATTGTTAAACTTGATACGAATTATCAGTTTGATATATTTATTTATTTACTTTGTTATAGACACACTTGAATCTAGCCACTTCAAGTTGCGGCACCACACGTATCATGGTTGAGACGATAGCGAGATCACTTTAAAGTGAAATCATTTATCATCTCTATACCATATATATATATATATATATATATATATTTAATTCTATATTATGATCAACCTTATTTATTTTGCATTTATATTATATTATTCAATTATTATGACGTCGATACAAATTAATACTATATATTTATTAAGAAAATCGAATTAATAAAACATCATCTTTACTCTCTCTTTTGCGTATTGATCACTTGGGTTGAAAGAAAATATAATAATTGCTGTGTGTTTTATAGAAATAGTTTAGTTTATTTTTAAGTCTGATGTTTTTATTTTATTTTAGTTTTATTTATTTAATTTGTTTTTGTTAAAGAGTAAATCCTGTTTATTCTTTTGTTTTATTTTATGTTATTTTATTTTATGTTATTTTATTTTTATATTTACACTCTTGAACCTAGTCACTTCAAGTAGAAACACCACACGTATCATGGTTGAGACGGTGAAGATTCATCTTTGAAGTTATCTAGTTCCTGAATTTATTTTTTTTTATTTTAATATTTTAAAAACCGAAATCATATAAATAATTAAATCAAATTAATCTTAATAAAAATCATCTTTACATCTTTTCTTTTCCGTATCGATCATTTATAGTTTTGAATAGTTTAATACGTAGACTGTATAGTTATTGATCAAATTATTTATATTGTTTGTTTTGTTTATTTTTATTTTATTTGTTGAATACTTATTCATTTCGTTTTATTTTATTTTATCTATTTTTGTTTTATTATACTTTAATTTATTTTATTCATTTTAATTTTTACTATTTATTTTATTATATATTTTGATTTGATCAAGATTATTTTCTTTTTCCCAAATCAATTTATATATTTATTTATATTATACACATATTCTACAACTATTAAATCTAGCCACTCCAATACGAAACACCTCACGTAACATGGTCTGTCAGTGTTGAATACATTAGTGCATCTAACGAAAGTAATAATCGCCAATTACCTGAAATAAAAAATAAAGACAACAATGAAGTCCATAAAGAAACACGTAAAAAAAGAAACGAAGATAATAGTTTATTTAAAAAGAATATTAAAAACAAAACTAATGCTAGTGATGAGCTCACTAAGGAAGTTAAAAAAAGTGATGATTTCACAAAAGAACTAATAGAAGATATGGAAATAGTAAAAGAAAGATATAAAAAAAAAAGAATTTTAAACCAAAAATACCATTCCAAAAAAAGAGAATTGAAAGCTCGACGACGAGACCAGTTACAAAGGAAAAAGATGATCTTCCAAGTGATGATTCTTGTTCAGAAGAACTAAAGTAAATTAATTAATTTTTATAGTATAATTTGATGATTACACATTTGCTGATAAAAATTATAAAAAGAGCTGTCAAATTATATTATGATGCATCTTTATCTACTCTTGGATACAACTTGATTTTAAGGAACCCTTGCGAAGGACGTGCTTATATCATCTTGTATATTTTATAAAACTATATTTATTTTATCTGTTTTATTATTCTAGTTATTTTGCTTATTTTATTTTGTTAAAATTATTCATTAATAAAAAAAAAGAAAGAAAATATCTACATATATTTGTATTGACCTATGGCTGACAGGTCAAAAAGTTATTATTTATATTTTGAAGTTACTATTTTCTAAATTATCATTATTGGTTTTTCATATTATTTTATTTTAATGTATTGGAAAAGTTGGTAAAATTTTTTTTGTTGGATTAATTGAATAGTTGTATATATTTACTTTTTTAAAATATGAAGGAAAAAAAGTGTCTAAATTTCAATACAGTTTTGTTTAAAAAAAGTGAAAAACTGCATGTATAGAATTATTTTCCTTTAATAAATCATTGTAACATCCCTCTTTCTTATGGTCCCATGATTGAAATGTCTGTCTAAAATATATTTATAGCCAATGTTATGTCTTTGAAATATAAATATATGTCAATAATAAATAATGATCGAAAAGATAAAGAAAATTTGAAAAGGTCGTCACTTGAAATAACTACTATGCCGGGATTTTAAAAAAAAAATAATTCAATAAAAATATGTATTTTTAATCTTTATTTTTATACTTCTCTTTTCATATTTAAAATCAATGGTGAGAAAAAAATAAACAAATATATAGTAAATCACAATCATGGTTAATATTTTACTATTAAATATATATATTATCTTTAGACTGTGCACACAATTCTTTTAATCCAGCCAAATAATAATCCAAGGTATATTATAAAAGAAAATAGAACAAAAGGCAAAGACACACGTATTGAATTTTCTTTTTTCATATTTATTTATCTAACAATACTTATTATTATCAAAATGTTTTAATATTAGTACACGAACATACTAGTAAGACAAATAACAGCTACACATATATATATAAATATACACGCATATATATATATATATATATATATATTAACTTATGACTTATAATATTATTGAAAATAGTGATTTTGAAACCGTAGCCTTGGCTATGAATCGTACGTTGAATATGGATAAGAATGATAATAAATGTTTAACTTTATTTGTTTATATTTATTATATTTTTAGATATAGCTAATTTATACGAACAGTATCTTTTAAAAGAAAACCCAAGATTGTCACAACTTCAATATAGGTAGTTATATGTATTTATTTATATATTAACTAAAAACTTAAGACTTATATATATGTAAATACGATAGGGCTGAAGATTTGCTTCGGTATATAGATCAACATAAAGAGTTTGTAGCGTTAGTTTTAGATCCTAATACTAATGTAAGTATTGCGATCTTTTTATATTAAACTACAAATGGTAATATTTAATATATTCATTTATTTTTGAATAGTCATATAAACCACATAATCAAACATGGATTAAAGAGAGGTTGGTTAATCATTTAAGTAATCAACAACAGCGCCAACAGCCATCATTCAATAAGCCTTTACAACCAAGAGGACGGGGCAACCGTAGATTTTAATTTCATCGCCATATAAAATTCAATTGGTATTTTATGATCTACTTACATATACAAATTTTAAAATTTTTTCTTTTCCCTTTTTTTTTTTAAGAAAAAAGAACAGCTTACCAAAAATTAATAAATTAACATATTGGAGTTAATGCATATATTGAAAAAATGGATCACTGAAATTGCTTAAAAGTGTTACAGCTTTTAAACCTATATATATTTGGGATATGCTACCATTTATTGCTGATACAACTGCCGCACGCTAAAAAGATACAATGAGGTATTAATGTAATATATATTTTAGATTACTGTTACAAAAATATTTTCAATTATAAGTATCAATGATTATAAATGTTATTGTTATATAAATATGCATTTATAAAAAATAAATTTACATACTTTGTACATAAAATTTTATTATAGTTTAAAACAAAAGTTGATTTATATATTTTTAGTAAAGGTGAGGATCTTGTACTGATAAATAATATCATCGACTTAATGTAATTGTTGTAAACTAAATATGGTAATAATGCTGATGTTAAAATATTATTTTAATAGACAGAAGTTTTTTTATTCTTGTTAAGTACTGGTGCTACATGTCTTGATTTTTTTACTTATTATTTAAATTTACCTGTTGAATAATAATTTTGAATTAAACTATAATTAAATGCATACTTAGAAGTATATTTTCTAAAAAATAAATGGTTTAAGCTTTTTGTATGAGGTATTATGAAATGAATATTGGAATAACTTGTTTATATTTCTGCTTATATGGATGTTATTTATATTTTCTTTTTATGCTTATCCATATGTTTATTATTATAATTATTAAATATAAATATCCTAATCTTTATAATATAAATTAATTGGTCATTTGCGTGTTTTTTAATTTTCGACATCGTTTTTTTTTTAAAAGTGATAAAATAAACTTCAAATCCAGCTTGACTGTATCCACGCACCTTATGTCCATTTTAGTCAAAAAGCTTTCAAAATGCTTTTGTGGAGTTTATATAAACCTCTTTTATTTTTTATTTTGTTATTTTTCTCTCCTCTTTCTTTCAGTATCATCTTCCTCTCATTATTGTTACTACTACTACTATTATTATTATTAGTATATATTATATATTATATATTATATATTATAAACCACCTAAAAAATTAAAATATACATATATTTTAATTTAGTACTCTCTTTTCACTTATTACTGTAGTTTTTTTAGTAATATTAAAGACATATTGCAATCATCAAACTTTCAGGAGCAGATTTAATTATACATATTTATTAGGTATATATATATATATATATATATGTAAAGTGTTTTAATATTATTATTTAGTTTATTTATACATTTACTATTTTGAAACTATTGTGTGTATAATTTATTTCAAATATATAGTTATGGCTGAATACACTTTTAAACCAGTAATACGTTTACCAAAAAGTAAAACAGAACAGTATAACATTGAACCAATAGGTAATACAATAGTTTCAGAAACACTCTTTTTAAAGTCATTTCCATCAACTATTAATGAAAGCGAACTGCGTCAATTGTTACATCAATATCAACCTATAGAGTAAGTAAAATGTCTATTTTTTATTTTTATGTATTAATTTATTGGAGAATGGGTTATTGTGGTATGGGGTCTGTGTAGGAGTTTTAATATAAGGATCATTTGCATTCAAAGATGTAACATCTTTTATTTGTTGATCTTATTTTTTAATTAATTTTTTTATATTATTTAGAATTCAATTATATCGACATAATGGTGAAGGTTATATAAGGTTTCGAAATGCATCTATTGGTAAAAATAATAATATTTTTCTTTTTTTTTTGGGGGGAGAGTGAAAGAAAAAAATTACTCAAATGATATATCTGTTTCATATTAAAAAATCTAGCTGATCAAGTCTACGCTTTATATCAAGATCATCAATTCAATAATGGTACAAAACTACATTTTAGTGTATACCAAGATGCTTCACTTGAAGCAGAAAGTATGCTACTCAAAGTAGATAATTTACCAAAATATTTCGAAAGTACTGCTCTTTATGATCTCTTTCGTCCTTTTGGTCCTTTAGCTATTTGTAAATTATTGTTGGAACCAGAAGACTCGGCATTTCATGGTTCTGCACTTATTCAGTATTTTTGTCATGAAGATTCAGAAGAAGCTATCCAAGCTATGGTATATATATTATTAATATTATAATGAATTAATAACAATGCGAACAATAGAAAAAAAAGTATTAATACCCCTATTTTCCTTTTTAATATTATAATTATAGCATGGTCAAATGGTGGATAGAAACAAAATGTAAGGAGAGCAAGTGATAATAATAATGTTTTAGTAATATATAGGATTGAGTAAAGGGGTTTTGATAAATCAAAAAAAGCTTTTGTTTTCTTTTATTCATTATTATTATTATTTATTTTATATAGAATGGTGGAATCAGCTATACCTAATGATTATTATCAAAAATCGGTAAGTTGATTAATTTTTGGGGGGTGAAAGAGGAGAGAGAGAGGGGGGAGTTAAAAAAAGAAAAGGTCCTGACTTTATTGTGTATGGTGTGTGTATTTTATTTTTATGGGCATCTGGTGTAATAAGTTAAATAAACAAAAATGTAACTGACTTTATCCATTTTCCTTTCTTTCTTTCTTTCTTTCTTTCCTTCTTTCTTTCCTTCTTTTTTTGGGTGTTTTTTATTTTTTATTTTCTGTATTCTTTTCACTTTTATATTTATTTTTCTTTTAATATTTTTTTCATATTTTAGACTTTCTCATCCTCATTGCCTATGACACCTGATAAAGTATCAGATCCAAATTATGTTGATGTAATGAATTTATATATTAAGAATTTGGATCCAAAAGTAACAAACAATGATCTTTTTAATGCTTTTCGAAGCTTTGGCCGTATTGTATCTGCTCGTGTAATGACAAATCCTACTACTGGTCAATCAAAAGGATATGGTTTTGTTAGTTATAATCGAACGGAGGAAGCAAGATCAGCTTTGGAACACATGAATGGCAAAATGCTTTATTCAAAACCATTGGTAGTATCTTATCATGCCCCTAAAAAACCACGACAAACACCCCAATCTTCATCTCCACCAGATTATTCTTATCAAGATTCACCATTGAGGAACCATCGTCAAGATAGTATAAATTCCCCACCAAATACAGTCTCAACTGCTGTCAATGGACTAGGTATTGATAATGTTGATCAAATTGCTATTGATATTAAAGATTTATCAATCGGGCAAAATCATTCTACTGTTTCTTCTTTTCCTCTTCAACGCAAGGTATATATATATATATATATAAGTATATGTTATTTTATCTCTTCAAAAGAGTACAAAACCTATAATATTCTTTCCTAAATACTATTTATCTACTTTATATAGACTTCAATCACTGATAATTATATAATGATGCAACAAGTGCGCATGTCTCCTCCTTTTTCATCTTCTCCTATGTCAGGTAGTACTACTGGAGGTCATTCTTTAGCATCTTTAGCATCAGGACTTAGTATACAACAACCTCCATCACAGCAGCAATTTGGTCATAGTTCCTCTTTACCTTCTTCTGGTATTATGAGAGACTTTAAACAAACAACAGATGGAAGACCTACGTTACGCCGAAAATCATCTTTAGAATCTATTAGTACAGTAATGACAGAATCAAGCGCTAGTATACAGAGACAAAAATTAACTCAAGCTGTTATTCAATGTGATATACCTTTTGATAATCATAACTTGGTTACAGAAATAGTAGATATGCTATTAACATTGAAAAAGAAAGAAAGATCATTATGTTTATTTAATCAAGATTTCCTTAAATCAAAAATCGCTTTAGCATTAGAAGCTTTAGAGACTTTCCATGAAGAAGAAGAAGAAGAAGAAGAAGAATTTGATCAAGATAATGAGCAGGAACAGTTATTGCAACAAATGTAAATAATAATAGTAATAATAACAATAATAATAAATTAAACAATTGAAATATATGGAATAACATTTATAAATTTTCGAATGAAATAGGTTACCAAAGCAAATTTCTAAAAAAGAAATTGTATCAATTCCAGGGTCTTCACCATCCCCTATATCATTACCAACAAAAATTACTAGTAGTACAACAACGGTTAATTCTTCAGCTATTAAAAATATTATTGGAGAATCAAAGAGAGAAGATGATATTCCTAAATCTATTCCAGTTCGCACATCAAAAGCTATTCCTATTGTAGCACCACCAGCATCATTTACAAATAGTCAGCATCAATATAGTAATAATACATCTACTTTAAAAATTTCAAACACTAATGAATTAACCATGGAACAAAAAGAAACAATCGATTCTTTAATAGAAGCAATGGAAGGTAAACCAGTTCATGAAAAGAAACAGTTATTAGGTGATCGACTCTTCCCATTAGTTAAAGCAACAGGTACTAAACAAGCTCCAAAAGTAACAATCCGATTATTAGATACAGTTGATTTACTTGAATTAGCTGCATTAATGTTTGATAAAGAGGCATTAAAAAAACAGGTGGATATTGTTAATAGTGCTATGAAACAATAACCTTATAAATACAACAATTAATCAATTATCTAGATATATAGTATTAGAAGGGTAGTTTTCTTTCTCTTTTTTTTTGTTTTTTTTTTGTTTTTGTAGCGATTTATTTAATTCATTTATTATAATGTCTCATTTCTTTTTTAATGAAATACCCTCTTGTTTTTCCTCCTTTTTTTTTTGCCCCTCATCATCTTTTTTATATATATTTACAACTGTATACCATCTTTTCTTTTACTCTTTTTCTCCTATTATTAATTCGATTTTCTTTTACTTTATTTTATTCTTATTCTCCTCTTAATTTTTTTTTAGATTCATGTATTTTTTTTTTTTTCAATTGAATAAATACAAGTACAAATATACATGAGAAATTTGTATTTTTTATTTTATTATCAGGTGCATTTTATATTGATTGATTTTAACTTTAATGTTAGGAATGGTATTCAACCAATGAGCGAAAGGAGCTTATCTTTTTATTTTGAAATCCAGTTGGCATAATTTTTTTATATGATAAACGAAGTAGGGCATAGTTTTTTCATTTTAATACAAAAAAAACAAAGTAGAGTAGTATTATTATATTAAATAAAAATAATCACATGAGTTTCAACGTGAATTATTACTGTATATCATTAAATAGCAAATATATTAATCATTATACATTTCTGAATTTAAAAACCAGTCTTTTAATTTTAAGCTGGATTTTTTATTCTTTCACCATCTTTCTTTTTCTTTTTAATTTATTGTTTTATATTTATATTAACAATTTGAATGTTACAAACCGAGAAAGATGTAAATATAAAAACGCTACTTTCTGTATTTAATATTAATGTATAAAATATAATAGTCTAATTTATACATTATTTTCAATCAATAAAGAAACCTTTAGGAAAGCATGCAATTCGACTTATTAGTTTTCTCCAAGAATGTTCACTCCTTGGCAGTTTATCTGTAAGAAATAACAATAATAATAAGCTTAAATAAAAATGTATAATTTTAACTTTTTGGTATTAATATATTTAATGATAATATAGGGATTTCGCCATTTCGAAGTTTGTATGAGAAGTAGAGAAGAACTTTTACTAAGCTTACTTCCACCTTCTGTTTTGGATAGTGAAAAGTATATATATGTATATATGTATATCATATTTATTGAGATAATATAATAATAATTTATTATTATATATAAGTAGAAAGAAAAATTTGATGTCATCTACTCATTTATTAGATGAAGCTTATATCAATGTAAACCTTTTTTTCTATATATATGAGCATATATAAAATATTTTTGTTTAAAAGAATCTGATATAACTAACTGTCATTATCTTTTTTTTTTGCTTTTTCTTTCTAAGGAATATGATCGCACAGTATTCGTTTTGACTGGTTATTCTGTGTACAATTGTCCATATATTTATGCTTGGGTAAGATGTATAAAGAATGAAATTTTAAAATTAATTTAATGACAAATATATATGTTTATATATGATAGAAACGATCACAGCACCAGGATACTATTCGTCACATGATTAATTCAGTTGAGACAGATGTTCCTCTAAGATTAGAATCAACTATTTTATGGGCAACTAAAAGTAATCATAAAAAAAATGATAATTTGTTTAGCCAACTGATTTTTTATTTACTCATTTTTTAGGTGTTGCATTATGGGAAATGGTATGGGAGTTGATATCGCGAGTTACATGGCCAAGCCCACAAAATCCGTTTGAAATAGATTTTGAATATTTGGATCGAATACCTTTGCCACAATCTTTATTTTTGACTGGAGGATTATTAGAATTTTTACAGACACTTTGGGTACAAGCAGAACCGAATGTAAACTTTATTGAAAATGGTAATAAATAAATAATAAAATGGCTATTAACTTTATATTGACAAATTATTTTTTTATAGTATATTCAGATATACAGATTCTTCAACAGCGTCACTTACAATTGATGCGTGATTATACTCATAAAGTAAATGAAGCACCATCTTAAAAATAAATAATAAACTTATTTTAATTATATAATTATTTAGTTCAAGTCTAAATTATAAACACATATTTTTTCTGTTTTCAATATGCTTAATTGATTCTTCCTCTCTTATAATTGTACATATTATTTATACTAAAAGATAAAAAAAAATATATATGTAAAGTACTACTAATTTATTTATAGCAGAAAAATATATTCTAATAACTCAGTATACACTTTGTGAACTATGATAATCGTTTTTGAAGTTAATTACTTAGATAATGAAAATTCCATTGGCTGTAATACATTTCAATTTTATTTATATATATATAAATCAGTGCGGACAAAACTCCTAACACAGCCTAGATAGACATAACATAAAAAGCCAGGAAGCAATTAAAAAGATAGACTTATTTATACCAAAATCGCCCTATATGAGCGATTTTTTAGTATTTGGAAGCGTTTGAATACTCCTAAAATAGCTAGGTATTTTTTGGACTATCTTGGATGATTCTCCAGACAGATATATATATATATATATATAGATATATTAATGCAATTTATATTATATTAATAAAGAGGAATAAAAATATAACACTTTATTAAAAAGCAAGAAAAAATAAATAATACATGTATAAGAAAAAGCCATTATAATACGCGATTTTTTTCCTTTGAAGATAAGCGTAAGGTGCGAGCACGACTTTTATAGTCATCCCAAGGGAAGTAAGCCCCACAAATACGACGGTGACCAGTAAAAGCAGAGCGACCATGAAGAACACGCCAATTATCAAAAGTAACAACACGACCAGGAGGCAAAGGATCCCAATATTCATTTTTGACATCAGTTAATAATTTATGCCATTTAAATAAAGCATCGTAAAAGTAGTCTAATTCTGAAATAGATAAATGATTTAAGGTAGATCTATCATCATTGTTATATCGAATTTGATATAATTCTCCTTTACTATTATGATTTAAAATAGGATAAGCACGAGGAGTAGGTACAATTAATACATTTTCGTCGCCAGCTGAATGGGTAGGGATTAAAGTTTTTGTCAAAGTCTCATAAGCTTCAGGATGCTTTTCTTTTAATTGAGTTGCTACTGCGAATCCATCAACAAACAGAGAATCTCCACCTTTCCCATTGAATTCCAATTTATGAAACATTTGAAGTCCGCTAAATAGAAAGGATGATAAATTAGCCATTCATTAGATAATGTTATATATATATATTACCTTGGTTCAGTAAAATAAGTATTATCTGTATGAGCGCCTAGAGCTAACTGAGTATAGGCAGTATCAGCATGAGCTAAATCAGCAGTAAAAGACCACATTCCTTTTGAATAATGAGTTTCTCTTAAAAAGGATATTCTTCTAGCTAGTTTTTCAGTATCTTCTAAAGTTGAAGGTACATTATCAACAAAAGCAAGGCCATCAATTTCTATTCTATAAAGCCATTCTGATAAAGCTTCATCTGTATTAATAACATCATCAAAATATAATGGTTCCCTTTTATTTGTTAAAGTATCAGCAAATTCATTAGCCGTCCAAATATTTTTTTTTTCTGTAGGCTCTAAAGGATCAAAAGTTAAAGATTTATGCTGTAAAAAATCACCATGAGTTTCAATCCAATCATATGCATAATTACTATTATGACCATCTTGCCAAACTATATTTAAACTATTTTCTTCAGACGTTATTGAGTTGGGTTGGATATTTCGATCAATATGAAAAGTATTTACTAAACGCTGTCTTGTTACTGAATGATAACATTCAGAACAACGACAATGATCTCTCAGCCAAAAGTAAGGTAAAGTATAAACTGTATTATTATTACTAGCTGTTGTTACCTTGACATGACGTTTTTGTTGTTCAAGTACTCTGACGTTAGTGCTATATAATTTTGAAGAAATAACAATTGATGTTGTAATTCCATTTTTTTTAAAAAATGCAAATTTATTCCTTTTCAATAATGTTCTTAACATATTTACTGAGATAAATAAATAAATAATTAAAAGAGAAAAGTAATAAAGAAAGGAAGAAAATAAATAAAGAGCCACAAAAAATAAACTAAACCATGACATATATGGTGTAACCAGAAGAACCAGTTAAACACAACTGCTGTACCGGAATCTCAATTTAATTTGTGTGAAAAAACAACACCCAGGATTATGGATACTTTTCAATCATTGTGCCTTTTTCAGGACATTACAAATTGAAAACAAAAAAAAATCATGCCAAAATAATATTTCTATATATGGCGGACGATAATTATTACAAAGCTCAAATTTACACCAGCATGCACATATATATATGATTATTGCTAAAATAGTGGTTAAATATATATTCATAAAGATCCAACACAAATAGATCATATCATTCAACTAAGATTTTTCTTCCAGCTTATATAATTAATTAACATAGTTTAAATGGAAAAAAGGTGGAGAGGGAGGGGAGGGGAGGGCAGGAGCTATAACTAATCATTAAATTTGTATGCATAAGAAAATTTAAACTATTAGTTTTAGTATTTGTAAAAAATTGGGCGTGGAAAATAAGTTGACGAAAAATGAGTAAACTTTGTTAAAAACCAAGTTTAAACCAAATTCATTTACTTTTTAACCTTGTATAAAAATATTATACTAGGTAACTGAAGAGAACAGGAAATGATAAGTCTTTAATTTTTGATAAGCAAGCAGGTTGAGAAAAGTAAATTTACTCGAGGACTATCAAAAAGAGTGACAAAAGATATATTTGCTCTAATTATAAAAAATCATTTCAATTTGTTTTGGAATTAATGTATGGGAAATAAAGTTAACTCTCACAAAAGTTTTAGAATTAATATTGAGATTTAAGTATATAGAATGTAGATTTATGTAGTACGCATACCCAATTAGTTTAACCAATTTTATTGTCTTGTAGCCTTCAGCATCTTATTCAGTCTCTTTCCTCTTCAAACAATAATAAAAAATAAATAATATTAAACTACGCCACTTATTGTAGATTGAGTCCGACACTTGCTACGACAAGTGCTACGACAATTGCTGCGACATGCAACTCTATTATTGATAATAAAGGTTGTTCATAATATATAACATTAGAACGTACGCAATTTATATTTTGAGTCATTCATCTTTATTTTTAAAACAGTAATAAAAATAATAATAATGATAATAATAGTAAATATAATATATATAAAATAAAATAAGTTTGATATTGTTTATAGCTTTATATTTAAAATATAAAGCATGCGAGTATTACAGTTGTACAATATATTAAAATCATACCCCTGTACAATAATTATAAAACGTGATGAGCGGGTGGCTTGATTTTTCAAATATAAATTGACTTAATTCGTTTCATTAAATGTTTCTTATTTAATTATATATATTATGACAACTATATTAAAAAGCTATAAAATTAAACCTTCACAACCTATAAATGAAATAAAAACATTCAAACTAGATGGTTTAGACAAAAATAATTACTTTTATACAACAGTTTACTTTGGTTATTCTAATAGTCTTTTCCCTACAGAAATTGGTAGCTATGAACAAATAGTAGACAAAATTAAAAAAGATTTATCAATTTTACAAAATGATTTTCCCATGATTTCTGGTAGTATTGAATATAATTATGAAGAAAATGATGCACAGATTATATATGATGGAAGTGGTGTTGTACTAATTGAAGCAGAAAACAATGATATAAATATGGATGATCTTACAATTTTAAAAAACAATTATGATACTACATCATCAAAAAGTATTTCTGATATGTTTTCACCTGATCTAAAATATCTGAAAAATGAATATAATGTCCAACATTTCCCATTTATCGTACAAGTTACAAAATTAAAATGTAATTCAATTATATTAACTTTAAGTAATTCACACATGATCATGGATGGTTACTCTTATGAATTATTACAAAAAGGATGGAAATCAATTTCAAAAGGAGTGGATTATATCAAACCTGATGAAAAAAGAATTAATTATAACGAAATTAAAAGTCCAAGTTTAATTCCCGAAGGATGGATAGAAATACCTAAACAATTTTTATTTAAGGAACCATCAGAAGAATCTCGACCTACACCTTCTTTTCGGCTCCATTTCTCTAAAGATAAAATTAACAAGTATAAAGAAAAATTAAACAACTTAATAAAAGAAGAAGATAAGACCAAATATGTTACTTCAGATGAAATTATATGTTCTATTATATGGAAAGTGATTACACGACATAGAAAATTGGATAAAAATCAAAACACAGCTTTTATTAGACCTACAAATATAAGAAATATAATAAAACCAATGGTATCTGATCGTTCTTTTGGCAACTTAGCAATTATGCATGGCATCAATTTATCTTCAGAAGAAATACTTTCATTAGATCATTTACAAATCATTAAAAAAATACAATTACAAAAGGAGTTATACAATAAGGATAAGATCTTACAAAATTTCAAGTACTTTTCAGAATTACCTTTTGATAAAGCCTTAGTAATGGATTTTGTTGGACTAGCTCAAAATAATATTTTTATCAATTCATGGAGTAAATTTACATCTTTATCATCATTTAATATTGGCTTTGGTAATAATAATTTTGTGTGTTTGCCACCACTTATGAATGGTGCAATTTTATTACTACCTTCATGTTTTACTCAAGAAGAAGGAATTATAGCTCATGTATATTTACAAGAAAACTTATTACAAGAGTTAAAAAAGGATAGTGATTTATTAAATTATTTATGCTAAAAAATTAAATATATTAGTTTATTATTATTGATTATTTATAATAATAATAATAAAAATGAATTTTCTGTTTATGACCTATGGTATAACAATATTTTGGTCTTTGGGAATTTTAGAACTGATCTACTTTGGGAATTTTTTTTTCTGCATAAAAACTTATGTAATTATAGCACTAATTTTGTAGTCGAAGTTTTTTATTTTACACTAACAAACTCCGAAAATGGCTTATGGTAAAAGAAATTCAGTGGAAGCTTGTACTATGCATTAACCAATAGGATAATTGATAATTTAAAAACTAGCCGAAAGATTCTAATTTATTTATTTTTTATTTTTATTTTTATCTTTCTTTCCTTTTTTCTTTCTTTCTTTCTTTTTTATTGTCGAGATTTTTCTTCTACTTTTTAATATATTATGGTAGTAATATTACAAAATATAATTGATACACATATTCATTTTTGGCAACGAGAAAACATATACGTACCATGGCTAAAAGGAACAATATTTGATACAGATAAAAGTATAGAAGAGTATAATGATAATGTCCAAACGGTTGGAGTAAGAAAAGGGGTCTATGTAGAAGTTGATGTAGATTCAAGACATGGTTTAGTGGAAGGGGCTTGGATACATGACTATATTAAAAATTATCAACAAAAAGTTAACAATCAAGAAGTGAAAGGATTTGGTGGAATTGGAGCAGTAGTAGCATACGCTCCCGTTGATCAAGGTAAATATGTTCGGCCATATTTAAACTTATTACAGCAGTTAGTAGGTAAAGATTTATTGCGAGGAATTAGATTTATATTGCAAGATTCAGGAAGGGATCCAAATCGAATGATTACTTCAGATTTTATTGAAGGAGTTAAAATAGTTGGAGAAGAATTCAATTTAATATTTGAATTAGTCATTAATTCCCATCATCACCCTCAGCAATTTCCTCCATTAATAAAGCTAGTCTCATTATGTTCTAATGTTACTTTTGTATTAGATCATATGGGCAAACCTCCTTGTTATAGTAAACCAGGTGAAAGCGATTTTAATAAATGGGAAGATTATATAAAAGAACTATCAAATTATCCAAATATTTTATGTAAAGTATCAGGATTAATTACTGAATTGGAAGATGTAAATATTACTGCAAATCAATTAAAACCTTTTATACAGGTAGCCCTTAAGTATTTTGGTATTGATCGATTAATGTTTGGTGGTGATTGGCCTATTTGTACATTAAAAGGTACTTGGATACAATGGGTTCAAGTTTTAAATGAGATTATTAAGGATTGGTCATTGGAAGATCAAAATAAGTTATTTGTATTTAATGCTCAAAGGTGTTACAAGTTATAAAAAAAGTTTGAATATCCGATCATATAAGGACTCTATTTCTTTTTTTTTTTTTAATTTAATCTTTTTATTTAATCTTTTTTTTTCAATTTCTTTTTCTTTCTTTCTCTCATATATTTATATATTATTTTTAAATATTTGATTCTTTAAATTTAACTTTTTTATAAGTAGCGAATACCCAGATTTATTTAAAATAAATACTATTCCTAAGCATATAT
The DNA here is from genome assembly GCA_037043795.1 of Cunninghamella bertholletiae. Taxonomy (NCBI): domain Eukaryota; kingdom Fungi; phylum Mucoromycota; class Mucoromycetes; order Mucorales; family Cunninghamellaceae; genus Cunninghamella; species Cunninghamella bertholletiae. The sequence continues at coordinate 2,109,013 of JAZGVP010000004.1, read as the reverse complement.
ATAAATGTCTCACCACATGATGTCAGCTTCCTTATCCGTCCCAACAATAAAAGTAAAAAAATAAAAAAGATAAAGAAATGAAAATAGAGTAATAATAACAAGTTTTATTAAATTAGAAATCGATAGAATTACCACCTACACCAACGTCCTCCTATTGCCGTTCAATTATCTCAAGAGATGACTCTACTAAATTAGCTTGTATAAATACAAATAGTTCGATGGGTAAAAAAAAAATATTTTTTTCCACCCCTTGGATGTTTACTGATTTTTAATATACTTATTTGTATTTATTTATATTTATTTACTTATTTATTTATTTGTTTATTTGTTTATCAATTCTAGAAAAAATAGATAGATCCACGTCTTCGAATTTACTATCAACAAGAAATTATGGATCGTTTATAAGTATTCCTCCATTATCAGGTAATATGATGTTTCGAAACTTTTCTTTTTTTATCCCTGATAAATAATAAATATTATTTATTTCTCTATAGAAGACAATCTTTCATTTAATTCGGTAGCACCATCAACACCCTCACACACAACTATAAATCCTGACGAAGATGATGAAGGGTTATATCTTTTATGGACACAACAATTATTACGCGAACAAGGTTTAAGCCCTTCATCTTTTAGAACAAAATATTTTCAATTCGATGCTGATGATGATGATGATTTTAGTGATGAAAGCAGTTTATCAGATATTTCAACTTCTAAATCCTTTTTTTCATCTTTTTTCTCATTATGTTGTTCATAATTTTAAACTTAAATTCCGCCACTTCGGCATTTTTAATTATATCCGTAATATAGATAAAATTTTAGTTATTCGGAAATTCAATTCAAGATTTTGTAAATTTTTGAACTTGCAAGGTATACTTCAAAAAAATGATGCATATAATATATTTCACTATACCTTTTTTTTCCCCTTTCAATACGATTAATAAATTTTTATTATTATTACAACGCAAATATATATGTTTATTTATTATGTTATTTATTCTATGGTTATATATCATGATACGACAAGGGGATCCAATTGATTGATGCTAAGGCTGGAGTAGTCTAAGTATACTAGCATATTTTTATCCGATTTATTGATAAAAATAACCATGTCTAAAAAAAAATTTCTAAAATTTGAACACTTGTATTTACATACTTATAATATTTCTCTTCCTTTAACTTCGATAGTTTCTAGTAACTCCTTGAAATGATATCACTAGATGATCAATAACTTTTACTTTCCTTGTAGTTTTAGAGTTAGCTTTTGTGCATTGTGATACAAACACTATTTCAACTCTTTATCTGTTATACCACTTATTGATCATAAGTTGAAGACATTGAATGAATAGTTCATAGTGAGCATAATAGTCGCTAATTAACGATACAATGCTGTTTAAAACTTTTAATATTAGCACAATCGTAATAAAACGTCCATTCCATATATATACAAATATATATATTTTACCTATATACTCGTTTCTTAGGATATAAAGCGGAAGGTAACTTAGTTTTTGTGAATTATCGTTATTTGATTTTTGCTTTCTGTTATCTTTTTGCATTCGTTCTTTTTTTCCAGTTACATTGATCAGAAACTAAAGTTGAGGGATCGAAGACGATTTGAGTCCATTAAACTAACATGATGATACAACACCATTTTGCAAATGATAAAGTGCACTCGTCTTATTCCCCCTTATATCTACTTTGTAATCTACTATAAGATATATCCCATTTCTTTTTTATCCTTTCAAAAAAATAATATGGAAAGGTACATTGTCTATCTTTTTCTGTTTATATATTTTCAAAAAAAAAATACCTTTTCTAGATTTTGTATTATTTCTAATACCTATTGATAATCTCAGATTTCCAATATCTCTTTTACATTACGTGGGACTATACTGTACCATATAAGACTTGCCCACTGGCAAGTGAAGTTTCAATCCATGACTTTTTTCATTTCCAGTTGAAATTTTTTTTTATTTAGTTGCTTGCAAACATTATAATTTAGTTTATCATATATTTAATAAAATGAATCCTTTTCAGCTTTATAACGATTAAATAAAGTGAAACGAGTGAGAAAATTATGCGACAAGGGAGGAAATAATTAAACTTTAAAGAAAAACTAGCTAGCCTACTTTCATGTCAATTTAATCTGGAAACATTATGTTATTATTATTATTATTATTTTCAAAAATAATTAGTTAGACAGTGTTTTTGTTTACAAAACTAAAAATATAAATAATAATTAATAAATAATAAATAATGAACAATACATAATAAACAATACAAAGTAAATGTAAATAAAGAAGTAAAAAAAAACATCTGGATTTTCATTATTGATCAACATAGGTATGATATGTATAGTTGCATTAATTGCAATATAAAAAGTAATTAAATCCAATAACCTCCTTTTTATATAACTAAAAAAGTAGAAGAAAAAGAAAAGGTAAAAGAAAAAAAAAATCTCCAATAAGCTACCTTTAAATAAAAATCTATCAAAAAATGGTTATAATGATTCTATATCATTCTATTGTATTCTATAGTATTCCATTATATTCCATAAAATTTAGCTAGAACAAGAGGAGTTTGTTAACTCTATTTTCATTATATTTAAAAAGGCAAAAAGAAATATATAGTATATATATATATATATCTTTAAAGGGGAAAGGAGGAAAAAAGATGATTTACTAGTAGTCAAAAAGAACTTTTTTTATCTATTCCATATAAATATTTGAATATCAAAGTTTTATATGCAGATGTACTGCTACAGCAATTTTTAGAAAAAGAGAAAAATAAACAGGAAAAAAAAAGAGTGGTTTTGAAAGGGAGAAAGGAGAACACTTTTTAAAGTTCTCAAAAATACTTAAAAAGTCAATATAAATCTATTTTTTGAAGCAAGAAAAGAAATCAGTCGTGAGGGTGAAAGAGGAGAACTTTTCTTTTTTATTTACTTTGAAAACGATTTACTTAACCGGTACTCGCTTTTTGATCAAGTCGAGTAAAATGATCAATGTCCAAAATAAAGTTTGTCAATTTGAGTTTAACCCTTACACTTAATGACAGCTTGATAATTTTACAAAATATAAATGTATTTTTAACTGATTTATATATATTTATATATATAGTAATAGGTAGTTTAAATATAGTTTAATAAAATAAATAACACTGTCAAAACAAAGGTAAAAAAATGAAATAGCACGAGAAGAAAGGTAATTATTACTATATATTCATCGATTATGTAAAGCTTTCAAGAATATATATATATAGTTTTAATAGGGATGATCTTATATATATATATATATATATATATATATATGTATATATTTCTCCCTCCCTTTTAACTCTATCAGTTTCAAAAAAAAAAGAGAGAGAAGAAATACTTTAAATTTATTATGCCTCCTTGTTTTAATTTTTTCTTTTATATAAAGTGATTTTATTTTTTTTTTGATCTTTTTTCTACTTTTTTTGTAAAGCTATATACTTTTATACTTATCATTTTTATGAAAAGAAATCAACGTAATTTAATGTCATCACAAAAACCTAATTATAGTACTTTATTTCATTACGCTCGCCGATTTGATGATGCATCTGTGGAACAACAATATAATCCTTTTGAAGAAAATATATTAGAAGAAGTAGAGGAAGAAAGGAAGCATGATCATCATATAAATAGTAAATATTATCATTATATTAAAAAGAAAAAAATACCACCACCACCATCACCTCCTACTATTCAACAAATTGATATTATAAGGTATTCATGGGAAAGAGTGTGTGAGTTAAGACTTGATAGTGATGATCCACACATTTCACCAGTACAAGGTTTTGGAACAAAATTTTATGAAGCATTATTTGAAAAAGATGAAGTCTATAGAGAAAAATTTAGCAATAATGTTATACTTCAAGCTCGTGTATTAGCCGATATCATTTCTTTTTTAACACGATCTCCTTCTATTAAAGGTGAATCAGGCTCTATCCAAGATATTAATGCTACAAAAAAACAAAAATTAAATGAGCATCAGCCACCAAGCCCTTGCTCTGTTCTCTCATTTGTTGAACTCGTTGAACATACAATGAGTGATCCTCATTGTTACCATTTAATGCCATTTATACGAAGAAATTCAGCTACAAGTATTAATTGTGATCAAAATAGTGATATTAATAATGGTAATATTGGTCATTCATCTCATTGCTATACCTATAATCAACCGATACTTCCCCCTTCTCCAACTTCTTCTATTGATTCAGAAAAAAGTTGTACTTACATAGATAACCATTCTCGTTTTTCTTTTCAACAATTGCAAGAAATAGAGTATTATATGCTTAAAAAACAACAATTAGAGCACGATAGAGAAAATCAATTTTTTGCTTACAAATCAAAAGAATTGGGTGCTTCTCATCTTAAATACGGCTTATTACCTTATCATTTTGATGCTATTGCCACTGCTTTAATTATTGCTTTAAGATCAAGGTTAAAGGATGATTGCGTACCACATGTTGAAAATGCTTGGTCAAAGGTAAATATAGTTATAAAATTTAATTTACAAGTTCTATTTCTTTTATGCATTTATTTATATTTTTATTTACTAGGCTTATGAATTCATTGGTTATCATATGAAAGTAGGATTAGCTGCTCAAATAGCTCATGACCAAGAATACCAACTTAGATCATCCATGTCTTTATCTTCTTTAAATTCTCTTGATATTGGGGAATCAAAATGTACTATTCAATAATATCTTTTTTTAAAAAAAATAATATGCATAATTTAAAAAATGCTTTGATAACAGCTTGTTATTTTCCTTCAAAAAAAATCTAATTTATAATTTATTATATAATCATTTATAACTTTTTCTTTTTATTTTTTCTATTTTTAATATATTGATCTATTCTTTTTGAATAATAATTGAGGAGGCAGCACCACCGCCATTGCATACCTAATAATTACAAAGTTTTTTTTTAAAAAGTATATGGTTAATTTTAATTTCCTTTTTTCTCATTCTATTGTCATATTAACAAAATAAAATAAAGCATAAAAAAAAGTTGATCTCTTTTTTAACTTACACCAGCAGCACCAAATTCACCAGATTTTAAAAGGTGAGTTAAAGTAACAACGATGCGAGAACCGGATGAACTATTAATATATATATATATTTAATATTATTGTATCACTTTTTTTCTTTTTTCTTTCAGTTTTTAATTTACCCAATAGGATGGCCTAATGCAACAGCACCACCAGCAACATTAACCTTGGCAGGATCAAGACCAAGGAGCTAAAAAAAAATACATGTTAAGTAAAAATTAGAAAAAAAAAATATGCATCATTATTGGTATTTTTTTTTCTTACTTGTTCATTAACACGAGCAACTACACTGAAAGCTTCGTTTAATTCAAATAAGCTTATATCATTAATAGATAAACCAGCTTTTTCAAGAGCAATAGGTAAAGCTTTGCTAGGAGCAATAGTGAAATCAATAGGAGCACAGGCGGCATCAGCATAAGCTAATATAGTAATATATATAATTCATTAGCATATATATTGATGTTTTCTCTCTTTAACTATATACATGTATACTTACAAACGATACGAGCAAGAGGTTTAACACCAAGTTCATTAGCCTTTTGACGAGTCATTAATACTAAGGCAGAAGCACCATCATTCAAGGTACTAGCATTAGCAGCGGTAACAGTACCATCTTTTTTAAATACAGGGCGAAGAGTAGGAATTTTATCATATTTGACATTTTTATATTCTTCATCTACTTTAACAACTATTTCACCTTTACGAGATTTAATAGTAACTGGTGCAATTTCGTTATCAAATACTCCATTCTAAATTTTTTAATTTATAATACATAGATTGGTGTATATATAATTAATCGATTTTTCCTTATCTTTCATCACTTATTTTTTATTTATTTTAGTTTATTATTATTTACCTCCCAAGCCTTAGCAGCACGTTTATAAGATTCAAGAGCATGAGCATCTTGATCTTCACGAGTAATATTATAATTTACAGCTGTATTTTCAGCACATGATCCCTAAATTAATAGTAATATAATAATGACGTTTAGAGTTTTCATATTAAACCATTATAGTGCAATTTTGTAGTACTATGAATATTGATGTACCATACTATAATATCATAAAAAAATATATACATATATCAATTAATCATGTTTTTTAATTTATTTAATTGTTTGTTTTTAACGGGAATGATTTTTTAAAATGGTTTACTTACTGAATTTGATTATAAACATCCCATAAACCATCCTTAATAATAGAATCAGAAAGTTGTTGATGACCGTAGGCAATATTACGAGGGGTATAAAAACTATATAAAATAGATGTGTCATGATCATATGCCAAATGATTTAATCTCCGAAGTCAAAAAAAAGGTTTTGAAAGATGATTTATAAATTTTTATAATAAAAAAAAAAAGAACTTACGGAGCATTTGACATGCTTTCCATACCACCAGCAAGCATGACTTGGCGATCACCTAAACGAAGAGACTGGGCAGCTAACATAATAGTCTTCATACCAGAAGCACAAACTTTATTGATAGTAGTAGCTTCAGTGCTTTCAGGGCAACCAGCACCTAAAACAACTTGACGAGCAGGAGATTGACCTGCGTTAGCTTGAATAACATTACCAATATAAGCTTCTTCAATTTCTTTAGCTTCAATACCAGCACGTTCGATGGCAGCACGAGCAGCGATACTACCTAATTGGGTGGCTGATAAAGATTTGAGTGATCCACCAAAACAACCAACAGGTGTACGAACAGCACTTGCAATAACGACGTCCTATTTTATTTTTAAAGATACCCAAAAGCATTTATTTATCAGCTATATACAATTATATTATATATTACTCTTTTATAAATATATGCAAATATTTACATTGGGTCCTGTAGTAGTAGCAAAAGTGCGTTTTTGAATCTATAAAATATTCATAATATCAGTATTAGTTAAAAAATTGAAAGCTATATCACTTCAAAAATAAAGGTATAAAAATAAGTTTATTATAAGGAATTACATTGCGAATGGTGTGTTTAGAAGCAGCAAACATTGTATGAAATTATTTGATATTAAATAAAAAGAAGAAAAGAAGAAAAGAAGAAAAAAAGGAAAAAGAAAAAAGAAAAAAGAAATAGATTATTAAGTAGCTTTTTCTTTTTACCGCTTTTCATTTTTCTCACGGGCTTTATATCTCGACTCGGACTTTAGAAATTGAAAAAAAAACAGTGTTATTGGTCGAAACATGAAAAGTCAAATTGTAGTGCCCTGAATGTGTTCCTGTTGTTTCACTTTAAGTTCTTTAGCATAATGATGAAAGTATAACTTTTAATCAGATAAAAAAGTAGTAGTCACTTCATGTAAAGCCAATTATTTCATTTGAATATGAAATATTAAAAGATATATAATTTTGAAGATAGGTTATTTTGTTAAAAATAAATAGATATTGAGTCCGTTAATTTGTTTAATCAATATATATATGATTATGTGACTAATTGAAATCACGTAAAGGGTTTTATTATAATATTAATTAGTTTATATGATATATGTGTATATCTATGTAATCAGAGAATTAAATGGCATATAATAAAGTATATGATTTTATAAATAAATGGAGGATAGGTATAAAATACATTGTATATGGGTAAATACGGTGAACTATATGATTTTGTATCACATTCCTTTTTAACAATCAAGTCTTCAGCAATAAGTTCTAAAGTATTTTACTATACAATGGTATCTTTTTGTTTTATATTGGTGAAATATTAAATATTTTCTACTTGTAAGAATATTTATGTTTTTACAGTTGATTATTCACAAAATAAATGATTATAAATTTCCATATCAAATAAAGTAACCAAAGGTAATAAAAAAAATACAAAGCATGAAAAAAAATTTCAATATTAATTATATGAAAAATAATAATAACAATAATAATAATAAAAAGGGATTTTTAATTCTATCATACGATAAAAAGATATATTTAAATTCATATGATTGATATGAGCCAGAGTAGTAAAAATAAAACACGAATATAATAACTTATATAGAATCAGTTTTTAATGTTCTTCTTTTAGGATTAAGAAACATTCATTTAATTATATATCTATATTATTACTAAATAATGTATAAATAATGAGTTGAGATAAAGAAGAGATCAATTATTCCAAAGTATTTTATGTAAAAAGGTTTTATGCAAAAATAAAATAATGAGAGCAATAAATAATGGTAAAATTAATATTCAGTTGGCTATTATATCTTTGATAAGAATATTTGGTTTCCATCATAAAATAATTGAATATTGTTACTTTTAAATAAAAATGAAAGAGTTTCCTTTTGTGGATTTTTTAAACGTGTAGCAACGACTGTCTTTAAAACAAGAATGAAAAATAGCCCAAAAAGTTTGTAATTATTTAGTTGCTTTTTTTATTCTATTATTTTATTTCTCTCTCTCTTTCCCTTATATTATTTTTATTTTATATTTATTATAAAATGAATAAGGAAGAATTGGAAGATCCTAATTTATTTAAAGTAGGCTGAATAAAATATACAATGATAACGTTAAAAAAAGAGTATGAATATGTTTTAAAATAATTATTCTCATATATTTTTATTATTTATAATAATAAAGGGGTCTCCAAGTTCACATTCAATATCAAAAATACCTTCTCGACCAATACCATTAGCAGTATTAAAAGTACAATTAAAGCGTCTAGTACAACAACATTGTGAAAGAACACAACAACAACGAGAAGGAGAAGAAGTTATTGCAACAAAGGACCTTTTAACTTTAATAGATGCATATGAACAGGAACATGATGTTGTATTATTGACAACAGAACAAAAGAAAGCTATTCAACCATATACTTTATCAACACCTGACTTAGAAATGACACCTGATGATATTTTAAATTTATTGAAACTTGTATTATTTACTCCTTCACCAGTTGCTTCAGTATCTGCCCCTACTTCAAAACTGTCAACTCTCCCACGTACTTCTGCTCCATTAAAACCTAATAGTAGCAGCAGTTCAAATTCTTGGAAACGCAGACTTTCTGCTGCTAGTTTACATTCAACGGCTACCATTATATCTTGTGATGAAGATAATGTAAATAAATACATAAATACAAATATATATATATAAAAGAAATAGAAATATAGAAAGAAAAAAAAGGGGATGGAATATTACATATGTAATTATAAACACTCTGAATATATATATCAGTTTATTTACATACATTTATTTTTTTTATTAATATAAAAAGGAATATTTGAATGAAGAATTTGGGCCCGAGCCGTCGTTCTTGGGTGCTACACACGAGGAAAATTCAAATCAACAGCTGATCTCAAAATTAGATGAAGTAAATATATCTGTTTTATTTAATTCTTTGAAAATACATATCTCATTTTTTTTTTATTCATTATCATTCTTTATATATACATAAATATCAAATATTTTTAGACATCTGAAGAAGATGAATTTGCTCAATGTTATCGAAAGTCACTTGCTTTAACACAACGATTAAAATTGAGTGAAAAAAATTTAGCAACAATGACACGTGATAATGAAGATCGAATTCTTGTATTACAGAATAGTGTAGATGAAATGATGGAACAACTAAATAAACAAAAACGTGAAATAATGGAGTATAAATCAAAAGAAGTGAATAGCTTGGAGCAAATTAGTATGGTAAATAAAAAATTCATTACTAATATGATATTTTTGAAAATGTATTTTTTTTTACTTTTTTTTTTTTCGTTTCGATAAATAGTTAGAATCTCATATTGCAAAAATTGAAAGATCTGAAACAGATCAAAAGCAAGTATACTTATCTATTAAAACACTTTTTGATGAAAAATGCGGTAAATAATTTTTTTATATGTTTGATGATATTGTCTTTTATATACTGACATAAAGCTATTTTTATTATATTCATTTGTTATTGTTTACTACATATAGGAGAAACACAAAAATTACAGGAATTACTTAAACAAAAAGAATTGGATTTACAAAAAACAGAGGCATTTTTAAGTAGTTTTCGACATGAATTTATGCAGCTCACTGATGAAAGAGATAGGCTCCGATCATTACAACAAGATTTAGAAAGAGAATTAGCTTCTTCACAACTTACTCATACTCAATTAGCTGAACAACGGTCTGAAAATGAAAGACTAAAAGAAGTCATCGATACTTTAAAGTGCGATTTAGATCAAGCTAGACATGAGCAATTATCTGGAAACCATTCTATGAATACGTCGAATTTAATTAAAGTAAAGATAATGTATACAATTATTTTCTTAAAAAAATGGAAAAAAAATAAATATATATATATTGACTTATTTTTCTAATTGTTTTTACATATAAACAGTCTTTAGAAGCAGAATTAGAAGGTCAACTACAAACAAAAGAGGATGAAGATATAAAAGCTTTAGAAAAGGTATTTTGGAATACATTTATATAAATAAAAACTAATAAATGAAGTATAATAAATATATATATTAATTATTTAATATATAGATCAAACAAATGCAACAAACTGAAGAAAGATTAAAATCAGCAGAAAGTGAAAAAGATTATTACAAAACTAGAGCTACAGAAGCAATAAAAGATCTCGATAGAGGTAAATATATGCATGTTTATTAAAAATATTAATTCTATAGAAACTAATTTTTTCTTTATTAAACTTTTGTAATAGTAAAAGATGAGTTATTACATTTAAAAAAAGTATTAGAATCTGAAAACCGACTTCTAGTTACGGAATTAGAAGATTTACAAACAAAAAACAAAGAAGGAATAGCTACTACTTTTCCATCCATAGATCTTGGTACATCTATGGATACATACATTAATCCTTTTTCTATCAATATTAATAACAATGATAACAATGGCAATAACACAATATCAAATTTAAATAATAAATTTAGCCATTCAAAAACATCATCATTGTCACGTTTATCAAACCGCCGTTCTGTACGTTTTTCTCACCCATTGAATGATGATGTTTGGTCACAATCTCGCATAAGGCAACGAAAGTTAGATAGTGGAAAAATAAGAGGTAAAAAAAATTTTTTTTATTAGTATTATTACTAATGCTCTTATTTTATTACTTTATATTTTTTTTAATAGAAGTAATTGATTTACATGAGGTAGGAATTAAATAATCATATTAATAAAAATGACACTAATCTAAATTTAATCAATTGCAATTTTTCTTTTTTAGCAATCAAGTAGTACAAACTACACACATCAACGAGCAAATAGTATTTCATCATTTAATAACAATAATACTAATAATAAATCAACATTGATTAATCGACCGCATAATGATAAATTAATTACTAGTACAGCAACATTTGCAATCTATACCCTACTTGTTTATATCTTTGGAATAGTGACATCTACCTTTTTAATTGAAAATGGTCCTCCAGGAAGTTGGGAACAAGCTCTGGTAGCTGCTGCAAGTCAAGAAAGTAGTGCAAAGAGTAAATTATTTGAAATGCTTCTTTATTGGATTGAAAAACTACTTTTTGAAGGCGAAGGTATTCCTTTACCATAAATATCTTATATTAACAAACGCATATATATATACATATTCATTTTACTATACCGTACATACCTTATTCTTCCCACACTTTCCTCTCCTGTTTTTATAAGTATATAAAAAAATAATAACCTTTTAATATTTTCCATTGTATTTTTTTCTTTTTTTTTTTTACTCTTTTTTATTTTCATTATTAATTATTTATTGTCTTATTTTTTTCTTTTTTTTTCTTTTTGCTTTTATTAAAAATATATCCATTTTTATTTATACAAATTGTTGTTTTGTATGGCTGAATTAGAAATATTCAGCAAAAGGTTAACCAATAATATTCTTCCATTTTATCCTCACTTGCCATTATTCTGTTCAAAAAAAAGGTTTTTTTTTTTGCTTTCTTTATTCTTTTAATAACAATAATAATAATAAATATAGCTTTAAATCAATGTCTCAATCTACATTTGATAATCAACAAAATTGGCTTGGTTCAGATGAATTAATATCCATTAATAATCAAGCAGTTTTTAATACAGCTGAAACTGATAAACGTAAATGGGATGAACTTGGTGATTTACCAGAAGAAATGTCGAAACATTTTAGTAAATGAATTAAAATATTTCTAATGTTCATATTTCATCTTTTCATTTCATATTACAATTAATTTAACTTATTTTTCTCTTCTTTTCCTTTTTTAAAGATAGTACTGATAGCGGTAAATTTTAATATATATATATTGTTTTTTTTTTTTTTATGTATATATATTGATTATTAATATAAACTTTTGACTCACAAGTTTTAACTTTTCTATCTTACTTTTTTTAAATTTAATATTTGTTAGAATTAATAAAACCAATAGGTCAAGATACAAATGATGTTTCTGAACAAAATGTATGTATTTATTATTATTATTATTATTTAAAAAAATTGGGAAATAAAAAAGTAGAAAAAAAGAGAATGAATTAATTAATAATAAAATCACTACCTTTTTTTTTAAAAAAAAGTTATCACCTTCTGAATTACGGCAAAAAAGAAAGGAACAAAATCGAGTAGCTCAAAGAGCTTTTAGAGAAAGAAAGGAGCGATATGTAAAAGAATTAGAAGAAAAAATAAAACAATTAGAAAAAGAAAAGCTAACTGAAACTCAACAATTAAAAGAAGAAAATGCAGCACTAAAATTAAAAGTAAAGCAAATGGAAGCAGAAGTTTATACATTAAAAGGAGCTGAGCAGGCATTTAAATTATCTATTCAAAAACTAAAAGAAGCTGGTGTACAAATACCCGATACTACTCCTCATTCATTAATGCCAACAAATCATATATTAAACCTACCTAATAGTAATGCATCTACATTTTCATCCTCTGCATCTGCATCATCTACTACTTCCAATACTATGACTGCTGCATCATCATCATCTCCATATTCATCATCATCTTTATCCATGGTTTCAACCTCATCTCCAACTCATATTGATCCTACTGTTTTTAGTGACGAAGATTCTCATCATCAGCATCACCCTCCTCATCATAGTATTTTCACTCCAAGTTCTCCTACATCTTCTATTACTTCTCATATAAAAAGTGAAGTAGATGATTTCCCTGTAACCGATTTTGCAGAAAGCAAGACTGAAAGATTTAAACACCAACCCGATCCTCTCGTTTTAGCTGGTGCAAAAACCATCCCTTATACTCAAATATGGGAAAAGCTTCAAGACCATCCTAATTATGATTTAATTGATATGGATACTCTTTGTGAAGAACTTAAAACAAAAGCACGATGCTCTGGAAATGGCGCTGTCATTTTAGAAGAGGATCTTAAAAAAGTTTTAGAAAAATATGAATATAATATGTAGTTTTTCTTTTTTGTTTATTACTTCAATCTACTACTATTTTTAATTTAATATGATAATTTTAAATTAAACAACATGAATGCAATTAATATCATTATCACTATTATATTATATAGTTTTTTATTTATTTTATTTTATATTGGAACATCATTATCATTTTAGTATAAAACTATATATGATGATGAAGATGATGGTGACGACGATGGAGCAATGTGTTTACACATGAAATGATAGATATACTATATATAGTATATATATCAGGAAAAAAGAACTATATATATTGTATATTTCAATTCCTTTTAATTCACAAGGAATATAGTTATTTTTCTTATTTAATACACTTGCTATCCATTGATGATCACAAAGGATTGTATTATTGTGTTATTCATATCCAAGAGTTCTTTTATAATTTAAAATAGATGGGACTATAAAAAAACATGAGTATTTAGAATATCTCTCTAAATTTTAAGAATTCAAATATTATAGAATACTCTTGCTAAAGTATATCCTACTACTATATATTAAGAGTGATTCATTGTAGGGCACGTATGTAGACTTGATATAAGTATCATCATTTCACGTTCTGTTTTTAGAGATAAAATATAATATAAATACATTTATAAAATTTTGCTTTTTTCATTGTACTGATGTATTTATTAAAGTAACTCTTTATTATTAAAAAAAATGCTATATTGAAAAAGGAAGGATTGTGATATCTATTATTATTGGAATTGTTATTAGTGTCAATATTGTTAGTCATTAATATGAATAAAAAAAAATGAAAGTGATAGAGGAAAAATAATTATGAATTTTTATGAAGTTCATCAGAAAAAGGGTCTTCATTTGTTGGTGTTAATGTATATCCTTTTGCCTTGTATTTTGATTGTTCGATATGATCTAAAGCGTTACCGACTCTTCTTAATAAACGGGTGCCAGCTAATCCAATATTATTGTTATTACTATTAACATTGTCATTATTACTTGGTAACCCATTTATTGATGTGATTGATGAATCTTGTTGAAAAATAGCCAATTTTGGATCAATGGCTACATCAATATCAGTATCTCTATCACTTTCTATACTTTCATTCTTTTTTTTTGATTTGTGACATTTGGTATAATCAAAAGGTAAAAACATTTCATCCATCCAATTTCGGTGCCTATCATCCTCTGTTTCAGGTTGTGACGATTCCATACTTGTTTTTGCTGTTCTTTTATGTGGCCTTAAAGGTACTTCTTCTAATAATAATTCTTCAAGTTCATGCACTGCATCAAAATGAGATTCTTCGGGCTAATATATATATATATATATATATATGTAAAATATATAAAGTTAAAAAACGTATTTAAGTGTAAAAATGATTAATATGAAAACTATTTAAATTACATTTGGTTTAAAAGGTGGAATAGCCGTTTTATCCAGTAGTGCTGTCCAATCTATGCCTTCAAACCAAGGATGACTTTTTAATTTTTTAATACCATTTTTACCACATCCTAATCGTTCATCTGGTGACTTTGTTAAGAACTAATATATAGGAAATTAATGTAGATATATAGATATATATATTTAATTAAAAGAATATAATTTATTCATTATTAAAAAATAATAACTTACACCTTGAACAACGTCATAACAATTTTGACTTATTATTTCTAATGCATTTTCAGGAAATTGAACAGGATCATTTAAAATAGAGTTTGTTAAATCTTCGTTCGATTTTCCACTAAAAGGTCGCTTTTATATATATAAAAGAAAAATGGAGTGAATACTAGAAAAAAATATATAGTTTTCTTTAAAAAATGTAGCTTACTTTTCCAAATAACAATTCATAAGTAGTAGCACCAAGAGACCACCAATCAATACAAGTATCATAGCCTTCTTTTCTGAGAATTTCAGGAGCCATATACGCTAATGATCCAGCTCTTGAAAACCTTTTTGGTCTTTTTGAATGAAAATGAGTGGCTATATTAAAGTCCGATAAATGAGCATGGCCATTTTCATCTAAAAGTATATTATCAGGTTTAATATCCCTAATATTTAAAAGAAAGAGGAAAATGTTTAGCATTATATATATATATATAATAGTAATAAGGATTTTTTTTTCTTTTACCTATGAGCAATTCTTCTATTATGTAAGTATTCCAAAGCACAAATTAAATCAGCAACATAATATCTTACTTGCATTTCCCCAAGCTTTCCATATCTATCCAATAAAAATCTTAAATCTCCACCTAACATTAAATCCAATACCATAAATAGATTTGCCTGATCCTGAAAGGCATATCTCATATTAACTATCAATGGATGTTCTATCTTTCCCAACAATTGTCTTTCGGCTATAATATTATGCGTGGCTTTTAATTCTATACACTTGGGTTTACTAATATATTTAAGAGCATATTCCCTGCCTGTTAATCGATGCTGTACTATTCTTACTTTACCAAAAGCGCCTTTACCAATAACTTTTAATAAATAAAAGTGACTAAGTTCAACTATTATTGTTATTTTGTAAAGAAATAGTATAAATTAGTATCAAGTGGGTATAAAGTAATATAAAATAGGATAAAATAATATTAAATAAGAAAAAGTTAGTCATCTCCTTTCAACCATATTATTTCCCTCCTTTTTTTTTTGACTTATTATTTTTTCTTTTGTTATCAAATCAAATTAGTATCCAGTAATTACTACTTTTTTTTTCCTTCCTTATTTTTCTTTTTCTTTAATTCTTATTAATATAACTCTATACCTTCTTTTCCAAAATCTATTTCTTCTGGTGTACAACATACTGCTCCCATTTTATGAGTATTTAAATATCAATAATATATAAGAAATAATTTAAATATTAGTATTATAAAATATGAAAATATATTATAATTATATAAGAATAGTGTTAATTTTTAATAATATGATTAAAGGAGAAGAAAAAGTACAAAAAAAAGGAAGGAAAAAAAAACTAACTTAAATGTGTCTGGATTTTAAATGATAGCCTATGAAAAGATGTGTAACATGTATTATTGAACGTTATTACTACCATTTTAATTAAAAAATATATATATATTGGTAGGGTAGATCATTTATAATTTTAATAAATATAAAGGTAAAAAAAACCTATTTTTTAAAATAGATTGTTTATTTTATTATAGCAAGTAATATAATAAATTTATTTTAACTTCTAACAAATGTCTTGCCACTATAAATAAATAAATAAAATTAAGTTATCACATTAATTAAAATTAATTAAAAAAAGAACATTGAAAATAAGATAATTATTTTACCTAATAGTCTTCTTTTCGGCTCCTATTACTTCAGGCTTAGCACGGTTCAATACTTTCAAAAAATCTTTTACTCTTGCACGCATACGTGTATGCATATATGCTTTTGAGCATTTAATATGGTAATGAAGGTAATCACGGAATATTTGTATACGAGAGATAGTTTCTTCACGAACATCACCGCGTACAAAATGTGAAGGGAATAAAACTATTCATACAGTAAATGTATATATATCATTATATCATTATTACATTAATTATTATTTCTTATTATTATTGTTATCATTAACACTATTACTATATC
This sequence comes from Cunninghamella bertholletiae, assembly GCA_037043795.1. Taxonomy (NCBI): domain Eukaryota; kingdom Fungi; phylum Mucoromycota; class Mucoromycetes; order Mucorales; family Cunninghamellaceae; genus Cunninghamella; species Cunninghamella bertholletiae. The sequence goes on along the minus strand of JAZGVP010000004.1, from coordinate 2,092,038 downwards.
ACTCTATTTCTTACCAAAAGTTACATAGCTAGTATCTTCATTATCACCAAGATTAAGATGAGCTAGTTCTAAAGGAGGTTCACGTACTGTATATAATACTTGAGGTGCTCTTTGATTACGACGACGTCTTGCATCCACAAATTCCTATTTTAGAAAACATGTATAAAGTTAGCATATTAATAAAACAAAACAAAAAAAAAAAGGGTATATATATATTACTTGTAAAAACACTTTTCCAAATATTTTATCAGTTTCGTCTTTAAATTTAGTGCTAAAAATAACAGTAACTCTATCAAAGCTTGATTTAATATAAATAGCTTCTTCTTCACGATAGTGTACAGCCATTAATTCTGATGCTGGATTAGTTTTTTCACTATCTTCGTATTGTTCTTGTTCACTGAAAGCCTTTTCAAATGGTGCTGCGAGTAAATTGCGTTTTAATAAAGATACTTTTTGAATAAGTTGTTGACGAGTTTCTAAGTTATTGTTAAATAGTGATAAAATGAAATATAAATTTAAATTAATTTATAAATAATTAATTATTCTTAATATTATTGCTTTATTACCTTCATCGGAAGGAATTTGCTCAATATCAATAATAAGAGTAGCATCATAGTTTGGTTCAGGTGTAGGAGCGAGGTATTGACCATATTCACGTTCCAAAATTTGTTGTGCTCCATAGGAAACTAATTCTTGGAAACATATCCAACGAATAGAAATATAAATTTCTGACTTTTTATTAGGTGTTTTAATTTCATAAGTAACGCCATCAAAATCAACAACTGTCATATCTAAACTTTCTGATTTATCACTATTTTATATATGAATTAGTTTTATTATTATTATATTACCCGCGCTTTTCCCCTATTTTTTCAATTTCGTGTTAATTATTACTGTTAATATAATTCAAAAACTTTACCCTATTAACCGTGACTCTAAAATATCTTTAATGATAGCATTATTGTAATCAAGTAAAATCATATTGTGTTTATATAATAATAATAATGAAAACGAAATAAAAAAGAAAAAGAGAGATGAAGGATGAGAAAATAGTGGAAATAAAAAAAAAAGCCTAATAATGCCAAGGTGAAGGAATAAAATCAAGTCATATCATTTTAAATTCCGATATCGTTATATGATCCATTTAAATGCTATTGAATCAATCTCTCACCTGAAATAAAATGAATAGATGAAGCTGTTAATAAATTTATGGATTGGAAATCAATCAAAAGGTTATCGTTTTTAAATGAAAAAGAACTATGTTTATTTGAAGATAATGAAGATTGAAATAGATCCTTCCTGTTTTATTTATAAAATAGCATGGTGTTCAAAGCGCTATTATTAGTAAAATAAATGCTTTATCAAAAAGATAAAAAAGAATTGTTAGATTATGATTAAAGTATTTAGAAGAATGTATTTTTTACAACACCCTAACAGTATTTTTATTGATTCTTGGCTTGAAAGGTTATTAATATCAATGATTTGGAAAAACTAGTATTAAATTTAAATGAAATTGATAAAAGATAAAGCGTTTTCCTTCCAATATATTCTGATTATTGACTTGCGAATATTTATTACAAAAAGTATTCAATATTACATCAACTTACTGTAAAATTAAAGGTAATGATGACAGCATAACAACTAAAACATCAGAACCTTTAAGAAAAAGATCCAAAATAAATAAACTATATTTTTTTTTCCCTTCTTATATTTATTTTACATACTGTATTTTATATAATTTATTTATGTTCTTTATTTAATTGCATTTGTTAAAAATTATGCAATATTACTAAAAAAAGGGAGCTGATTTATTATTTTTTTAATAATAGTATACTGATATACATAGACGTGGCTTTATATTTCAAATATACATATATGCCTATAATTAAAGTATGTTTTAACATCTATATTTTTATGAATTATTTATATCGTTATTCTTCTTGTTATCATAAGAATTTGTAAAAATAAGAAAAACGAAAAGTCATATAATATAGCAGCAGTTTTAATTATGATTAATGATAAAATGAATCTATCATAATCTTTTTAAACCTTTTTTATATTCTTTATTTTCATATGAAGATGAACAAATAAAAAAAAAAAATAAACATGATTATAAGAAAATAAAAAACTTATATTAGTAGTATATGTATATCTATAAGTGAAGTATGCTCTATATTTTTATTGATCACTTAAATCAGTTTGCTTTATATTGTAGTAAAAATTTGTAGGAATAAAAAAAAAAGAACATGTCATAAAGGTAAAATAAGTAAATGCTTATAAAATAATGTATGAAATCGTTTAGTTATGAAATTATTTCGTCGATAGTTTTTTTATTATTATTTTACTAGAACAAAAATGTATATAATATATAATCACAAATGTTTAAATTAATTCAAACTCATATACCATATTTGGACCCATAAAAAAGCATGTGAACGAGATTTTTTTTTTTAAAAACCCCCCAAATTTTGATTTTTCCCTTTCTTTTTAGGTTTTATTTTGAATTTTGAATACTAAACATAATGGCAGCTTCACTGTCAAGACCACGTAAATTAATAATGAAAATAATGAAAATATTAGTAGTAATAATAATGATAATGACATTAATAATAGTAATATTGATTTATTATATATTTTTATATAATATTTGTAGTTGAAAGTAAATATAAAGCATTAGCAACCTTTCTACCTTTATTACTTGTATTAGTTATGCGTAAAAAAGGAGGATTTTATTATCGCACTATATTATCAAATATAATTATGGGCGTTGCAGCTTTTTATGGTATGGTAGCTGCTTTAACTTTTCCATTAATAGGTAAATCTCATTTAATTAATTGGTCAGTGGCTCGTGTCTATTATAATCTTTGTGGTAGTTTATTAGATATATCAACCACTATTGAAGGTAAAGAAAACCTTGATTTAGCCGCTAAAAAGGGCCCTGTTGTATATGTATGTAACCATCAATCAAGTTTGGATGTTTTAATAATGGGTAGTGTTTTTCCAAAAGCTACTGCTGTTGTTGCTAAAAAAGCTCTCAAATATTATCCTTTCTTAGGCTGGTATAGTATGTGTCATCTTTTTTTGTATTAATTTATATATTTATATATACATATACTGATTTTTTTTTTTTAGTGATACTTTCCAATGCTATCTTTTTAGATAGAAAAAACCGTGATAGTGCAGTCAGAGAAGCTCGTCAAGCAGCCCAAGCTATCCATAGAAAAAAAGTAATATTATATATTTATATACATATATATAATTACTAAAAGATGTTATATTCATATACATATATATAGACAAGTGTGTGGCTATTCCCTGAAGGTACCCGCGGTCGATCTTCAGAAATTGATTTGTTACCATTTAAAAAAGGTGCATTTTATATGGCTGTTCAAGCAGGTGTTCCCATTGTTCCTATTGTTTTTGCTAATTATCAAAATGTTTATAGCTCTAAAGGAAAGAAATTCGCTCCAGGAAATGTTAAGATTAAAGGTAAATTGACTTGCACATATATATATATATATATATATATATATATCTTATTTAAATAATTATTCACCTTTTTTTATTTATTTAACAAATCACTTTTATAGTATTACCACCCGTTTCGACTGATAATGTTAATGAAGATTCAGAATCTATTGATAGATTGGCTAATAATGTTAGGGATCAAATGTTAATAGCATTAAAAGAAATTTCACCAATACCTAATCTCACCAATTAAATTTAATGAATCAACTTTATTTATTTGTTTATTTTTTTAATGTATATCCTTTACTGTTATTTGATTATATTCTATTTTACTAATTTATTTTCTATTTTCACAAACCTATTTATTTTAAAATATTTCCAATTGTAGACTTTTTTCTTTCTTAAAAAAAAATAGTTATTGTAATAATATTATAATAATAAAAAGATAAAGCATACAATTATCTAAAGAGGGATATCTTTACTATTTTTATTCTTCTTAAAAATAACAAATATATAACGTGACAAGTATATGCTGTTGAGAAAATTTCGTGTTATTTTGATATTTTTGATATGTGGACACTTTAAAACGGAAAAAGAAGTAAAAGTAATAATAATAAAATAAAAGAGAACATACGTAGGTGGAAATAATAATAAGAAAAAAAAAAGCTGAAAGTATATACCATAGAATGAACTATTTAAATTAACAGATATAATATTGAATTTATAATTGAATTTGGTTACGAGAATTATAACGATGTACCAAACTTTGACATGAGCAGAAAGCTAAGAAACAAGCATATACAATAGCAGCTGTAAAGCAAGCTTTAGCTGTAGCATGAGGGTCGTCAGGATCTGATGTAAATTCAGTTAATACTTCTACTTTAGCATCAAAAGCTAAACCAAGAACGGACTATAAGTGCAATGAAGAAAGAAAAAGAAGAAAAAGAAGAAAATTAATTTAAAAGTACATATTTTCAAGCTTTTTCCCAATTAAAAAAGAAAAACGGATATAACACGTAAACACTTTCAAAATAATAAATTAAATTGTATGTATATTTAAATATATATATATATATATATATATAAATATTACCAAAAAGATGATACCAAAAAATGATAAAATACTACAGCAAACTGCATTTCCTGGACTAACAAAGGTCTTCATTCTTTATATTATTTATATAAAAGAGAAATAAATATTATATAATAAATTTAACTAGTTAAGTATGTTTATATCAATGAAAAAAAAGTATGAAGGAGAAAAGAAAAAATTGAAACAAGTGAGGGCGATAGTAATAAAAACGAAAACGGAGTTTAAATTTAATAGGCATTCGATTTTGAAACGAATTTGCTTTTTCATAAATACGTCAAGTTATTATATTTAAACTATTTCTTACAATAGGTAATTTTAATTATTTAGTTTATATTGGAAAATGATAATTATTGAAATCGAGTTTCTGTTAGGTTATCTTATTTTATTTACATAACATATAATATATATACAAAGGTTAGGCACCACGCAAAATAATCCAAAATCACTTTTAAAACCCAGATTTTTTTTTCAAAAAAAAAAGGCTTTGTTATTTTTTTCCTTTTATCTCTTTCCTTTTTTTTAGATCAAACAGAATTTATAAAGCATAATATATAAAAATGAGCACAATAAGTATTCCTGGAGAGATTAAAAAAAAGCATGATAACAACTCAAAAATAAAAAAAGACAAGTCAAAACCAAATAAACCAATTATGACTAGTGGCCAAGCTTTATTAAATTCAATGACAGCTAAAAAGGCAACTATACAAAAGCTGAAAGAAAATGCCAAACCTGCATTACATATGACATTTGACGATGAAGGCAATCTTGCAGAAACTTCGAAATCACAAACCAGTCTAAAAAAAATTAAAAGTGAAAAAACAAATATTAAAAAAAGAGTTCTTTCAGTAGATAATAATGAAGCTAATATAAAATCACAACCATCAAAAAAAAAGAAAAAGAAGGAAAAAAAATCACAAGAAAAAGAGCAAGAACAAACCTTAAATACTGAAAAGAAGAAACAAGGTAATATAAATTATAAAGATAACATATAAATATATATTCATAATATTTATTTTTATTTCTACAGATGCATTACAATATTTAGAAACATTCATCAATAATCGTTCTCAATGGAAATTTGGTAAACTTCAACAATCATGGCTTTTACAACATATATATGACACTGATGATGTAAGTTTATCGATGGCTTATTGGATGAATATATACTTATATGATTATTACTCTTTTTTAGATTTCTGCTGAAAATTTTGACAAATTAATATTATATATTAAAGATATTAAAGGTTTGGCTAGAGAGGTAAATTATATTCATGCATATATATAAATAATATCAAATATGTCTAATACACAGTATATATAAATAGAAAACGTTGAAAGAAGCAGAAACAATCTGTCAAAAAACAAAAGGAACAATTCAACAATTATCATATAATCCAGCTGTATCATCAAATGATGTTTCTAACAATAATGATGATGATTTTGATGCAGAAAAGCTTTTAGCCGCTATGAATGCACCTTCTCTTCAACCATCAACAACTGTAAATAACCATGATACAATAAACCATGATGACGATAATAATAATACTAATATTAAATTAGAAAGAGCTAAAGAGATTGTACGAACTTTGATATAGAAATAAAAGCTTATAATTTAAAGATCAAAACTTATTTGATAATTAAAAGTCAGCATGATTTATGATGAATAGAAAACAAAGAGGCTGTGTAAACTAAACTATAAAGAGACAAGCGAAGTATAATAAATTAAAAAAAACAAAACTTTATATTGGTTATGTATTAATTGTTAAATATTAATTATAGAAATCAATAATACGTTTATTATAGACTTAAATCAAAACAATTTTTACAATAAAAATACAATTTGGTATGATAAATAATAGTACATTTATTACAATGATTTATGCTCCATATTTTTTATTTGTATTTTTACCAAGTAGCTTGATTTTCATGAGCTACTTGAGTTGCAGTTGGGGTATTTTGTTCTTTAGAATTAGAAGAAGTCTTAAAATCTAATTTAGAAGCAGTATTAGCAATTAATTGATCCCATTGTTCTACAGAATTATAGTTTACAGTTATAGTTTTCAATTCAGCAAACAAAGGGCTAGTTTCAGGGTATTCATGTTGTAAGGCAGTAGCAAAAGAATTCCACTGACGCTGAATTTGTTTAACATTAGGGTTATTTGATTGAAGGGATTTGTCTAAAGCTTGCCATCGATTAAGTGTAGTTTGACTGTATGACTGTTATTCATATAATAATAAATATTAATATTACTTCATTATTATTATTATATATATATATATATATTTATATATAAAATACCTCAGCAGTATTAGTAAAACCTAATAATACTAATACAACAGCTAAAATTGTATATAATCCACGCATAATTGTATGTTTTTTATTTTAAAATAAAAGGAATGTAAATGTGTGAAGAAATATAATAAAACAAAATAAAAGGGAAAGAAAAGAGAAAGAAGAGTGAAAGAAAAGAGAAAAAGAGAAAAATCTATTTATAGACCTAATTTCTGAATTTTAATTGAAAATCTAATAATAAATTAGGCATTAATGGAAATGATAATTAACAAAAATTCTTCATAAGTAAATAATAATAATAAAACCATTCATATAATATTTTCAAGCTAGTATTATATATATATATATATACGCTTTTATAGTATTAATATAATATAGTTTATATATAAATACACAAATGAATATATATATATATATATAAAATATTCAGTAAATATATAATTTATCTAATAATAAATTTTTTTGATGAAAACAAGTTCTACTATATGTTTTAACTTTTTTTTTGCATGTTTTGTGTTTTTTTAATCTCCGGGTTTTATGTTTTTTTTAAATAGAAGTCGGTTTCCTCTTTTTTTTTTCCTTTCTCTTCCTTTCTTTTAATTGAATATATATAATTCTTTCTATACCTTTGTAAATATTAAAAAAATAAAAGTAAATACTCATGGCAAAAGTAGTAGATCAAGCAATATGGAGTGCAGGGCCACTATTTATTGCCATTGCTGTTATTCTAGTTGATATGTGTGCCCTGGCATATTATCTAGTTGTTTTTCCTTATAATCACCCATATATATGGTCCGATGAAAATACTTCCATTCTTGACTTATTTGGTTCTTTTTGTATTATCATATTTACTTTATATATGGTTTATTGTATACATTTCCATTATTATATGGCTATTAAAACTCATCCTGGTGGTTCAATTAAACCAGAAAGTGAAACTTCTAATATAACTTCTTCAGAGGTATTTATTTACTATATCTATTTACTTTAATGTATATACTTGTTATTTACTTTAATGTATATACTTGTTATTTACTTTATTATATATTACATTAGGATATCACTGTAAACCAATCTTTATTAGAATATGAAGAACATGCTGAGATTCCAAAAGTCTGTAAAAAATGTAAGTTTTTATTTATTTGCTTATTTTAAATTTAAAAGCAAACAATAAGTAATGTTTACACAGATTGCATGCTTATTTTAATTATTATGTATATATTTGTAGGTCATTTACCAAAACCTGAAAGAGCTCATCACTGTAGTGTATGCAATGCTTGTGTATTACGATTTGATCATCATTGTAAATCACCATTTATATACATATATATATTAAAAAAGTGATAATAAGCGAAAAAGAAAAGGGTAGAAAAAAGAATTCATATATTTATTTGTTTTATTGTATATTTATACTCTTATCTATATAGGTCCTTGGATTCATAATTGTGTAGGACATTTTAATCATCGATATTTTGTTTTATTTATGACTTACATGGTATTTTCAGCAGCATATTTTGTTATCTTTGGATGGAGACCATTTATTATTTGTTTAGACCTTGTGAATACAGATGTGAGTTAGTAAAAATGGAAATAATATCGCAATTTCTTCACATATTCATTTATATTTATATTTATTATTTATTATTATATATAGTGGCCATATTATTTCCCTCGTCCATTAATGGCTTTTTCATATATTCTTGCAATTTGTATGGGCTTGGCTATTGGTGGATTATGTGCTTGGCATTATTATTTGGTATAAATGAAACATATATTTTTATGATTAGATGGTTACATTAACAATATTATGATATATTTATTACATTAGATTTTGACGGCTCAAACAACAGTTGAATTCTATAATAATTATTATGAAAAAGGCGTTGCAAAAAGTCAAGGAGAAGTAATAATTGATATTATATATATATATCATAATGTTAACTTACTAATAAACTATTTTTTTTCTTCAATAGATCTTTATTAATATGTATGATTTTGGATATATCGAAAATTTACGCCGCTTCTTTAACATAGGAGATAAAAAGTAAAGAATAATAACAATGATAATAAAAAATAAAAATATAATCAGCACGTATCACTAAAAATCATTCTTATCATTTCTATATATAGCCCTTGGTATTCTGTATTTTATCCAATTCCAATCCCTCCTAAAGTAAGAAATTATGCTTTATTATATATATTTGTACTTTCTTATAAATATATATTTATTTAAATTCAATATTTATTACAATTAATAGGGAAATGGCCATGTCTTTGAGAAGTGTCAAGAATTTTATATGCTACCTCAAGCACAACAACAAAATGCTATATCATCCCTTCGTGCAGTTCAAGACTTAGAAGATATTAAAGATCTTTAATATATATATATATATATATCATATTGTATATCATTTTTTTATATAAATACTTTTTACTTTTTTCACTTTTCTGATTGTAAAGTTTCATATTTTATTAATTATCGATTCATGTATTATTAGCTGATATATATATATATATATATATTTACTATCATCATTATTATTTACTATTATATCTAACATCTTATTGCCTACATTCATATCATATTGAAATAAAGATAATTTGATTCCGAATATGAATGTATTATTTGTTTATTTTTATTTTTTAAGAAAAAGGAAAAAAGAAATGCAATGAACTATCAAAACGTATAATGTATCATACATATAAAATGTATGAAAAAACATTTTCAAAGGTGTGGTATACCTAAAAACAATAAGTAGAATTGATATTTTTTTTAAAAAAAGGGAGAAGGAAAAAAATTATATATATATATATATGTGTGTGTATGTACCATTTATTCATTGCCTTTAAATAACTGATTACAATATTTGTCTATTCTAGTTAATATATATACTTTTACTATATCATTATAACTATTGTCATTATTATCATTATTTAAAGAAGGGTACCATACTTTATATGATAATTTATGATCAATTAGTTTTTTTAGTATTTGAATTTCGACTATTACCCAACATTCTATCAACAATTAAAAATACAGGAATAATAAGATGGCCAATGAAGTAGACGCTCTTATAAGCAATCCAAGCTTTATGTAACTTTAACAAATCAAATCCAATAATGCCGTAATTTAAGGTCATAAAACAAGTAATCCAGGCAGCTAATTTCCATACGGCATAATAGATACCATTTGATTGAATATGTGGTTTTACTACAGGTAATAATCTACGACGTAAAATTGCTTCACATAATGTGTAAGCAAATTCAAGTATAAAAGTAACAAAATAATTAAAATGGAATCCATGCCAAATAGCTAAAAAGAATAGAGAAATGCCTTGAGAAAGTGATTTGTTTCCTAAAAATATAAGTCGCTTAAATACATAATATTTCGTCCATAAATTAGTGTTAATGTTAAATGCTCCAATAACATGATCGATAGATGTGGCAGTTTCATATTGTAAAGGTAAAGTGTTGGATAATCCACCAAATGATATATTTCCTACTTTATCTTCACCTTCATAAGTGATACCAAATGCAACACATGCACCTAATAAATACATATAGATATTTTTAATGTTGGTAACTTTGCATAATTATGTATGTAAACTTAATTACCTTCAGTCAATAACCAAATGCCAATATATTTATTATATACAAATCTACCAGTAATTGAAAATGTCCAACATCTTTGTAAAAAGGGTGAATTTAAATAATCGTCTGTTAAAAGATAGGAAGTTGGATAATTACTACCAATGAGTTGTTGGATACCGAGATAAACAATAGCTAATGCAATACATCTCCACATATACCTCTTTTGAGCTTTTAAAGTTTCATCCCAATCTGAAATCTGTTTACCAAGATAAAATGGATTGGCTACCCAACGTTGATATAAAGAAAATGAAAATTGAGGACCTACCAAAAAGGCAGAAGGGAAAAAGCAATAAGCCATCACATGACTTAGACTTGGCAAGTCAAATAAAGGTGTATCAATATCAAAGGACATAGGTAATTTATTTAAGCTTGTGGTAGAAGCTGTGGTTGATACTTTATTTTGAGCACCATCATAATAATCAAATGCAAATCCCATTAATCGTAAGCATATAATGCATTGAGGCATTGTCCAAGTAATATCATAATCATCTGTAGCTGTAAAATAATATCCCAATAGTAAGTAAACTGCATTAAAAATCCAAATTCCCATACTAGCTACTGTGCGTTGATTTTGTTGAACACCCAAATATCCTATGCCATAACTGACCAAGACAGTTATTAATGAATGATATATATCTGTTCCATTAAAAAAAAAGGAAAGCCCTAAACCACTTAACAAAATAAATGTATTACGATCTTCTTCTGTTGGTCTGTTTGAATTTGTATGAACTTTATCATTTGGATGGCGAACATATGTAGAATTATAAAGTAATGCTATAGGATAAGCAAGAATAATGGTTAAAAGTAATCTAGCTGTTGGTTCTGGAATTCCTGTTATCCAAGATATTGAAAAACTGACAGGATTCATTTTTATTACTATTCAAACAAAAACAAATATGAATAGGGGAAGAAAAACATTTTTAGGAACTACCAAATTTTGTACTCGTTTTTAAATTCCGCCGTTTTTTCTTCATTTTCAACACCTATTCGTTTCAAATTTTTTTTCTACTCTTCTTTACTTCTTTATTTTTTTCCCCTTCCGCGTTACAACATAAAACAATAATATTTTCATAATGGACCCATCTGAATATTGTCCTTCATACGCGTCATTCTTTGGATTCGCAGGTGTTTTTTCTGCTGTAAAGTCTTGATAATAATAATATAGTCTTTTTTAAAATAATAATGATGGAGAAAATGAAAAGTAAAAGTAATAATATGTAACTAAACTATTTTTTTTGTTGATTAATTTTATTTATTAGATGGCATTCAGCAGTACGAAAATAATAATAATAATGATAATAATAATAGATAACAATAAAAAAAATATATAACTAACTATGTTTATAATATAATATTTTTATTATGATTTATTATTATTATTAACTTAGCTTTAGGCGCTGCTTATGGTACTTATAAAGCTGGTATCGGGATTGCTGGTATTGGTCCTTTCCGTCCTGAACTTGTCATGAAGGTATTTAATATTAAATAATATTAAATGTATATGGTTTATTTTTGAATCCAAAAATTAATATGCTTTTAATAATATTTATAGTCATTGATTCCTGTAGTAATGAGTGGTATCATTGCTGTATATGGTTTAGTAGTAGCTGTATTATTATCTGGTCAACGTAATATATATTAAAAAATGAAAAGAAAAAAAAAAGTATAATAGCATATCTAATATTGCTTTATATATATATGTACTAATAGTCTCTCCCACTGCTGGATATTCGTTATTCTCGTGAGTGTTCTCTTATATATATATTTATATATAATAATAATAATGAAAAGAAATTACATTATATATGTTAATATATTATTTTTTGCAATTTAATTTTTATTTAGTGGTTTCGTTGCTTTAGCTGCTGGATTATCTGTTGGTATGGGTGGGTTAGCTGCTGGTTATGCAATTGGTATTGTTGGTGACTATGTACGTTTAATTTATAACTAAAAGAAAATTAAAATAAGTTTCTCACTTAATATTATTATGTTCTTATTACTATCATCATAAAAAAATATAGTGTGTTCGTGGTTATGCAAGAGAAAATCGATTATTCGTCACAATGGTACTTATTCTTATTTTTGCTGAAGTTCTTGGCCTTTATGGATTAATCGTTGCTTTAATCCTTAACGCTAAAGCTGATAACTCAATGTGTGGATAAAAATAGCTAAATTTAGTACCAATATAACTATTATTTAAACTAAATATGTTCAAATTTTGATTTTTTATATATAAGCAGTTTTAAATAAGCAAATAATAATAAAAAAAAAGAATAAAAGAAAAGAATATGTATATGTATATTTTTTTTTGATACCAGATATAGCAGTTTATCATTAGGTAGTAAATTTTTTTAAAAAAAAAGCAAATCGGCTTTATAATAGAAAGTTTTATCTTTTTTATATTTCATCTGCAACATTAAACTGATCTAAAGCTGTTTTAACTCTATGACGAACATCCAAACTAGGATCCTTATCCATAGCTTGTAATTTTTGTTCTGCACCAAGTTCCTTTAATTTTCTTACTCTTTCAACAACAGCTAAAAAAATGGAAAAATAAAAACAACTTTAATAGAATGATAAATAATTAAATTAAATTCATAAGCTACTTACCATTTTGACAATCTTCATCACCCCAAGTCCAATTAATGATACACCAAGCAGCCGCTAAACGAATGGATGGATTTTCATGCGACTATTAAAAAAAATTAGTTGAATATTTATTGTAATATACTAATTTATTTATATGTAAATCTGTACTTACTAAATGATGAATAACACTATTAATAATATTTAGTCTACTCATTGATGCTACTCTAGGTTCTTCAGCCCCACTACACATATTGACAATGATATATAAAGCAGCCTCCAAGTTCTATAAATATACATAATAATCAAAATATAAATATCTAGTAACATAAAATATAACATTAATCACTAAATGTAAAATATACATACAGCAATACCAGAATCACTATCGTCTCCTTCAACATCCATATTAGAATCTACTTGAAGTTTGCTTTCTAAAACATCCAAAAGATCTTCTTTTCCAATACCATTCATGACATATTCAACATCTTCTATTTGCCCGCATATCAAATTACGAACAACTTCCAATGCTTGTTCCTGTATATCAGGCTTTTGTTCATGTAATAATTCAATTAATGAATTAAAAGTCAATGCTTCCATAACTGCTTTCTTTGCTTCTAGGTCTGCTTTATGTAGAAGACTTTTGATGGCCCATATTCCATTCAATTGTAGTTTAGGGTCTTTTGATCGAGAATACTCAACAAATTTATTGATAGCACCGGCATCTATCACGTTCTAATTCAAAATAAAAATAAGAATAATGAGTACTCTTATATATATATATATATATATATATATATATATATACCTTTTTCATAGGAGAAAAGTCAAGTGCCAAATTACATAAGGCCCCACAAGCAGCTGCTTGTACAATTAATGATTCATCATCTAAAAGCTATTTTCCATACAGATGAAAATAAAAATCAGGTTTAAATGACCTTATATTTTTGTTTCTTCTTTTTTTTACAAAATTACCTTTATTAAAGGAGTAGCTATACCAACATCAACTAAACTTGTTCTTAAACTTGATACACTTCTAGAAAGTGATTTGGTACATTGACATGCAGCTAATCTAACATTTACTTGTTTGCTTTGTAATGCCGATACAACATGTGGAAGTATTTTACAATCTATTGCCTAAATACAATATAAATAAATGTAAATTAAATGACTATGAATTTCTATCTCAATTCATTTTTCTTCTTTTTTTAGAAAATAGAAATACCTGTGCACGACATTCTTCTTTTGATAATGTTGCAGCTGCGAGTGCAATAAGCGAATTCTATTTCATCATTATAAATAAATAAATAAATAAATAAATAAATAAATAAATGAATATAAGAATCCTTCATACATTCTTACCTCTTTGATTTTTTCCTTTCTCAATGCTATACTTCCAATTCCAGGTACTCCGATTTCTTCTTTTTCTTCATTTTCGCTCGATGAAACTGAGATTAACAATTCCGCTAATCGAGGAATAATATCTGCATCATAGGCTGCCTTTTGCATATCATCACTATCTTTAATTAAATCCGCTAATACTAAAGGTGCTTGCTCTTGTACATGACCAGATTCCTCCTTCATTAGATTTACTAAAGCAGGAAGCACCACCAATACAATTTCAGTAAATGGCTCTGAAAACACACCTGATCTATATAAATTGGTGAGACTATACATGAAAATAATAGTATCAATGATTACTGTTACTTTTTTCTATCTTTCTTTCGCTCTTTCTCCTATATTCTTGCTTTATTTGATTTAAAAAAAATTCAAGTATATATTTCTTACCATGTTGCTGCTATTAATCGCATGCTTGGTGAATTCCCTTTGACAAAATCAATCATAGTTGCAGTTGTAAGTTGATTTGAATCCACAGCTATAATAAATTTTATATTTTAGTTATTATATTACGCTTTTATTTTAATTTACTTGTTTTGTTTGGTCACTCTTTCTTTCTCTCATTTTTTCTTTCTTTTGTTTATCTTTTTTAATCTTACATTTTGAATGAATGATTATCTCAGCTAATTCAGTATTTTCTCTCCCAAGTGTTGATAATGCATCCAAGGCAGCTTCTTGAGCCTTATAAATATATAATGAACATTTATAAAATTCATTAAACCTAGCTTATACTTATATAATATACATATATATATTACTAGAAAAAAAAATTACCTTAATATATCCGGAATGTAATAAATTGATCAATGGTTGTATTACACCGGCAGAAGCCAACTGCATTTGTTGTTCTTGGGTATCACAGCATTTAGCAATTATAGTAGCGATAAATTCAGCAATCATGCTAAAGGATAATCCATCAGAGGTTATATTTGATTGACTATTTTTTGTTAAATATGATGATGCTGCATCTAATAACATTACAATACTTTTGATGTGTTTATCCTATACATATTTTATATATAACAAAAAAAAATCAAGAGAAAAAGCAATATTAGGAAAACAGTGTGAATTTACCATTTTTAAGTATTATATTACCGTAAATATATCATCCTTGAAAATAGAAGAAGTAGAAAATATGGCTTTTAATGAACGTGTTGATGCTTCGAGAAGCTTTCGCTTAGTATGAATAGCTTCCAATACAGGTACATCTTGAGGAAGTGATAATGTATCTAATAATGGTCCTATTGCTCCAGAAGCTACAACTGAAGCTACATTCTCGTCTTTACCTAAGTAAATTAATATTAATAAAAGATGTTAGTCAATTATAAAACAAATATCAAATCCTTTTTTTTAAAAAAAAGCTCCTACAAACTATAAATTTTCCTTTATACACTTTCATAGTAAAATAAATATATATATGTATATATTATTTTTCATTTTTATATAACAACAAATATATAAATTCATTTAATCAGTAAATCTTTACCATATGCAATGCTACCAAGAATTGTCACTGCTTGAATTTTTAAATTATAAACTGAATCTGTATCTGGTAGAGTTAAATATTCAACTAAACTATAAATACAAAGTTTTTATTAATAAAATAGTATATAACCTTTTAAGAAATATTTTTGTTTTTTGATTTTACCGTTGAATTACTCCAAGTTGGATATAAAGCTCTTTCTTAGTTTTATTGCCAATAACTGAATTTTTAATGAAACGTAAAGCTTTAAGACGTCTTTCTTCATCGTTACAGGTTAATTCTTTTACTGATTCTTCATATTTAGATGTTGTCATTTTTTAAGTTTTTATTAAATATTAATAATAATGAAAGTAATGGCAATAATAATAATAAAAACAATATATAAATAGATTTATATATATATTACAATTAATGAATTTCAAAGAAAAAAGAAGGAAACAACAATACGAAAAAAAAAATAAATTTTCCCTTTACACTTTTTAAGAGTGGCGGACTTTAAATATTATTATCAAAAAAAATTTATGCGTTTTCACTATTTTTTTTTAAACAGTTGTAGAGCATTTTGAGTAGTCTGTTCAATCTATTTGAAACATAAAAAATAAGTTAATATTAATAGTTAATTATGCAAGTATATATATTATATTACCACAGATTCTATTGGTATATTCTTAACACGAGAAATACCTTGAGCTGCAATTAAGATATTTTTAGGTTCGTTATCCACGCCTTTTTCTGGTCCAAGTGCTGGCGAATCTGATTCCAATAATAAAGATGTTAATGGTATATTTTTAGCTAATGATTCCTGCTGTGATAACCTTATCATAGAAGGTGGAATCGAAAAATAGTACCTATATAATTTAATATTTAATTATATATAGCGCTTATATATATATATATATATATATATATATAAATAGATATGTTGATTTACCCTTCATCTATTGCTTTTTTAGTATAAGAAGCTCTTATTTAAATTATAATGATAAAAATAATGAATGACAATTATATTCATATTACTTAAAAAAGAAAATCAATATTAAAAAAAGGATAGTAACTTACTTTCCATCAAAAGCATGCATATTTACTAATTTCGCGCCACATTCATATAGTATTGATAATGCGTAATGACCAGAGCTCCTTAAAAAATAAATAAATAAATAAAATAAAAGAAAAAAATTCATCCATGTACATAGTTTCTTTTTACTTACCTTGAATGAACATTAACAGGTAAACCAGCTTTTACCGCCATTTCTACTTGAGCTTTGAATATTTCACATTGGATTTGTTTTAATTCTTTTTCATTTTGAATATGATTATTTTCATTTTGTTGTATTATATGACGAGAAAAATCTAAACCAACTTGCAAAAACAACAATAAAAATAGAATTAATAATAAATTGAGCCCAGTATTATTTTTTTATATTTTATAAGTCGTTATTTACTTTCACCAACACATACGATTGTTTTATCAGCGATTGCTTTTTCTAAAATTGGTTTAAACTGATACCAATCGTCCATTGTAACAGATCGTTCTAACTGATTATTAGATGTATATTGTACCGGATGCAAACCAATGCACGGCCAAATCATACCATTTGATTGATTCGCTAATGATAGTATATCTTCTGCATCGTAAATAGATTCGGATACACTTACAATATGTTTTACACCAGCTATTTTAGCAGATGTTAACATATCTTTAAATATAGCTGGGGGGAAATTTTTACTATTAATATGAGCGTGTGTGTCTATCATATTATTTAGAGTAAAAGAATAAAGAGTAAAAAAAAAGTCAGCTTTTAAAAGAGCTGAATATACGGATAATAAAATGTCCGTGGTTATATTTGAACCATATTCCTATATTTTATTGTTTCCAAAATTTAAAGGGTTACACCTTTAAATTATGTACTTTCATTCAGTAATGAGTATAATGCGATTCAATACTTAGATAATAATATTAATGAAATTACTATTTCACAAAATAATGATATAAAGGTGAATTTACATAATCCTATCATGTCAACATATAATGTAAATTCATTTTATTTAAAATAAGTTTTTGTTTATTATATTAATTACATGTAAATAATTATCATTAAATGTATCTATGCTTACTTTTTATACCTTTAATAATATAATAAAATAATAACCATAATAAAAGTTTATTTTATTATTACATACAAAATATTAATTTCGAAAATAAAAAACGTAATTCAATTTAAGATAAAAAAATACTATGTTGAATGCTTTAATACTCCCAAATCACTTTCTGGATTATTCAACGATAATCAAATAAGTATGATGCTCTCATCAATCATTACATTAAGATTAGTAAACTCAATATTAGAAGATTAATTTTTAATAGAAATAGTCAATACTAACTATTTAGATTATTTATTTTTCTTTGTAATTTTTTATATAATAAATGCACCCTATAAAGGTATCTCATTGCACCCTTTTTTATTTTTTTATTCTTACTTCTATTATATTTCATCTTATTCTTATTTTAGCAAAGTACTCAATTTCGCGAATCCAAAAAAAAAGATATTTAAACTTGCAATTATAAATCCTAGAACGAATCTTGTACAAAAATAGAAATGACAATGGAGAGCCTAATCATTTCTATAATGATCAAGTCTCCAAAATGAATTACAAATTCATCCACATTTATTTAAGAGTAAACATCCCCCACCACAACCGATTATTATAAATATCCAAATATAGATGTATTAGTAAACAGTTCATTAATAAATTATATCTTTAACATTGTGAAAATATGGAAAACTTGCACAGAGGCAAAAAATTAATCTTTCTATAAAACATAGTAATTTTCACCCATTTTTAACATAATACGCGAAGTGCTTAATTTTATAAGGGGGGTGCTTAAAATAAAAATCAAGTAAAAACTATTATAATTTATAATATTAAACATTATAATTAAACGATTGTCAAATCTTAGTTAAACCTGTTCTCCAAAATTAATACGGTCAGCCAATAAAGTCAAACAAAAAATAAATAAATAAAATCAAAAATAAATATAAAATATAAAAATTTCAAAACAAAAACAAAACTAAAAACAAGTGATCATACGAGAAAGAGACGTAAGGATGAATTTTATTAAAATTTGTAAATCAGACTATATATAAAGAATTTGCTTAATTTAGAATAGAAATAGAATTAAAATTTAAAAAAGATTTAAAATTCAGAGACGTGATAGACGGTACTGACAATATAGACGCATCATCATCGTCTCAAACTGTCAGAGGAAGAATTTATTATAAGGTAAAATGAATAAATAATCCGAATATAGAAAATAAGGAAAACAAAATGAGAATAAAATAAAATAAAATAATATCTTAAAATGTTATTCAACGCAAGAATTAATAAATAATATCTACTCGCAGTAAATATAAAATAACTAAAAGTTAATTTTTTTTAATACATACATTTCCTTAAAATGTGACGAGCATTAAACCCAGGCTGATTATTAATATAGTCTAACTTAATGAATTCGGATTCCATTTTTTCGTCCTCAATTATCAAATGACAAAATTCATTCCAAACATTTTTTGTATATTTCTTGATAATAATATTTACAAGTATAAGAGCAGGGCATCCTGATATATATAAAGAGACTGTGTTTCCTTCTCCAAACAAATGATCATAGAAATTCTTCTCTTGCTTTTTACGTTTCATCTCATCATCCAGTTTCCTAAGTGATTCAATTGATATCTCAAGTTCAGCACCTTTTAACATTTGCATTTGAGTATCTAAGATTTTCTTAATAAATAGTTCTATTGTAAAGTGAAGTTTTTTTAAAAGAAAAGATTTTTTAAAAAAACTTAATATATTTATAGATTTTTTTAAAAGATGGTGTAACTGAGTAATTTATTAATAGTAATCGGTGAAGAGGTATAATAGGAAATAGACATAGCATAAATGGAAAATGGGTAGTAGTTAATTTCAAAAAGGAAAGCTTGACAATTGGGCGGAGATTAATGGTGATCAGATTTCTCGGCTGTTGCGACTTCAGACGACGTTTCAATCCTTGGTTTTGGGATGATCAGTTTGAATAGTCTTTTTCTTTTTCTTTCTAAATCTACATTTTTATATTTTTTATATTTTTATCATGATATATATTTTTATCTTCGTAAATTTTATTTGTTAGTGTACCATTATTTTTAAATAAAATATTTTTACAATTATTTTCAATAATAAGCTCATCATTATTTTCTATTTTCATTTTCCTGATAGTTAATTTTTATTTCATTTTCCTGATAGTTAATTTTATTTCATTGTCTTCTTAAATTATTATTATTATTGCTATTGACTTCATTAATATTTTTAAAGCCGACAAAACTGTGCGTATTGGATTGATATTTTGATTATGAAATGTGGACAAGTAAAATTAATAATATGTATCTACCCGACTGCGAAAAGGTAAATACAATTAATGACAAGGCAAAATAAATAAAATAGAATAAAATAAAGTATAAAATTACAATAGAGTAATTGCAGGGTTGTTCGATAAAAATCAAACTAAAATAAAATAAAATAAAATAAAATAAAATAAACCAGACCAAGGTTAGGTGTGAAGAATCAGCAATTATCTTTCCAATATTGAATTAAGTCCTTCTAATTCAATAATAAATATATAAGTCCTTCTATATATTTATATCTAAAGATAAAAAAAAAAAAAAAAAACTTCATTCTCCCCTTTTTTTTTATTAAAAAAAATTTAAATTTATATCTTTTGATGTATGAGACTTATCAAATAATAATTATATTAGATAATATAAAACAAAATAGAAAAATAAGAAGAAATAACATGATTACATAACAATAACATGTATAGAAAACGAAGAAAAATATAGTTTGCAGGAACAATGGAATTGGAATAAGAGTAAAAAAAAATTTCTTTAAATGTCAGATAATGATCCAGCTCCTCGGAAAGTCCTTTATCCGATCTGGCAAATTCTACCTGAACTTGAAGGCAATATGAAAATACCTATATAATCATATCCTCAGCGTATCAAAATGTCAAGAGCAAAATCAGTTTTCTTAGTAAGTAGCTTAGTTAAATTAGTTTATTAATAATCAAAATAAAATTAATTAAAGTAAAAATAAAAATAGCAATAACATAAAATAAAGCAAAATTGTAAAATAATTCTTACGCAAAGAATTACTAGTATAAGATTCCAGCACGAGGAATAGAATATAATTGTCTAACGCAAAGACAGAAGTATAGTTCCCAAATTAACAAAAGTTAACTGTCTCCTTCCAAGATTTTAAAACAAAACTAAACGTATTTATAGTTTTTTTTTTCTAAAAGGTTTTGTGATCGACAAATTATTAATAATAATCGGTGAAGAGGAAATAATTATATTATCGGTAAAGAGGAAATAGTTATGGCATCGGTAAAGAGGGAATAGACCTAGAATCGGTGAGAAGGAAATAGACATAACATAAATGGCAAGCTTGACAATAGAGCGGAGATTAAAGATGATACGTCTTTAAAACATTTACTGTCGGAATTCTAATCTTTTTTCTAATAGGGACAGTTGGTCTAAAATTCCATTTCCTTTTATTGTTTTCTTTTTCTACTTCCATAATTGTCGGATTGTTGTTATTGTTGAACGCGTCTTCTTTTTTATTTTCCACAAAAGAATTATTTTCTTTTTCATCCAAATTTGTTTTATTATCAGATGCTTCGTTTCTGTTATCCTCACTATTTTCAGATAGCTTATTATTCGATTCATCGCTGACAAAAACAAGGAAGGGGCAATGGCGTAACGGCTATCGCATTGGATTGCAGATCCACAGGTTCTGGGTTCGAATCCCAGTTGCCCCTTCTTTTTTGCAACATTTTATAAGTTAATATATTATCCGAAAATGTATTTTTTTTTGTTAGCGTGTGGATTTTTTTTATATGTGTGTTGTATAAGATTTTCCTTTTTAGGATTTAATAACAAAGTTTAATTTTACAAGATAAAATTAAATATAAGTAATAGTAGTGAGCACCAGTATCTTTTTATAACAAGTAGATACAACTTGAATAATGTAAAATAAAATAAAATAAGAATAAAGATAAAAAAATAAAATAAATATTAATATCAGATAAAGATCAACAATATTAATATAAAGAAGTAAAATAAAATAAAAATTAATATCGGATAAAGATCAACAATATTAACATAAAGTAAAATGAAACAAAATAAGTATTAATATCGGATAAAGATCAACAATATTAATATAAAATAAAATAAATATAAGTTAATATATTATTTTAAGTTTTGTACTGATAATTTTTTATTAATAAATAAATAAAAATAATGTTATAAAAGGTGAGTTAAAGTATATATTAAAAATATATAATAAAAAATAACTAATTTCTTTTTTTTTTTTAAAAAAAAACGTTGGCTATTTATATAAAAATTTTCCAAGGTTGAAGAAAATTTGGGTCTTTTTGAGAAGACAAGAATATTTTAGTCTTTCTGAGAAGACAAGAATAATTTGACCTTTCTGAGAAGATAAGAATATTCTGGTCTTTGTCAGAAGAGTAGAATATTCCTTTAAAACTCCGATATAGCTTGGATTAATTTTTCCAATTGAAACCATTTAGTAACATGTGATTAACGGTTATTCAAATTATTTCCTTTTTTATCCTTTTTACCCTTTTATTATTCTAATTCATATTATCATATATACTTAATTTGAAAAATATAAATACTAATATTTTGTTTAAAGAAAATAAATATCAACTTCTCTTTCTCATTTTAATATATATATATATATTTCTGGTATTTAAAAGTCGGTCTAAAAAGCTGACATTTTGTTTTATGTAAGTGTGACTTAATTTAGATCAAATGAAATAAAATAAGAAATGAATATAAAATTGGACGTATTTTTACATTCAAATTATTATACAAAATAGTATTCATATCATACCAAATTTAAGTATACATGATTTTTTTTTAAAAATAATCAAATATCTATACATAACATTATATTTAAAAAACTATATTATTTTAAGAATTATTTCTAAATTTATAAACAAGTTATTACATTTTGTTTAAATAATATTTGAATATTTATCTATTTTTGATATATTTAATCGTTGATCTTGGATAATGATCAACAACTATAAAAACTATCTTAATAGACTAAAATTTAATTCTTTTCTTTTTAAAAAATTAGGACGTTGATAATTTTCTATTTAAGGCTAGATTGATAAGATATACATATTATTGGAATAGCTCAGGTTAGATGACATCACAGTTCACAACATTGAAAGATATATGGAAAAAGAAAAGTAAAGAACTAACGGAAATATCTTAATGTAATAATATGTAAATAGCCATCTTCGTGATGTTTGTATTTATATAGAGTAAAATTAAAATTAGACTTGGATTAATGATAACAAGATTTATTTTGGAGCAGTGTTTATTTTACTAGCATGTTTCCCTGAGAACGTGCTGTTTATTGATTCTTTAATTATATAAATATATTTTTTGAAAAAGTCTCTTAAATACTAAAAATTGATAGGAGGAAAATCAGTAATAAACATGTGATGGCGTTATAAAAATAACCAATAATAAAAACTAATTTGACTTTACGGGGTTTAAAAAGTAGATAGCATGAATCATCATGTTGTCAGTAGCAAAGGCGCATGACTGTAAAAATGACATAAAAAATGCTTTACTTATCAAGAATAAATATATTAAGGAGGAAGAGGAAGAGGAGGAGGATTATAATGGAAAATATTTTATTCTTTTCTTTTTTGTTTTTTTTTTGTTTTTTCATATTTTAAATTTATATATTTATATCCTTTTATATTTTACATCTTTTATTTTTTATTTTTTCTTTGTTATTTATTTCACTTACTTATGACTCATATACATTGTTTACCTGATGAACTTCTTTTATCAATTTTCCAATTGATTAAAGAAGATAATCATCTTAACTTAATATATATCGCAAAGTAAGTAAAAAATTAAAATGAAAAAGGGGTAGGAATATTTACTTATTTAATATTTATTATTATCATGTTTAATTATTGTTATTTTCAGTGCTTGCAAGCGATTTCGACGAATATCAATAGATTATTCATTATGGAAAAACACTATTATATTAGACCATAGAACTATTATTTCAAAAGATATTCAGCCAATACCATTTCCAACATCATATAAAGAATTAAATGCAAAAGAGATATTTATTTTAGATTCAAATCAATCGGAAATGGATTATTTAAAAAATGTCTTGCTTCATTATAATAAATCTACGATTGTTGATATAAGTATACTATCATCAAACCCTATACATTATTGGAATGTATTAACAAAGTATAATAGCAATATTCAATTTCGAAATATATCAATTTCATCAATAGATAATACTGCTATAACTACTACTTTTAATAATGATGATACAGAATTATTTTCATTTTTAATCAATATACAAAATCATTTACAATCACTTAGTTTTTCTATTCTTCCATTACAAAGATTAATAAATCATCATACTTCTCTTACCTTAATATTTCCAAATATACACACTCTAAATATAGGTTTAATTCCTAATCTTTCTTTAGATTGGGTTAAAGTAAAACTTATGTTTCCCAATTTAAAACAATTATCTCTCCATTCTTTAACTTCTAATGTGGATAGCTTTTGGAAAACTATTCGTATATTATGGTCTTCTCCAGATTTATTTCCATGGTTAGAATCTATGACTCTAATTCAAGAAAATACAACTCATTCATCATCATTAACAACATTAACTGCAGCTACAATAACAGATGCAGGATCCTCTTCTTCAACTATTACAAAAGATGAAATTGTTGCTACTCTATCTCGCTTAAATGGACTTATAAGAATTGACACTGGTTGTTGGGATATTATTGCTGTATAATTTTTTTTATCATTCCTATTAATTTTTTAATCATTAATACAAAAATTATAATACTTTTAATAAAAATAATCCTTATAATTATCATCATCACATTCATTATAGAGTTCCAATTAAAAATAAAAATAAATTTAAGGAGAGAAGGGGTAAAATATATATATATATTTCTTTATTTAAATCGAATGAAGCACTTCCATAAACCTTTACATATATGTTTTAATCTATATAATACATTCAGTTATAATGGTAGCTATTTGTTCAATGTATACAATAAATAAGAAAAAGAAAATTAACGATTGGACCATTAAATAAACTTTTTTTTGGGGGATAAAAATAGACCAACACAATCTTAAACTTCTCTCTAAATAAACATTATAAATATTATAGTTACAAGTAACTATGCTTAATAATTATATATATATATATATATATTAAAATAAATAGTAATAAATAAAAATAATGCACCATGTGCTCGATAGTCAAGTATAAATTTCATTTAGATATAATACATAGCATTTCTAATTGAAATTATCATTGCCTTTTTAGGTATTTATACATTATATCCCATAAATCATAATAATAGTATTAAATACATAGTAATGTTTCTATTTATCAATGAATCAAAAAATATTAATATATTTATACTAACTTATAATATTAACCAATAGCATATTATACACATTTAATTATATTATCTTGATCTATATTCATATTCTTCCTAAAAAAAAAAAGAAAAGAAAAATAGAACTGTACATAAGTTTCCGATATTTATTTACTAATTATTTGTTCATTTGTGATCATTTTCTCTTTTCTTTTTTATTTTATTTTAATTTTTTTTTCTATTTATTCCTTTATTCTATTACTATTATTGTTACCAATATTATTGTAGGTATTCTTAATAGTAGATTTTTTTAACTATAAAAAACAAGAAATAATAAAAAAACTATCAATAAATAGCAGTTACTATAGAGTATTTTAAGTTAGATTAAACAAAGAATGACCAAAGAATTGGATTTAACTTCAATAAGTTCAGAAAGTAAAAAATCATATGCCGGATCAAATGGATATAAAGATGATGTGAATAATAATAACGAAGAACTTGAAACTTGTAAATCACTTTTTTCTTATTTATCACGGCAA
Source organism: Cunninghamella bertholletiae (assembly GCA_037043795.1). Taxonomy (NCBI): domain Eukaryota; kingdom Fungi; phylum Mucoromycota; class Mucoromycetes; order Mucorales; family Cunninghamellaceae; genus Cunninghamella; species Cunninghamella bertholletiae. The sequence goes on along the minus strand of JAZGVP010000004.1, from coordinate 2,066,016 downwards.
AAAAATAAACTTTCCTCTTCAGCTTCCATCAATTATTCGAAACCTATGAAATTTCATCATAATTTAAATCATAATAAAAAAGTACTGCACGATGATTATATAGAAACAGTTAGTTGTTTATCAGATACAGATAAATCATCCTCTCATAATAGTTTTATTATCAAAGATCTTCATTCAGATAGACATTCTTTAGAAGATTTTTATTCTAACCATCATCTATCAAATAACAATTTAGCATGGTTGACCAAAAAAACAGTAGTAACAGCTTCAACAAATCATAATAAAAGAAATAGTATTAATGTATCTGTGCCAGCTAATATGAATCCAGTATCTCGATTATTAATTTATTCGGAAGCAATTACTGAAGCATGCGAAGCTATAGGTAGAATGATGATACATAATGTAGATTCTTATAACATTCAACAATTTATAGATAATTATATTATTTCAAAAAAAATATTAGATGAAAAGAGAAAAAAAAAGCCAACAAAAATAAAAACAAATTATCTTCATGCAAAATTTCATGAATCACTATCATCATCCTCATCTTCATCATCAGTTATTATATCAAATTTTCATTCTGCTATTTTACCTTCTCTACCATACACTATACCTTGGATGGATCACCCTAATGAGTTTAAAAATAAAAGAGATATCAACGGAATGCAAAATAATCAAGAAATCAAAGAAATAAATGGTGAAGAAGTAGAAGAAAGATATATAATTTTGCCTTCAAATAAATCATTTGAATTCCAAGATCAATTACAACAATCAAAAATTGATTATCATTATACTTCACCTAAAGTAGATTATAAAAAGTTATCTCCGAAAATGTCATTATCATTACGGCAAAGAAGTACAATTAAAGAGCTTATGGAAACAGAGACCAAGTATTTAGAAGATTTACGCGTTTTAGTAATGGTAATCAATAACTAAAACTATAATACATATTAATTTATTTACTAAACATTATGGATGTCATTTTTTTTTTAAATGAAGCATTTTTTTGAAGTAATTAGTGATGCTAAATGTATAACGATGGAACAAAGTGAAACCATTGTCCGAAATGGTGAAGAATTATTACAATTTCAAGAAGATTTTTTTGAAGCGTTACAACATGCTCACGAATATAACATAGAATTACATGAATTATCAACAACTCCAAATATTAAAAATATAGCTGAATGTTTTATAAAATGGGTAAATATATATATATATATATATATATATATATATATATATATATTAGTGTTATAATTTTATTAATAGTAATAATGTAATATAATTTTTGATATAGGGTCCTAAGTTTGAAATTTATATGGATTATTGTGTTGGACAAGACAAAGCAATGGATACTTATAGGGAACTCTTAGAAACGAATGCTGCCTTTTCTAATTTAATGGAAAGAACACATAATTTTCTTCGTGTTTCTCTAGGATTTGGGTTAGGAAGTAAACTAAATTTTGATGATTATTTAATAACTGTAAGTTTTAATTAAATATGATAACGATTAAAAAGTCTAGTTTTTTTTTAAATTTAATTCATTAATATATCTTATAATAGCCATTCCAAAGGGTATTTCGATATCGTTTAATTTTACAATCTATTATTAAAACGGTAGAAGTTGATTCCGATGAATATGATTCATTAAACAAGGCTCAAGATATAATGCATGATATAACCACTCGACTCAACACAACTAAAACCAAATTAGAAGCAGAAAAAAAAACAAAATTATTTTTAGGGAGATTACAAAATGATTGGGTAGACATATATAAAGAACATACATTTATGAATGCAAATGCATATTTATTTACTTATTTATTTGTATAGGCTATCCCTAAACGTTGGCATAATACTCTTGGGCCTTGCCTTTTAATTGGTACCTTAGATGTTATGCAAGATATGGAAGGGAAAAAATTAAAAAGATACGGATGTGCATTGTTTGGAACCTATGTAATTATAGTTAAACCAAAAAAGAAAAAACTATTGTATGAACCTAGAATATGGTTTCCGTTACGTATATTTGAATTTAAAGATATAGATGAATCGAATGGTAAGGATATACGTATATATATATACAGGTTCATACAAATTGGTAACTACAGCTTTTTTATATTTATAATAATAAAAAAAATTAGGAACAATTCCATTCGCTTGGAAGCTTTATAATGATCAGCACACAATTATATTCAGCGCAATGTGTGAACAAGAAAAACAAATATGGGTACAGGGGTTTCGAGTGGCGATTGATGATTCAAAAGCTCAATATGAGACCCATTTATGGGATACACAGAATAGAGGAAGTGTTATAGAGCAGCTATTTGTATCCTCTTTTGATAAAATTGAAAATATTAAACAACGACAACAAAGTTTAGTATCATCATCTTCTCATTTATCATCTAGATCCAGTCTCCGTAAAAGTTTGACAAGAAGAAAATCAACTCCTTTATTTTTAAATAGTAATGAGAGCGTTAGAATTTCATCGTCTCATCTTTCTAACTATTTAACAGAAAATACAGTTAACTTAAATTCAACATCATCTGATTTATTAATAGATTCAACATGTCATCAGCACATGTATCCTAATCATTCAAAAAATGATTTAACATCACCTTATAATTCATATAATATCACTACAATAAAGCGATCGCAGTCAAGTATGAATGATTTAAAAGGATTTTTTCATAGTAACGTCACTGGTAAATGGTCTCAACATAAATATACTCAATATCAATCAAGAAGAATGGCAGTGGACGAAAAATTTGAAGATGTATCTACTACAAATATTTTAACTGCTAGGAAATTACAAGATCGAAATAGTTTATTTGAACAATATGGAAATAATAATATAACTATGATTAAATAAAAAAGATATTGATTTATTATTATTAAAAAAATGCATACGATTTTAATAGTTTAATGCTAAATGGCTGTTTCATTCAAGATTTGAAATAAAAAAGTCCGCTTTTAAATTTTTTTTTTCTTCCTTTTTTCTTTCTTTCTTTTCTTTTTTAAACCATACCAGGTAATAATTATCAATCATGTCTAGACACCGTGCTGTTAGAAACATGGATCTTGAAGGTAATACTAAATAAAGGAAATAAATAAGTTAATAATTTCTCTTAAAAAATTTAATGATTTTAAATAATGCTTTTTATTTTCTTTTATTTAGATGTGCTTCACGAAGATCAATATGGCGATGAATATGACGAAAATGAATGTAAGAAAGAAAAGATAACAGATATTTGGTTTTTACTCTTATTCTTATTTCTTATTTTGACCTGTTTGAAATAGTTGATGAATCTCAGTTAACAAATGAAGATCTTGCGGCATTAGATGAAGGTTTAGAATATATATATAATGTTATTGGAGACGCTGCACCTTTAACTGATACTGAAATAAAAGAAGCTTTATGGTATTATTATTTTGACAAAGAAGAAACTGTTAATTGGGCATTAGGTAAAATAATAATAATAATAAAGTAAAAGGGTTTTAGGGATTGAGACTCAATATATATATATATATATATATATTAATACAGAAAAAATCGAGCAATTAAAATCCCAAGAAGAAAAAAAAAAAGAAAAAGAAGCTAGAAAACAAGCCGCTGCTAAAGGTAAGAATATATATGTGTACATGCATAATAAGAAATAGAATGGTATATACTACTTTAGTATCAACATATACTTTCCTATTTGATCCTTTTTATTTTATTATACTCTTAATTGCTCTTCCGTACGGTTTTTTTTATATCTTTTTTTTCTCTTTCTTTTATTATTATTATTTTTATTATCATTTTTCTTGGATTTTACTTGTATATAACACAGAAGATGGGTGCGTAATCGTTCAAGGTGTGTATTGTTTTTTTTAATTTTATTTACTTATTATTATATTTTTTTTTTCTCTTTTCTTTTTTGCTACCGTTTACTTACTTTATTATTATTATCAATATCATTATAATAGAACGAAAACCACATTACCGTAGACCACCTGCAAAAATGTATATGGATTCGATTGAAAATTCCAAACCAGCCTCAGTATTAATGAATGATACTGCTGATAATAGTATCAATAAAGAATCATCCTTATCTCAACTTGCAACTAATGGAAAAAATAGTAGTGGTACATCAAGTTTATCACAACTTCGAAATAAAATGACGGCAACACCAATTATAACTAACTCGCCCGCAACCTTGTCTAGTTTGGCATCTTTATCAACACAATCAAAAACAAAACAAACATCTCTTTCAGTATTATCTTCAAAAGCAAATCCATCTTCGCTTAGTTCACTGACCAATAATAATAATGATAATAATAATAGTAATGATAATAATAGCATTAATAAACAAAGTGCTGGCAAATCTCTTTTATCATTGGCTAAAGGTTCAGCAGATCAACGTAATAAGTCAGCATTACAAAGTCTTGTTCAAAGACAACACAATATACCTTCTTCATCTTCTTTAGCTAGTATAGCCAGCAAAAAAGCTAGCCTTTCAAATGGATCTACTTTATCTAGTCTTTCTCATCTAGCTAATAGAGCAAATCAGAACAATAACACCAATAAACTTTCGTCACTTTTATCATCATCAACTTCTACTGGTCTAACATCTTCATTATCAAAGGCTGAAAAAAAGTTGAATGTATCAACAAAAGAAATAATAACTAAAAACGATGTTATCAATTCAACAAGTGAAAAAGAAGAAAAGGAAAAGGGAAAAAAAGAAAATGTATTCTTGGATCAAATGGCAGCTATATATAATAAAGATATAACGGTAAAAACCAAAATAATGAATCCATTAATAGCCCCACCTTCTCCAGCGGCTATGTTTTTATTCAAGCCACATGAAAAAATACAATCATCCTCTCTATCTTCAGATATATTTATGACTTTACCACGAACGCTTGCTCAAGCATTTCATGATACTATGTCTACCTCTGTAACACCTGCAACTAAATTATTTAATTTTGATGTACCAAGTCCTGATGATATTGTATTGACTGCACAAAGTCAGCGCAGTGGCCAAGGAAAAAAATCAGATCAATAAATCCTCTATAACATACGATTTTTTTTTCTTTCTACTTTTATTTAATTTTATTTTTTATATTTTTGTATATACCATTTTATTCAATTATTTGTTACTTTACTATCTACTGACAATATATTTAACCTTTCTGTCTCTCTTCTCTTTCTCTTTCTTTTTCTTTTTCTTTTATTTTTTAAAATAGCAAAAGCGGCATTAAAATTAAATTCACTACCAGCGAAGACGAATAAATCAATTAAAGAATCAAGTGCTCTTGATGATGACAACGTAGAATTTTTATCTAACGATGATCAACTATCTCATGATATATATTTACTTGGATTAAAAGATGATACAAAAACATCAGTTAACAAATTAAAAGGGTCAAGCACAAGCACACCATCTGGCACTCCACTTTCAAGTCGTACAGTTTCACCTTTATCAAGAATTCCTACCTCAAAGCGCATTGATGTTATAGAAGAGTACAATAAACGATCTAATGAAAAACCAAAATTAAATTTAGTTGTTATAGGTAAATAGTGAAAATAATAATAATAATAATAATAATAATAATAATAATAATAATAATAATAATAATAATAATAATAATAATAATAATAATAATAATAATAATAATAATAATAATAATTGTTATCATAATCTATTATTAGGTCATGTGGATGCAGGAAAATCAACGTTAATGGGTCATTTATTATATGATCTTGGAAATGTAAATGAACGTACTATGCGGAAATATGAAAAAGAATCTCAAAATATAGGGAAAGGATCTTTTGCTTATGCTTGGGTTTTGGATGAAACTGGTGAAGAACGTGAAAGGTAAATTAGAAAGAAAAAAATGAATGATAAAATAATAACAAAGATAAAACATAAATAACATTTCTAATTTTTTTTTAATTATATATTCATATAGAGGAGTAACAATTGATGTTGCTATGAACTATTTTGAAACACCTAATCGACAATTCACATTATTAGATGCACCTGGTCATAGAGATTTTATTCCTAATATGATTTCTGGTACTTCACAAGCTGATGCTGCTATACTTGTTGTCGACGCAGCTACTGGTGGTTTTGAATCTGGATTTGATGCTAATGGTCAAACAAAAGAGCATGCTTTATTAGCAAGAAGTCTTGGTGTAAAACAATTGGTCATCGCTGTTAATAAATTAGATGTTGTAAAGTGATATGAATAATTATAAATATGATATTTATCATTATTATTATATAATTAACTAACTGGTAACTATTCTGTTTATTAGATGCAATGGGAGCAAGGTCGATTTGATGAAATTTCTGCTAAATTAAGTGCTTTCTTGTTACAAGCTGGATATAAAAAAAATGATTTAACATATGTTCCTGTATCAGGTTTAACAGGGGAAAATTTAGTAAAGTCATCTCAAAATAACCAATTAACACAATGGTATCATGGTCCGAGCCTTTTAAAAGCTATAGATTCACTTCAGCCACCTACAAGATTAATCAATAAGCCATTCCGTATGAGTGTAACCGATTTCTTTAAAGGAGGGATTGGAAGCGGTAGAGATGTTTCTGTAGGAGGATCTATTGATTCTGGTAATATTCAAATTGGAGAACAAGTAATGGTTGTTCCTGGTAATGAAATTGGTATTATAAAGGCTATCCAAGTCAATGAAGAAAGTACTACATGGGGAGCAGCTGGTGATTCTACTCTGATGTCAATTTCTGGCTTAGATATTTTAAATTTCAGGTAATTTTTTTTTCTAAAATTGAAAATCATCTTTATATGGTAATTTCAAACAGAAACCATTTAATGTATATATTATATATTGTAGTACTGGATGTGTCTTGTGTAACCCTCTTGAACCTGTACCAGTAACAACTACTTTTACTGCCCAAATTGTTGTTTTTGATATTAAAGTTCCAATTACCTCTGGATTCCCAGTAATTTATTATTATTATATTATATAAGGAAATCAAGAAGAAAAAATAGTATTATACTAACTATATATGTAATTTTTTTTATAAATAGGTTATTCTTCATCATCAAAGTTTAAATGAACCTGCATCAATTATCAAATTAATAAGCACTTTAGATAAAACTACAGGTGAAGTTATAAAAAGAAATCCTAGGTAAAAAAAAAAAGAAAAAAAGAAAGTCTAGACTTGAATATATATATTTACATGTTTGTTTTTCTTGGATTTTAAACACTTTTTTTAGACATTTATCTAAAGGTGCCACTGCCAAAGTAAAAATTCAATTAAGTCACCGACCTATTCCGCTTGAAACTTTTAAAGACAACAAACAATTGGGACGTATTATGTTAAGGAAAGGAGGAGAAACTGTGGCCGCTGGTGTAGTAGATGAGGTAAGTAAATAAATAGACGTATAGTATGATTATCGATTTTTATTAATATGAATTTTTTTTACTCAGATTCTAACTTTTGGGTCATAAGTGATTATGTTAACCAAATATAGTATTTTAACTTTTCAAATCTATTATAATATTCATCTTTATTTCAAACGAATGGTATATAATATTAATAAAATGATATAATGTAGAAGGCAAAAGATGTTTATATATGTTTCTATTTATTTAAATACTCATATTTTTATATGTATTCATATATTCATATATATTTACATATTAATGTTTATATATATATTTATATATTCATGTATTTATAGTTTATATATATATATATATATATATATATTTGATATTTAAATAATAAATTCTAATTTTCCTTAATAGTAAATAACAATGATGAATGTGACTATGTATGGAGAAATTACCCAAGCTTTACCAACTACTTAGTATACTTTTGTATGTTGTGAAACAAGTAAATAATTTCATATTCCTGGTATACCATTTCCATATTTGTCAATAGACTTATTGGTTCACCTCCCCTTTTTCTTGGAGTAAAAAATAAGAATAAAACATATAATAATAATAAGTATGAAAATAAAAAGAGCTAAAGAGGGATATAAAATATATCAAACCTATAGGTAATTAAGTTTATGGATATATACATACACGTATGTATATATATTTGCTTATTATATTTAAAAGCACAATTAAAACTGACTATGAATTTTTTAAATAAAAGTAAAAAAAAAAAGGATCGACCTATCAAAAATATATAATGTAGGACAAAGATATCTGTAGAAAAGTCATAACATTCTATAAGTTAAAATAATTAGATTTTGACATCCTTTTTTTTTAATAAAAAAAATAGCTAATTTCTATTTTTTTTCTTTCTTTCTTTCTTTCTTTCTTTCTTTTTTTATACTAAATAGAAAGATGATATTTCAATCAAATTCAAGGTCAATAAAACGACAACGATTATTAAAAAAAATATTATTAACATGCTTTATTACTTCATTCATCTTCATTATTTACTTAAATAAAACTGAAATTGATTCTGAAGTCCGACCAATAGATACTCCTCCTCTTTTATCACATAACAACATACATCATGGTAAATATCATCTACAACAACAACCACATTACCAATATGAAGAAAAACAGCATGAAGTCACAGTACCTAGACAAGCCTTATTAGAGTCTATGAGAAGAGCAAGACAAGAGCGTTTATCACGTTATTCTCAAGAAAATGAAGTAATACCACCATCACCTGAAAAAACCAAGGATGAAGTAATAGAAGATAATAATAAAAGTAATATTAATAATATGATAAAAGTAAATATACCCACAAAAGAATTAGAAGTAAATAATAAAGAGGATCAGCAAAAAACTATGCATATTCAAGATATAACTACTAGTACTACCGTTTTAGAAGATAAAGTGTATAAAAAAGATAGTGATAATAAATATTTACCTAGTGGTGATGGTAAAGATGTAGAAGAAAAGTATCTATCATACTTGCCTCATTCTGGATTCCATAATCAAAGAATAGCTATGGTGAATGCTCTTATGCTTGCTTATCGTCTTAATCGTACACTCTTATTACCACCAGTTAAATTAGGTGCACCAATTCATTGGCGTAAACATGATTCTTTAGAGTCCTATCATAGAAGACTATCAAAAGCAACTTTATCATATTGTCAGCTTTATTTAGTACAAAACAATAGTAATAGTCAGTCAATACCATCAGAATGTCAAAAGTCGTTTAAATATACAAGCTTACGCTGGGATCGATTATTTTCATTAGAAGGGATTAAACAAAAAGTGCGTATTCGATATAGAGATGACTATGATAGACATTATTTGGAAACAAAATATGGTATTACCAAAGCAGATACTTATTATATCAAAGATGAGTTATTATATGATTATCGTATTATAGAAAATAATTTGGGTGGATTACATAAATATCAACGGATTATTAAAGTAGAAGATTTAGCATTAAGAAAGGAAAGATTAATTAGTTTTGGATCATTATTTGGTAATGGGCGTATGATATTACAAGATAAATCTTTATTATCTTATTTAAATCAACAATTTATTTTTGATAAATCTACTTTGCCTGATTTATTTGATGAAATGGATCGCATGTTATCCATTATTGGTGGCCCGACTTCTTATATATCTATTCATGCCCGTACTGGTGATAGTATCTTTGAAAGATTCGCTCCTCAAGTTATGGAAAAATTATGGAATAGTTTGCAACGTTATTTACCTATTTTACAAGAATCTAAATATTTAGAAAAAGAACAATTTGAAAAAGAACAACAAGATCCTTCTTATAAATGTTATGAATCCCCTAACACATTACTAGGTCCTGCTATCGATTGGGAACAAAAAAAGGTTATCAATCAACGAAGTCTTGTAATGTTTATGGCAACAGATAGTATGAATCCTCGAGAAAATGAATTATTTAAAAATATTTACGAACATTTTCCTTGCATTGTTACTTTAAATGATTTGTTTGATTTTAAATCCTCACATTTGTCTACAATGATTAATCCTGAAGATGGTATCAATTATGGTAAATTTTTAATTCCTTTTTTGGATGGTTTGATGGCAAGTCGTGGTCAAACTTTTAATGGGTCTATCTGGAGTACATTTTCTAAATACATTGAATATTTACATGAAGCCTTTTTATCAAATTAATATATCAATCATATACATACATATATACATATATATATTTACATATATATCATTTTATATCATCTTATATCATATTTTTATCTTTTTTTTTTTGTTATTTGTATCATATATAAAAAATTCTTTTTATTTTGCCATTATATTTTAATAAATTATATATATATATATATATATATAAATTTACTCATCTAATATAATTAAGTATGTTTTAGATTTATATGTTAAATATAAAACCATTATTTCTATTTTAATTCATATTGCCATATTTAGGACATGGCTTGGATTTGTTTCTAACTTTTAAGCATAGATAGAGTTTCTTTAATTACTACAACTAATATTTTTACTTTTTTTTATTTTCGTTTTTGTTTTTAAAAAGCTTTTTTACTATACGTTAGTTTTGATAAATATTACCATTTTAATTAGATATCAGTTAAATATTTCTTACTATTTATGCTACTTTTACTATTAAACATATTCTTCACTTTTCACCTATGAGTACTTAAATTTTTGTAAAACACAATGAATAAGAGCGTTTTACATCTCTTCTTCCGATTGTATTATTATATATATATATCTGTATAGACATGCTTATACTCAATTACTTATATATTAAATTATGCAATTCAGCATATAGCTCCACAACATATAATATGCAAATTGCCTTTTTAAATATTAACAAATTATTGATACTTTAATTCTGTGAATTTTTATGCAAACACATGATCTCTTTTATATTTCCTTATTCGTTTCAAATAAAAAGCCACATCATCTCTCCTCTTCTATTCATTTCTCTTTCTTTCTCTCTCTCTTCTTTTTTTTTTTCTTCTCGCTTTATTTATTTATTTATCCATTATCAATTTTATTATTAAATGAACCTATAAATATTTTAAAATAATGGGCAATCAGCAAAGTCATTCTGATGAAGAAATGGTAGAAAAAGACCTATCATATCATAAAGGTACAATATATACTAGTTATATCTCTAATATTCTCTAATATTCTTTATTAATACATACTAATTTACATATACATTTAGTGAATATTAATGATTTTGAAACTGTTAGAGAACTTGGTAAAGGTGCTTTTGGATATGTAAAGTAGCCAGCTTTATAATAATAATACAAATATGACTAAAACCAATCATATTAATACTTTTATTATTTATTTGTTTATATTTTTAGGTACGTATGGTTAAACATATTAGAGAGCAAGAGAGTTATGCCTTAAAAATAATTTCAAAAGGGTACTGTATAAAAACTAATAAAATCAAATATGTATTAAGAGAAAGAAACTTCCTGGAACAAGTGGATCATCCATTAATATGTAATCTCAGATATGCTTTTCAAAGTGATTATCATCTTTATATGGTATTGGATTTAAAACTGGGTGGCGATTTACGTTGTTACCTTGATAAACATAGTTATCTAACTGAACAGCTAACTTGTTTTTGGATATCAGAATTAATCTGCGCTGTCAAATATTTACATTTAAAAGGGATTATGCATAGGTAATACTAAAATAATAATGATAAATAAATATATATATATGTATGTTAATAAACAAATAAAATAAAAAAGTAATCTTATTTATAATTCATTATTATTATATATATGAAAATTTTAGAGATATTAAACCTGAAAATATATTACTTGATTTAAATGGTCATCTTCACCTTACAGATTTTAATATTGCCACATTAATACCAAAAAATAACCAAACACTTACTTCTCAATGTGGGACTTTAAGTTATTTTGGTACTAAAAAAAGTGGGCGTTTTTATCATGCTTTTGTGTTACAAATAATTTTTTTAATTTTTTTTTCTATTTTCTTTTTTTAGCACCTGAAATGATAAGTGGACAAGGGTATGATGAAAGTGTTGATTGGTGGTGTATTGGATTAATACTTTATGAGTGTATTTTTGGAAAGGTAATATATATATTTATATATTGCTATACGTTATATTTTAATATCATTGTATATATTTAGAGACCATGGCGTGAATATGAAGGGAAAAATAGTATTTTAAACCAAATTAAAAAAGGACACATATCATACATTCATTATGAAAACAGTATATCTAAAGAATGTATATCAGCCATACAAGAGGTAAAAAATAATAATAGTAATAGTAAGAATAATATAAAGTTATTTTCTATTTTTATTTTATTTTGTTTTTTACTTATATGTCTATTTAGTTTCTAGAAATAGATCCCATGAATCGTTTAGGATATAATAAGAAAGGTTGGTATCGTTTATTACAACATTCTTTTTTTAATGATGTCCAATGGAAGGAAATAAATATGAAAAAAGGAATTCCACCTATACATACCAAGTTAAATCATCATAGTTACCATAACCATTTTTCTACTATTCATAACAAATTATCAACTATACCTGTTCAATCTTCTAATATATCAAAATCAATATACCAAAATGTCATTCTATCATCATCATCATCTATCACTGCATTATCTTTATCATTAGTACCTTCAATACCATCATCATCATTTTCATCACAAAAAAAAATATCATGTATAAATGCTAATCATTATATAATGCCATCATCAAAATTACAGGAAAAAAAAGATATACAACAGTATCAAAATGAGTACGATGATATCCTTTTAAATGAAGAATATCATAGCCAATTAAGCTTATTAGAGTCTTCGTTTTTATACTTTGATTGGACAATGTATGATGAATATCAAGGATTTTTAAATAAAGATACTTTTTGCGTAGGTTCTCCTCCGATTTGGGTGAAACCAGCATTTAATAATGCTAATAATGGTCGTTTATTACCAATGCCAATTATATGTACTAGTTACCTAAAAATTAATGATAACGATAATAATGGAAATAGATTGACAACAGCTTCAACTATGGATACGTTATCACCAGTAACGCCTACTTTTTTTAATAACAACAGCAGCAATAGTAAGTGTAATAATCAAATCGATGATTATGATTCTCTTTTTGATACTCCATCATATCTTAATGGTAATTTTTCTCAACAACAATATCAACAACAACAACAGCAAAATCTTCATCATCAACCTTATTTTCAACATAATGGTAATGGGAAAAAATTAAAAAGAAGGTCAGGTACCAAATATTTTAATGAAAGGCGAGATTGGGAAAGAAGAAAAAGTTTATTAATTTAAAAATGTTCTAAATAAATCGCATATATTTAAAAAATGCATTTTTCCTATAATCACATATAATTAAAAATGTATTTTTTCCTGTAAATCAAATATATAATTTTTTCATATTCATAATATACGACTCTATTTTTTTTTAGTGTATATATTATTACTTTAGAAAAAAATAGTTTATATTATATAATTATAGTTTGAATTGTTTTGGAACAATTGGTTTAGATTTATGAATATAATATTGGTCTAAAAATGTAACAGTTGCTTTTGTAATAGAAGCCGCTAATTTTTGTATTCCTTCTTCAGAATTTCGTAAATGATAAGGACATTCAATTTGAATCACATCTAATTCAGAACTATAAGTTTTTGTTGTATAACCGCCAGTATAATATAATGTTGTTTCGGAAGGTGATATATATTTTTCAGATGGTATGGCTTTTATATCATCATATAGAGTCATCATCATTGATCCAAAAGAATTTTTCCCTCTTATTAAAGATTGAATAGTGATATTAGTATTAAGTGTTATAGATGATGACACTCTTTTAGCTAATCTTCGAATAGATGATCGTTCTAATATAGCTTCCTTTGATAATATATCTTTATCTAAATCTATTCTAGTTAACAAATATCCTAATTCAACCATACCCTCCGCATGCGATTGACCTATATAAATTTGTGTGTGCATAATATTTACAATTTTGAGTATTGTTTATATTATACTTTATTATGACTATTATTAAATACCATGTATATCCAATAGTAAAACTTCTCCAAAAATATTCTTTAGCATATTAATTGTATTTTTTAAAGCTGTATGATATTCCTATAAATAATTTATACACAAATAAGCGAACAATAACAAAAATAAAATGAACAGTTTCATATATTATATATATATATTGCTATGTTTTACTTTCCATACTATTTCACCTTCAGGGGATTCAGTTCCTAATTCAATGGGTCTATTAGCATCTACTTTTTTTCTTCCTACAAGAAGAGTGATCATATAAGGTGCTGCATTATAATGACTTTTAATGTGATTAAATATTACTTGAGCTGTTCTAATTGTGTTAGCATCACTTATTACGATTCCTTGAGAACGATCGGGTATATTTTTTGGAAAATAAGAGCCACCATGAGGAACTGTCAAAATTAAAGGTAGATGCCCAAGAGTAACCTTAACATTATTTGACGTTAAATTAGTTACAGTTAATGCTTCTGGCATTTGAAAACATTAATAAATTGGTAATATTAAGCTTGAAAGTATAAAAAGAAAGAAAAAAAGAGGCTTTTTCTTTATTATAGTTTTTTTTAAATTATATAATGGAGAAAAAACCAAAAACAGATAATGGAAATTAAAGTTCATTTTAGAATCGTTTGGCTGGGTATGGAGAACCCTTTGATAAATATAACCCAAATCCATGACACATAATTATTTAAAAGATAATCATAATATGCATAAAAGAAAGTAAAAAAAAAAGGAAAGAGTTGTATTAAAAGTAAAATACTTAAATAAAAAAACCATTAAAAAAACTATATCCATATGGTGAGAGATACCTTAGCTGTAGATAATTTTAATTTTTTTAATTTTGTAATTCGTGAAGCAACATTAGCTGATAATAAAACTTGTAAAACGCAAAATGCCCATATGTGACTCTTGGTATATATATATATAAAGATGACTTACAAAATCAAACGTTGCTTAATGATAAATCCATGTTTGTTTAGACATCTTTCCAAATGAAAGACTTTTTTATTCATGCTTATTTTTTTTAGCATATGAAATAAAAATCACAAATCTGAGATATTTTTTACATATAGTAAAAAAGTTTTTAATACTATATTTTATATAATCAGAAAAAAAATAATAATGAGACAACTTTACGAAAAGAAAAAATAAAATAAAAGAGTAGCATATATAAATAAACAACTATTAAATAAAACTTTATTTTTATATTGAAATCTAAAGAATAAATTGTAACTGAAATACTAGTGAGTAGTTATTTTAAAATGCATTATAATAGGAAATAATAAAATAAAATAAATGCATAAATATATATATTCTATAATAAATAATGATAAAAGTAATACAAGAAAGAAGATAAATAATACAAAATTAAATAATTAAACTTTTTTAAAGAGATGCCATCCTCCACGTTGAACCCTTAACCAAAAAGCTAAAATACCACCTACAAAAATAACTGAACCGGCCCAAGCAGCAGCATTTTGATAATTTGGAGGAGAGGATTTATTAATTAATACAGATGCAATAGGTGTACCGAATAAATAACCAAAGGTATTTGTTAAATAAAGCAATCCAACAGCAGGACTAATATTTTCTAAACCAACTACTTGTGGTTGCACAGTAGGAAAGAAGGTGACATATCCTATTATTCATAAAAATTAGATATATAAATACATATAGATTTATTAAAGAGTATATGTATGGTTACCTCCAGAAAAAATACCATATAGTACAGCAAAAGCCCATAGTGTTGCTTCATTATGAACATTCATCCACACAAGCAAACAAGATAATCCAGCACCTAAGGCGCAAATATACAATGAATTAAATCGACCAATTTTATCACCCATATAACCCGTGAAAATTCTAGCAGCAGCATTGATCCCACTTAAAATAGCACTAAGATTGGCGCCAATCCATGGAGACAAACCCATTAAATTTGCATTGGCTATAAATATATAAATAAAATAAATAAATGAATAAATATGAAATCAAAAATCAAAGGATCAAAAATATAAATAGTAAATTATAAATTATAAATTTAAAATTACATGGTAATAACATAGAAGGTGACTATAATAAATATAAATATAAGAATTAAGTTTATATATATATTTTCTTTTCCTTTATTTTATTTTTTATTTCTTTACCATATAACCAAAGGTGGTAATTAAACCAACAGCAAATAAGGTACAAAATTGAGGATTTTTAAAGAGATACCAACTAATGATTTTATTTTGTTGTAATCCACCTGTTTGAGTAGCTGTTCCAAGAGGTCGAATTAAAAATGAAGCTATAGATAAAAACACGAAGCATATGATACCATCAATTCTTAATGCCCATCTGTATCCTAAAGAAGGGGTGTTTATAATAGCTTGACAAATATTTGAAATAACTAATCCACCAATGCCTATATTAAAATAAAAAAATAAAAAATACAATTAATAAATGTATAAACATATATCTTTTTTTTTTAATAACATACCAGAACCTCCCATTGCTATTCCTACAGCTAACCCTCTTCGTTCTGAAAACCACATCTGAACACCTCCAATACTTGGGAACCAAATAAAAGATCCACCTAAACCATAAAGAACACCTTGTGTTAAAAATACATGCCAAACCTTAATGAATAAATAAATAAAAAATATTTGAGTTTTTTGTACTACATTGTATAATATCGTAATTACTATCTTTTTTTTTTTTTACTTGAGTAGCAAAACTTGCTAAAATTAAAGCTGCTGTACATAATATAGTACCAACAATTAACATATTTCTATATCCCATTTTTCTTATAACAATTTGATTAATAGGTCCCAATATAAAGAATAAAGCTACACAAATGGATCCTATCCAACTGAGCAAATTCATCTGATCTATAAACACTTTCTTATTATAGTAATTGAGAAAGAGACCAAAAGAATATGTATTACCAAAACTATATTATAAAGAGGATTTAAAGAAAACAAAATGAATTAATTTATTCACTTTTAAATAATACTATATGATACATGAATATATTTCTTTACATTGAGAACAGTGCCTATTTGGGAAAGTAATAAAATATTATATGAATATACGAAGCAGTTTTATTTTTTCTACGTTTAGTTATCATGTCATTTTCTATGTATAAAATATTACCAAAAAAGACCCAAGAACTACTAACCAACCTTTGCCACCATCAGGGGGTCTAAGTTGTTCTATTTCAGGTGAAGGCGTCCTATCCTCATTAATATCTACTTCTCTTTCTTTTTGTGACATTTTTAAATGTTTTTAATTGAATGAATGGAAAAGGAAAGAGAAAAAAGATTTTTTTCTTCTTTTTTTTAAAAAAGCGGCGTTTTAATTTAAGATCAATCAATCAAATCATATTAATGTATGAACAATGAATGCTTGTATTGTTTCACTGATAATACTTATCAGTGGTTATAATTGTATAAATCAGAGAAATTCTTTTTTATACATTTTTTTTATTTAATGCCTTTTTATTATAATTTAATCATTATAAACAATAGATTCTCATTATTTTTGTTATTAGTAAAATGGGTAAATATGAATTTTGACAAAAAAAAAGTAAAAGATCAAGTGATCAATCATATATTGAAGATTTAAACCTGTTATAATTGTGGCAACGCTTTTTTATACCTATATTAATTAATTATAATTTTTATGCTCCATTATTACAAAAAATTAAAAATAATAATAATAGTAGTAACAATAAAAAGGTATAGGATTATTATACTATCATTGATAGTCATAAAAAATAGGTTTGTAACAAATAACTCAAACGAAAAGATGATAATATATACATGTGTTATTATTTATTAAGACTTTAGTACAATACTGGAGTAAATGAAGGATGGACTTATATAACTGCTAATATAAAGCTCTTTAAAGTGTGATTGTTTTATTAATCTATGATTCATTCAAAATTCGGTATAAAGTTTAAAAAATATGATAACTACTAAAAATTTAGAAAAGTGTAATCTCTGTACATAGTTAAAAAAGGGCTATTCATTTTTTGGTATATTATAAAAACATACTAGAATATAACTTTTTTTTTATTTAAATATTTTTTCTGCGATCGAATTCCTTTAAATATTTGATTTTGCTAAGATGTCTTTTTTATTGAAAAATTGTACTATGCTTTATAACGAAACATTATTTATAACATTAATTTTTTAAAATTTTTATATTCCTATATATATATATATATACATATATTGAACCATTTATATTATATTATTTTTTTATTTAGTGTATTTACTTATTTTTGTCAAATGTAAAACATATGATAAGTTGTACATACAATAATAACAATTTAAATCCAATATAATTCCAACAACTATGGAACATGATTTATTCATATAAACTGATGATAAATGGTAACTTTTTAATTTATCCATATTGATGAATAACATTAAATTCAATAGCGATATATATATATAATAAAAAAACGATACTGATAGAAATAAGAATTAGAATTAATAATGGTAATAATGATGCGTATTATTTACAATAAAGGGAATAAGGTTCTTTTTTTAAAAGAAAGAAAGGAATTAGGAAGGTGTAATTGGTGGACTATTCATAGAAATTTTATCGAAATGTTGTTGAAGAGGTTTTGCCCTTTTTCCTGTTTTCTGTTGAAGTAAAAGAAATATATATATATATATATATATAAACAAAGATAAAATAAGTTATTATCGTTAATTATTATTTTAATTTATTTATTCATCTTACCGCAAAATCTCGTATCCATGGATGATCCTAATTAATTAACATATGATAATGAATAATAATAAAGGGTTAATATGGGGTTAATATATATAAATAAATATAGACATATTTATCTTACAAGAACTTGATCAATTGTGGGTCTTTCGGTAGGATCAAATGTTAACATTTTTTTAATGAGATCTTGAGCTATATAAAGCAGTTGAATGAAGAAAATTAAGCATTTGTTATTACTATTACTATTATTATTATTGTTATTTTGTCTTTTACCATTTTCAGAAATATCTGTATGAACAAATTTGACACCTTCTTTAAGTCTTACAAGAAGACTTTCATCAGGTATTTTTGATGTAAATGGTGCTTGTCTAAATAAAGCAGTATAAAGCATAACACCAAGACTCCATATATCCACTGCTTTTGTATATCCATCTCCATTTCCTCTTCCCATTTTATTTATCAATAATTCGGGTGCAGCTAATTTTTTTTTCAAAAAAAATAAGTTTGTCCATAAATAAGTATAAAATAATTATTTCCAATTAGTATCTATATAATATATTTAATAGTTTTACCATATTCTCTTGTTCCACACACTGTATCCAATACAGAGCCATTATATTCAAATGTTGCTAAACCAAAATCACAAATTTTTACATGTAAATTATTTATATCTGTAATGACAATGTTTTCTAACTTAAGATCACGATGTACAACACCGCGATGATGAAGGTACTATTATAAAATAGATATTGAGTATATTATTACAATATATATATATTATATTATATTATATTATATTATATTATATTTATAGTTAACTTACAGCTGTTCCATGAAATATTTGATCAAATACTATACTAACTTCAGATTCTGATAATCCTTGACTATCAACCAAATTAAACAAATCACCGTGTTGTGCACTAATATATATATATGTAAATATGAAGTATATAATTATTAATCTGTTTATATTAACTTACGGTTCCATAATGATATACATTTTTATAATTTGAGATTCCTTTCCTGGTCCTCTTGTAAGCCTTTCTTCCATTACTTTTTCAATTTTAACAATACATGGCTATATATAATATAACAAAATACAAATAAGTTATACTATTGAGTTATTGTAGTTCTTTTTTTTTTTTTTTTTTTTTTTACGTGTGCCCCCAAAGACATATTTGTTGAGATTTCTTGAATTAATGACTGTGTCTGTATGTCATTTTTATTTAAATTGGTTTTAACTACTTTAATTGCAACTGGTCTACCAGTAGATGCGCATTTTGCTAAATATACTTCTCCAAAAGCACCATTTCCTAGAGGTTTAACACTTTTATACAATTCGTCGATGCTCTAATACATAGATGTATATATATAAATGTGTTATTTAAAAAATTTGTTTTGCATATATATGCACACACACACACACACACATATATATATATATATATATATATATGTATAACTACTTACTTTGTTCCCATAACTTTTTTTTTCTATTGATCTTGGTGGAATACGAAGTTTAAACAATATAGCTGTTTTTATTTTATATGTGTGATTTTTTTAAAAAAACAATAGATACAAAAATACAAATGTTAGATGTGTATAAAAGCCCAATTTGATTTTCATCATTATTGAATTACCTTTATTTTGTGTTTTACTGCTAAAGAAAATATAGTCTTCATCATTTAGTTTTACTTCTGTACGAGATTTTATACATGAATGATTTATGAAAGTACAGGTAGCAGTTCTTTCATAAATAAATACTTGAGGAATTAAGCCCTGACCTTGATCACACCAACGCTATATATAAAGATAAAATAAAATTAAGATATAACCAGTAAAGATATATATATAATGTATTACCATATAAATGCTTGCATGATGAGGTTCTAAACCTGGTATCCTATATAATAATAAAAAAAAAATAAGGTTAATTTGACATGACAATAAAAAATTCCATTTTAATTAATATGACTATTATTTACTTGATATCACATGATTCATGGCTACCTATTTGGTATCCAGAACGTTTAGGAATATATCGTTGAGGATCTATAGAATTCATAGATGATTCATTATCAGCCTCTCGTAAGTAATAAGTTTGGGTATCATCTATTTGATTTTCTAATATGGCCCAAACATATTGATCAGAAGGTAAAACAGAATTATTGGAAGATGATATATTGATAGAATCAATTTTATTATTATTATTATTTTCATTATTTTTCTCCTTCTTATTTTTAGAATTAGTATCAGTTAATGGTGGGGTAAGGGGTGGTGTTTGTTGTTCTTGTTGTTGCTGTTGTTGTTGAGCTTCCAAAGTATTTGGATTCTCTTGCTTCCATTCTATTAATTCTTTACTAGTCCTATTACGTCTAGTTTCAAGATCAAAAGTTGATAAAGCTTTTCGTTTACTATATTTAAAATGAAATTTACTACGTGAAGGATTATGTTTTAAAGTTGAGTTAGATTTTTCGCGAATGGTGAGTGGTGACTTTTTCCCTTTACTACTACTACTACTATCTTTTGATTTAGCCATATTTATTTATATTATAAACTATATATTTTACAAGGAAACAAATAAAAAACGATTTATATATGTATATAAAAGCAATATAGAAAGATAATAAGAAAAATAATAATAGTTATAATAATGATAATGATAATGATAATGATAATGATAATAAAAATAAAAACTGTACAAAGAAAAAAAAAAAAAAATAGAAGAAAGGAAGGAAAAAAAAAATAGCAGCAATTTATATAAATTTGTTGGAAGTGTGTGTAACAAATAAGACCCGTCAAAAAAAAATAAGAAAATAAGAAAATAAATGGTCCTTTTGAGTTTCATAAATTTACAAGTTAGTATTTATTTAAATTTATACAGTGAAATATATATAAATGCCTTGATTTAAGAATAAGAAATAAAATAAAAAGAAGATCAATACCACCTTAAAATGCTATTTTATTATTATTATTATTATTATTTTTAATGCTATTCAACAAATTAAAAGTAGTTTATTCCCACTTATCCAAAAGAGAAATTCACATTAAACAATTGGATTTATTTTTGTTTATTATTTGTTTATCATACATGTACCAATACTGTATTATGATAGGATATGATTTTATAACGCTTATACTTTAAATTAACCAATGGTAATTATAAATCTTTATAAAAGTTAATTTGAATTTAAAGAAATAGGATCGTCATATTATGCAATAAGTATACCCATCTGACTTGAGACTTTATAAAGAAAAAAAAAAAATAGGTTGTACTGTTTTTCTCACAAAATATTGAGAGGCTATTTATTGTTTATGCTTTTCATTGGGTGCGTTAATGTTTCAAAACAAAAATAATAATCGGTGATTAAAAAAAAATAGGAACAAAGCTTTTTTTATTTCTACTTTATTCTTTTTCCTTGAAAAAAGAAAAAGAGAAAGTAATATTAATATGGTTAAAGTACCAAATTTCGCTTCTAGTCAACTTGTATGGTTTGATTTAAAAACTAAACCAAAAGAATTAAGACTAGATACACTTTCTTGTGGACAAAGTTTTCGTTGGAGATCTTATAAAGAGTTCTGGTATACTTGAAGAGTTTTTTTATTATTACTTTATTCATTTTTTTATTTATTTATTAATAAAATGATCAACAAATAATAATAATAATATATATATATATATTTTGAAATGATTAGGGTTAGTACTTTATATGGTGATTTATATGTATTAAAAGAAACTCGTAAGTTTTAGGCAAATTTTTTTTTTCTCTGTTGTTGTTTTTATACAACCATATATATATATATAAATATAAAGAGTAGCCATAAACTTTATTATATATTTACTAGCACAAAGTGTTTTTTATGGCGTATCAAAAGAACAAGCAACAGATAAACAAGTAGTACAAAGGCTGGATAAAACCTTAAGGGATTATTTTCAATTGGATCTTTTATCTTTAGAAAAATGCTATGAAGAATGGAGTCAAAAAGATAAAAACTTTAAAAAGAAATCAGTTTATTTTCAAGGTATAAGAATGTTAAGGCAGGATCCATGGGAAAATTTAATTTGTTTTATATGTTCAAGTAATAATAATATTACTCGTATATCTCAAATGGTAACAAAATTAAAAAAAAAAAAAAAAAAAAGCAGAAAAGATAGAGAAAAAGAAAAATGGATACAGATATATATTTAATATTGTACATTTTTTTTTAAGGTTCATAAATTGTGTACTCATTTTGGATCAAAAATTGCAACATTAGATAATGAAGATTATTATGGGTTCCCAACATTAAAAAGCTTAGCTAATGAAAATATAGAAACTAAATTACGAGAATTAGGATTTGGTTATAGAGCTAAATATATTGCAAAAACAGCACAAGCCATCTTAAAAGAACATCCAGAAGAACAAGAAAATTGGGTAAAAAATTTAAGAAAATTACCATATGAAGAAACAAAAGAAATTTTAATGACCTTACCAGGTGTTGGCCCTAAGGTTGCTGATTGTATAGTAAGTAGAGTAAAAAAAAAAAAAAAAACAATCATATGGTATATTTATTAAATAAAAGCAAAAAATAAACAAATTAAAAAAAAAATCGAATGATTTATGCATCCTACTAAAATATGTACATATATATATATATATATATATATTATAGTGTCTCATGTCTATGGATTATCCACAATCCATTCCTGTTGATACTCATGTTTGGCAAATAGCCAAAAAAGATTATGGATTTAACAAAAAACAAGCCAAAACACTAAATCTAGCACTGTATAATGAAATTGGAAATCATTTTCGATCATTATTTGGACCATATTCTGGTTGGGCACATTCAGTATTATTTTCTGCTGAATTAAATTCTTTTAAACATAAACTTGGAGGAGAAAAAGAAACCAAAAAAGAAAGTAGATCAAAAAAACAAAAAATAGAGTAATAAAGAAAAACACATTTTTTCTTTTTTTGTTATATTGTGTACCATCATTGGTTTAACAAACAGGTTGTTCTCTTTCTATCTTTAGTAGCCAACTTGAGATTGAGTTTTAATTTTTTTTTTTTTTTTTTTACTTTCATAACCTAAAGCTGCAAGGATGGCCGTTCATCATTTGGTCATACATTTTTTATTTTATTATTATTACATATTAAGTACAGGTTTTATTATTCCAAAAAAAAGCAAAAAACAAAATAAAAAAGATACAAAAAAAGCAAATATAATTTTTCAGTGATTAAATGTATAAAAGATTAAATAAAAGATTACAAAAAAATATTATAATAAATAAATAAATAAATAGTATTAAAATAGTGAAATGATTAGATTAGATTAGAGAAGGAAAAAAAATTAAATATCATTAAATAGTTATTATTAGGAGTAGTGGTTGGTATCATATAAATATATAATTTTTTTTTTCTTAAAAAGAAAAGTTGGTATCATTTTTAAGTTGACCGTGAAGAGAATTTACTAGAAAGTCGTCTTAATCGAGTTTTTACTAATAAAATAAAATCAAAAAAAGAAAGATTGAATAAATAAACAAACTCTCAATAATAATATATTATTTAAAATGACTTACATTTTGATTCGACATGATCAGTTATAGATGGAGGATAGTTTGATAAATAATGAATTTCTGGAGGTTCAGTAGCAAATGAAACATTGCGATTGTGGGAACATTTTTTTTTGGATGGGGTATAAGTAGTTGTTGTAGAATTATTATTATGAAAAGTTGGTTCCTCTTGACAATACCATGAATTTAATGTAGGTAAATTATCATAAATTGACATATTATTAAAGGGTATTTAATTAAAGTAAAATGAAACAAAGAAAAAAGAATATTGGAAAAAGAAAAAAGAAAAAGAAAACGAAAAAAGATTACAAGATGGTATTTATATAATTTTTTTTTCTGATCTTGTCATACATTGCAGATAAAAATGGTATAAATCGGTATTTAAATATTAACCCAAAAAATTTTTTGATTTGATAATGTAAGTTTTCCCCTTTAGAATAAAAATAACCTCATTATTTATTATTATTATTATTATTATATGGTATGATAAACAAAAATATAAAGTATATTAATCTATATACAGTAGCATCATTGTTTATTATTATTTATTATTATTATTATTATTCATTATTTATTATTCATTATTTATTATTCTTATTAGTTGATAATATCCAATTTTATTGATATATTTTCGCCTTAATCTAAAAATAAAACCTGCAATATAATATATATATTGTTTATATAAATTTTTATGTATAATGAAATAATCGAACTTGCCAAGACATATTATATTTAAACCTCGGGTAGTATTTTATTTAGTAAATTGGATGATTGGAATATATGGATATTATTAGGTAATATTTTTTCTTTTTCTTTTTTCTTTTTTCTTTTCTTAAATAAAACAATAAAATCATGATTTTATGATTCCTGATCATTTTATCTTTTCTTTTTTTTTTTTTCAATCATTGTAAAATGGTGTTGTCGGAGTTTGATTTATGTAGTGCTCCTAAAGGTGGTCAATCTCCTTTTTTTAACGTCCCTATTTACTACCTATTTTTTCTTTTTCTATTTTCTTTTCTTTCTTCTTTCCCTTTTCTTTAACTTTTTTCCTTATATCTAATATTTTTATTTTCTCTTCATTTTTTTGCATAATATAATATTATAATAAATACTATTTCCATTCATTATCATTATGGCTGGTAAAGTCCTTTTATATAAATATAAATAAATATATATATATATATATATAATAAATAAAAGATACAAGAATAGAAATAATAAACACATTTAAGCTTTTTTTTTCTATTATCATCAAAAAAAATTAATAATAAAAATAATGGTTCATCATCTTAACTAAATTTATAAATAAATATATATTATTATGTAGATCAAACTAACGCTGCATTATCATCTGCTGTAAAGATATAATATATAGAAAATTTAACTTTATTATCATCGAATTGAAGGGTATATTTTGACAACCTTATTTATTTTTATTTTTAATATAGATTACAGTTGTACGAAAGAAACTTTCAGGCTATGTTGGGTTTGCTAATTTACCAAATCAAGTTCATCGTAAATCTGTAAAAAAAGGTTTTGAATTTACAGCTATGGTAGTAGGTAAAGTAGATATATAGCCTATAACAAAAAAAGAGAGTGAAAAAGAGATTTTTTTTTTCTTAAATATATATAAATATATATATATATATATATATATATATAATGACTGCAGGGGATAAACATAAAAAGGAGGTTATATACTTTACTTGGTGGATGTATGATTGTGTGTATATTACATATTAAATATACATGTGTATACTTGTATGTGTGTTTATTATCATGATGATTTTTTTCTTATATATATACATATGTAAATTTAGGGTTAAGGAGGTTAATAATTATGTAAATAAAATTTATATATTTATTTACGTTTATTTTATATTTTTATTTCATTTCAGGTGAATCTGGACTTGGTAAATCAACTTTAGTTAATACGCTTTTTAATACTCAATTATATCCACCAAAAGAAAATGCAGAATTAACTCATGAAACACCTCAAACAGTTGAAGTTCAATCTATTACTTCTGATATTGAAGAAAATGGTGTTAAACTTCGTTTAACTGTTGTTGATACTCCTGGTTTTGGTGATTTTGTTAACAATGAAGATAGGTATGAATATAAAAATTAAATATGCCAATTTAAATATTAATAATATTAATTATAATTGCAATTTTTTGATTTATTGCATTTGATTTATTGCATTTTATGTATATAGTTGGAAACCTATTCTTGACAGTATTGAATCTCGTTTTGATGCTTATTTAGAACAAGAAAATCGTGTTAATCGTCGTAAAATGGTTGATAATCGTATTCATGCTTGTATTTACTTTATTAGTCCTACTGGTCATGCGTACGTTTCTTTTTTTTTTTTTTCTTTTTTATTTTTCTGTTTTATTAAGTTGAAACTAATATCCTATTTTTTTTTTTATAAATTAGATTGAAACCTTTAGATATTGAATTCATGCGCCGATTACATACTCGTGTCAATTTAATTCCTGTTATTGCCAAAGCTGATACTTTAACAGAAGAAGAAGTAGCTGCTTTTAAAGAACGTATCTTAGCAGATATTAATTATCATAATATCCAAATTTATCAAGCTCCTGTATATGAATATGATGATGAAGAAACTATTGCTGAAAATAAAGAAATCATGTCTAAAATTCCTTTCGCTGTAGTTGGTTCTGATAAGGAATTTGATGTTGATGGTCGCCGTGTACGTGGTCGTAGTTACCCTTGGGGTGTTATTGAAGTTGATAATGAAGAACATTGTGATTTTGTTAAACTTCGTCAAATGTTAATTAGGTAATATATAAATATACAAATTCATCAGATAAATTAAAAAAAAAATCTCTTTATTTATTTATTTCATTTATTCATTTTTTTCCCCTCTTTTTTTTTTTAGAACTCATATGGAAGAACTTAAAGAATATACTAATGATGTTTTATATGAAAATTATCGTACCGAGAAATTAACTGCTATGGGTATTCAACAAGATCCTAGCGTATTTAAGGAAGTTAATCCTGTACAAAAGATGGAAGAAGAACGTCTTGCTCATGAACAAAAATTAGCTAAGATGGAAGCTGAAATGAAGGCTGTCTTCCAAGCTAAGGTTCAAGAAAAAGAATCTAAACTTAAGATGTCTGAAGAAGAGGTAAAAAATACTTACATGTTTATCTATATATAATGAGAAAAATCATAGGGCTTGAAATTATTTTTTTTATTTAATTATTATTATTATTATTTTTTAGTTATATGCTCGTCATAAAGAAATGAAGGAAGCACTTGAAAAACAACGTTTGGATCTTGAAGAAAAGAAACGTCGATTGGAATCTGGTAGACCAATGACTCCTGAAAAGACTAAAAAGAAAGGATTCTCATTTAACAAATAATTTAAATAATTTTTATTTTGCTTACTGATTTTTTTTTAATCATAAAAACAAAAATATCTGTGATATTAATATTAAAAAAAAATTAATTATTTTATTTAAACAATCACTTATGATTATTTTTTTCCTTTATTCTTTTTAGTTTATCTAATCTTCATACTCTATAATTCTCCATCCTCCCTTTTTTTATATATTTTTTTTATTTAAAGTCTATTTTCACTTTTATAATTATTAATTTTATTAATATTATTACTATTATTATTTACCCATTAAAATAAACCATATATCTTTATTGAAATCAAAAAGAAAATACACTATTTCAGTATCTAATCGTCAATAATTAATGTACACTTTAATTGTAAAACAATTGAGATCTTTTTTTTAAATTTTTTTACAGCTAATATATATATATATTTATATACTGATTATACATCAATATTGTTATACTATTTCAAATACAGTATTTAAACATTAAATAATTGAAACATAGTTATTTAAATAGTATATATAAAATAAAAACCAAAGAAGGCAGGAAGATAGTAAACAAAAGTGAAAAAAAAGTAGTATGTTTTTCTTTTAATAAAATATTATAACACTTCATCAAAAAAATAAATAAATAAGAATATCTATCCTAATTTCAACCTAAAACCACCTTTATCAGCTGTTTGTCCAGCAAATATAGTACCTTCCAATTCATTTTCACCAGAATGAGCTACTTGGGGTGCTGAAGGGCTTAGTATACGTTTTCTATTTTTTTTTTTAAAAAAAGAATATTATTAATACTATTTTTGATAAATTGTAATCAAATAGAATGAAAATCAAATATTATACAACTTACTTTTCACCAGATCCTTTAGATGGCCATGAAGGGAATAAAGCTGGATCTTTTGGTAAAGGACTTTCACTAATAAAAAAAATACGTGATAAGCATTAATATATATTTATAAAGAAAAAGTATATATATTACCTAAAATAAGGATGTTTTAAGGCTTCTTCAGCAGTAATTCGTTGTTCAGGATCATAAGCTAAAAGTTTTAACATTAAATCCATTCCTGCCTCAGTTAAATAAGGGAATTTTGCTCTTATATTGCCTGAACTATAAATATGTAAATAATAAAAAAGTTTTTCATTCATTTAATATTTACTTATATGTAAATGATGATATATATATATATATATATTACGGTTGATCAACAAATGCGATATTATTTGCATGTGGTAAATCCTTAAACCCTGGCCACGTTTTTTGAGTAGGCATTCCTAATAATTTAAAAATCTAATAATGATATATATCAATATATTTGTTGTTTTATTTGATTTATTATTAATAATATTATTTACTTTATCCACTTGATCTATTTCACTTCTACCAGCAAATAATGGTTCATTATTTATCATTTCAGCAAATATACACCCAATAGACCACATATCGATAGCTGTTGTATATTCTTTACCACCTAATAATAACTCGGGTGCTCTAATATATATATATATATATATATATTAGTTTATTTATTGTTTTTTTATATACTGTTATTAACATGATCGTTTATTTTACCTATACCATAATGTTACTACTAATTGAGTCATATGTCCCATTGGGCTACCATAAATTCTAGCTAACCCAAAATCTGCTACCTTAATTTCACCTCTATTATTTAATAATAAATTACTTGTTTTAAGGTCACGATGAATAATCCAATTATCATGCATTAATGCAACAGCTGATAATAACTGTATCATTAACGTTTTAACTTCAGATTGTAGAAATGTTGTTTGCATATCTGTCATTAATGTTTTTAAATCATGATCAATAAAATCCATCACTATAAATACTCTAATATAATAATAATAATAATAAAGAAGATAAAAAAATGAAAAGATAAATAAAGCATACCTATTTTCAATTATATATATATATGTATCATTTTTATCTAGTTGTATATCATAATATTATTATTGTTATATACTTACTGATCCAATCTATTACCCATAACAATTTCACGTACATTTACTATATTAGGGTGCTTTGCAATCATCAATGTATGTATTTCTCTTAAACTAGTAATAGGAAATCCGTTTTTTTCTTTATCTAATTTTAATTTTTTAACAGCAACAATATCTCCAGTTATTTTATCTTTGGCTCTAAAAACAATACCATAAGATCCTTCTTCAATATGATTTAATCGTTCATAAACATCTACTGATCGACAAGATTGAAGTAGTATAGGTGCATCTAAATTGTTTAAATCTGAAGTTAAATCAGTTGGCGGTATATTTATAGTTGTTGATGGGAGTTTAATTATTGATTGATCTATTTTTTTTAGTGATTTTACAATACTTTTTGTCGTATCTTCTATAGTCGTACTAGTTGTTGCTGTTTTTGTTAGTGGAGGTGGTGGTGTAGACGTCTTTTTCACTAAAGGTTTTATTAATTTAGATGTCTTAGCTTTTTTTTTGTCACGAATCTTTTTGCTTGATTCATCTTCACTTTCATCGGATTCCCATTTTGATTTTTTTGGAAGAGAAGACATGTTGTAATATGTTATATAATATATATATATATATATATATATATATATATATATATGTATATATAGAAGAAGAAGAAAAGAAGGAAATAAAAAGAAAAGAATCATAATAATAGCATATAATGTTATTAAAGGAAAAAAATAGCGGAATTTTAAAATTTACTACATATATTTTTTTGTATAAAAAATGTAATGCTTATTTTAAATGTTGTTTTAAATAATCCAAATAAAGCGGGTGCTTAGGATCAAATTGATAATCCATATTTTGATATAAAAGTAATTGATCTTTAAATCCAGTGTTAGGATCAATAAAAGGTCTAACTTGTTTAATTTTGGCCAAAGCTATTTTCCATCTCAATCGTTCTTTTGTCATGGTATAAGCTATAACTATGGTTGGGCTTCTTGATACACCTGCAAGGCAATGTACTAATATACGTTCCTTATTATTAACAGATTCTTCAATAAATGCTATTGCTTCTGGAAACCATTTTATAATATTTGTTTCTGGCTGATCTGAAATAGGTATTATCTATTATTTCCCTTTCCCCAAACGATAATAAATATGAATACCATACCTGACTTTTACACACACGCATATATATATATATATATATATATATATATATTCTCTTTCCCTTTTCTTTTCCTTTTCTTTCCTTCTTACTTTGTTATATATATAATATTATTTTTTATTACCTTATGTACATAATTGGTTTCAGAATATATATGTTGAAAATGGCCAATAGACAAAATTCTATGTATTTTATTCTTTTTCAAAAAAGATTTTGATTCAAATGCTGCGTAACTACCTATCCATATGTATGGTAACACTTCTTGAGCAAGACTTGTCATCAAAATACCACCTGGTTTGCCATCAATTTCACCTAATTTCTCATATAAATGAGAATGGTCATCCATAGTCACTTCATGCGTTTCATCTATTTCATTATTTAAAGGCATAATATCTATTATTTTAAAAAGGAACTGAAAAAAAAGGTGTTGGAAAGAAAAAATAGCTTTCTATATTGTGGTAATATTTAGACTCCGATTTTTTTAAAAAAAAAATGTAGTTTATTGATAATTATTTAGATAGAAGAATTTTTGTTTTCATGCTTTTTTTTTTAGAAAACTTAAAATATCCTATAATTTTCTTTGTTTCTATGATTATTGTTGTTATTATTGTTTTTATTTTAACGATTTATTATAAACAAAATTGAACAGAGTTAAAAAAAAAGTAAGAGATGATGTCTAATAAAATGATATATAAATAAACACACACATGTACATATTTGTATACATATATGGAGAAAAATAATGGATGAAGAAATAGGAATCTTGAAAAGAATTTAAAGTATACAATGAATATATAAATAAATAAATAAATAGAAGTAGTAAGCTTGGGCTTTTTGTATTTGTATTTGTATTTTTTTTTTTTTTGTTGGTTTTAATATGGATGCTGTTCAACTTGTTGATATTGTTGGCCATAAGTTTGTGGAGTCACTAAATTTTGAGGAGGGGTAGGAGTGGAAGCGGGTTGATTTAAAGGTGTTTGACTAGTATAATTTTGAGATAATTCATCATCAACCATTAATTCTTTTACTTCCCATACATTTTGTTTAGAACCAACAGAAAATTCTAAATCTTCCTTAGTGATAGAATCCCAATATTTATAAACCATCATGACAGCTAATAAAGTACAAATAGCACCAAAGAATAAACCATCTACATAATGTTTAACTTGATCGCAAATAACAACTGAGAAAATGAACATGATAATAAGACCGATAATGAAAAATGCTGTACCGAATAAAATGTCACCCAATGGCCATCTATCATCTAATGTATTGACAACAAGGATAATTTGTGAAATAACATATACAACAAAACAAATACCATTAATGATGAAGTAAAATGTCCATAAAGCTCCAGGTGTACTATATGAAAATGGTGAAAGATTTTTAAATGTTGCAATAGCAATACCACCAACACAAATAAATAATGCAAATGAACTTAAACGAATAGACTATATAAGACGTAAATATTTTTATAAATATATAAATAAATAAATAAAAGAATATGTGATTAGAATATTATTAGTTATTTAATTAATATATTTATGTATTTACCCAAAGTGATAATGGTGTACCATCTTCTGCGAATTGAAAACCAACAAATCCATTAAGTAATAAACACCAAAAAGTAGCACTAATAAGGCCCATATGAATTGCTGCAAACCACTATACATATTAATAGAAAGATGATTAATAAATATAATGAATAAAATGATGCATATATGATTTATAATTATTTTTATTATTATTAATAGTTACAGGATAAACTGGTGATGAAATAGGGATAATACCGGTAACAAGAAACATTTCCATAAAAGTACATAACATATAAAGATAAAAGAACATAACAATTTCTTTGCGACCAACAGCGGTATATTTAGAGCGAATATGATAAACCATAATAGCTGTCATGATAATAGCCACAATATCAATAATTAAAGTTGCTATATATAAAAATAAATAAATGTATATACGTTAATATCATCTGATAATGGCTTATCTATTACATATATATATAATACTATCTATTTATTAAATTACTCATTTATATTTTTTACCTGGTTGAAATATAAGATTGCCACCTAAATCTACATTACGAGAATAACATACTGGTTCAATGCCATCATATTGTCCAATGAGTGGGCAAAAACTAAGCGCAATAGTTTTACATACACCTTCAAAATTAAAGGCACCAAATTCAAATGTAATATCAACCATCTAATTTATTTATTTATTTTATATCCTCTCTCTCTTTTTTATTTTTAATAAGAAAAATAAGTATATAGATTTAATAAGAAGATACGAAATGAATAAATGTATATATAAAAAAGAAAAGGTACCAAGAAAAAAAGAAAGAAAGAAAAAAAATAGCAAAAAGGAAAAAGAGTAATAAATAAAAAACAAAAAGTGTAAAAATAGAAATAAACCCAGCTTTGCGCAAAAAAAAAAAAATAACCAAGTCAGCCAATCAAGGCAAAGAAAAAACACATAAATTTTTGTCCCTTTTTTTTTAATTTACTAAAATAGTAACATCACCTTACTATTGTGTGCTTTTTGTTTTTTTTAAAGGTATTAAAAAATATAAAAAAAGTTTAACTCTTTTAAAGTAGGTTTTTATATCTTTCTTTCTTTTTTTAGTTTTCACTTAAACATATATATTTTGTATATATGTGTCATATTGATGTATTATAAACCAATCTGTCGCTTATTAAATTTCAATTTGTTATCGCTTAATCTTTAATCGTTGTTTTAATTGTTGCATTACATTTTATCATTTTTCGTTTTAAAAGGAAAAAGAGTATAAATTTAAAGAAGCTATAAAACATAGAGATGACCAAAATTGACTGTTAATATTATATCATCGTAATACTACTATTTATTTTATCCAACTTTTAATTCAACTTGAATTTTTTTTAAAAAAAGAAACAGTAAATGATCAAAGTGAAAAAATAAAAATATTGCAAGATTAGCATGCTTTTGATCACTTTGATGTAGAAACGATAAAAAAAAGTTATTCATGCTGATAGATTATATTTGGCTCAATAGAAGAAATAATGCTATTGAAATAGTTGAACAATGCACCCAATGTATGTAATACAGTATTGTTAAAAAAGGTTATCATCTTTTAAAACATAAAGGTGCAAATTTATGTCTTATGGTCTTTGGTTGAATTCTTTAATGAAACACATAGAAAAATCATTCAGAAAATTCACTTT
The DNA here is from genome assembly GCA_037043795.1 of Cunninghamella bertholletiae. Lineage (NCBI taxonomy): Eukaryota > Fungi > Mucoromycota > Mucoromycetes > Mucorales > Cunninghamellaceae > Cunninghamella > Cunninghamella bertholletiae. The sequence goes on along the minus strand of JAZGVP010000004.1, from coordinate 2,032,027 downwards.
TGTAATGATTAGTAATTAGTAAACTCTCATATTTTTTATTAGTTTTTTTATATTCAACTAAAGTTTTATTTATTGTAGGCAAATATTTTCGCTCAAAATTATATCGTTATTTTCTTCGAGTTTATAGATAATAAAATAAATATTATGTATTAATAAACGAATAAATTAATAATGAGTATTAAAAAAAAAAGAAAAAAGAAAAATAAAGGTATAACCAAAATACAAAGACAATGCAGGAAGAACTAAGGAAAGGCTCAGATTTGAAATGATAATTGAATATTGTGTATATGTATATACTTAGAAAATACGCCAATATATATATATATATATATTTGGTCAATATTTTTATATAAAGGAAATTGTAAATATAATTTATTTTTATAAAATAAAACAAGTAAATAAATAAATAAAGTAAAGGACTGCTTTATACTTTTTTAATATTCCAAAGTAAATTGTCATCGACAGTGTCAATTTTACATTCTGAGAGAGTGGTGCCTCCTTCAATAGGTTCATTAGAAACGCATCTAGGAGTCATATCATAAAGATGGGAGAAGGATACAATTTTATATTGACCTCGAACCTTTTTATCAGGAACAGCAAGCCATAATTGCTTAGGTGGGTAAATCTTTTGATATCCACCAGTACTAGTTGGGTAAGATCCATTAATTTCACATTGCCACATCTTTTTTTAAAAAAATCAAGGATAAATGATGAGTTAAAAAAAAGTAAAATATATTCGATAATAAGAGTCTAATTAATATATATAATTTACCACAGCAGCATCAGGGAATCCTTCACCATTAGTAGATTCATCACCAAAGTCCTATATTTTTTTTTAATTATTATATAAAAGTAGATAATTAATTAATAGGCAAAATATTAAACTTCCGAATTAAATCACATATAATATATATATATATATATATATATATATATATATATATTACCCAACGAGTGGAAACACATTTTTCAAGGTCTGCATCATTTTTTGCATGAAGAGAAAAAAGCTTAGTGTTTTTATGTTGGCGAAGTTCCCATTGATAAGATTTCTTGTTAGGAACAAGTATATTATTAGGTTGAACCATATTTAAAAAGGTATCATCTTTACCACTAGTAAATTCATATTGACCTGCTGGTAATTTTACACCTGCTGCGTATAAAGCTGTACCATCTTTTTTACCGGTACTACTTACACCTTGAGCATTAATACTGGATACAAACAATCCAAAAGAAATAATAATTGTAGAAAAACGCATTTAATAAATAAAAATAAAAATGAGTGGAATGGGATGTGCTGAGTAAAAAAAAAAAAGAAAGAAAGAAAAAGAAAAAGAAAAAAAGAAAATTAAAATTAAAATTAAAATAAAATAAAATATAAAAGAAACTTCCCTCCTAATAATTAAAGTTTTTTTCTACCCATTTTGTTTTCCTTAATTTTTTTAAACAATGTGATAATTGAACTAAACAAGTCTAGTGAAATCACATAATCCTATCATCACTTTAACCGGGAATTCAAATTTATATGTCTGTTGTACTACCCAATTTTATGAATAGTTAATATAAATTGTATATTTTTTTAAGTTTGACATTATTTTATTATTATTACTTCCCTTTTCCCTTTTTTCTATTTTTTTAATTAATTTTGTATTATCTTTGAGTATATTTATAATATCTTTAATGCAGAAATAAAATTCAAATTAAAAATATTAAAGATATACGTTATAAATAATCAGCTTTTTATTACCATAAATACTTACATAGTTCTATCTAGCATAAGGAAGAATTTAAGAGAGAGATTTGTTACTACTGTCTATACTTTTTTTTGTATTAAGAATAAAAGTTTGAGTATACTTATTCGATAAAAAGTTTTCTTGGGAAGAATTATTAGTATGTTTAACTATATTATTAGGTAAATTGAATCATATGTATTCCATTTTTTAAAAAAGCATTATTAGAAAGGATACTTTTATATTATGTTTTATATCAACATAAGTTCAATATTAGTGGATTTCACATTTAATTTTTATAAATTAATTAATTGATAGCAATCATTATATATTGTAAATTTACCTATTATTTCAGCTTCTCTGTGGGGTTGGAAAACGTTAAATTGGGAAATAGATATACATCAGAGTTATAAGCTATTGATCATACCAAAATAAAAATGATGATAATTTATTTGATAATATTATTTGGAATAATTTGATCAATATAACAAGAATATGAAAATGGCAAAAATTCCTGAGAGAGTATATCTATCAAAAGTAGATTCTACAACACATATATAGATTAGATATCAAAATATTTAAGGAACAATTCTTTAATGATAATAAAAAAGTTATCTAGAAGAAACTTAAATCAAATACAAGGATTGACTTTTAATTATCATGCATATGAACAATATATCTTTATTATTATAATGTTTTTTTATATGATATTAGCAGCGTCTATGTGCTTTTGAATATAAAACTTTCATATGATGAGAAGAGACAAAATATATAATAAAGCTACCATATATATAATAACAATAATATTAGGTTCAGGTAGATTTCCTTTTTTTTTATTAGACCATTATTTCGATAATTTGCCACTTTTATTTTATTATATTTTAATAATGTTTATAAAAAAAGTGATATATATTGTCTTGTTTTTACATTGGATATATTTGAATAGGCGAATATAATTAATTTGATAGATATTAATAAAAAAATGTACATTATACAAGTAAATTCATTAAAAAAATTGTTTTGAATTGAATTGTACAATGAGAAAATATGTGTACTTGATTTTATTAAAAAATTAAATACACTAGCTTCTGAAAAAAAAGGTACAAAAATAGATTACTACAAAAGATGTAGTGTAACTGTAAAAAATAACTAGGATTAAAAAAAAAATATACGAAAAAGGTAAATTTCACAACCGTAAAACAACTCGTAATTTAATTGTCATATATATATATGATAACTTTACTTAAAAATTAATCTTCATTTTGGAGTAATCATATTTCTCTTTTTCAGTAAATATACGCTTACATATCAGAAAAGAGCAACAACAGTCTCACTTAGTCAGACTTAGCAAAGAAACGGAAGAATTTCTTGATAATTTTATTAGTATTTAGCATTTGAATTGTAGAATTTAAAGAACATAGCCAATCATTTGCAATGAATCTTTCATATAATGACTTTCATAGAATGATTGAATATGTAAACGCAAAGGAAAAATATTCCATAATGTATATTATACGAAAATGCGCATATGTATTGTATAATCATAATCAGCCTTTAACACTTAATTTAATATATTATTGCTATTTTTTATTATGCTTTTTTTTTAATATGAATATGATGAAATAAAAATGAGTTGAAAAAAATGATCTACTTTATTTTTGATTCGTATGCATTAAAATTGTGAATTAAATAAAGTATTATATGTAATGTTGCACAAAAAATATAATATATTAATTTAATAAAAAGGAGATCAACCTTTTTTTAGGGAAAATAAAAAAAAAAAAGGAAATTCTATATACTTTTAATTTAAATTATTATTTTTCTTTTATATACCAAAGATTGGCATCTTGGAGAGATTTTCTCTTTTCATCACCAATACGATAATTAGCATGTACCATCATAGGCTCCCAACCGAATTTTGTAGGGATCTTTCTTTCAAAATACATACGACCATGAGGGAAAAGACTCAAATCTAAAAGAGCCACTTTACTATTTTGATAGTTTAAATTCATATCATCTATAATTCGATTCATAGCACGTTGTTGAGTAACTATAGGTTCATTATCTTGAATGGTGATAGAATCAGCTAAAATACGTTTAGCAGTAATAGTAGGTCTCATAATGTAAAATCCAGAGTTAAGAATTTTTTGTTCAGTTTCCTGAGTGAATAACATTTCTGTTGTTTTTCTTGAATCTAATTTCATCATCAAATAATTATAAATAGATGGTGAAGTAAAAACGATATCAACATCACTAAACCAAACAGTAACATCCATATATAATAATCTTTCAACTACTAATGATTTTGAGTGGGTAATAGGTGTATAAGTTTTACTTAACCATTTAGCTTCTTCACCTGATAATTTTTGATGAAACCATTCTTTTGGAATGTCGACAACATGTTCCCCATAACCCTTTTCTGTAAGTATTTCGGTTAATTCATGGTTGATAGCAAATACTAAAAATTTCTTATCTAAACCGGTTCTTTTTAAGGAGGCAATCCAATTAAGAGTGTAGTCAGCCATACCACCATTAGCAACAGCTGTCAATAATATATTATCCTTATTATGTTTAATAAGGTTTTTTTTAATAATTTCTTGAATAGATGCGCTTATAGGCTCGAATTGTTTAGGAATAAAGTCATCTTCATTAGTAAGTTTTGTTTTTACTTCAACTAAATTTTCTGCTTCAGGTTCATCATTCTCACTTGTTGTTTCACTTGTTGTTACTGCTGTATCATTTTCAGTAAGAGTAGTTGATGGGTGAATTGTTTCTAAGTCAATGCTTGAAGAAACATCATCAAAAGAAGAAGGGTATATAGCTGTTCTAATAGAAAATAAGGAAATTACTAAAAAGAGCCCTAATATAATAAATATTGATCTTTTTCTTAAGATCCATTCAGTACTGGACATATTTAAAATGTGGGAAAATAAAATAACAAAAAGAGAATAAAAAAGAATACCAGGTAAAAAAAAAAAAAAAAAACAATAAATAAATTTATAGATTAAGAATATTAAAAACCAAGTTAAACAAAAAAAGTTAGAAAGAAAAATGAATAAATACAAAATATATATACTTAAACTCCGATTTTTTTTAAACAATATTATTGGTAAAAAGACGATTAGTATCTTATTATTAGTTAAAATAAAGAAAATGTATAACTTTTTTTTCAATAAATGAAATTCTATTTTGTTATCGAGTAATAGATAGTAATACAAATTATGTTGGTTTGTGTCTAACTGTAATTAGTGAAGTTAAAGTCTCGAAATAAACGGATAAACACTTTATTGTTTCATAATAATTTCAAACCATAATTTCGTATAATTTATATGATAGCAGATGATTATCAAGATTTAAAAGTTTCAGGAAAATAATATAATTGTTTTTGATAACTCTTTGCTTAAAATAATTAATTTTAACATAATTTTAGCTTATGTTTGTAAAAATAAGTAATTCAAAATAAATAAAAATTAAAATTAAAAAAGGGTATCTTTTATCAGATTACTACATTATATTATAGTGTAATTAGATTATAAAAAGAATGATTTAAACAAACAAGTGAAACAAAAAAATCGATTTAAAAGCCAGATTGCTTTTTATAGCCTACAAGAATAGTGAGCATTAATTATTATTTTTTTTTAATTCTAATAACAGTTTGCGTATCTTTTCATTACCATGGCTGTCATAATAATGCCTTTCCTGAAATGAGAGTTTTTTTTATCACATTTATGAAGGTCATGAATTGATTACATAATATAACATAAAAGGAAGTAAGTATACTTACATAGATATAGTTATATTTATATATTACATTTTACAATATTAAAATTAATACATTTATTATAACATGATCAATATCCAAATTCCAATTTTAATATCATGAAACAATTAAAATACTAAAGCTTACTGTTTTATAGTCACCTTATATCATTAGACTAAAGTGACTAATATCGTTAGCTTCACATATATGATCCTTTTATATATGAATCTAACAAATTTACGAAAAACTTTTAATCATCTGGAATTGGAAAAAAGGTAATGAAAAAGCTGATATATATTAGATTTTGTTCTTTTTTAATACGTGCTTTAACTTAGTATATCATTTTTTTAATCAAATTCCATTTAACTATTTGTTCCTGAAAGTACAATATAATTTATTAGTAGCTGAATCTTTCTCCCACTATAATGTTGCTAAAACGCATTTATGGTACAAAAAAGACCTAACTCACTTTCCGAATATATTCACAAGTTATATGAATATATTTAGTAAATATAATTAACATAAAATCGTTTGTACTGAATTTTACTAAAGGGTTTATCCTTTCTTATGATATTATCCACGACACTTCTTTGTGTCAATAATACCTACCTTTTACTGTACCATTTAATAAATAATAATAATATGAAGAGCATGCAAACCTTATTTTAAATACATTCAAACTCCTTTTATCCTAGGCTTAAAAATATTTCTCTCAATTCTCTTTTTCTTTTCTCTTTTTCTCTTTCTTTTTCTTCTCTTTTTAACAAATACAGCAATAATAATAAAATGACAAGTACCATTTCAGTTGTATCACCCTCTACACAACAAGTGTTATTTGATATCCCATGTTTAACTTTAGAAGAAATTAATCAAAAGGTAGATACTGCTAATAAAGCATTCCCTGCTTGGCGTAAGGTTAGTGTAGCAGACCGCGTTCAATTGATGAAACGTTTTTGTGAATTATTTGCTGAAAAAAAGGAACAAGTAGCTGAAAGTATTGCTTCCCAAATGGGTCGTCCTAAAAGATATGGTGGTGGTGAAGTTAATGGTGTTCTTGAACGTGCTGGTTATATGATTTCTGTTGCTGAAGAAAGCTTAAAGGATGAAGTTATTGAAGATACTCCTAAAGTAAAAAGATTTTTACGTAAAGAACCTCTTGGTGCTGTATTTATTATTGCTGCTTGGAACTATCCTTATTTAACTACGGGTAAAATATTAACAATGAAAAATAAGATAAAGAAAAAATGATAAGGTAAAAATGAAACATATTAAAAATATGTTTTCTTCTTATATATATGTATTGGTGTATAATATTAGTAAATAATATTATTCCCGCTCTATTGGCTGGTAATTGTGTACTTTTAAAACAATCACCTCAAACTCCAAAATGTGCCGATATCTTTGTTGAAACTTTACATGAAGCTGGTGTACCAAAGGATGTAGTTCAAGTAGTTCACGTAAATGATGAAGGAGCAAATGCTTTAGTACAACATCCAGGCATTCAATTTGTAAACTTTACTGGTAGTGTTGCAGTCGGAAAAAAAATCCGTCAATCTATTGGTGATAGTAATCGCTTGATAGGTAATTGTGAAAAATAAATAATAAATAATAATAATACTAAAAAAAAAAGAGTTTAATCTAAAAAGGAAAATATAGATTTATATATATTTCTATGTATATATACTCATATATATCTTACGCGCATTTATGAATGCATTTTATAAATCGGAATTTTGATTTCCTTTTATTATAGGTTCAGCTATGGAATTAGGTGGTAAAGACCCTGCTTATGTATTACCAGATGCTAATATTGATTACGCTGTAGAAAATATTATTGATGGTGCCTTTTTCAATTCTGGACAATGCTGTTGTTCTATTGAAAGATGCTATGTTCATGCTGATGTTTATGATGAATTTGTGAAGAAAGCTATTGCTTTGACTGAAGTAATAATAACAAAAAAAAAACCCAATGATAAAAAATATTATCTTATCAATAGCATTTTTATTTATTTTTATTTTTATGGACATAATAGAAATATATTCTTGGTGATCCAAACAATTCAGATACAACTCTTGGTCCAATGGCTAATCTTCGTTTCGCTGAAAATGTTAGGGCGCAATTAGATGATGCTGGTAAAATAATAATAGTAAACCTTATTTATAATCATTTTGTCTCACATGAATCTTTTTTTTTTTTTGATCTGTAGTTAAAAAAGGTGCTAAATTAGAAATTGATACTAATAAGTACTTCCCCTTAGATAAAGTAAGTAAAATATAGACAAATGATATATTCATTTAAACAAATATTTTTAAATTTCTTTTCTTTTTTTTTTTTCTTAAATATCATTATGATTTAAATAAAAATTAGCCTGGTTCCACTTATGTCGGTCCTCAAATCCTTACTAATGTCAACCACGATATGGTCGTTATGAAAGATGAAGTAAGTATAAAAATAATAATGGAGAACATAGTGATAATAAAATCAAGATTTGAATTAAAAATTGTGTACATACACTTCTTTTTTCTATTTAGACATTTGGCCCTGTATTAGGTATAATGAAAGTTTCTTCTCATGAAGAAGCCATTAAATTAATGAATGATTCAAGCTATGGATTAACAGCTAGTATTTGGACTTCAAACCCCGAAAGTGCACTTGAAATTGGTGATCAAATTGAAACTGGTACTTGGTTTATGAATCGTTGCGATTACATTGATCCTGCTTTAGCTTGGGTAGGTGCAAAAGAAAGTGGTCTTGGGTTTTCTATGAGTAAGAATGGTTTCAATCAATTCGTTAGGTAAATATATAATTATAACAATAATTAAAGCTAAAAGTTAAAAAAATAAAAACATATAATTAAATATAATGAATTATTGTTTATTTTCCCATAGACCCAAATCATTCCATTTGAAATTAGTACAATCATAAATAAGACTAGTATTATAATATATATCTATTCTTTCCACATATTTTTTTTTTTTATGACAATAAAAATTGTCGCAGTTGGCTCAACATGCTGCGGAATTTTAAAAGAATTTAGTCGTCATGATTTTTTTTCTCCTTTCTTTTTTCCATTTTTCTTTTCTTCCTTTAATATTATAATTTACAAGTATTTATTTAAAATAACATGGGTATTCCTAAGTTCTTTAGATGGATGAGGTACTAACCATATATATATTCTTTATGCGTAAAATAATATAATAATACTCGTTTTTTTTAGTGAACGATATCCTATGTGTTCACAATTGATCACTGAAAACAGTATACCTGAATTTGGTAATGTCAAAAATAAAAGCAAAAAATATATTCCCTGTATATACCACTTTATCTTTTTTATTTTGTATTCTTTTACTTCCTTTTTTCTTTATATATATATATATGTTTATCTTTTATTTATTTTATTCCTTAAATTATTATCAATATTAATAACAATAATAATAATAATATTATTATTATTATTTTAAACTATATTTATTTTATAGATAATTTGTATTTGGACATGAATGGTATTATTCATAACTGTTCTCATAATAACTCTGATAGCGCTCACTTTAGAATTACTGAAGAACAAATATGGATTGGTATTTTTAATTACATTGAACATTTATTTGCAAAAATAAAACCAAAAAAGGTATTCTTTTTGGCTATTGATGGTGTAGCCCCTCGTGCCAAGATGAATCAACAAAGATCACGTCGTTTTAGAACTGCAAGAGATGCAGATGAAAATAGAAGACGCGCAATTCTTAAAGGTGAAGAATTACCTGAAGAAGATCCTTTTGATAGTAACTGTATTACTCCTGGTAAGTGTTTTTCATTTTTTTAATATATATATAATGAATATATCAATATTGGTATTACAAACAGATATTAATTTAACTTTTTAATTACTGTGATTATCTCTATCTTAGGTACAACTTTTATGAAAAAGTTAACTGAACAACTTCGATATTTCATTACTAAAAAAGTATCGGAAGATTCTTTATGGCGCGACGTTGAAATTATTCTTTCAGGTCCTGAAGTACCAGGTGAAGGTGAACATAAAATCATGGAATTTATTCGTTTATCTAAAGCTCAACATGATTATAATCCTAATACCAGACATTGTTTATATGGTTTGGATGCTGATTTGATCATGTTGGGTTTATTAAGTCATGATCCTCATTTTGCTTTATTACGTGAAGAAGTTACCTTTGGTGGTAAAAAATCACGAAAAGTTGTTAGGTAAATATATATATATATATATTAAGAAAATAGAAGGTATATTAAATAATAAAAAAAAGGGATATGTTATTTATATTGGTTAATTTCTATTTACTATTAGTTTGGAAGCTCAAAATTTCTATCTTATGCATTTGTCTCTTTTGCGGGAATATCTTGATATGGAGTTTAAACCATTACAGCAATCATTATCATTTGAATATAATTTAGAACGTATTTTGGATGATTTTATATTGCTTGCATTGTTTGTTGGAAATGATTTCTTACCAAATTTACCTGGTTTACATATTAATGAAGGTGCACTTGGTTTAATGTTTAATTTATATAAAAAGGTGTTACCACAATTTAATGGTTATCTTCAAGATGGTGGTAATGTAGATCTTTCAAAAGTACAACTTATTTTGAATGAATTAGCTGAAACCGTTGAAAAGGAAGCTTTTGAAGCTGAATTGGTAGATTCTTTATACATTGGTGCTAAAGAATCAGGTGACTATGAAGAATTACATAAAATCGAAAAATTAAAGAAAAAGAAAAAGGGATTAGGTAATTTATATTATAAATATATGTCATGATATTATTATTATTATTATTATTATAAGAATAATGATAATAATATTATTTTTATTTCCTTTAAAATGAAAATAGTTTTAACACCTAATCAACGTGAACTTTTTGAGCGTATTAAAGAATTTGTTTTGGCTCATAAACCTGGTAAATCTGAAGCTCTTCATTTTCCTCCTGATCTTAATACAGTAGATAGAAGATTTATTGAAGTTATTGCAAAGGATCTTGGATTACAGTCATCTATAGAATATTCAAATGAAGATAATAGTAAACATATATATGTTGAATTCGATGATGATAGTGATGAAGATTATACTGAAAATGATATAGATGAAGAAGATATTGAAGCCCGTAATCGTGTTCTTAAAAAATATGAAGATGCACCAACTGTAGCTGAATTATCACAAGAAGAAATCGAAAAGAAAGAAAAAGAAAAGGCAGAAATTGCATTTAAGCAATGGAAAACAGACTATTATATGGTAAAAATAATAAAAAATATAGAAATAAGGAATATATATATATATATATAATAGAAAAATGAAGAATTATATTAATACATATTATATAACAATAATAATTAGGAAAAAATGGAAATAGATATAAATGATAAGGAAGCAATGGACAATTTAGTTGGATCATATATTACTGGTATCCAATGGGTTTTACATTATTATTATGATGGTGTTGCTTCTTGGGGCTGGTTCTATCCTTATCATTATGCACCAAAAGTATCTGATTTAGTGGATATTGCTAGATTCCAAGATGCTAAATTTGAATTAGGTGAACCATTTAAACCTTATGAACAATTAATGGGTGTTTTGCCTGCACTTAGTAAAAAATTATTACCTTTGCCTTATCAAGTAAGTTGAGTTTATACATATTATTATTATTTATAGGAGTAAAATTATATGACATATACACGTACATATATACATATACTCATTCTATTTTTATCATTTATAAATTTAGGATTTAATGACAGATCCTAATTCACCTATTATTGACTTCTATCCTCGTGATTTTGATTTGGATATGAATGGAAAAAAACAAGAATGGGAAGCTATTGTGAAAATTCCTTTTATTGATGAAAAGCGCCTTTTAGAAGCAATGAAACGAAAAGAAGATAGACTTACTCAAATTGAACGTGATATGGCTAGATTTGGAGATAGTTTTAAATACGTTTATGATAAAAAAATGGCTGAAGCTGATCCTGAAAATAGTGTTATTTATCCTAGTCCTTTACCTGGTATATTTCCTGATATCCATCATTGCTGTGCACGTGAAGTATTATATCATTTACCTTCTATTGGTGGTAAAGTAGTTCTTCGAAAAATATTATTGGACGGTGCAAAACTTGGAAAAGAATTATTACCTGGTTTCCCCTCTTTAGCTACTATTCCTCATACAAATGAACTTAGTTTTCATAATGTTAAAGTTTTCCAACAAGATAGCAAGTAAGTTGATATATATATATATATAAAGAGAAAAAGTAAAAAAGAGAGAACATTATTAATTTATTATGGTTTGCTTTTAATTTATATTATGATTAGAAATGAAACCGTTGTTGTCAAGCTCCATGATCGTTTTGCTAATATGAGTACTGAAGAAATTGCTAAGTTACTTTTATATAAGCGTGTTTATATTCGTAAGTGATTTAAAATAATAGCAATAGTAATGTTAATAATATACCATGATTTAAAAATAAAATATTTGCTCCTACATTATTGTACGATTTTAAATAGATTACCCTTATCTTCAAGAAGCAATTGTCATTGCTGTATCAAATGAATCAACAAAATATACATTAAAGGTATCAGGAAAGAAGAGATTTGTTCGTGAGCATGAAATGGATGAAGATGAACAAAAAGACTGGGCTAAACGTACAGGAAGAGCTGAGTATATAAACTCGAAACGATTTGGTTTAGAAATTGGTACAACAACTACAGCATTACATGTATGTGCCTTACGTGGAATGAAAAGAACAGAAGAAGGTGCCTTAGTAAAAGAATACATGAATCCAGCTCAAGAAGAGTTAATTCCAGTTCAATCTGCAGTCATGAAGATAGTTCATGAAGATCCTCGTTTTGTTGAACATAAAGCCCCACCTGTTTCTGAAAGCTATCCTATTGGTAGCAATGTTTATTTCTTTGGAACAGTTTACTATGGTACAATGGCAACAGTTGTTGGACATCACCAAAACAATATTAACATTCAAATGGTGGTACCTGTAAATCAAAAACACAGTCAAGAACCTTCTTTTGGAGCTGAAGCATTAGAAAAACAAAGCAAAGCAAATCAATATATATCCTCTTTTGTGTTGGCTGAACGTGTCAATATCAATGCATTTACTTTATCTAAAATCACTTCTTCTTTACAAATTTTGAATTCAAGTGGTCAACGTGTTAATGTTGGCCTTAACCTTAAATTTGAAGCAAAACAACAAAAGGTCATTGGCTATACTCGTAAAGATGGTAGTGGACATTGGGAATATTCACAAAAAGCAGTTGAATTAATTGAATCTTATATTAATTCTTTCCCTCAATTCATGAAATTAGTACAAAAAAACACCGGTCTTGGTAAGTACTATATATATATATATATATATATATATATATAATAAACTTAGAACTATTTGTTTATTTACTTATTTATTTATTTAAAAAAAGGTATGATGAATATCACTGACTTTACATGGACTGAAAATGGTGCAGAAGAACTTAAACGTATGCGTGATTGGTTAAAGGAACATAAGATTGATGAATTACCAAGAGTTTCATTAAATGCCGAAGAATTTGATGAGGTACATAAAAAAAAGAAAAGTTAAGAAGTCATAAATTAGTAATTGTTATTATTATTATAGCCCGTTATTGAATTCATAGAAAAATCCGCAAGTGAATATAACGAATGGTATGACCATTTGGATTTCAAACGAGTTATAATTAATAACATTCCCAGAAGATTATTATTACGTCCTCAAGATGCTGAAGGTAGATTAAATAGTCAATTATTTAGACTTGGTGACCGTGTAGTATATGTATTAGATAGTGGATCTGTACCATTTGATAGTAAAGGAACTGTTGTGGGTGTTCAAGATAAAGCTGTTGAAGTTGTCTTTGACTTACCTTTTATGGGTGGTCAAGATTTGGGTGGAAGGTAAGGATTCATATATATATTAATAGGATGACAATACATATATATTCTTTTATTTATTTGTATAATTAAATTTATTTCATAAAAAAATAGATGTTCAGAATATCGAGGCATGTTACTTCCTCCATTCGCTTTATTAAATCTTAGTGTCCCTCAATACAAAGATCAAGGTAAACCTTCTAATAGTCATCAACAAAATGGTCGACAAAATCAACATCGTGGAAATAATCAACATCAAGGACAAGGACAAAAACAAAATTCACATGGTAATAATAACGGTAATCAAAATTCAAATAATAAGCAACATCGTGGACAAGGTACTCAACAACCTCAACGTATCATGAAAAGACAAAATTAACTTAATATAAACTAATTTAGATATATAATATTATTATTATTATCTACTTTTTATTATCTACTTTTTATTTTTACTTTATCAAAGGTAATAAGTATTAGTTCTGCTTTTTTTTTTTATTTTTCGCTTTTTTTTATTATTATCATTATTTGTTTACTTATTTATTATGCTTATTATCATTATATTCATAAAAGTGTTTGTAATTATATATTATATTAAGTAGCTACGTTTTACTCATTTCAAATTTTTATAAAAATAAATTCAATTAATAAATGGTATAACATTTTACTAAAATTAAAATGAGTAACTTTGAGATCAAAAAGATAATATTTTTAATTGAAAATATCTTATAATTATATTTTAAATAACCAATTAATCCAAGCTAATATTTTTATCGCTATTTTATGGATATATCAGATAGATAATAAGAATCTACATTCTACAGTTAAAGCATTGATTTTATTATTATTATTGAAGATATGTTTTATTTCATGTATCAGTAACATACATTTTTAAATTGGATCATTATAATTAAATAAATAGGTAATTAAGCTAATTTAATACTTAATTTATCGTTTTTAAGTGATTTATATTCATTTGTTATACAATTTGGATGAAATTCAGCAAAAGCAAAAAAATCGCATTTTTTGGAATTTTTGCAAATGGCATATATACCTTAGGAAACCATCTATTTTTTGTCAAATTTCATTTTTTTTCCTTTTATATATATATATATATATTGATTGTACTTGATTACTTTTAGGTATACCCAACCTTTAAAAGTATCTTTTATATGCATATAAAGTCGTATTAAAAAATAATAAATATATATATATGTATGATTGATTGACATTAACATGATTCTTTGCCCTTCTGGTCCTGATGCTTCTACTACTACATTTATAACATTATACTTGATTGATCTAATAACTTTTGTTCCTTTTTTTTTTTAGTATTTAAGGATAATTAACTTTGAAAATTTTGTATAAATCATCAATTTCAACATCTACATTACTTTCTTATTTATATATTACTAATACTAATTTTTAAAATGATAATGATTACTATGGAAAATGAAAATAAATTAATTTGCATGAATTTCACACTGAAAAATAAAGCTATACAAAAAAATACACTGGTAGAAACTTTATATATACTATTGTCGTATACAATGAAATCAATTTAGGAGAGAAAGGGTTCTCCAACCGAATTTTGGGAACCTTGATTTTTTTTAGATAACTTTCTATTTGTGATTTTTCTTTTTTGACACTTCAGTTATCTTTCATAATTCACGTGATATTATATAAGATTATATATTTCTTCTTTTCTCGTTATTATTATTGTTGCACTAAAATGACCATAACCTTATAGTTTTAATACATCTTATAAATATCATGTTCAATAAAAATAAAGTTCGTATTGGTTTCAAATCTTGATAATGTTTAAAATTAGAATGATTTTATTGAAAAATAAAAAATAATACATATACAAAAAATAAAAGGGAATACGTATATATATATATATTTATATATATAAAGTATGGATATATTATTATTATTTACTTTATAAAATAGAACCGTTTAGATGTTCACTAAGAATTGTATCAGATACTGCCATCATAACATGTTGAATTAATAAAGCATTCGTTGCATCAGTAAAATGTACATGAACTGTTCTTTGTTTGTCTTGCAATAGATTTTGAAATCTCTTTTTGAAGTAATTTTTAGATTGATCAAAACTATTATCAGGACCTAATTCAAACAAAAATTTACATTAAATTTATTATTATACGCACACACATACAAATATATATATATATATATATCAATAATAATTACTTTTCTCCATTTTTCTTTTTATTATTATTATTATTATTATTACCAGTATAATCACCAAAATGAGTGGATATTGGTTTAGTTAAGAGCTTTTTCTTGAATATATCAATTTTATTCAGTAATAAGATCATACTTGTTTTTTTAAACCACCGAGAATTGCTTATAGTATTAAATAACATAAGAGCTTCGTGCATTTGATTCTAAGAAAATATAATTAACAAAAAAAAATGAGTATAAATTATTTTTAACTTTATATATATAATCTTATTTATATAGTTTACCGAATCATGATCTTCTATTAAGCACTGATCATATCCACTTATGGCAACTACAAATAAGAGAGCAGTAACATTTTCAAAATAGTGTAACCATTTTTTTCTTTCACTTCGTTGTCCGCCAACATCTATTAGATGATACATTAATGGACCAATACTAAATTTAATGTCATCAATACCAGTTGTTTTCTTTTTTGATCTTATAATATCTTGATCTGAAGGAAGATAACCTGGAGACCATAAAACATCTAGACGTTTAAAAAAACTTTATTATAATCAATTATCAAAAAAAAAAAGCGTGAGAATTCTATTCAATTGGTAATAGGCTTATATTTTTTTTTTTGTTATTATTATTTTACTAGGGTAAATTTTCATTAAATGCAACAGTCATGCCATTAGTATAAACATATTGAATGCCAGCATCCAACCAAAGTTTTTGTAAAGGTAAGTAGTATTCTTCAGAAAATATTGGCTTAGATATATCAAATTCATTCTCAAATAATGGTAAGTATTTCTAATTTAAGAAAGTAATAAAAAAAAGTAAGTTATGAAAAAAGAAAGAGATGAGGTAGTACAACTTTTTTTTACCTGTAATTCGGAATTTTCCAAAGATATATTATAAGTGCTTAATGATTGAATTAAATATTGTATTGAACAGTATATATTTTCATATACAATTGGTTTATATTTCTTTCTTTCTTCATCATGATATCCTGATACATGAGTTAATTTCATTTGCTTCAATATAGTAGATTTACCTAAAATATATAAAAAAATAAACTTTATTAAATGTTTTTGTTCTGTTTCGTTAGGCATTCGCGCGCTGTTTGGACGATTTTTTCCTAATATGTTTACCCGATTCACCAGCACCTAAAATGGTAATAAAACCAAAGATGGTGATAAAATGGAATATTTGAGAAGAAAAGAAAAAAATGATTCATCAATTATCTTAATTTTTTAACCTTTTCATTTTATACATATGATTTATTATTTTTTAAAGTTTCTTCTTTTCTTTAAAATAAATCATTACCCAATAATAAAATCTTCACCTCATTTTTCATTCTTTTTAAATCTTCTTTGATTTGTTTATCTATTGCTCTATTGGTTTCTGTGTTTTCGTTACGTTTAAACATACTGTTTTGATTTCCCATTTTTTTTTTTTAATAATAGATAAATATATATATGAAATGTTTTATATATCTAATGTTTTATATTATATATAAAAAAGTACTCTCTTCCTTTTTTAAAGAAAAGAAAAAATTATAATAAAATGAGTTATTAATATTGAACTGATGTTGTTATGGTTATTACTTTGTTATTTTTAGTATTTTATTTTTCTTTGTTCTACAAATTTATATGTTTATAATTATATATATTATATTTACTTATTGAAGATTAAAAATGAATATGTATAAAGAATTTATGAACAAGATTTAAAAGAGCCTTTACAAAAAGTTAAAAAAAAAGAAAAAGAAAAGAAAGAGAGAAAAAGAAAGAAAATAAAAAAGGGGGAGAGGAAAATAAAAAAGTTATACAAAAAAAGAGGGACTGAAAAAAAATATTTCATTTTGGATACACAAGGAAAAAAGCCTAACAGTAACACTAAGAATATATTCCATCGTTCTTATTTACTTTTTTATCGTTTTTTTCTCCACTGGATTTATTCCTTTTTTTTATCATTATTATTTAATAGTTAAATTATTTGATAAATGCCAATCTCAAATTTACCTTTCTCCTTAATATTTAATATAAAAAACAGTAGATAAATGATAACTTTAAATAAATAAATAAAACCTCAATAAACAACAAAATAAAAATCATATTTACTACTACTAATTATAATTTATTTATTGAGTAAAAATTGGAGTGTTATTAGTATTATTTCGATGATCCATTGTTGGTGTAGTTGGTGTTATTGGTACCGTCCTTATAGATTTCCATCTACGTACAGGTGGTGATTTTTGAGATGTATTTGGTACTGATTGTTGTCTTTCTCTTTTAATAGAAATTAACGAAATGACAGACTTATTTTGTTGAGAAGAACCAGGTAATGTTTTAGTTCGACGTATAGAAGATGATGAAGATGTAGATGT
Source organism: Cunninghamella bertholletiae (assembly GCA_037043795.1). Classification (NCBI taxonomy): domain Eukaryota; kingdom Fungi; phylum Mucoromycota; class Mucoromycetes; order Mucorales; family Cunninghamellaceae; genus Cunninghamella; species Cunninghamella bertholletiae. The sequence continues at coordinate 2,014,052 of JAZGVP010000004.1, read as the reverse complement.
AGGAATAGGCTCTTCAATAGATGTTATTTTGGAATTCTTTACCTGTACCATAGATTTAGAGGATTGAACATTACCGTAAAAGGGTTGATTTAATGTTACTGATGATAATGTTGGATTGGTTAAAGATAACATGGATTGAGTATCTAATGTTGTTGAATATAATGGATGAATGGGTTTTACATTACTAGAATAGAACATGTCACTTGGTGTAGATATAGAATGTTGCATCATAATAGGTTGTGGTAAAGGTGGATTAGGTCGCGCTATACACTCTGACTGTATAAAAGGGTATTTCTTTTTTGGCATATTAAACTTTTCTTGATGTTCTAATAAAAATTCTAAAATGTTTTGTGATTCTTTATAACCTGATGGATTTAATTCATCATCAGGATGAGATAATATGCCCTATTTCATAAATAATAATAATAATAATAATAATAATAATAAAATCAATGAATCTACATACCTACATATATATATATATATATATATAAACATATTTATCCGTCTTTTTTTATTATTATTACTATCATTGTTACTTACAGGAGCAAATAATGAAGCTAAACAATGAATATCCATTCGGGTAATATGACTTGTTAATGAAAAAAGGTTTAATAAATCTAATAAATACAGTAATAAAAATTGATTTGCTAATGGAATCTGATCAATGAGTTTTTGAAAGGCTTGGATTTTTTCTTCGGAGGTGGAATCCATTCCTAAAAATAAAAATAAAAAATTAGAATCACAGAAAAAAGATCTTCTCCCCTTAATTATATATATATTATTATTATTACCCATTGTTTTCTTAAATAATGAATGATGTTTTAATGGTATAACGGGTTCAGGTAAATAATTTAAAAATCTTCTCATTACGTTAGATACATCATGAACGTTGAATCCTTCCCATGTTAAATGAACACCATAATGAGTTTCAGGGGTATCAAATAATGCTTGTAACTGGCTGATTCGTTTTGAACTACCTGAGAGACGAAAGATTCCTTCAACGGTTAGTCCTATTTTACAAAAAAGGAAATTGCAATACACACGAATGCACACACACATATTAAAAATAACAAATAATTAGATAAAAATATATATAAAAATATACTCAACATACTTTTATATGTATTCTTTTTACCATTTTCTTTTAAATATGATCCACATTTTGCTATAATAGTTGGAATAACTGCCACACATGGTGAACCAATTTCTTCATCAATAAAGGTTATAGTTGTATATGCATATTGTATAGAATGTAATAGTGGAATACCAAAAACCCCTTTCACTAAATATGAAAAGTTTCGATGTTATTTTTTTTTTCTTTATCTCTGTTCTTTTTATCTTTATCTTTTACCTGGAAATGCTAATTTACTATCTGATTTATTTAATTGAGTTGCTGTTACTTTTTTCCACCAAGCTTTTACTAATTTCTTTTGTGTTAATTCATCCGAAGTATTCATTTGTAGAGTTGACATATTTTAAATTATAGCTTTATTTTAATATGATAAGTATTTTTATGATAATATACTAATAAAGATATTAAATAATTTGTTAGTAAAAAAAAAAAAAGAAGAGTAAACTAAAGCGAAAAAAAGAAAGTCAATGAAAAAGAAAGAGTTAAAAAAAAATAATCAATAATCTTTAATTTTGAATTCCGATTCCATATTAGGAAATCATATTTTTATAAATATATCAATCTCCACATTTGTATTTTTTGATTTTCTATTTTATTTTTTTTTATTCACTTTAAAAATCTAGACCAATATAAAAATAGGTGCATTAAAATCAAAATTAATATTGTTTATTATTTATTTATTTTGTTTATATAATATTAATAATAATAATGAAACTAAAAGATGATAGGAAAAGAAGAGATTATTAAAAGTAAAAAAATAAAATAAAAAGATCTAAAGCTATGTACATAGAAAAAAAGAATTAAATGGATATCTATTATTTTTTTTAAGTGATCAAAAAAAAAAAAAAAAAAAAAAGATTGAAAAGCCCCAAAAGTATTAAATTATCATTATATATAATTTATATTCAAAATTGACCTTGTTGTTGATGACCAGAATTGGTAATGTTAGTAGGAAATACATTTAAGGTATGACAAGGAACCCGATGAAGCTGAGCTTGGGTATAAAGAGAAAGCTGTCGGGCGTATTCATACTGTGCCATTTTTAACAATTGATCACGTCTTGATATCCTTTTACTGTACATAGGTAATTTCTGAATTCTGTTATTTGTACTATTATTGGATTTTTGATGAATAGATGGTGGAGTTTTTATATAAAGCATTTTTTTTATTGTATAATTTATCTTTGTATTAAATTTCTAGTTACTATAGTAAAGTAAATAAATAGTAATTTACAATATGGACATATATAAAGAAAAATAATAGAAATGAAAAAAAAAAAGAAAAAGGAAGAAAAAAACCATTTAAATCTTTTTTTGTTTTATATGTATGTCAATCAAAAAAAAGGAGGTTAATACAATAAAAAAAAAAACAATTTATAGATGATGTCATGGATGTCCAATTATATTAATAATATATAAATATATTCAAGGAAATTTCATCTTTTATACAATCAGCTTATAAATAAAGAAAAATCATATTGTTTCTCTTTCTCAGTGCGACCTAAAGGAAAAAAAAAAAAAACGGATAAAAAATCTCAGAACACCAATCAATTTTAAGGATTTGTTTACATATAAAACTCCAATGACGCACTATTAAAAAATAACGTCAAAAAGAAAATAAAAAATTACGGGAGCTGAGTTTAAATTAACGTAAAATGCAAAATCGCTCATGGACTTCTACACTTTTTTTTGCTCTCGTATCTTATTCTTCTTTTAGTATATACCCTTTAAAAAAACATTATATCATCTCTATTTATATTTATTTTTTTCTAAATAGAAAAAAATAAAGGATATATATATAAAGTGACGTTAATAAATGAGCCAATTACAAATACCATTTTTATATACTCCATTTAAAGAAACAGATGAAGTTGATTGGATAAGACCTTTAAAACGTCATATCTCTCAAGTATATCAACAAAACCCTGAAGAGTATAATGAAGAAACTTATGCAATACATCGTTTAAGACAAGATATAAGAGGTGCAGGAAAAGATCTTACTGGTCGTGATTTATTATATCGTTATTTTGGGCAATTAGAACTTTTGGATTTACGATTCCCTATTGATGAAAAACATATTAGGGTTTTGTTTACTTGGTAATTATATATATATATATAATATTAATATTAACAATAATAGTTATACTTATAATAATATTTATATATTAAAAGGTATGATGCTTTTAATGAATCGTCTACTTCACAATATTCACTTGCTTATGAAAAGGCCTGTATTATTTTTAATATTGCAGCAACGTTATCAGCAATAGCTGCTTCACAAAATAGAGCAGAGGCGGATGGTAGAAAACGCGCCTTTAATTTTTTTCAAGCTTCAGCAGGGATGTTTCAATACATTAATGATAATTTTTTACATGCACCATCCAAGGATTTACATAAAGATACCATCAAGTTATTAGTAGAATTAATGTTAGTCCAAGCTCAAGAATGTTTTTTAGAAAATAGTTTAAGAGAAAAGAAAAAGGATAATTTAATTGCAAAATTAGCTAGTCATACCACTTGGACTTATGGAAATTTAATTGATCAAATCAATGAAGCAATTTCGCGCGGTATTAAAATCGATCCATCATGGTTATTATTATGTCAAGTAAAGCAAAAATATTATCAAGCTTTAGCTCAATTACATCGTTCTCATGCTTGTTTTGCTGATAATCAATATGGTGAACAAGTTGCTAGGTTAACATGGGCTGAAAAATTATCAAAAGAAGGTGAAAAACTAGCTAATCAATTGGCCACTTTATCAAAATCTTCTGCTGCTACTCTTACTTCAAGTACTACTTCTTTTCTTGTTTCTTATATTGGAAAAAATAACAATAATGGTGATAATGATGCAGGAAATAATAATAATAATCGTGATAAAGAAAAAGATCATGCTTATGGATGTTTTGTTGAAATATGTCATAATTTACAAGCTACTTGTTTGGAAAAATTAACTACAGCAGAGCGTGATAATGACCTTATTTATCATGATCAAGTCCCTCAAGAATCTATTTTAGTACCTATTGATCGCTTAAAAGCAGTAAAGGCAGTTCCTATTAATGAACTATATGGTAGTACGGATGCAAGTAAAGTCATTGGACCTGATATCTTCCATCGATTAATTCCACTTTCAGTACATGAAGCTTCTTCTCTTTATTCTGAAGAAAAAGCTACTTTGATTCGTCGTGAAACCGAAAGGTGTGATGTTGCTAAAGCTGAACTTACAGCTGCTTTAGAATATATGAAACTTCCTCAAGGCTTAAATAAGTTTAAATCACAAAAATCGTCAAATAATTCAATAACATCATCTATTTTAAATACTTTTTCAACCCCAACAAAAGAAGTGAATCAATGGGCTAATGAAATCAAATCAAACGAATCATCTAATAATACGACTCAAATTCTTATAGATCAACTACAACAATCATCAAATGAAACAAAGTCTATTTTAGATCAAATCTCCCTTCAATTAGATAAAGAAATGGGAGCTTGTGAAAATATGAGAGTCAAATATGGAAATGATTGGTTACAAGAACCATCTGGTGTATTGACTAAAAGTTATCGACAGGACATTCGTACTCATCTTGATACTTTAAAAAATGCTGAAACTTCAGATCAACAAATTATTTCAAAATATAAATCTATATTTAATGATATTACTATTTTAAAGCAAGGCGCCGACAGCCAAGCATTAGAAAAATTATTTATCGATTCACTTGATTTAAATATTACTTCATCTCAAGATGATGTTATGCTTGATTTACAAATTGATGTTGGTTTAAGTAATAAAACCATGGAACAAAAAGTAAATAAAGTCGGGTCTATTTTAGATAAACTTAGTAAATTGCAACATGATAGAGAAGAAATACTAGTAGATCTTAAAGATAAGGTAAATGAAAAAAAAAGGAAAAAAAAACTACATGCAACTATATATATATATATATACTAGAAATTAAAAGCTATTTTATTTTATTTTACTTATTATATAGATATTGAAAGATGATATTACACAAATACTTGTTCTTAATAAAAAAAACACAAATGCAGAACAACAAATATTTACAGCTCAATTAGGAAAATATCAATCTTACCAACAACGTATTTCTACTTCTATTCATCAGCAGCAACAAACCATTCAAGAGCTTGGTACAGCATTTAAACAGCTTATGGAATTAGATGAAGCTCGTAAATTACAAACACAATGGGATACAGCAGAAAGACAATATAATCAGGCGATTAAAAAGCTAAACACTTCTTTTACAGAATATAAAGAAATTAAAGAATCACTTGAAAATGGAGTTGAATTTTATCAAAATTTATCCAAAGTTGTTCAATCACTTCAAAGCAATGTCGATCATTTTGTGAACCAAAGAAAGATAGAACGTGAAGAATTGTCTGAGGCTATTGAACAAAGTCGTAGCCATCATGAACAAGAATTATTAAAACAACATATTGGTCAATATACAAAACAAGAAAATAATATTAGTAATAATATTGTCCCTACAACAACTACCACTATTACTAATACTAACACTACAACAATGAATGAACCTACTTTAATGGATGCAAGTCAATCTTTACGTGACCAATTGGAACAAAAAATGAAGGAATTAGTATTATCTCAACCTCCTCCTTCAACTATACCGCCAATTCAAACAAATAATATTAGTAATATTGATAAAACCAATATATCTTCTCCTTCAGCCCAAATGGCACCTTCATTTGTTTCAATGGTGACACTAGATAATGCATTATATCAGCAACAACAACAACAACAACAACAAATGCATATGATAAATCAACCAGTATCACCAATGGCACCTTATTCAGGATCTCATGATATAATGAATACTTCAAATAACACCATGAATAATGTTGGCCAGTCTATTAATTATCCTCCTCATCCTCCTCTTCCACAACAACAACAACAACAACAGCAATATTCATCAGAACAACACCATCAACGACATCCTTCTTCTGGATATCAACAAATACATACTTATTCAACACCATCTTATACAAAACAACATCAGCATCCTCCTCCATTACAACAACACTATGCATCATCTACTTTTGATAATAGATCCAACATACCCTATATGGCATCGCCACAAAGTCCTATTCATCAACCACCATCTGTCATGAATATACCACCTTTTCCTTCTTCACAATCGCAACAACAGCAGCAACAACCACCTATGTTACCGCCCAAGCCAGAAGAAGTGAAACGAGCCATGTTATCAAATCAATCGAATAATAATTCGTATGGATCGTCATCATCTATTTCATCTATAACTTATGGTGGGGTAACATCACCTATGCAATATCAACAACCACAACAAACACCTATAAACTATTATCAAACTTTCCCTTCTCAACAGCAACCACAACAACCACAACCATATCAACAACCATCTAATTATTATTCCCCAACATCATCTCAATATACTAATTATAGTAATAATAATAATTTTAATAATAATAACTACTGGCCACCTAATAACAATAACAATAATAATAATAATATACCTTTAAATGATAGTAATAGCAATAGTAACGTTAATAATCAACAATCATATTTTGTACATCAAACACCAATAAGTCAACAGCCTTCATTATTGGATTAATAAGGTTTATTTAATAAATAATAATAATGATAATAATAATAAATAATTAACTAAATTGTAAGTTTAATTATACCAATATATGGCGTATTATTTTTTTATTTTTATTTTTGACATTTAAAATTGCCTCCTTTTTTTATGATTTGCTTATTTCATGATTATTATTTTTTTTTATGATGATCTAATTACTTTTTTATACTTACTAAAATAATGAATAAACTATTACTCCCTTTATACAGAAGTAATAATACATTAACAACATCGAAAGATTGAAAACAATAATCGTTCTTATTTTTATCTTCTGTTTCTGTTTTTTTACAAGCAACAGTAACAACAGCGGCAAAATATAAAAAAGGAGATCAACTATATTAAATATACATATCACTCTTTTTTTTGAAAATATCAAAAATAAGGAGAAAAAAAAAAGGTAGATCTATTTGTTTATCTCCTCTCATAATAATAAGCTTTCTATAAATTTGTGGGTAATTGTGTGGGTGACAAAAATGTGGGTGTGTGCGCTTATTTTATATTTCATAATTTTTTTTTCATGTTTTTTTGTCCCTTTTTTTCGCTCCTATCAATCATTTATTTAGATATCCAACCTTTTTTTATTCTATTCTTTCTTTCTTTCTTTCTTTTTTTTTTTTAATATTATTTTTGTAATATATAATTTTAATATCAAGTTTTTTTTTCATATAACCTTATTTTTTATATAGTATTGTTATATACAAATCATATCAATCAATCAAATACAATAATAGATATAATCAATATAAATAATATATATATATAAAATACTATGGGTTGCTGTCAATCAAATGAAGTTCATAATGGGAAAGCACGCAATGAAGAAATTGAAAATCAAATCAAACGAGATAAAATTAATATGAAAAATGAAGTAAAAATGTTATTATTAGGTAAAAATAGAGATTATATAAAGAAAGAAAGAAAGAAAAAAGAAGAATAGATGATGATCGATTATTTTTTTTTTATCTTAGGTGCTGGTGAAAGTGGTAAAAGTACAATTCTTAAACAAATGAAATTAATTCATGATGGGGGATATTCAAGTGATGAAAGAGAAGCCTTTAAAGAAATCATATTTTCAAATACAATTCAATCCATGAGAGTGATTCTTGAAGCTATGGAAAATATGGGTGTTCCTTTTGCTGATACTTCTCCAACTATGCAAAATCATGCTTCCATTATTTTAGAATTACCTTCACAAATTGAAAAAGAATATTTACCCCAGGAAGTCACTCAAGCTGTTAAAGCTTTATGGAAGGATTCTAATTTATTAACTGTATTTGATAGAAGTCGTGAATATCAACTAAATGATTCTGCTAAATAGTAAGTTTTTAAAAAGATAAAATAATAATAAAAAAAAATAGGAGAGAAAAATGATCATGTATGATATTTATAAGAGTAGGAGGTGTGTGTGTTTAAAAAGAAATTTGGATAAGGCGGACTTTAAATGAAGGAGAAAAAGTAAAAAAGCAATAGCAGTAGTAATACAGATCATATACTTTTTTATGTATAGTTATTTTGATTCTATTGAACGCATTGGTGATCCTAACTATATCCCAACAGATCAAGATGTTTTAAGATCAAGAGTAAAAACGACTGGTATTACTGAAACCACTTTTGTGATTGATGATTTAACTTATAGAATGTTTGATGTGGGTGGTCAACGATCAGAACGTAAAAAATGGATTCATTGTTTTGAAAATGTTACAGCCATTATTTTTTTAGTAGCTATTTCCGAATATGATCAAGTCCTTATAGAAGATGAAACTGTTAATCGTATGCAAGAAGCTTTAACTTTATTTGATTCAATTTGTAACTCAAGATGGTTTGTTAAAACGTCAATTATTTTATTCTTAAACAAAATTGACATCTTTAAAGAAAAATTACCTAAACATCCTTTAAGCGAAAGTTTCCCTGATTTTGCTGGCCCTGAAACTTATGATAGTGCAAGTGATTATATTTTAAATCGTTTTGTATCATTAAATCAATCCGATTCTAAACAAGTTTATACTCATTTCACTTGTGCTACTGATACTGAACAGATTAAATTTGTTATGGCTGCTGTCAATGATATAATTATTCAAAATAATTTAAGAGATGTTGGTTTATTGTAAAAATATTTTATAACCTTAATTTTAATTTTTTTTTTTATTCAACTCTATTATAAGATGTCGAAGTATTTCTCTCATTCCTTTTATAAACAAAAAAAAATCATGTAGTGTTTTTCTCTTCTTATTCTTTTTCTTTTTTTATATTTATTACTATAATAAAAATCATAATTAATACATACAAAAGGAAATAAAATTAAAACTCAGTCGTGAATTTTTGTGACTTATAAATGAAAAAATAAAAAATAAAAGGAAAACAGTTTTATCCTCCCCTTTTTTTTCTTTTCTTATAATAAAATCATATATATAAAATGTCATTTTTACAACGATTTAATTTACGTTCATTACCTTCATTAATTTCTGTAAGAAATTTCACCACTTCTCGTACCATTTTATCAACTGCTGAATCTAATAATAATAAAACTGCAACTGGATTATATCAATTTTTTGAAAATGGAGAAGCTTTACCAAAACAAAATTGGACTGGTAATATATTAATACATACTTGGAAAAATTATATATAAATATATGAATATTAATAATATAAATATATGAAATAATTAGGCCGTGCTTGGAGAGCTAGTGAACTTCGATTAAAGTCATTTGAAGATCTTCATAAGTTATGGTATGTTTTATTAAAAGAACGCAACTTATTAGCAACACAACGTGAAGAAGCTAGACGTTTAAAGTTACATCGTTCTGTATGGTCTAATGCAGGACGTATGAAAAAGGTAATAGTGTTTATTATAATATGAATAATAAGCTAAATATAAGTATTTATGTTATTTGACTTTTCTCATAGTGTCAAAAATCAATGGCTCGTATTAAATTTGTTTTAAATGAAAGACAACGTGCTTATGAAGCTACTTTAGAAAAGCAATAAAATTGTATATTTATTCATAGTATAATAATAATAATAATAATAAAACGCATCATAGAAAGAAAAAAGGAACTAGGAAAGTATAATAATAGTAATAATAACAATAATAATAAAAGGCATGATAAAAAAAATTAGGAAAAGGATATATATATTTATCATATTCATCTATATTTATCATATTCATTTATATTTATAATATACATGTAATTCATTATAAATAATAATAAAATAACAGCAAACATCTTTTAAATATGTATCATATATATATATATACAGCATATAAACAGATCATCAAGTAAAAAAATCATGCTTTACTTGTCAAAAAAAAAAAAAGACTGGGTTTTAAATTACACTTCAAGATACCTACTATTAATTCATTAGATTAATTAATATTTGTATAAAAATAATTTCTATTATACGATTCTATAACAACTTGATATAAGATATATGTATATCTTATATTATATTGTACTATTTTGATTTAATTAAAAAGTAAAAATAATAAAAATAATCATGCTGTAACATTATACACTAAAAAAGAACTGTGTTCTTCGGTATATTTTCAGTACACTTTCAGTACATTTTCAGTTCAAGAGATCCGATATTAATTTTAGCTGATATTTATTTATTGATATGTTAAATGATCAATATCTTAATTTCATTATATTTTATTTTGTTTTATTTATCTTCACTCATCTTGCTTTTATTTTATTAATTTTATATCTTTTTATATAAAAAGGTACTAGTATTCAATACTTTTACCTAAACTAATAATCAAGGTTATTTACTTGAACAATTTTTAAAAAGGAAATCTAATCCTAAAGATCAAAAATATTCTATAATAACAATGGAACAAAATAGTGAATCAGCATATTATGATCAAGGCTGTGAAAGTTCTATCGTATTTCCTTTTACAAAAAAAAAAATTGGAGGTGTATTGTTCGAGTTGAGCCCGATTCGGACTTTGTACGAGTAGATGAGCTTTGAATTAAGTCAAATTGTGCTAACAATACTACTTCATATGTTGATTGAAAGTATCTTTTACTTGATATAAAGTTTCGTTTAATTGTTTTATTGATTTTGTATAGCTTTAATTTTTTATAATGTAAAAAATATTTGATATTTTATCCAATTTTCAGTTTCTTCTTTTCCATAAATTTGCATCCTAACCATACACAAGATATAAATAAACCTGAAGCAATCTTTACAAAGTTGTTTTGTAGCTTTTAAATCTTTCATATATATGTCATCAGCTAAATATTTACGACTTTGATATAAAAAAGTTTGTCCATCACAATTCATCATTAAATTGCTTCTAAAATATTGATTAGGTGCCATAGGTCCCCATTTCTCACAATTATTAACAAAATCAGCAGCGTATATTAAATTGGTCAAAATATAAGTTTCAATGATATGGTGAATGAAAAAATTTGTGTGATTCCCAATTGCTTGTCCGCTATAATAGCAATTAAAAACAGATTTAATTTGATCATCGGTAAATGATAATAAAGTATCGACATCACCAACTTCAACCAACACATAAAATAGCCAACATAAACAAGTATTAAATAAGATTACTTTATCAGGTTTAAACCAATCATATTTTTCTTTAAGTTGTTCAATTATAGAATGAATATAATCCTTTTCATTAAGATGATTTACTTTTTCGTTATTGTTGTTTTTTACATAAATATTTCTTTTGTATTTTGTACTTTCAGTTTCTGCAAATTCAATAATGGCTTCTGTTAATTGTTTTATGAATTTTATGTGATCTAATGGTTCTTCATATGAATGGTATTTAATACGCTTTTTTAAATCAATAGTTCCTTTTGTATTTTTGTAAAATTTCTTTTTTCCAATAATTTCATGAGATTCAATGTCACATACTAGATTTGATAAATAATTTTTTCGATTTTCAACTCTTATTTTGGTTTCCTTATCGATTATATGTATCTTTTGACATTTGCATACTGGTAATTCAACTCCTGGATCTTTAGTAATAGTGAAGAATTTAGTAACTTCTATCCAAGAGATTTTATGACTTAAATGTAAACCTGACATTCTATTTATTAGTAAATAAATAAAAGAATAAAGAAAAGGAAAAATGAAATTAGTCCTTTAAATAATTTTCGTTTAAAAAGAAGTAACCTGTCGCAGCTGCTTATTTATTTCTTTTTTTCCTTAAAAAAGCAGTAATCTGTCGCAGCTGCATATTTACCTTTTTTTTTCTTAGCATTGTTACACAAACATCATATTGAAATATTAATTTTCTAATTTGATTTACGGGTAGTATTGTTAGCTTAATTCAATTCAATTGTTAGGGAACAAATATGATCAGAGTTCAACTTTGACAATACACCTGTTTTTTATACTTTTATTCCGGATAATACTTTAACCAGTTTTGTGGTTTTTTTTTTTTGTTTTATAGTTCCTTTTTTTTTTAAGGATATTAATAGGGTTGTGGAATTTTTTGATCGTTTTTAGAAAATCTTCCTTTTTAGGATTCAATAGTTTAGTTTAATAGATCATATTTAATAGTGTAGTAAGCACCAGTATCTTGTTCTGTAAGTGGACACAACTTAATTTAGATTATTTAAAATAAAATAAGGCAATTAAAAATCTAAAGTAAAATAAAAGGTATATATTATTGGACAATTATCTACAATAATATATAATACAATAGGAATAAATATTTAAATTAAAGAAAAATTAAATAGAATAAAGCTGAATTATAATAAACAACTAAATATATAAAAATCAAATATAAGAGTGTTTAAATAAAAGTATTAATATTGGATAAAGATCAATAATATTAAAAATATAAAAATAAAAATAAAAAAACATTTAGATTGATAATAGTTTTCTTATTATGAAAATATTATTTTAAAAATTAAAGAAAAAGAAAAAAAAAGAAAAATCTTTCCTTCATATACCTTTCAAATATTCTATCAAATACAGAAAGATAATATAAATATATATAATATAAATATATAAATAATATAAAAATATAATTGATAATAATATATAATATAGTAATAAATATAATGCAGCTGTGTAAATATTTATTTATTATGAATATATTTTAGAGGTGTGATTACATCATTCTAACTCCGTTTATCAAATAAGAAATGTTTAGCCAGTAATTTTGAATAAAATTGAATAGACCTTACTCAAAATTCATCTGTTAGTTGACTGTCAAAGTTAGGAAATTGTACCAAAGGTAAAAATAATTTCTAAATTTATAAATAAATAGGTTCTTTTTTCGATTTTGCTCTTTCTTTTTTGCGTATAGAAACTCCGAAAAGATTGTTTTGTATTGTAAAAAAATCAATATAGAAAAAAAAATTTGTGTAAAATCAAAAAAACTTGTAGAGGAAAAAGAACGAAGAGATTAATTTGAATTTTATGGATTTGTTATACATAAATAGAAGTTAATACCTATTTTTTATTTATTTTTAGTTTTGGATTCAAGTAATCAGCAATATCCCCTTATTTTTATTTGTTTGTTATTAAGCAAGTAATCAATATTCTTGACTACTTTTTTCAAAAGTAAATGAAGATAAAATCTTTCTCTCTTTCCCTTCTTTTCTTCTTCTTTTTTCTTTGGACCATATTCTCATTTAATTCCCTCTACATAGTTAAGATATGAATGAATATTTCAGTGTTTGTTTTATTTCTCACAAAGGACTGTAATGCAGAGGCTCTGTTCACATAAGGATCTAGCTATTTCAACGTCATCCTTCGTCTTCTCTTCCGTCGTAATCTTTTAGTGGTTCCTTTTTTCTTTTAATTTGATTCTCTGTTCGTTTCTCTCTCTTTTTTTTGTAAAAAAAAGCATGATTACTTGTTGGTTCTTTCTCTTTCTCTTTTTCTTTTTTTTGTCTCTCTTGTTTACATACCAAGATCCTTGTACTAAAAACGCGTGATGTTTACAGCTTGCTGGTAAATTATTAGTATTTTTTTTTTTTTTTGTATATATTTACCATCTAAATGCCATTTTATATAAACTACTAATATATATTTTATTTATTTATTATTCATTATCCAAATTGATTATATATTTTCTATAATGCTCTTTGATTTGTTTAATTTTTTTTTCAATTATTTTGACTATATTTTTATCTTTGTCTAAACTGCATTTTTATTTTATCTGAATTTTAATTTCTTTGATCCAAAATTGAACAATAAATACTGTATTTAACAGATAAAAAAAATTTAACCGGTTTTTTTCTTCTTCTTTTTTTTATCATCATTATAGAAAAAATAATAATGAACTTATATATTATTTTTTTGATATATATTATATATGTTCAAAAAATATTATCTTCATCTTTAACAGATGATGATGTAGTATTAAAACAAATAGTAGAAGAGGCAACTAATTCTTCATTATTATGGGGTACTTATCGTCCTAATCTATATTTTGGAACGCGACCAAGACTTCCTGAATCACTTATGTCTGGTCTTATGTGGTTTGATAGTAGTCAATTCCAAGGTTTTCAACGTACGTTGCTATTATAATAAATACTTCATAATATAATGCATTTTATTATTGGATCTAACGTACAAATATATATATATATATATATGTATGTATGTTAATGAAATAGGAATTAGACATTCCTGCGAACAAGGTGATGGATTAGCTGGTTATGGATATTATAAACACAATGGAAGATCTTTTGGTATGCAAAAATTGACTGATGCACCAAGTAATGTTGAAATCACCACTGAATTTATTAAAGTACCAAGTAGTATCAATGGTAATATATGTTATATTATATAATTTTTATTATATATCATTATTTTATTTTTATATTTAAAAAAAGAAATTAAAGTAATGATCATTAAAATACAATTATCTATTATTTATCATCTATTATCTATCATTATTATTTAAACAAAGGTGGAGATTGGGCTGTTCGTATTTCTGGTCATCCATTGCACCCACAAGGTAAAAATTTACACTTGAAAAAAATAATAATAGTAAAATAAAACGTGAATAAAATAGTATATTATTTTACTTATTTACAAACTTTATATTTTACATTTTGATAGTTCCATCTACAACAAGTGTTATTTTTTATTTTGGCCTTGAAGGAAGTGGGAGTATGGATATAGTCAGTAAAATGTCTTCAAAGGTAATATGCTTATATATATATATCATTAAATAAATAAATATATAAATAATGATGATTATATTAAGAGATAATAATAATAATAATAATAATAATAATAATAATAATAATAATGCTTATTATCATTATATACATAAAAAGGGTCTTGTATCGCCCGTCAAAATGGAAGGAGATACTCCTGAACTTGGTGATTTTGAAATTGAAATTGTAGATGGTCCAATGAATGTACATCCTCAAAATGGTATTGATCAAGATCTATCTAGAACTCAATGGGCTGGCCTTCAAGTTTCTGAAGGTGAAGTTTGGAAAGCTAAAGGTAAAAATAATCAATATCAGTATTAAAAATAAGCGAATAAAAGAGAAAAAGAAAAGAGAAGACATGAATGTGAATAATTAATACGTATATACATATATATGTATATATAAATGTATATAGAAACTGTAACAAATCAATTAATACAAACTGCGCGTTCAAAAATAAATGCTGGCAGTGAACAAGATGCATTTGCAAATCCACACTCTTATTTTACTTTGCCAAATAAATTAATTGAAGATGAAGGTGAAGTAGCTAATTTCTATGCATTTCAGAAAGTATTTCATGGTCCTTTTCAGGTAATATATATATATATATATATATAAGTGTGCTCAAATTATCATTTAAAATAGCAATAAGATTAGCATACTTATAAATTAAATATAATATAGTTTGATGTTATCTTTAGAAATCAAGAATCAAATACTAAATTAGATAGTAAGTATTAAACATACGAGTATATATCATTATTAGTATTATTAACATAATTGTGTTTATTAAAGGTGAATCACTTGGGGAAATATTAAATGAAAAAACTTATGAATTTGATAAGAGATTTGAACAAACATTCCATTTACTAGAAAAAGGGTTTTCTTCTGAAGAAATTTCTTTTGGACAGTATTTACTCAGTAATCTTTTGGGTGGTATTGGCTATTTTTATGGGTCAGGTGTTGTAGATAGATCCCACCCTCCAATGAAAGATGAAGAAAATTTTGCTGGTGAGCCTATTAAACCTGAATTGACACCTCCTTATAGCTTATTTTCTGCATCACCAAGTCGACCTTTCTTTCCTCGTGGTTTTTATTGGTAAATATATATATATATATATATAACAAATAACAATAAAGTCAAATGTATCTTAACTTTCATTTATTGATATATCAAATATATATATATATATATATAGGGATGAAGGTTTCCATCAATTATTAATTGGCCAATGGGATAATGATCTTAGGTATTTAAATATATATATATATATCCATTTTTTTAAAAAATATTTTATTTACTAATATTGTATATATTTAACTAGTCTTAATATTATACAATCATGGGTATCACTCATAGATGAAAATGGATGGATTGGAAGAGAACAAATTCTTGGAGATGAAGCAAGAAGTAAAGTACCAGCTGAATTCCAAACACAATTTCCTCATTACGCCAACCCACCAACATTATATCTTGCTATTAAAAAATATGTAGATCGATTAAAGGATTATCACAAAACACAACATTCTATCTTTTATGATCAATCGACTACTACCACAACATTCGATCAAACAAATATATTTTCATTAAATGATGATAAATTATCGAAAGTATATTTAGAACATCAAGGTTTAGCTCAAGATTGGTTAAGTTCTATTTATCCTAGCCTTAGACGTAACTGGCAGTGGTTTAGGCAAACTCAGCGTGGTCATTTAGACTTATTTGGAAGATCAGCACCTAATAGTAAAGAAGCCTACCGTTGGCGTGGACGTACTGTTGATCATACTTTAACATCAGGACTTGATGATTACCCTAGAGGTGAACCTCCTAATATTGGTGAATTACATGTTGATTTATATTCTTGGATCACTTTTACTACCCGTTTATTAAAAGACATTGCTACTTCTATTAATATGGATGGTCATCTTCAAGAGGATATTGAAGAATATCAACTTGTAGAAAAGGATCTTTTATCAAATTTAGATGCTCTTCATTGGAGTGATGTTGAGCAAGCTTACTGTGATCAAACAATAAATGAAGAAGGTAATTTTTTTATTTAAAAAATAATAATATCAAAATCACTGAACTAATATAAATAAACATTCTTATGTATATAATAGGTCTTGCTATTCACGTTTGTCATAAAGGTTACATTTCTTTATTCCCTATGATACTTGGTCTATTACCAGCTGACTCTCCTAAGTTAAGTGCTACTTTAGATATTATTGAAAATGAAGATGAATTATGGTCACCTTATGGTTTAAGATCTTTATCTTTATCTGATCCAATGTATAATACTGGTGAAGTATATTGGCGTGGTCCTATTTGGTTAAATATTAATTATCTTACTTTACAAAGTTTATATAATGTAAGTATTTATATATATATATATATATTTGTATTTATACTAGTATTAATATTGGTTATTTTATTTATTTTATTATCTATATTAGAATTATATGTCTAAGCCTGGTCCTTATCAAGAACGTTGTAAATTAATTTATACTAATTTACGTAAAAATTTGATATCTACCGTATATAATGTAAGAAAAATAAGAGAAAAGTAAAATGAAAAAAAAAAGCATTTTATTGATGTATATATATATTATTTTGGCTTTGTTATTATTCAATATAGGATTATAAAAACACAGGATACGTATGGGAACAATATTCTGATAGCACTGGAGAAGGATTGAGAAGTCACCCATTCACTGGCTGGACAAGTCTTATTTTATTAATTATGGCAGAAACTTATTAAAACTAAAGATGTTTTTGTATGTGACTTCACATTAATAAATAGAAAAAATGTAGATAGCAATAATATATACATATTATTATTATTATATAAACAAGTAAATTATCTAACAATAGAAATGCTTTGTTTTTTTTTAGTGATGTATTAAATATAAAAAAAAATTGATATTTAATTGGTATTAATTTTAATTGGATATATTATAAATAAAATGAGAAAAATATATTATGATTATTATTTTTAAAAAAAAAATTGTTAATGCAAAGTTCTAAAAAAAATATCGTGAAGGCAGTGGATTTAAAGATGATTCTACAATTATACTTGTCACACGATAAGGATCAATATTGGAAGCAGGTCGTCTATCTTCCATATAACCTTTACCAGCTTTACCGACATGACGAGGAATACGAATAGAAGCACCACGATTAGCGATACCATAGGAAAAAGCACCAATATGACCAGTTTCATGATCTCCAGTAAGACGTAAATCATTATCTTCACCATAAACAGCAAGGTGCTCAAAATGAAGTAAACTCATCCTTTCAATAGCTTCTTCGATGACTAATAAACCTCCATCTTCGCGCATTTTTTTAGTAGAATAATTTGTATGAGCTCCAGCACCATTAAAATCTCCATCAACAGGTTTAGGATGAATAGTGACACCAATACCAAATTCTTCAGCAACTCTTTCTAATAAATATCTTGCTACCCATAATTCATCGCCCATAGCAATACCTTCACAAGGACCTATTTGATATTCTAATTGTCCAGGAGCTGTCTCTACATTGACACCAGAAATAGTAATACCAGCATATAAACAGGCACGATAATGTGCTTCAATAATATCTCTACCAAATATTTTATCTGCACCTATACCACAATAATACTTCCCTTGAGGTTCAGGATAACCATGTTGTGGCCAACCTAAAGGTTTTCCTTTTTCAAAATCAATTAGCATATACTCTTGTTCAATGCCAAACCAAGGTTCTTCATGTGCAAAAGTGTTCATGGTTTTTAAACAATGATAACGATAGTTAGTAGGGTGAGGTGTTCCATCGGGTAAATAGGTTTCGCATAATACTATTTTATTTATAATATTAGGATCTCCCACTCTAAAAGGATCATTATAAATAGCTACAGGTTTTAAAAGAATATCTGAATCATGTCCAGAAGCTTGATTTGTTGATGAGCCATCAAAGTTCCATTCTGGTATATCATTTAATGTTAACTCTTTATTTTTATATTCAAGTGTTTTTGTTTTTGATCTTATTTCATTCCACCCATCTATCCATATATATTCCACTTGCACTTTATTATTTTGTCCTAATGATAAATATTTTGATAAAATGGTTGCTTGACTAACAACAGACATTATAACATATATATAGAAATATATAAAAAGGGATTATAATAGTAATATAAAAAAAAGTGATTATATAAAGGAGTATATATTTATATAAAAAGAAAAGGAAAGGAAAAGGGAAAGGAAAAAAAAAAAAAGAATGATAAAGAAGTTCAAAAAAAAAAAAGCAATAATGATTATTACGAAACAAATTATTGCTATTATCTCCTTTATCAGTGATAATTTAAACAAAGATAAGGGAGGGGAAAATCAAAAATTGATAAGGTCATACCGGTGATTAAAATTTCTAAATTAAAACTTTTTTCTTTATATAATTATACTAGTGTGATTTTACATGATCAAGAATATCATTATTATTATTATTATTATTTTATATTCAAATTATATATATAAAATAATGTAAGTGATGTAAATATCCAAGGTATATGTGTTTGGTGTTTTTTTTTTACATTCCTTGATGGTTGAATTTTTTTAATATTAAGCATCTATTTTTTTATAATAAGGTATGCATGGTTAGAGTAGATTGAAATGTGTACTTCACTTGTTTATCATACGTATTTTTATAAAAAAAAAAAGAAAACTGATTTTAGATTATATTTAATGGTTCTTTTGCTATAATACAAAAATATGTAGAAAGATTATTACTTATCATGGTGAAATCTAACTGTTTAAACTTTATTTTAATAGTCATATGAAAGTAAAAGTTTTAATAGTTTAATAACAATCATCGTCATCATCAAAAAGATAAAAATTGATTTAAACAACCCATAAAATCTATTAATTTTTTTTTAAAAGAGAAGAACAATATACAATAAAACATGTTATATAAATATATATCTAATCCTGGTTTACTATCTTAAAGAAAGTTATCATTTTATCTATACCTTTAAAGGAAAGATCAGTGATAATGGTGGCTTTTAATTTTACATCTATTTCAAAGATAAAAGTCATATTAGGGGACCAATGAAAATTTCGCATCTTTCATGCTTTCATTTAATTTATACATTCATATAATGTATTACACTAGTGATGAAAAATAAAGTTCTTACTGCATTGTAATATTGATCTTTAAATTCTTTTTTGTTTCTAATGAGAATGATAATCTTAATCATAAAAATCTAAAAAATTCCTTTTTTTTATCCATAAGTTTATATGTATATATAGGATACTAACAAAAAGCTTTTTATTTTCTTATGATTATGCTTGTTTTTTTTTTTATCATAAATCCATATTCGTACAATAATAAGAAACATGTTGATATCAATCATCCATAAAAATATATAGAATAATATACGTGCAACTTTTTGATACAAGTATATATACTTTTTTTTAAAAATTCTTAAGACAACGCTATATAAATATAAAAAATATACTTTAAATGTTAGATATACCTAATATGATCAGTAAAGTCAATATATATATGAAAAAAAAAGTGAAGTTTGACAAAAAATTGATGATTTCCTAAAATATATCTCTTGCAAAAATTCCAAAAAATGCGCTTTTTTTCTTTTTTATCAAATTTCATCCAAAATGCATAAGAAATGAATATAAGCTACTTAAGCACAAGAAATTAAGTATTAAATTATTTTGATTACTTATTTTTTTAATATAAACATGGAGTATTTTTACGTAAGTGGAGACCATATATATTGTTACAATATGGTTTTTTTATTTTCTTTTTAAGGTAAACATAATAATTTCATTAAATCAAATTTATTATAAAATATTTCGTATAAACACATATGTATACCATATATCGATTCAGCTTTTGAACCATGTGTATGCCTATATTATATGCATCAAACTGAATGATATGATATATTCACACTCCGCTCTTGTAACTGTCTATTTTTTAAAAAAAAATTTCTACCTGTTTCTTTTACAAAGATCATTTTTTTTGAATGGTATTTTTTTTACTATTTATAATGAAATAAAAATAGACTAAAACTGCTTTTTTTTTTAATATAATTGATATATCATTGTTTATCAAGGATTAGTGTTTTTTTAAAATTAATTAATAGTCATTTTTATTATGATGATGATTTTTTTTATACTAAAAAAGAAAAAATAAACGGATGACAAAATGAATATTTAGAAACTGAAGAATCAGAAAAAAAATTTTTTTGATGATCCGAAGCTTTCTTTGAAATAAGTAAATATCAAATAGCTCCGCCTTATAATAAAGTAATACAATGATCTAATTTTTAATTTTTTTTTACTCTTTATATTTATTTATATTTATATATTTAGTTAACAGTTGTTATTTATAACTTTTTATATGTTATATTTTTTTTTTTATTAGTTCGTTTTTTTAAAAAGGGTATTTATTTCTATATTTAAAGTATTAAAACATTATCTAGCTTTAAATTTTACTTGAAAACAGAAATCAAAAATTTAAAATAAAAACTTGATTGCTTTCACAGTTATTTGAAAGGTACGAAAAAAAAGAGTTATTGTCATGGTAACTGTTATTATTATTTTTTGATATATATAAAATATGCAATCAGTAACATATATAAATATATATATGTGAAATATTAATAAAACAAAGAAGGAAGAGGTTGATATATATTTATAGTTCTTCTCCCATTTTTTTTTTAAATATATATATGTATATATATAACTAAAAAAAATGTTAAATCAATAATATAAAAGGGAGAGAGATAGATATAGAGAAATAAAGTGTTTTTAAATTAGGAGAAAGGAAAAAAAAAATACAAAATAATATTGAAATGATTTTAAATATGATTTGAAAGGGGGAGGGGAATTGGAATGATAAAAATAAATAAATATACGTAAAAATATTGGTATTAGTTGTTATATGTGTTGCAATAATTTAAGGACGACGATGATGCAAACCAGCAGTTGTAACATTTAAAGAAGAGGATGTTGGTGTTGATGCCACTATACCTTGATAATCCAAACGATAAAGTTTTGGTGGTAAGTTCTTACCAAATTTACGGTTAATGTGATTAGCGCATAAAAGAGCAGAAACTAATATGAAGATAATTAATGGAATGGTTGAAAATGCAACAATATAAGTGTATATTAAAAAGCTAACTGTAAATTGTGTATATTTATATCTACATCCTGGTAATAAAGTACGTGGAAAGCATTTGTTGGAATTTTCATGGAAATCTGAAAAAGTTTTATAACCACAACAATGAAGCTATAAAAAAGTTGAAATAAAAGATAAAAAATAATAATATTAATATAAAAATCACTAAATAATGATGTTATATGAATATTTCTATTCTTTACATTAGCTTGAATACGAGAACGACCATCAGGAGTTAATGTACGATGCCATTGAAATGATAATTTTCTATCAATTTCCCATTTATTTTTACGAAAAGCTGTATAACCAACAGCAGCAATTAATCCAAAGCATGGCCAAAGCAATAAACAATAATATGAAAGTATAGCACGATTATTTAACATAATGCCAACATATCCAAGTAATGATGTAAATAAACAAACACATCCAGTTGCCAAAATTACTATTTATAAATACATATATATAAAAATATGTACATAAGTATGTGCTATAAATATGATCGTCCTCGTCATTATATTCATTCATTTTACAAAAAAAAATTATCTAAATACTTACAATTTAAAATTACACTTTCACCTACAATAACAACATCAGCTCTTAAATAAACTAAAAAAAGAAACAATAAAATTATTTTTAATATTCTGATGTTTCTTCTGTTTCTTTTTTTGTATTGTTTTATATTATTTTCCCTAATATTTATCATATTATTCTTTTTTCTTCTTTTTCTTTTTACATTTCAAATAAGTTAATACACCGAATAATAGATAAGCCAAACCTATACAAAATAACTATATAATAATAATAAGAAAAAAAATTGTTTATTTAGGTTTATTTTTTCCTTTTTTGTATCGATTTATCTATTTTTATAAATTACCACACTATTTGAGAGTAATAACCACCATTTATGAAGAGTCCAACGCTGTTTCTTTTTTGGAGTATCATCGTTATATCTTTTAACTACATGTAAACTAGCAGCATCAACAGAACTCTGTGACATACCACCAAGAGATTGTCTTGATTCTGATCTCATCCATGGTAATACGGGTTCAGGTAATTCATCACCTGAATCCCATAAATGACTATCTCTAATATTTTGACTGGGTTGTTGCTGTGAAGTTATGGTAGCTGCACTTCTATTGATATCTAATGATCCACTATGTCTTACTCCTCCTATATTATTATGCGCTGGTGTTATGGAACTATCCATTTTTATATATATAGTAAAAAAAAAAAAAAGGACAAAGGGTTAAAAAAAAAAGGAAAAGAGAAAAAGAAAAAGAATTGGAATTTTTTATTTTTAAAGAGATTTTAATTGAGATTTAAAAATGGAAAATTCATAAAAAGTTTATTTTTAGGGGCGCAAAGAAGTTATTTATTAATATGAAAGAAACCCTTTCCTTTTCAGTTATAGGATATAGCGTATGCTCAAATGTTACATTCTGATTTGCTGATAAGAGAGTTATTTTTTTTTTTTTTTTTACATATGATTCCATATACGTATTAAAGGGGGTGATTGTATAAATATATAAATATTATTTCTTATTTTCTTTTTAAAATCGTTATATACAATCTTCTTTCATTTCATTGTTTTTTTTTTCTTTTTCTTTTATATATAAGTATAGGTATTAAAGAATAATAAGATATCTATACTGAATGATATATTGGTATGAACAGATCAAAAAAGGAATTTTAGAAAGATATAATAAAGATAAGAACAAATGAGTGCGACTGATAGTGAGAGAAAGTGCGATATAATCTTAGTTTAGTTCTATTTGGCTATTTTTATAATATATAGTTATATATATATATATATATATATATATATTTAAAATAATAAAATGATTTATCAAATCCCATACTTTTTTTAATACTATAACAATCCAAAATTACTCTTTTTTTATTTTTTTTATCCCCTCATGTTTAATTTTTATTTTCGTTATATACATATTTATATACTACACCGTAGTTGAACCATACCATTGTTTGTCAGGTGATAATGTAGATGGATAATATTGATTTGATGATGGTGGTGGTAATTGTTGTTGCTGTTGAAGTATATCTCTTTCATTTTTTTCATATTCATCTGCTATCCATAAAGCTGCACCAACAATATTTGTCCACATAAATACTAAATTAAATATTGGTACTAGTTCTAAAGCTACAGCTACGATACCAAATTGAATATATTCATTTCGATGTGCCCAAGCATATCTTCTTGATTCAGCTATTGTAAATCCTCTAAATTCTAAATCATAATGAATTAAAGCTCCCCACCTAAAAAAGGAAATTGATTTTAGTAAGTTTTCTTATAACTGATTTATTGTAATAGACTTACGCAAATGGCCATCCATTAATATAACAAGCTATAAAAGTTCCAATAAAAGGTATTAAATGTAATGGTGCTGTAATAATCAATACAATTATCTAATAATAATAATATATATATATAGTCATTATTAATAATAATATTATTATTTATTATTTATTTTCCTATTTTTCTTCCCCTTACTTGCGCCAAGACTAAGAACCATACAAATACAATACCCATACCAATACCACGACAACATATAGTAAAACCACTAACAGGTACACGAGTTTCGAACATTCTTGATAAACCTCTTGCTTTTAAAGTGGCATCAAATAAAGCATCTTGAAAGATAGGTATTAATATAGCAAAAAAGATAACATCAAATATAGCTGATTCTAATAATACAAAAATAACAGATACTAGCCAAGCTAACCAAGCAGGACAATTAGCTCTTATTAAGGCATGGGATTGTAAAGGTAATAGAAATACAAATGATAATACTAATGAAATAATCCCAAATATGAGTGTTAATAGAAAAGGACATAAGGTTTTAAGCCATAACTAGTATCAAAAGAAAAGAAAGAAAGAAAGAAAGAAAGAAAGAAAGAAAGAAAAATGTTGTTATTTATAAAGTTTATTTCCATCTATTGCTTTTTTTTTCTTTTTATTTCTTCTTCTTAAATTACTTGAGGATTAGCTAAAAAAAAGAATATCCCCTGAACAGGATAAGTAGAACGGAGTGCTACCATTTATTTAAAAAAGTAAAAAGATAAACTATTTAAATAGTGATAAAAAAGAGAGAACCAAGAAAAAAGCGATTACCAAGTGAAACATTAAAAAAAAAAAGCGGACTTTGGATTTTTGACCATTTTAGTTTCTTTTATCCTCTTCAATTTTCCCAATTCAATATTAAACACACACTCTTTCTAATACTCACAACTTTTGACGTTTTATTTATAGATTTATAAAAATTGTAAACTTGAGATTTTTTTATAGTTTATATATTGATTTTATTTATATAATTCAAGTATAGTTTTTCTGTTTCTTTTTCTTTCATTTTCATATATCGGCAAATCTTTTTTTCGCATTATACAAAGAGTCAAAAATTTTGTTTATGAAGAAATAATGCATTAAAAGATAAAAAAGCAAGTATATAAATCAGTAGAGATTTTGTATAACACAAATATTAGTCAATAAAGTAATATATAGGATGAAAAAACAAGAACATCACCACTCCAAACCAAATTAAGAATAAATTCTTCAATAAATACATTATGTAGTAATGAATTTCTTTTTTAAGATTAAGCATGGGTAAACTATTTTAAAAAAAAGTATATAATAATAATCATGAATTTTTTATATTCATATTAAATATAAATATAGTCCATGTCAATAAAAAAAAGGCCGAAACCCTATTTCAATCTTTCGGATTCATTTTTTTTTCTTTTCTTTCTTTCTTTTTTTTCTTTTTTTCTTTTTTTCTTTCCTTTTTTCAATATATAAATATTAAATACATATAATTATTACTTTTTAGATGACATTTTTAAATAAAATCATTGATAAAGCCAAACATACAGCTCACAACGCTAATCAACATCTTCATAGTATAGGTTCAAGTAGTCATCACCAGCAGCAACAACAAATTTTTAATAACGATTTTTTACAACAGCAACAGCAACAACAGCAACAGCAACAACCGCAACAGCAATCTATTACTCCAAAATCATCAAATGAAAAATTGAATAGTCACTCTCTTCATAATATGAATGGTAAAGAGATAAATGATTAAGAAAAAATTAATATAAATGAAAAAAAAAATCTTTTTATTTTTAAGTGTATATATTCATGCTTTTAATATTAAAATACCGCCTTTTTCAGTAGGAGGAGGACAACCAATTCCAACACCAACAAATTCACAGGGTAACTTATAAATAAATAATATTTGTTACTATTTATTATCATATATACTTAATACTTTTATATTTATATTAGATTTACAAGGATTAAAACAATCAGGTAGTAGCTATGACACAAGTTTATCGAAAAGTGCAATATCACCCATGAGTAATAATAACGACAATAACAATAATAATACTGATGCTACTACTCATGATATTAATATGAAGGATAATAATAATACTACTGCTACTACTACTGCTGCTGCTACTACTGCTGCTACTACTACTGCTACTACTACTACTACTAATGATAGTAATAATAATATCAATAACAATAACAACACTAATATTGTTAATGCAGCTAATCATTCAACTGAAAATAAAAGTGGATACCAACATTATGATCAACAAGTTATGCAACAAAGAAAAAATAGACCTAAATTAAAATTAGAAGATTTTTATTTATCACGCACATTAGGAACAGGATCATTTGGTAGAGTTCATTTAGTCCAATCTAAACATAATCATCGATTTTATGCTATGAAAGTATTAAAAAAATCAGAAGTAGTTCGTTTAAAGCAAGTAGAACATACAAATAATGAAAAGATGATTTTAGAAGTAATTGCTTGTCCTTTTATTGTTAATTTATGGGGTACTTTTCAAGATAGTAGTTTCTTATATATGGTATTGGATTATGTTAGCGGTGGTGAAATGTTTAATTTATTAAGAAGAAGCAAGGTAAATGAAAAGATAATAATAATAATAATATTTAAAATATGATCATATATAAGGTATTCATTTTTTTATTTATTTATTTTTTATTTTTATTTAGAGATTCCCTGATCATGTTGCTAAATTTTATGGTGCAGAAGTGACTTTAGCTCTTGAATATCTTCATAATAAACACATTGTTTATCGGTAATAATAATATAAATAGTAATAATAAATAAATGAATTAATATATTTATTTTTTTTTGCCTTTAAATCTAAACTTTAATTATTTCTCTTTCTCTCACACGTTTTTTTTTTACTATAAATATTTATCTATTTTGATTAAAACTATTTTAGTGATCTTAAACCGGAAAACATTTTATTAGATACTCATGGACATATTAAACTAACAGATTTTGGATTTGCAAAGCATGTACCAGATGTAACATGGACATTATGTGGTACACCTGATTATTTAGCACCAGAAATCATTCAATCAAAGGGTTATGGTATTGCTGTAGATTGGTGGTCCTTAGGAATCTTAATATTTGAAATGTTAGCTGGTCACCCACCATTTTATGATGAAGATCATTTAAAATTATATGAAAAGATCATTCAAGGCAAAATCAAATGGCCACCATATTTTGAACCTTCTGCTAAACATTTATTAGAAAGATTATTAACTGCTGATTTATCTAAAAGATATGGTAATTTAAAAGGTGGAGCTGATGATATCAAAAATCATGCTTGGTTTGATGGTGTTAATTTTGATATCGTTGCTAAAAGACAAATTCGAGCTCCTTTTATTCCTAAATTAAATGGTGAAGGTGATACCAGTAATTTCGATAAATATCCTGAAACAAAAGATCAATATGGTCTTCCAAGTGCTGACCCTTATGCTGATAAATTTCCTGACTTTTAGGAAAATATATATATAAAACAAAAAAGTTTTATCCTTCAATAATATATATATATATATATATAATGCAAGACAATAATAAAGATAAATAATAATAATAATAATAATACTAAGAAAAACAATAGTAATAACATGTAAATATAAAGACAGATAATATTAAATTGATTTATAAAGAAAATGGATAAAATAAAAACAAAAGCGCCTATTTAATTTTTTATGTAGTAAAACTCATTTCTTTCATTTCCTTTCCTTTTCTATTTCTTTTCCTTCTTTTTTTTAATTGAGAAAAAAACTACTCTTTTTTTCCCTCTCTTTTCCTTCTTATTTTTTTTTTTTTTCTTTTTTTTTTCATGTCAGCTTTTCATATACATAAAAAAAGAATATTAGTATTATTAGGATTGGTTATTATAACCATTTTCTATTTCTATGTATTTGAAGAGCCAACATCAAAGTATCAATTACCTTGGTATCAACAAAGTCATGGTAGCTTTCAAACCAATGCAACTACTTATTCCTGGGTAAAAGAAGAATACGCAGTAGAAGAATTGTTAAGTTTTGCAAAAGAACATTCAGCACTAGCCTATCAAGATCTTTTAAATAAAGATGAAAATAGTAATCAGATTCAACAAGGGATACCAGGAAGTTCTTTAAGAACTCAAGAACAGATAGATACTTTTCGAGCAAAAGTAAACTGTTGGACAACCCAAGGTAAATGGCAATCAAAAAAAACACCTGTAGATCAATTATTACCTCATTTTCAAGACCCTTTATATGGACAGTGCGATCATCAATGGTATAAAAAAGTAAAAGATGAATCTATTCCTAGACCTGCCACCCAATATCAATGGCAACCATCATCTTCTTGTCCCACTTTATCAACTCCTATTCAACCTAATGAATGGTGTAAAATTATTTATGGTCGACATACTTTAGTAGCTGGTGACTTACTTCAATATCAACTACATGAATTATTTTTGGATGCTCTAAGGGACGGTCCAACCGTTTGTTATGGTGAATTAAGCTGTCGAGGTAATATATAATCATTTCAAATTTGTTTATCAAGTATTTAATTATTGATTTATTTTACTTATGCGTAGATCATTCTGTTTGTAAAAAGCCTAAAGGAGCTAGATTAAGATATATAAGAAATGATGTATTATCTACCGTACAAAAAGCAGATTTACGAAATGGATCACCATCTGGAAATTCAATAGAATGGCCATTTATTAGTCCAAGGCCATTAAATTCTTTTAAAATTGTAATCATCAATCGATCACCAGTATTAGAAACAGATATGACATTTATCAAAGAATTAACCAAATCATTAATAAAAATACGTGAAATCCAGCCCAATGCATTAATTATTTATCGATCATCTATTATTGGCCATCCTTATTGTGATGAAGCGAAGGGCCCTATCCAGCATCATGAAGATATCAATAAACAACAATTACCTTTTGGTTGGAGTGAATATGAACGTAGAAATGATTTGGCAAAAACCATTGTTGAAAATATAGGCGGTGTTTATGTAGATATGCATACTAGTTTAGATTTACGTCCAGATGCTCATATTGGTAAAAATGATTGTAGTAGATTTTGTATGCCTGGTCCTTTAGATTCTTGGGCTTTATTATTTTATAATATCTTTTTAGCATTGGGTCCTCCACCTTTAGAAGTAGAATAATCTTTTTTTTTCTTTTGTTTTTGTTTTTCCTTTCATATATATATATTTATACATAAACTTGCATTTTCCTTTAAGAAAAAAAAAGATTCATCATGTGATTTTCCCTCTAATCATTTGATAGATGTCAAAAAGATCTTTTTGTATAAAAAAAAAAGCTTGTATTAATTTATTCTCCAATCATGTAATATTAAATAGTAATATAAAATAGTAATAATAGTAAATAAAATAGAAAAACAAATTCATACAAAAGTGTAAATAGTAAAAGTATATATAAAGAAAACAAAATATATCAATAAAATGAATTAAAAAAAATACGTTGGGGTAGAGCTATTTTTTTTTTTTTGAGTTAAAAATAAAATGTTGTCATTATTATAAACAAAAAAAAAAAAGAGGAAAATAAATAATAAAATAATTATTATAAAGATAATTTAAATCTTTTTAGATTTAGCTTGAGCGTTAGCAGCAGCAGCAGAAGCCTTCTTAAGAGATTGTTTCTTTTGATAAGTGATACGGTAGAAGTTGATGAAAAGTAAAAGATAAGAACTTAATAAACCACAACCAAAGAGAGCAGAGCCTTCAGTACCTGCACAAGATCCTTTATTGGGTAAGAAAGGATAATAGGTATAAGCGAAGTAAGTATAAGTACAGAAGTAAATAATAAATAAGTCAATGATGAATTGAACAATTTGCATAGTAGTTAAATAACGCTTCCACCAGATCTTAGCACCAGAAGCGGTACGGAAATAGTAGTAGTACATCAATACGTGAACAGTCAAGTTCAAAACAATAGGTACCCAAGACTACATATTATTGTTAAAGAAAAAAAAATGTGTTAGGGAAAAAAATATTACATCAAAATAAAAACATGTGATAGTGTTAAAAAAATTTTTTTAAACACTTCTTCCTTAAAAATAATAACAATAGCAAGTAAATAAATAAATAAATAAATAATAGTAAAGGTACTTACAACAGATGTTTTACCACCTAATTGAACATAGCAGAGAACCATAGTAAGACTGTGATGATAATAATGGAGGAATTCTATAATAATAATATAATAGTAATTAAATGATTATATATATTAGTGGTATTTTTAAAAATATGATTATTCCAAAACGCGTTTCTCTTCTCACACATTCATCCCCATTCCCCCCTTTTTTTTTATCTATCAATAAATAAATAAATAATAATAACGATGACAATAATAATAAAAGTGATGTATTTTTTTTCCATCACTCATTATCATTATTATCATTATAGGATTATTATAAAAAAAGGAGTAATACATAATATTAATAAATACTTACCAAGTTTCTTCTTCTTAAGGACAAGGAAGACAGTATCAATTAATTCCCAGTATTTAACAAGATAGTTAAGGTAGTATAATAATTCAAGAGGTTGAGTCCAAGCACCGTTGTTACAGATAGCATAAAGAAGACCATGATGATATAAGATAGGAATAACATTTTCAAGCATTAAAACTAAGAGGGCACCGGATACTAAAGTTAATAAAAGGTTATGAATTTGGAAGAAAAATTGGAGTCTTTGAGCAGGAAGGCCTTGCATCAAGAAACGACCACCGAAAATAACAACAAAATAAGTAATACAGCTTACATAGACTAATAATAAATAATAATAATAATAAAAATAAAGTGTGTGTTAGTTTAGTTTTTATTCTTTCCTTCTCCTTCTCCTTCTCCTTCTCTTTCTCTTTTCTCTTCCTTCCTTCCTTCCTTCCTTCCTTTCTTTCTTTCTTTCTTTCTTCCTATTTCCTTTTAAACTAATTTTTTTTACCTTCTTTATCAGTAGAAAAAGGTGTCACACCAGGGGTAAAAGCAAAATCAGAAGCTTTTTGGCCAGTTACTGCTTGGTAAGCTTGTTCGAAATAAGGATAAAGAGGAATACCAAAAGGTGTTTCAGGTGTAATGTTGAAAGATTTCAATACTTCCATTGTTAAAGAAAAAAAAAGTTGATGATGAAAAAGAAAGAAAGAGAAGAAAAAAGAAAAAACAGACAGGTACGAAAAATATAAAAAGTGGAAATTAAATACTTTTTTTTTCATTGGCAGGTATCAAATTTTTTTGATCGGTGTTGAAACCCGACAAAGGAAAGACCGATGGATTTTAAAAAGCCTATTGCCGTTTCCGGTTAATTTTTTTTTTCCAACACAATTAAAGATCAATCAATATTTTATACATATATTAAAAAAGCACTTTTTATTTTTTACATCATATAAAAAATAAATAAATGCATTTAAAACATTAAGAAACTTTATTTATTATTAAATTAAATAAACTGATCTTTATTCATTTTCGTTTTATTTATTCTTTCTTTTATAAGCCACCATGATATAATTGACTTTGCATGTATTCTTCCCATGATATTCTTCCGCTAAATGAATATTTTATTTTTAATAAAACGAATGAATATTAGTCAATCGAAACAGTAAGCATTATGTGTTACATTTATAAAAAAAAGACTACTAAAAATATGAATTATTCATCTTCTTTTTATTCCTTCCTATTTTTCCTTTCTATTTTAACTTTTTAATTCTTATATTTTATTTCATTTTTATTTTTAAACTTACTCTCCGTCTAAATCATCCTCTTCTAATACGTGATCTACCATTGAAGTAATATCTTCTAAAGAAACATATTTAGCAGGATCTTCTTCATGGTCTTCATCAAAGTCTGAAAAGGCGCCACGTAATTCATGACCATCTAAATAACCATCTCCATTACGGTCGTGTAATACAAATAAATAATAAACCATATCTTTATCACTTAAATCAACAGGGCTACCTTTATCTCCTGCTAAAGCTTTTAAATGTTCTTGTATATGTCTTTAAAAGAAATAGAAAGTTTTTATATATATAATAAATATAAAGAGTTTAAAATAAATATTGCATAATAAATATAAGCTTACTCTTTATTGGACTTTTCAGAACCATAGTTAGAATGACCTTCTTTTTCAAAATGTTGTGCTGTACCTGGACCAGCATTTACTTTTATAATGAAATAAAGAAGAGTAATAATTAATAATATTTTTGATATCATATTATAAAATATAAGTATATATAAAACAGTAATACTCCTTTTAAAAGAGAATTAGTTAAATGGGAAAGAAAAGAAAAAAAAACTCAAAAACGCCGACGTGTACCAACAAAATTCAAAAATTCAAAAATTCAACTCCGCATTTTTTTCTATGTACAACTTGTTCTTTTATATAAATGCATTATATATATATATATATATATATATAAATATTTATTGTGTCTTATATATTTGATCAATATTATCATCCATATATATATATATATGACTTGTTATTATACTATTTTTTTTTATTAATTCATTAAAAAAAATTAAAAGTTAAAAATATATACTATCAGTTATTGTTATTATTATTATTATTGACATTTATGGTTATTTTGCCCTCCTTAAAATGTGAAAAAAAAAAAGCTTCTTTTTAAAACAAGTTATAAAGAATATTATTATCATTGTTATTATTGTTTTTATAAGTTAGTTTTTGGTAAGAAATGGAGAGGAAAATGTTATTAATACTCGTAATGGTAATTATATATAAGGTTGATGAAATTTTAAATTAGTGTAATGATAATAATAATAATATGGGTTTTTTTATTTAAAAATAAATGCCTTGTTTTTGTTTATACACTATATTACTAAATTTGTGCATAACTTAAAAAACAATATTCTTTATTAGTTTCTTTATTATTTGCTATTTTCATTTCATTTCTTTCTTATTTTTTTCTTTCTTTTTTCTTTCTTTTTTTCTTTTTTTCTTTTATTTCCTTTTTTTAATATATATTTATATTTATATATATATATAAATATAAATATATATCTTAAAAGTTAATATAAATATATTAAATATATATATTTATATCACTTTTTTTAATAGAATAATAAAATAAAAAAGTTAAAGTAGCTATTTTGGCATGAAAAATGGAGAAAAGGTTACTAGTGAAAAGAAAAAACAAAGGAATCCTTTAGCTTTTTTTTTTCGACATAAACCATACTTTTTTAATAGCCATAATAATAACAATAAATCTCAAGGTAAAATAGAAAAAGTAGATTTAGGAGTAGAAGAAGAAGAAGAAGAAAGAACTAAATAGTTGTATATTATTTTAGGACTAATGATAACAGGTATATTTGGTGCACCACTAGAATTTGCAGCTCAATGTGGAACAATAACACCATTTGGATTATCAGTCCCGGATCCTGTGAATCGATGTTTTAGTGAAATATTGGCTAGAGGATTACGTATTGAAGGTTTATTTCGGTTATCAGGTGCTGCTATAGAAGTTGAAAAATTACAACATGAATTCGATAAACCTCCTACTTATGGAAAATATTTAAATTTAAAAGAAAATGATATTCATGCCATTACAAGTTTAGTTAAAAAATATTTAAGATCTTTACCTGATCCAGTTATACCTTCAGCTTATCATCAGCTTTTTTTAAATTTTTTAGGTACATAAAATAATATATGTACATATGCATTTAATATCCCTCAATTCATTTTTTATTTATTTTATTATTGTTATTATTATAGATAACTGGAAAAAAGATGAGCGTGCTTTAGTATTAGAATATGCTAAATTAATTCAAAATAATTTACCCAGAACAAATTTTGATGTATTACATTATATTATCTTGGTAGCTTCTTGGATACAACATTATCGGCATTTAAATAGAATGAATCCTGAAGCATTAGCTGTTGTATTAGCTCCTATTTGTTCAGGTTTAGAAAATAATATTTATGGTCAATTAAAATCAAATTCTTCCTCAACAACAACAACAAATTCTACTTCAAAGGATTATAATAGTAACATTAATAAATTATCATCGTCATCATCAACAACAACGACAGCAGCGACATCGGCTTGGTTAACGAATGATATTAATATATCTAATTATCAACAATTAAAAGAAAATATGGATCAATTTATTCAACTTAATATAAAATGGACTTCTATTTGGACTTTAATGATTCAACATCATGATGTTTTGCTAGATTATTGGAGATCTACTAATTTATCTATGTCAACTTCCATGTCTCCAAGAGATATATCTCATTCCTTAATATGGCAAAGACATTCTATGCCCACTTCTAAAATTGAAAATGGCGGAGCTCCTTTATTATGGACTCAATCTACTATTACTGTTCCTGAAGAAAAGAGTACTCTAATGAATGATGACGATGATGATGAAAATGATGATATAATTCCACCACTTCCTGCTCTTCCTACAATTATTTCTAATCAACAACATCATCAAAATATGAATATGACTAATAATAATCCTTCAACAACAAAATTATTGACAGATGATGATAATGATCGCTATGGTGTTATTGTTATAAGAAAACAATATCAAGGTTTTAGAAGACGTTTTTTATCAGGTGTAGCCAAAGACGATGAAAATATTTATTTAGATACTCCTTTACCTCCATTACCTATTCCTTCCTATCCTAAAGATACCATTAAAAATTCCACTACTACTACTACTATCAATAATAAATTAAATTCTATGGATAATCATGAATTAAATATGAAAAGTACTAAAAAACGCTCATTTCTATTACGAAGACCAAAATCTATTGCTACTCTTCAACCAAGAATGAAAGCTACTGTATTATGATTCTCTCTCTTTTTTTCTTTTTCTTTTATTTTGTATTATCTATTTGTATAGTATTCTCTATTTATATGTTTTTACTTTTTATGATTATGATTTTTTATTATTATTATTATTATTATTTATTTATTTATTTATTTATTATTTAAGTAATAGAAGCGATATATTCAATTTTATTTTATAGAAAACTATATAATTTTTTCTTTTTCATGTTTTTTTATACATTTAATAAAATATGATTCGTTGATAAAAAAAAAAATGGCATATGATTTGCTATTTTAAAAAGTACAAACATTTATGAAAAAGGTGAAAATCATTTTGAACTCAACTTGATCTGATTTTTAATAATTAACAGTCATAATTACCAATATAGTAAGTGAGTCTGATTTTTTCTCATTTTTCAATCAATCAAAGATCTATAACCTAATATGGGAAATGAGGTAGATGATACATATATTATTATTTATGTTTTTTTTTACTAAAATATAAAGATTATCTTTGATCTTTATATTCTACTAAAAAAAATCAATTTCTATATAAATCTAATTGGCAGATTTTTTTTATCTTTCTTTCTTTCACTTTTCTTCTTTTTTTATTATCAACTTTTTCTTCTTTTCATTTTTTTTTATTACTTGCATTATCAATATATATATAAATATATAAATACAAAATGGCACCACCTAATACAGAAAACAACGCTGCTACTAATGGTAATGATCGTACTCATGAACCTATCGTTTCACCTTATATGCCAAAGTATGCTGATCCATTATCCAATCTTTCCAAGTTCAAAATTATTGAATCTACTCTTAGAGGTAAATAAATAAATTATTAATATTAACTAAAGAAGTAAATTAAATTATTTATTAAACATTCAATATATATATATATATATATATATATATTTATATATATTTAGAGGGTGAACAATTTGCAAATGCATTCTTTGATACCGAAAAAAAGATTGAAATTGCCAAAGCATTAGATGAAATTGGTGTAGATTATCTTGAATTAACATCACCAGCAGCATCTGAACAATCCTATAATGATTGTAAAACCATTTCCAACTTGGGATTAAAGGCTAAGATTTTAACACATACACGTTGTCATATGGATGATGCTAAATTAGCTATTGAAACTGGTGTAGATGGTGTTGATGTAGTTATTGGTACATCTAGTTATTTAAGAGAATTTTCTCATGGTAAAGATATGGATTATATTACAGATAAGGCTATTGAAGTCATCACTTATATTAAGAGCCAAGGCAAGGAAGTCAGATTTTCAACCGAAGATTCTTTCCGATCTGATTTAGTGGACTTATTAAGTATTTATAAGGCTGTAGATAAGATTGGTGTAGATCGTGTTGGTATTGCTGATACTGTTGGATGTGCCAACCCTCGTCAAGTATATGAATTAGTGCGTACCTTACGTAGTGTCGTTAATTGTGATATTGAATGCCATTTCCATAATGATACTGGTTGCGCTATTGCTAATGCTTACGCTGCTTTAGAAGCTGGTGCTACTCATATTGATACCTCTGTTTTAGGTATTGGGGAAAGAAATGGTATTACTCCTTTAGGTGGTTTATTAGCTCGTTGTTATACTTATGATAAGCAATATGTCATGAATAAGTATAATTTAACAAAGATACGTGACGTTGAAAATATTGTTGCTGATGCTGTTGATGTCGCTGTTCCATTTAATAATTATATTACTGGTTTCTGTGCTTTCACTCATAAGGCTGGTATTCATGCTAAAGCTATTTTAAACAATCCTTCCACTTATGAAATTTTAAATCCTCAAGATTTTGGTATGTCAAGATATGTTTCTATTGGTCATCGTTTAACTGGTTGGAATGCTGTTAAAAACAGAATTGAACAATTGCAATTAACTGATCTTAATGATGATGATGCTAAACAAGTTACTCAAAAGATTAAAGAATTAGCTGATATTCGTCCTCTTAGTTTAGAAAATGTTGATGTTTTACTTCGTCAATATCATAATGCAAAGAAGACTTCAAATCATTTAACTGTATTAGAACAAGTTGTAAATCCTGATCAATTAGCTTAATTATATATATTTAACTATAAAAAAAACTGTAATATTCCCTTTCCTTTTTTTCTTAAAAAAAAGTATATACATATTTTAAAAATTTCAATTCATTTCATATTATCACTTTTAATAATAATAATAATAATAATAATAAAAATCATGTATATTTGAAATAATAAAAAAATTAAAACTTTCACTTAATAATAATATAAAATGTTTTTTACTTATACAAAATATTGATCACATGCAAAAAAGAGTCATCAAAATTTACTGACCAGCTTTTTAATTTTTTTTTTTATCGTTATCTTATAAAGAATTGTATTTAATAATCTTTATATTAGATAAGTATCATTTCATATTGAAAATTAAGTAAATAGTTTCATAAAAGCTATTTAATAAAGCTTATTATCAATATTATACTTTATTTTGATTTATATTAAATATACAGAGTTTTTAGAACAAGATGAATATTAGTTAAACATTTCTGACTAATATCCATCTATTTTTATCAATACATAACCATTTTCGTATAAATGTTAAGACTAATATTAATTCATATTTATATTTATATATATTTAAATTTAAAATTCTATTAAAAAGTTGATTTCTTTATAAATTTAATAATGACTTTTTTTTATAACATAATTGAACTTAGTTTTATCTATTTTTAAAAATAAAATTTCTGTTTATAAAATCAGGAACATATAGAGTCAATGCCTTTTGATTAATTCAAACTCCGTTATTTTGGTAATTCAGCCTCACAAATGATTAATTAGTGATTTTTTTTTAACTTGCTGTTTATTTTAGTTTTAAATGGTTATATGATTTATAAATAAAATCAAAAGTATAAAAAATAATAAATAAATAAAACCAAATATTCAATATATGATATTTAATGAAGTAGAATAAAAATGATTTAAAATATATATAATGCCAAAAAAAAAAAAAGAAATATATAATAGAATGGTTGGTAAATAGTAATGAATTATATATATATATATATATATGCACGTATAAATATGATTAACGACATCTTCTAGCAATAGTATAGCTGTAAGAACCATGAGTAATTGAAAGTTCAGTTATATCTACATAAACATAGTCACCAAATATTGAACTTTTGATCCATCCAGAAGCATCGTTATACCATAAACGTTCTATTTCATTTTGTGTATCAGGATCACATAGATTCCAATTAGATCCACTAGCATAAACCCATTCAATTCCTTTTCTAGACATCTTTTATTATATATACTAAATTATTATTAATAATATAAAGCAGTAATATGAAAAAAGAAAAGAAATAAAAAATAAGATCAAACAATTTTTTCATTTTATATTTTTTAGGATGTTTCTAAAAATGGAACAGTCATTTTTTTTTTCTTGCATTGTGTTTTTTTATGTGATTCAGCTGTTACACCTTATATAAATTTCTACATGGCTTCAAAGTATCCATCTAGTCCTTGTATTATTAAATATATAAATATAAATATGGATCATATGAGCTTTTATATAAATAAACATAAACATAAATATATATTTATAAGAGTATAAATATTCCTATTATTATTATTATTCAATTTTTCATACTTTTTTAATTTCTAATACTCTTTGAAAAGAAAATCAAACTCCGAAGAAAAAATGGCTGATTGAAAGGTGGCTGGATAAAGTTTATTTGAGCCAACTATATAATTATTTATTTTTACTTTTCTCTTCCTTATAACTTAATATTTATATATACATATATAGACCATGGCTTTAGACACTAATGAATATGATATTAAGTTATATGAAAGCTTAGAAAAAAAATTAGAAACCGAGCCACAAAGATATGCAGAACGTTATTTTTCTTTTTATGAATATAAAAAAGATGAAAACTTTTATGTACGACAAGCACCTAATAAATTATGTATTGTTGGATTAAAGTCAGTATTACTAAAAGAAAATGAGTCTATTATTAATATTGAATTAAATACTGATCTTATAGCTCAAAAAGTAACTCCTGGATCTATGTTGTGTAAAATTAATGAAAAGCCTATTTATGCTAATATGCATGGTAAACTATTAGAACTTAATACCCGTTTAGAAACTGAACCTTCTTTATTAACCACTGATCCTCTTATGGAAGGTTTTGTTGCTATTATACAGCCTAAACAAGAAGATCCAAGTAAACAATTACAAGATTTTAATTTGATAACTTCTCTTGTTACATAATATATACATTAATTATTCTTATTCTTATTTTTATTTTTATCATATACACATATATATAAATATTCTATTGTAAACTAGTAACATTTTATTCCATAATAAATTTTATGATTACCTTTTTTTTTATATATAATAATAATAATAAAAAATAGTGTTAAAGCATAAAATGATTATAATAATGATTGTTTTTTAGCGCGATAGTATATGGAAAATGAATCAAAAAAAGTATGTACGTGCATATGAAGAAAAAAAAGAAGCATCATATTTGAAATGATGATAAATTATTGTAGAGGGAAAATAAAAAAGGATGGAAGCATAAATGAAGATAAATAATATAAAGTAAATAAAATATAGAAAATAATAAAAATGAAAAAAAAGAGAATATATAATTATATATATATTTATTAGTTTATAAATGATTTAATTTACCATACGGGAACACCAGCTTCAATTGATCTTGGTTTAGTAGGTTGACCAATTAAAGCTTCACTCAAGAAATTGTATTCTTCTTGGTAGTGTTGTTTCTTGTTACCAGTAGCAACAGAAGCAGATGGAGCACGACCAGCATAACGAGGAGTCTTACCAGCGTGGTGTTGAGTTTGTGATAATGAAGTGGTGATACGAGGTTGTACGTGTTGCCATGCACCCATATTTAATGGTTCTTCTTGACACCAGATAATTTCAGCATTAGGATACTTATCAGCATGTTCCTTTAATTGTTCATAAGGGAAAGGATTTAATTGTTCAACACGTGAAATAGCAATATCATTAATCTTATTTTGTTCACGAGCCTTTAATAAAGCATAGTATACTTGACCGGTACAGAGAACATGCTTGGTAACCTTTTCAGGTTCTACTAAATGTTCAGGATGGGATTCAGGAAGGTATAATTGGAAGTGGGTTTCACCTGACATTTCTTCTAAATTAGAACGAGCCAAAGGATGACGAAGCATAGCTTTAGAGAAAGGAAGGATCAACTATTTACAAATATATATAATATTAAATTAATAAATATCGTATCAACATCTTTTATATATATATACTTACAGGTTTTCTGAATTCACGGCAAATTTGACGACGGAGAACATGGAAGTATTGAGCAGGAGTAGAAGCATATACAACTTGCATGTTACAGTCTTGATGTTGACGATTCAATTTTTCAGGAGATGGATAAATATATGGATTATCATCACAAAGTTGTAAGTAACGTTCAATTCTTGCAGAGGAGTGTTCAGGACCTTGCCCATCATAACCATGAGGTAAAGTCATGACTAAACCTGTACGTTGAAGCCATTTTTGTTCACCTGCAGCAAGGAATTGATCAATGATACATTGAGCATTATTAGCAAAGTCACCGAATTGACCTTCCCAAACAACTAAAGAATTAGGATCAACTAATGAATAACCTAATTCAAAACCAAGAACACCAAATTCTGATAAGGAAGAGTTAGAAATGGATAAATGGCCTTGTTCAGCACTGATGTGATTTAACATGGTATATTTGGAATTAGTCTTTTGGTCGTGTAAAACAGCATGACGTTGAGAGAAAGTACCACGTTCAACATCTTGACCAGAAATACGTACGTGTTTGCCTTCTAAAAGTAATGAACCCCAAGCTAAGGCTTCAGCTGTAGCCCAATCAATGTCGGTACCAGAGGTGAGATTCTTTTCACGAGTTTGGAGAATACGTTTTAAGTTACGATGAATGTTGAAATCAATAGGTAAGGTGGTTAAAGCTTTACCGATATGTTGAAGAGTTTCAGTCTTAAGGCCAGTAGGATAGTGAGGGAGGATTTCTTCAGCTAATTCCTTAGGTGATTTGAATCCTATAATAATAAATTAATAATTAATAATTAACATGGCTGTTTTTTTTTTTACTATATATATAAATATTTTAATAAAAAAAATTACCTGGCCATGAACTGGATAACCATTCACGAGAAGTGGGTTTATAATCTTTACTTCTAGCATAAGATTCTTCCAAGATGCCCCATACACGCTTCTTATTTTCTTCAATTTCTTCAGCAGATAAAGTCTTTTCGCTCTTAAGCTGATTTTCGTATTTTTGAGCAACAGGAACTTGTTTAGAAATGGCTTCATACATCTTAGGTTGAGTGAACATAGGTTGATCAGTTTCATTGTGACCGTGTTTACGATAACATACAAGATCAATGACAACATCACGATGGAAAGTTTGACGCCAGTCAGCAGCCAATTGCATAACATAGGTAACAGCTTCAGCATCATCACCATTAACATGGAAAACAGGAGCATTAATGGATTTAGCAATATCGGTACAGTAAGGAGTAGATCTACCATAACGAGGATCAGTGGTGAAACCAATTTGGTTGTTGACAACAATATGAATAGTACCACCGGTAGAATAAGCAGGTAAATCATGGAAGCCCATGGTTTCATAAACAACACCTTGACCAGCGAAAGCAGCATCACCATGCATAAGGACAGCCATACTACGTTTACCTTCAGGATCATTACCATAGAATTGAAGAGCACGGGTCTTACCGAGAACAACAGGGTCGACAGCTTCCAAGTGAGAAGGATTAGCAACTAAAGAAAGATGTACACGCTTGCCGGATGGTGTAGGACGTACATAATTCATACCAAGATGGTATTTAACATCACCAGAACCTTCTTCAGATGGTTCTAAAGATCCACTGAATTCACAGAAAATAGATTCATTGGGTTTACGTACGACGTTACTAAGGACGTTAAGACGACCACGATGGGGCATACCAATAACAATGGATTCAACACCGAGATCAACAGAACGATCAATCTACAAACAATTATTATACTATTTATTTAATAAAATGTTTTTTTTCCAATTGATTGTCATATCCTTGTATTTTTTTTTATTTGTTTCTTTCTTTTTAAAAATAAAATAAAATGAGAAAACTTACCAAAGCCTTCATACCAGGAATAAGAGTTTCACCACCTTCAAGACCGAAACGTTTTTCAGAGGGATACTTGGAGGCAACAAAACGTTCAAAACTGTCAGACCAGGTAAGACGATCTAAAATAACACGCTTTTCGTCAACAGAGTATTTGTAAGGTTGGGGGGTTTCGATACGTTGACGAATCCAATCGCATTGAGCACGATCAGGAATATGAATATATTCAATACCAATTGATCCACCTATTTATAGGCATTGCATTGATTTTTTTTAGAAAAAAGAAACACAAGTTTATATTTTAATACAAATATATATATTTATATATTAACCTTCATATATATTTCTTATCATCCTATTTTTTTTACTAATTATACTTACAGTAAATCTTTTTCAAAGAATCAACAATTTCACGTAAAGTTAAAGTTTTATCAGTATTTCCTAAAGCAGGTAAGATACCAGGACCAAGAGTGAATTGACGGTCAAGGTCTTTTTCAGTGAAACCATAATAAGTATATTCAAGTTCAGGAGGAGTAGTGCTTTGAAGATCAGCATGTTGAATACCTAAAGGATCAAGGTTAGCAATATGATGACCACGAACTTGATAAGCACGAACCATAAGTTGAATCTTCATGTGTTCAATAACATCTTTAGATGAAGCATTAGCAGCAGCAGCTAAACTATCACCAGGTAATGAAGGTAAACGAGCACTAGCAGAAGGAACTAAATTAGGAGGAGGAGTATAAGCTGAAGTAGGGGATACACCGTTAGCCATATTCTTGAAATAGATTTGCCAAGATAAATGAACTGAAGAAGGATCTTTTAACCATGATTCATACATTTCTTCAATATAATTAGCAGCACCGCCTTGTAAGAAACCATCTGTGGCTTCAGGAGCTACTGTACTCTTTGCAAAATGTTTTTGACTAGTATGGAAAGTTGCAACTGAAGTAGCACGGAAGGTGTTTGGTCGTGCAATATTTACAGAACGTTGAAAAACGGGTTTGGCAGCACGGCTAAGTGCTGACAATCTATACATTATGATAAATATATAAAAAAAGTGAAGTAAAAAAAAAGGTAAGAGAAGGGTTAGAGGAAAAAAAAAAAAAAAAAGTAGAAAAGAGCGGGTTAAAAACTGTTTAAAGTGGGGGAAGAAAAGGAAAAAAAACAAAATAGCTGGTTGAAAATAAAAAAATTTTCAAATTCCGATATAAAGCGCGTTTGGTCAGCCCAATTCTTTATTTTATTGGATAGTCACATTTTACTTACCGGAAAAATAGTGCTCCCATTTATATTAGTGTTTAATAATTTTTAATATATATTATAAAAAAATTATCTCTCTATTTTAATTTTGTTTTAACTTTAAATTCATTTTTGTGTATTGGAGATATATAAATAAAAAAATCATAATAATAATTAAAAGTTAGATACGTATTTTCACACTTATAAATATAAATAAAATAATATATAACAAATTTATTTTTATTATTGGATCAAAGGTAATTAGCAATATCCTTGATCAAAAATTCTTTTTTGTATTCCCGTGTTTTTCCTCGTGACGAATTGATTTCGGGAATTGGTGATGAAAACAGATCATCCGATATAACATTTTCCCGCTATTTTATAATACATTTAACAATCCATTTACCAAAAATAAATTGAAATGGGTAATATGGTATTAAATAAGTACTTATATATCTTATATTTTTTTTCTTTAAAAAAAAAAGACATTAATCAGCAGTATTAAAACAGCGTATAAAAAGAATATATATATATATATGCATATAAATAAATATCTTATGTATATATAAATGAATGTCATATATAATGCATTTTTTACCTAAGAAGTACAAAAAAAAGGTAAAAATTAATCATGAGTATAAAAATGAAATGACCAACTGTATTAATATAGTAGTTTTTTTTCTGTTGGTCATTTGTAACCCAGAAAACAATATTATATTTTTTACTCCATATGTAAAAAAAAGGTGCTGTAGTACAATTCTGAGCTATAATGCTTCATAAAAAAATGAATTCTTTAATTGTATTTAACTATAATATGTAAAACAACATTTAAAAATAATAGAATATTTTTAATTTACTAAATAGCACTAATGATAATTAAATAGGTAAAGAACTTCTATAAAGTGTATATTAATTACCATTTTTTAAATCACTGGTTCGTTATTATTTCATTTGATTTTTGAATAAATCAAATGTATATGTATCAAACATATAGCATTGATTCTTTATTACTATTGATGATTTTTTTTTTCTTTTGGATATGCATAAATAAAATTATTAAGCTATCCATCGTTTATAATTGCTATTGTCATTATTTCCAATAACTATATCTACATAACCTTCATATTCATTTTTATCATTGTTTTCATTATTTTCTTTGGTGGTCGATTGAGATTTTTCTTTCGTCATTAAATGAGGTATATTTTGAAAGGT
This sequence comes from Cunninghamella bertholletiae, assembly GCA_037043795.1. Lineage (NCBI taxonomy): Eukaryota > Fungi > Mucoromycota > Mucoromycetes > Mucorales > Cunninghamellaceae > Cunninghamella > Cunninghamella bertholletiae. Next base: position 1,969,146 of record JAZGVP010000004.1, on the reverse strand, counting down.
AATAGAAGGTATATGTTCTTTGTGATCATTGGCTAATTTCAATATGGCTAATAAACATTGCGATAGTTGTCTTTCACAAGCTATATGTAATCTATGTTGTTCTATATAATAATTATACACATATAAATAATTATCTTGTTTATATATATAATGTCTATAGCATTTTCTTTTTTTTTTTTTTTACCATGTTCATTTTCAGGAAAAGCAACACCAATCGTTAGTGCCCATTGTTCCCAGCATGCCAATTCTTCTGATTTAGAAAATTGGAACCAATTTTTTTTTTGTTTTTTTTCATAAAATAGTACAGATATCTAATCATAAAAAAATGAGAATAGTATACAATAAATAAATGATAATTCTACCCATGTTAATCACTATATATAGAGTCTACCTTTCCTTGTTTAACATTATTTTCTATAGATTGATAAAATTCAGTGATTTTTTCTTCAATCATTTCTTTTATCTCGGGACTATCAGTAATACTCTAAATATATATACATACATGTTTTTTAATATTCCTATAAATCAGTATATTATATATGTATTTATATTTGTATCATTACAATAGTTGTATCTAAAACATGTAATTCAAGTGGCGTAACATTAACTAGTAACCGATGAAAAAATATAGAATGTAAAAGAGCTATTATATATATAAAAAAGTGAGTGTTATTACTAAATTCATATTATCTCTATTAATATTTTTAAATATACCTCTAAGTACATCTTTAAGATAATCTTTTGGTACTGACACCTATTTGTAAAAATAATACATGAAATTTAATAATGATTTATGTACAAACACTGCGGTTATGGGTTGTTCTTAAATGACTAAACCAGTATTGATGTATTTTTTTTCTATATATTCACCATTTCAATACTAAACTCTTGAGTACTCGTTGCCATTATATTTTTATTAATATTTGATAAAACAAATATTAAATGTTTCTACTAAAAAAAAGAAAAAGAAAAAGAGACAGATAAAAGTATTGAACTGAAGAAAAGAAGAAAAAAAGGAAGTTAAAGCAGGTTGGATTTTTTTTATTTTATATGGAAACAGACATATATTTTTAAACTCCGCATTTTTTAATTTGAATGTCCTTGTTTTTTTTTGTTTTCCTTTCCTTGTCCTTTTACTTTTATATTCAACTTTATTTTTCATGCTGTCAAACTCATTTTTTCGAACTGTTAATTCAGTAGCTTTCAAACCAAATAGTATGTTATAAACATAGCTATATATTTATGTATTTTGTATCATTTTTTCTAATATTATTCTAATTTCAAAAAAAAAGGATTAGCGTTAATATCACTACAAAGAACATGGTTTCATTCCAAAAACAGTATACTCTTAAAGGAAAAAGCAACAAAAGAACGTGTCGATGGTAAACCAATAAAGCGATATATTATTATTATATCAAACAACAATTTCTAATATGTATTAGTATAGATATTTCTAAATTGAATGAATTTGATCATCGTACTATTGGTAAGGCACAAGACTTATTTATGATACATCCTTATAGTCCTGGATCAATATTTATGTTACCACATGGAACTCGTATTGTGCAACGGCTTCAAGATTTCTTAAGAAAAGAATATAGAAGATATGGTTATGAAGAAGTTATGACACCACTTATTTATAAAAAGGATTTATGGGAAACTAGTGGTCATTGGCAAAATTATATGGAAGATATGTATATGGTAAAAAGTGGTCGTGAGCCTGCTGGAGGTTGTGGACATCATCATCATCAAGAAGGTATAGATGAAGATGAAGGCAGTATTTATGGATTAAAACCAATGAATTGTCCTGGTCATTGTCTTATTTTTGATAGTACTCCAAAATCATATAAAGATTTACCTATAAGATTAGCCGATTTTAGTCCATTACATAGGTAATATATGCAAGTATTATTTTATTTTAATTATTTATCTTTATCATGTAATCTTGTATACATATTTTTTTTTCTATTTCTTAAAAAATATATATTAGAAATGAAGCTTCTGGTGCTCTCACTGGACTTACAAGAGTTAGACGATTTCATCAAGATGATGCTCATATATTTTGTACAGAACAACAAATTGTATCAGAAATATCATCATGTCTTTCATTTGTAGATAGAGTCTATAAAGCATTCCAATTCCCACATTTCGATTTTACATTATCAACACGACCTGAAACAAATTATATAGGTACAGTAGCTGAATGGGATCATGCTGAAACATCATTAAAAAAGGCATTAGAAACAACTGGACGGCCATGGACCATTAAGGAAGGAGATGGGGCATTTTATGGACCAAAAATTGATATTATGGTAAAAGATTCTAGTGGTAGATCACATCAAACAGCTACTATTCAATTAGATTTCCAACTTCCTCAACGGTTTGGATTAAAATATGTAGACGAAAATGATCAATTCCAACAACCAGTTATTATTCATCGTGCTATTCTTGGATCTATTGAACGTATGTTGGCTATTTTAATTGAACATACACAAGGAAAATGGCCATTTTGGTTGAGTCCTAGACAAGCAGTCATCTTACCTGTAGCTCCTCCTTTTGCTGATTACGCAACAAATGTAGCTAAAGAGTTAGCTGGTGATTCTTTTTATGTAGATGCTGATACTTCATCCAGAGATAGATTAAATAAAATGATTCGTCAAGCTCAATTACAACGTTATAATTATATTGGCGTTGTTGGTCAAAAAGAAATGGATAATGGTACTGTTAATATAAGAAGTAGAAATGGTGAAATATTAGGGTCAATGACCATTGATGAAATCCGATATATGTTTTCTAATCTTAATAACAATTTACAGTAAATAAATAAATAGAATAGAAATGGTCATTGTAAATTCGTTAATTATTATAAATTAATATATATATATATATATAAATACATAGGAATACCATATTAAATTAAAAAACATTTTTTGCATGAATTTGGCAGTCACAGATATAAATTTATTTTTTTCTGTGGTTGAGTTTTTTTTTTTTTTGTGTTCTTTTATACTAAAACACAGGTATTAAATTATGGTATTATTTTTTACAAGCAATGGTAATAATAATATACATTTGTATATATGCATGTATGTCACATTGCTAAACTATTTTTATTCTTATTGTAATATATAGTGGTCAATCCTCCAGTCACCATTTATATGGGAAGAGATAAATATGAAAGTAAAATATATATTAATATAACTTTTTAAAATAAAAAGAAATCGTTTGGGCTAATACAACAGTTTTATTATAGATGATGATTTAATTAAATATGGATTTGAAGAAGATGTGTGGTAAATAACTTATTTTTATTTATACAAATAAAAGAATAGATAACAGTTATCAAATTTTATTTTTTTTGTCCATACTTTTTTGTTGAAAAATAGGGTAAATTCAAAAAAAAAGAGAGAATAAATACAGAATAAAAATAGAAAAAAAAAACAGAGAATGGAAAATTATTTAAATTATTTTATATAACCAAAAATGAAATTGGGTTACTTATTTTTTTTTAATCAGTTTCATGTTGATAAATTATCAAGTGCCCATGTATATATAAGATTAAAACCTGGACAAACTTGGTTGGACATCCCAGAAAAAGCCATCGAAGATTGTGCTCAGTTAGTTAAAGCAAATAGTATTGAGGGTAAAAATCACATTTTTAAATCTTTCATCTCCTACTTAAAAAAAAGATAAAGAATTCTAGAATCACTAAAAATAAAATGTTTCAATTATTTGTTTTGCATAATGATAATAGGGAACAAGAAAAATAATATTACAGTTATCTATACACCTTGGTCTAACTTAAAAAAAACACCAGAAGTTGGTCAAGTCACTTTTCATAATCATAAACTAGTTAAGCGTGTTCATGTAGAAAAAAGAATCAATGAAATTGTAAATCGTTTAAATAAAACTAAAATAGAAAAAGAAGTTGACTATTTACAGGAAAAAATCCAACGTGAAAAAATAGATCGTAAAGCAGCAAGACAGGCCGAATTTGCGGAAGTAAGGAATAATTTATATCTTCCCATTTGTTGAGTAACCAAATTTTTTTTTCTAAAATTATCTCCTCTCTCTTTTTTCTTCTTCTTCTTAATATTATAGAAAGAAGAAATTCGTAGATTAGCAGCCGAGAAACATAAAGCTGAAAAAGAAATTAATGATTTATTTGACGAAAAGAATATGAAGAGTAATTATCGTGAACAAGAAGTAGACGATATTAATGCTGCTGAAGAAGATTTTATGTAAAAAAAAAAATAGGATAGTATAATTTCATTTGTTTATTATTATAATATGATAAATAATAACAAATAATGAAAACAGAAAATGCTTTTTTTCTTAATATTTCTTTTTTAATAAATGAGGTATTTAAAATCATAAAAAGTATTGATAAATAGTAATAATTTTTTTTCTCATTTTAATGTGTCAAATATATGAAGATCGCCTATTGTTCCACCACATCCTGAATTGTTTCGTTTTACTAAAAATAATTAAAAGCACTGTTTTAAAAAAGGAATGTGTATCTAACTTATAACCAATTGGATTAATTTAAAGTTTAAGTTTATTTTAAGTCGAGACTTATTAGAGCTGGAATATAAAAAATAACAAATAAGATTAACGCTCCGAATTTTTTCAAAGGAGATTGTTTAAAATTGGAAATAAAAATTGAACAAAGAAAAATTTTTTATCATCCTTCTTTTCTCTTTTTTAAATTTTCGTTTTTATCTTTATATAAATTTATATATTTTTTAGTTACTTTCTAATAAATATAAACAATGTCTGTTGCAATTGCACAACCTCATAGAATTAGCCGTAAATTAACCATTTCTGAAGAAACTGAACAAATTAATATTCGACCTGTTATTAAAGGTAATATAATCTATAAGATGACAAATTACACCAATATTTACATGTAAGTTATATTCTAACTTCTGAATTTTTTTCTGAATTTTTTTTTTCTAGGGGCTATCAAAGAAGCTGCACATACTTTATCAGATGCATTTGTAAATAATAATATACTCGAACGATGTTCCAACGGACAAGGTGACTATAGATATTCTTTCTTTAAAAGTATAATTGATGCTGCTACATTACAAAGTCGAGACTATGTTATTCAAGTAGAAGGATGTAAAGGAGCAGCTATTTGGACAAATCAAAAGCAATCTTTCTCATGGCCAAGTGCAACTAAATTAGCACGAATGATCGGATGGACTAATGCATTAAAATCAGTTTTACAATATCAGCCATGGAGTGAAAAACATAAAAAAAGAATCATGGCTGATTATGATGAATATATGACTATCTCTTATATTGGTATATTGCCTCATGAACAACGTAAAGGTTATGGTTCTGCTCTTTTAAAACATATTATTGAAAAAGCTGATAATTCTCATTATCCTATCTTTGTTGAAGTAACTGATAGTAAAGCTATTTCTCTTTTTGAAAGATACGGTTTTCTCATTAAATATCAAAAATGCATGTCTAATCAACAAGATTTACCAGTCACTTTTATGGTTCGAGAACCTTTACCATCAACTACTAACCCTATTCCTTTAAGATTAAAACCTGGTCGACAAGATTCTGATAATACTATTTAAAAATAATATATTACTAATAATAATAACATTGATTGCATTTATCATTCTATTTCACTCTTCATATATATATATATAATAATAATAATTATTCATTACATATTACCCTTTTATATCTTTTATATCTTATCCTCATATTTTAATTTTAAAAGTACTTCATTATCTATCATTTAATATTTTCAATTATTTTTTATCATTCTCCTATTTTTAATTTAATAAACTAAAACATCATACCATTGCTCTTTTTTTTTGCATAAATAAAACTACTTTTTATTGTCTATACTAATTTTGGTTTGGTTTTGTAAATTGATCGGCAGATTAAAATAAACACAAATTGTTACTAAATATATATGCAAATAAAAAAACAAAAATATGAAACGGTGAGTCATTTAAATAAAGACCACTTTTTTTTTTTTTGGTAGAATTAAAAACAAAAATAAAAAAACATTATTAATAATAAATGAATACATTGAATATTGATAATAATATCAATATATAATATACAAAACATAAAATACAGTAAATGGTTAAGTAAATTAATAAATTAAAACGATGAAAAAATAAATCTAGAAGTTCTAATAATAGTTAAATTAGTGTAAAATCTACCAATCTAATTCTTTCTTAGCTGGGCATTGATCATCATTTTTGATGGGACAAGCATTTATAGTAGCAACGCCATTAGCACCACGTCCTCCTCTCTTTAAAGCATATTCCCAATAATGTAAAGTACATAACAATATAGGACCAATTTCAGGAGGATATTCATCTTCTTCTACTTGTCCTAAATATGATAAATCGGCACCTGCATGTGGACAGTATCTATCTGTTGTATATTGAGTACCATCAGTTAGTGTAACTAAAATACGTTCACTATCTTTAGGATCAACAATTATTGTAGGCTGTACCAATTCTTCAAAAGTAACTGTGTTTTCTTTAATTTTATTATCTTTATCTATTATTTCATTATCTTTTTCTTCTTTTTTCTTATCTTTTTCGATTTTTACTGAATCTTCTTTTTCTTCTTCTTTAGCTGTATTATTATCTATTTTTTTTATTGACAGCTGCTGTAGTTGCTGTTCTACATTAAAAGTATCTTTAGATGATACAGTTGTGGTAATTGTATTTTCAGGAACCTTTTTAGTTGAAGTAGATTGGTCTAATAAATTATTAATAACAGGTGTAGGTTTTTTTTTGACTGTATCTACTCTTTTATATTTAATTGTTGGAACAAACATTATAATGAGTTCCTTTTTTTTTTTTTTTTTTTTTTTTTTTTTTTTCCAAGTGTCAATAAAAATAATAATAGATAATAAAAAAAAAGGATATTGTCTGAAAGAGTGTACTGAACTTGAATTTTTACATCTTTTTCATTTTATAATTTCTAGCCAATCAGAATTTTATCCTTTTTGAAGCTCATATAAATACTTTATTTTATTATATTCTTAATAAAAAAAACAAGCTCTTTCATTTATTCTTTTTTTTTTAACATTTAAATAGTCTTGTCATCAATATTATTAATTTATTCTTTTAATATTTTGTTTTACAATTCTTTTTTTATTATTATTTTTTAAATGCATTTTGGTAAATCATTTTATCACGATACAAAAGAAAAAATGCGGAATTTGAATTCATTAAAATTTTCAATTTTAATGAAAATACTTTTATTTTTCTCTATCTTTTTTTTTCCTATTTTTTTTTCATTGAAAAAAAATGTATACCACATCAATAAAGGTTTATACAGGAGTAAGTCCTTCAACAAGTATACCAATTGATTCATCTCACAGAATATCAATTAAAAATGCTAATATTCTCAATGTTCAAACTTTGAGAGGTAATCAATCTTTTATATAAAAAGTAGTTTTACGATCATTTACTAATCTATATTTTATACATATATTCATTTTAAGAAATTCGTGTATTACCACCAATAGATATAAAGTATTGATTTTATTTTATATTCCAAAAAAGAAAAGTATATCTGAATTATATATATTCATATATATATATATATTTATTTATTCATTTATTTTAATTTTATATGTAAATAGTATCCCTTATACCGATTGTCAGTATGTTTCTACGAATCCATTAATTTATAAAGATAAGTTGGAGGATCTCGTAAATACTGTCTTTAAAGGCAAGTAAAATAAATAAACAATAACAATAATAAATATTTAAATTTAAGTTTACCTAAAATCGTGCTTTTTTTTATTAATTACTTATTCACTTGTTTATATTATAGGATATCAAAGTGCTGGTATTTATATCCATGATGGGTAAATAAAAAATAAAATTGCATGAAATCAAGAAGAAAACATTAATTAATAATGGTGTTTTTTTAATAGTATGGTAAATGAAAATAATCATCGTTTAGGTTTAATAGAAGCATTAATTAATTACATGAATGATACACTGGTCAATGTAAATAAAACCCGTGACAAGGATAACTTACCATCAGTAATAGCATCAGCTGGGTAAATTAATTAATTAAATATATATATAAATATATATATATATATATATATATAAAATTATAATAATTATATAAAATTATATATTTAGATTACTTGGATTTTGTGACGAATATGTTTATGACTACTATTCTAATACAAAAATGAAACGTAAGACAACATTTATTTTGAATGGATATAAATGAAATGAATTAAAGTCAATCAAATGAATTTTGAATTAAATAGTCAACATTTTACATGATTATTCATTTATTTATTTATTATTATTATATTTGAAAATAGATGATCATGATATAGATTCTGATTTGATATTATATCTCCATCCTTTAAAAAAGATGAATGAATTACTCAATTTGATCAAATCAATTCCTGAAAAAACGCCAAGGATTTTAATTATAGATGTAACGGATGGAAATGACTTACAATCTCGTTTAGCATGGGTAGATCTTCCTTCACCGCTATCTGAATTTTCAACTTACAAAAAAACTATTATAAACTTAAGTATGTATTACCAATATATATATGCTCATTAAATGAAAAAATGCACAAATTTAAATGATATTATTATTATTATATTAGCAAAAACTGTGAAGGCTTGGAACGATAGTCATTTTGATGGATTTATTGGTGATAAAAATCTTGCAACGGCGAATGCATTATTAAAGTTCTTCAATGGATCATATCGAACTATGATTTTTAATCATTTTAATGTAAGTTGAATATAATTATAAATACAGTAAATATGAATATATTCAACTTGATCTATTATTATTAATACCATTATTATTAGGAATATTTGCCAAAATACGATTCAAATAATTTTATTGATATGCTTCAGTTTACATCTTCCTTACAGAATATTAAATGTTCTATTACGCTTGGCCAAATTGAAAAGTATAAAAATATTGTGGAATATCATGTAAGTGGAAGGATAAACTAGTTTGTCTGTGTATATATTAATTGGTATTATTTATATATAGAGAAATTTAGCTAAAAACCAAGAAGAAATAGAAAAAATTCAAGTCAAGTGTGAAATTTTGGCAGCAAGTATTAAAGAAAAATTGCAAGAAAGTGTTCAATTAAAGGAAAGAGAAATGGGGTTTGAAATTGTTGCAGAAACTGTAAGTGATATAATTTATTGACTTATTTTTAACATTTAATGTATTGATACTTATAAATATTATTATTATTATTATTATTATAGCTACAAAATACTAATTCTATTTCACAAGCAGCAATAGAAAGGGAAAGAGTTTCATCGGATTGGGAATTATCACAAATGAGAGATACACTTAGAAATCTTAAAATAGCATTAGGTAATAAGCTTGCTTTCATCAACATCGATAATAATAATAATAATAATAATAACATTATTATTATAATTATCCATTTCTAATTTTGATATAACACATATTCGTTTTTATAGTACAAGCAGAAGTATCTCGTGCTTCATTTGAATATACTCAGCAGGATATTGAATATGAATTAGAAAATCGTCAGGTAGTGTTTAATTATAATGATAAGAATATAATGATGATGTTATAAAAATTAGATTGTAATATGAATTTCTTCTTTTCAAACTGACTGTAGAACTTTTCTAAAGGTTTAATGGCTAAGAGGGACCAATTTAAACAACATCTAAACCAACTTTTTGAAAGCTTACAACAAACAACTAACCAGATACGAGAAAATGATAGAATAGCTGAAGAAGAACCTAGCAAAAGAGAATTGAATTTTAGTGGATTATATAATAAATGGGCAGCAACTGAAGATTACTATGATAAATGTTTTAAGGATTGTGAAAGAAGGATCAATAATCTTAAACGTGAAAAAGAAACAGTTTTATTACAAAGACAAAGAGATATAGAGAATTTAAAAAACCAATACCAATCTGTTAAAGCAACGGACACATCTGAAAATAATAAACATTCTACAGAAATATTAAGTCAAGTTGAAAACAGATTAAAATCATTTGGAGATAAAATCGAAGGATCACTTTTAAAATCGATTGAATTAAATATTGAAAGATCTCTTGCTTCATTAAAAGGTGCTTTTGATTCTCAACAGTCTTACCATCAGCAACTGCCATCATTTCCTAATGTAGATAAAAATATTAAGGATAGGAATGATGATGGTCTAAAAAAAGATAACTTATTTCCACAGCAGAGAGCAAATAGTAATTTAGAAATGAACTATGATGATGAGGATTCTGATGATTCTGATGGGGTAATGATTAATAACTAAACTAATAATAGTATCAGTGTTAATACCAAAATATATTTATTTTGTTTTGTATTAATGATTTAATATTTTATTTTTACGTTTTAGCTATTTGTTCCTTCTTCGCCTGATAAATCTTCGCCTAATCAACCATTAAAACGTAAAATAACAACAAGAAGTAATAAAATTTCTCCACAAACCTTAACTTCCTCAAAAGTCTCTTCAACTACACAATCACCATTAACAACAACTCAAAAGCAACAGTTATTATCAAAATCATCACCAAAACCGCCATCATCACCATCAGAAATAGCTGATAATAGACATAATAATCCACTAGAAAGCAATGTAATTTTACAATCAACATTAATTGATAAACTTTCAATAGAAGATGATAATGAATTTAAAAAGGTAAAAATACTCCCATTATGTTAACACAATTTAATGTTTTATAAAAGTTAAATATTGTATGATTTATATATGCCTGTCTTTTATTTTAATAGGTAATTAGTCTTAATCAACGTAGACAACAATTCAATTTTGAAACAACAGAAAAGGAATTAAATGAAGTAGAAAAAATTAAATACTCAAGTTTGCGCTCATTATCATCATCACCTAAAATTAATAAAGAAGATGCTTTGGTTGAAAAAGGACCTACAGTTGGTCATTTCTCTTTAAATAGTAGAGCTGTAACTAAGAGATCAACAACTGATATTCAAAACAATGATGAAGATGAAAATGTAATTTATTATATGCATATGATATTCTATATTATTTACTTTTTATTTATTTAAATTAATTTGATCTACTTTTTCTTTTTTTTTTCTATTAGTTATTTATACCTTCACGACCTAAACCACCTAGTGATATTGATGAAGAAAAAAACCAAAAGAAAAAGCAAAATAAAAGAAAGCAAGCTCCAAAAACACAATATCAACAGCCATTATCATCATCGCAATTACCATCTCAATTATCAAAATCAATAAGACATAAAGATCATGAAATAGATGAAGAGGTAGATAATGAGGTGGATAAAGGTGCCTCACAGCCATCTGCAATGGTAAAGAAAAAAAGGAAATTACGTCCAAACAAAGCAATATTGGATGATATTGACATGAGTCCTGTTCTTAGTGGATATGCTGATAAATTTTTTAATGTTACATAAAAAATAAACCTGTAAAAATAATAACAATAAAAACTTTGTAAATATATTCTTATATAAATCATGCGGTATACATATTTATTTAAAGCTCAGTGGTTATTTTAAGAGCAATTTTGAATTTCATTATTTTTTTTTGTTTTCCTCCTTCCTTTTTCCTTTCCCCTTTAAATTTTTTGTATTTGAATTTTTTCTTTCCTTTTAGTTACTAAATTTTCCAGTTACCTTAACTTATATTTATTATACTTTTGCAACTTTTGAAATATTTTACCCCACCCTTTCCTTTTTTAAAATGACTTTTTCACGTATGGAGGCAACGATGGAAGATGCTTTTGTGGAATGGGTAAAAAATAAATAAATTAACATCAGTGTACCTTTAAATATAAATATAACTTTATTTCATCAATAATTAAATAACTTTTTTTATTTATTTATTATTGCTATTATTATTTTATATAGATCAATACTTTTGAATGTAAATCTCGTCGTATAGAAACAGTAGTTGAACTAGCAGACGGTGTAGTATTATCAGACATTCTTAATGATGTGTAATATATACAAGTTTATATATTTTATAAATATTTATATATGTATACATAAATATTTATTTACTAACAAAAGAAAAATATTACCTGATATATCTTTTTATTTACTTATCTATTTTGATTTAACTAAATTCTTTTTAGAGATGGAAAATGGTTTAAACAAATACCTAATCAAACAGATACACAATTATCATGGGTACATCGACTTAATAACCAAAAGATCATTTATAAACTCATTACTCGTTATTTTGAAGATGTATTAGGGCAGGACCCTGAGCATCTTCCACCAGTGGATCTTAATGCTATTGCCAAAGATGCTGATCTTCACCAAATATTAATTATGTGTCAATTAGTTATTGCTATTGCCGTACAATCCGATAATAATCGTATGTATATTGAGATGATACAAAGTTTATCGCAAATAAGTCAACATGCTTTAATGGTTTCTATAGAAGAGGTAAATAATAAAATCATAGTAATAAAAAGTAATATCCACATTTTATTTTATTTTAATTACCAAAAAAAGAAAACCATTTGTTTATATCTATTACCTCTAAATCTACATAAATTTATAAATTTAAATTTGTTATATATATAGGTGATGAATTATTTTAATATTGAAGAAAACAATCATCGAGCTTCCCAATTATCTATGACATCTGGTACAACTGCTACCAGAAGTATTTATACTGAAAGGTGACATTGTATAAATTTATAATTTTTATTAATTATAATAATAAATTAATTAATTAAATTATACTTACCTATTTTATATTTATAGTGATATGCCCTTTAAAAGTCAAATAGAATTAGAAAAACTCTTGATGGAAAAAAAACATTTTGAAGCAGCCCATGCACAATTATTAATTGATTATGAAGAACTACGTGATCGATTTGTAAATAACCGAGTTTATAAATAATTTATATATATGCCTATTTTTTCCTTTTTTTTTCGAAAAACAAGAACTTGAAATCATTTTTTTATTAATATATATATATATATGTATATATTTATAATCTATTGTTTTAAAAAATATATAGGAAGATTTATTAGATGAAAAAGAAGATTTAAAACATAGGTTAAATGATATGGATGCTGCTATAGCTCATGCAAATGATACAGGAAAAGCAGATTCAGTTATGCGTGCAGAATTAGATCATGTAAAACAAGATTTAGCTAAAAGTGAAGACAAACGACATGAGTTGGAACAAGTATTAGAAAATCATGTCAACTCTATACGTGAATTGAAAAAGAAGATAGATGAGCTTACTATCAAAGCAGATGAAGCCAGTATATTACGTGATCAATTAGAAGAATATGAACACACTATGGAAAGATTAAATAAAATGGAAATTGAGTTGGAAAAAAGTAAACAAAAAGCAGATGAAAGTGCAGATTTGCGTCGACATATTAAAGCTCTTGAAGAACAAAATACTAGTTTATTGGAGCGTAGTCATCAAGTAGAAGATGAATATAGAAAAGTATTATCTTTTAAAACATTAATGGATTCTTATAAAGATCAAGTACAAAAATTAGAATCAAGTAATGTGGAAATAATAAAAGAAAAAGAACGTTTAGATGCTCAAGTCGCTTCCCTTGCTCAACAGTGTACTTATCTTGAAAATGAAAGAGATCGTAATGCTGAACAAGTACAATTGTTAGAAGACCATATAAAAGAATTAGAACTAGTTGGTGCTGGAACTACTTTAGATAAAGTCGTTAGCCATCAAGGAAGTGTTGATTTAGATGCTGAAGATGATGATGTAATGATGACATATCGTGACAATGATGACAATGAGTCGTCTAGAATTGATAGTCGAAATAATATAGAAGAAAATTTGAAAAAAAGTAATATTACAGAATTGTAAGTAATCAATATTAAGAACTTTAAAGAATGATAAGATTTTTTTTAAAAAAAGACTATTTATTTATATAGACGATTAACTATTGGGCGTTTAAAGAGAAAAATTAAAGAATTGGAAGGAAATAAACCATTAAATTTAAGTCAAGATATTAGTTCATCAGCTATAAAAGATTTACAGGAAGCTAAAACTATATTAGAAGAAGTAAGTTACACATACATACGCACATATATATATACATATTAATAGTTATTTTTATTTATTTTTATTCTGTTTTTATTTGCTTTTTTTTTTTAAAAAAAAAACAAAAAATAGAGTAATAAAGCAATCACTGAAGAAAGAGATCAATTGCGTGAAGAATTATTACAAATTCGTAACGGAATTCCGGATTCTTTACTAAATCAAACACAAACGATTATGGCATTCCGATCCAGGATATTAGATTTAGAAAAAGAATCAACTTATCTTAAAACACAAACATTAAAACTTGAATCAAGTGTAACTTTAGGTACTAGTTCCGTAGTTAAAGATAGCGAAACTTTCCAACAATATGAAAAAGAACATGCACGAATTCAAGAGCGTTTGAATAGATTAGAAGATATCACAAAAATGCAACTTCATGATATAAACCGTATGTTAGTAGAAGCAAACTATCTTAATGGTATAAATAATCATCCAGAAAATGATAACTACCAGCCTGGCATGTCAGAGTAAGTTCATATATTACTTTATGTATAAAAATGTAGTTTATTTATCAACAAACTTTATATGTATATATGTGTTAAAATAATATAGTGAGGATCTTGAAGTTATTAAAAAACAAAATGCAAGCCTTCAAATTCATGTACTACATCTTCATGAAGAAATCAATGAAACACAAGGAAAAATACGTAAAATACGAGATGTAAGTAATGAATCTCATTTAATCTTTATCAAACTTGTAGTAATTTTATCTTTATTTTTCTTTTTAGATGGTTAAGTTATATGGTCAGTTATTACAAGAAATGACAGCAAGATTTGCTTTAACAACAAAATCAGAAGAATCTCAAATCGCATCATCGCGTACACCAAGAACAAAAGAAGAAGAACAGGATTTATTAAAGGTAATTTTATTTTAATTTGTTGCATTTTACTTTGATTTATTTTCTTATGCTAAAATATAATAATATTCCTTTTTTTAGAAACAAATCCATGATGTACGATTGCAATCAAAACAAGAGCAACAATTTATTATATCAGCTTGGTTTGATTTGGCTCGTAGAAATCAAAGAGAAATGTCTCATTTATCCATACGTTCTACCCCTTCTTCATGGTTAGGTAGACAAAGAAAAATTTTAGATGGTCATTTACGTCAAAAACTTTGTTAGTTCATCCATACTCGAATGGATTAATAAAAGATACAATAATAACTTATTTTTCCTTTTTTATAAATGTTCGCTTTTTGCTTTTTTTAAAGAAATTTAACTTCATTGTATTTAAATCTCCGATTTTTTCAACATTTTTGAGCAGAACACCCGATTTTAGTTTCTTTCATTTTTTTTTTCCTTCTACTTCACATTTTCTTTTTTCCTTTGTTTTTTTATAAAAAATGAAATTTGGTCAAACCTTAAAGACTTCTTTAAATCCTGAATGGACATTTCATTATATTGGTAAGTAATATTTTATTATTATTAGAGTCGTCAATTTTTTTTTTCTTCCGTTTTTTTTTTGTTTTTTTTTTTTTTAAAACGTTTTATGAAACAATTTGTTTATGATAAGCCATATACATGTAAACTTTATTTATTTATTTATAAATAGCATACGACGATCTTAAGTCCATTTTAAAGAAAGGTTTACCATGGAATGAAGTATCTGAATCAAGATTTATAGAACGACTTGAACAAGAATTAGATAAAGTATATAATTTCCAGCGTGTCAAATTTGGAGAAATTCAACGTCGAATTGATGCTGAAGCTGAAGAAGTAGATAATATTTGTAAAAAAGATAATGCTGAAGATGATGAATTCACTGCTTCAGAAATAGAATTGGGTCATATTATTGCTGATGTTCATGATCTTGCCAAATTTAATCGTCTTAACTATACCGGGTTTTTAAAAATTATCAAAAAGCACGATGTATGTTAAAAAATATTTTTTTTTTTTGAGCAATGGAGAAAAAAAAAAACATTATCCAATAGGAATCCACACGTGTTTACTAATTCTTTTTAACTTTCTCCGCCCAATTTTTTTTTTAACATTCATAAGAAAATGACTGGATGGTGTATCAAACCTATGTTTGGTGTTCGTTTAAATGCTAAACCATTTTATAGAGAAAATCATGAAGCTTTAATCTTACGTATATCTGGATTATATGATCGTATTCGTACTCGTGGTAAAGAACGTGGTGGTGATTCTAGTGCTGGTGGTAAACAAGCTGCTTTCGTTCGTAACACAACAAAATATTGGTATGTTCTTTTTTTTAAAAAAAATAGAGGAAGATAAGATCTGTTTCTGATCTTAAACAAAATCTTCATTTCTTGAAAAAAAAACATTCTATATATAGGGTACATCCTGATAACATTACAGAACTCAAATTGATTATTCTTAAGCATTTACCTGTATTGGTGTTTAATCCTAATAAAGAATTTGAAAAGGAAGACTCAGCAATCACCAGTATTTATTATGATAATGATGATTTTGATTTATATATGGGACGTTTAGAAAAAACAGAAGGCGCTGAAGCTATCCGTATGAGATGGTATGGAGGTATGGACAGTAACACCATTTTTGTAGAAAGAAAAACACATCATGAAGATTGGACAGGTGAAAAATCCGTTAAGGCTCGATTCCCTATTAAAGAAAAACATCTTAATGCATTTTTAAAAGGTGAATATACTGTAGATGAATTATTTGCAAAAACTCGTGAACAAGGTCGTAAATCAGAAAAAGAAATTCAAGAATTGGAACAACTAGCATCCGAAGTACAATATCGTGTATTAACCAAACGTTTACATCCTATGATGAGAACTTTCTATAATCGTACTGCTTTTCAATTACCTGGTGATGCAAGAGTACGTATTAGTTTGGATACTGAATTAACTTTAGTCAGAGAAGATCAAACCAAAGATAATTGGCGTCGTATGGATATTGGTGTTGATTGGCCATTTAAACAGCTTCCTGATTCTGATATTTGTAGATTCCCTTATGCTGTTTTGGAAGTCAAGTTACAAACTCATGTTGGTCAAGAACCTCCTCAATGGATCATGGAATTGGTCAATTCTCATTTAGTTGAATCTGTTCCTAAATTTTCTAAATTTATTCATGGTTGTGCTACATTATTGGAAGATAGAATTAATGTTTTACCATTCTGGTTACCTCAAATGGATATTGATATTCGTAAACAACCTTCTAAAGCCTTTTTACCTCGCCCTGAAGGCATTACTTCTTCATCAAGTCATACAAGTGATGAATCAAATGACAATAAAGCTTCTCAATTAGAAATTGATGTTCATCCTGATGTATTACGTGAAAATAATAATGGCCAAGCTAATGAAAACACACCTTTGCTTATTCATCAAAATGGTGATACTTCTAATAACAAAAATAATGGATTACTTAAACAGCTTTCTCCTCCTGGATTACAAAAATTATTTAAAAAGACAAAAACAACCTTTCTACGTAAACCGTCTGATGCTGGTACTAAAACTACCTCAAGAACTAGAACCATTCAAAAAGCTCCTCCTGCTAAATCTTTCTTTGCTAATGAACGTACCTTCTTACAATGGATGAAATTCACTATCTTATTAGGTGCTTTGGCTATTGGTTTATTAAATTTCTCTGATGATGTTGGTAGAATCTCTGCTGGTATATTTACTTTATTCTCTATGAGTGTTATGCTTTATGCTCTTTATCTTTACCATGTTCGTGCTGATAGACTTGAAAAGAGCGATACTGGTGAATATTCAGATACATATGGTCCTGCAGTCATGACAATTGTATTGGTCATTGCTGTTTGTATTAACTTTTATTGTAAGTTGAATAATAATGATAATGATAATAACAATAATAATAGGAAAAAAATGTATATATAAAAAATAAATATGCATACATAATCACTCTTTATAACGCATTTTCTTCTTTTCCTTTTATTTTTTTTATTAGTGCGATTAAGTGCCGACAACGGTATTCATTGGGATTAGTTTTTTTTATATTAAATATTTACTATCATTTTATTACTCTCTTTATTCCATTATTTTATATTTTTTAATGCATATTTTATTCATAGTTTTTAATAACCATTATTATTAGTATTATTTTTTAAATTCCGACGATTTTTTTTTGATGAAAAAATTGCTCTGTTTATTTTTCTCTTTCCTTTCTCCATTTTTTATCAAATATAATAAACACGCATAAACATATATCTTTATCATTCTTTAATTTGTATTTATTTAAACTAAATATTATTTATTGTATATAAAATCATGGCAGAAGAAGGGTAATAAATAAAAATAAAGGAATAGATGAATATGTTTATTAATTGTTTTATATTGTATAATAAATTATATAGATTAAATCAAGAAGATTTTCGTAAATTATTACAAACACCAAGACCTGGTACAACACCTACACCAAAGTTCAAAGCTCCACCGCCAAAAGCACCGTAAGTCAATATAAAAAAAATGCTTTTTTATTTATTCAACTTATTGATATTATATTTATGTTTATTATTTCTTTTATTATAGACGTAATAGCGGCGCTGTTTTTGCTAAACCTGCTTCTGTTCGAAATAAAAAGTATCATCACAATACACACATACATACTATTTATTCACTAAAAACAAAAGGAGATAACTTGTATTAAATATTTATATATCTTTTTTTTATTTATTTTGGATTTAGGAAAAAAAATGATGAAGAACATAAAAACAAATCAACACTTGATTCAAATTATCGAGATAGAGCAGCAGAACGACGTATTGAAGAACAGAATACAACAACAACAGAAGATTTATTGCGACCTATGGAAGAGGATGAATCATTAAATGCTCAACAAATTTATGAACAGTCTAAATATTTAGGTGGTGATATACAATATACACATCTTGTAAAAGGGTTAGATTATACATTATTAAATAAAGTAAGACGACAGATCAAAGTAGAAAAAAAAGAAGAAATGAATAATGAGGAGGATGATAATAGTAATGATGGTACTCAGCCAATGGTAACAGATGAACAAGCAGAAGATGAATTAGATGATGTATTGGATAAATTAGATAAAGGGGAATTAATTGTAGAAAAAAAAGATGATGTAGTGGAAGATATCTCTAAATTATCCATTACAGCTAAATCATTGCATAATCTTTTAGTGCCATCTTCTGATAATACTGTCAAAGTACATGAATTATTTAAACCAGGGCGTATGGCTTTTGTATTCCCATTGGCAACTGTAAAAGGAGAATTTCAAGTAGGAAAAAATAAACAACCAAAGTTTGAATATACTGGAGATCCATTTACAATGCCAACAGCGGTTATTCGTAGTAAAGCCGAACTTGGGGATAAACAATTACAGTCTAAACATTCTTCAGCTACATCTTCTTCCGGCTGGTCCGATGATGCTTTGCATGAATCCAATTTAATTATTTCAAAAATAACTCAAGTAATGAAGAGAAGTCAATCTACAACATTAAATGAACCATCTATTCAAAGTAATAGTAAGAATAATAAACCAATGTCTACTACAAAAACGAAACAAACATATGATGAAAAAGTTGATAAAAGTATTAATAATGGTGGTAATGATGACGATGACGACGATAATTTACTGTTTGGAGATGCCGGAACTGATTATGTTTTAGATGAATCAACAATTAAAAAAAATCAAGAAAATGAAGGTCATAAGGCAACGAAAACAAAAGCGAATTATTTCATGGATAAAGATGAAGAAGCGGAAAATAGTAAAAAGCATGATGATGAAACAGCACCAGTAAAAGATATTGAAACCCAGCCCTTAATATCAGGAGCTACACCAGTAACTAATTATAGTAATATGATAGAAAATGACCGCACGGATAAAAAGCGAAAGTATGATCATCATATGAGACCATCTTTTGAAGAAGGTTTAGATGCTGATAGTCAAGATATTGATATGTTTGGATTAAGTACCTCTGCATTACCAACTTCATTTGAAGATCGTCAACGTATGTATGTTTTAGAGGATGATGAAGATGTGGATGATCAAGAGGATAATGATGGAAAAAATGGAAGTAAACTTAATACATTACTAATTGATCAAGGAACACACAAAAATAAAAAAGCACAATTGTCAAGGTGGGACTTTGATGATGAAGAACAATGGCAACATTATAAATCAACTATTGAAATCCAACCTAAAAGTGCTGCTCAATTTGGTGTTAAAATGGGAGATGGAAGAAAACGCAATAAAGAGCGTCGATTAATGACTGAAAAACAGAAATTAAATAGAGAATATCAACAGGTTAAAAATATCATGGAAAAAAAATATGGCAAAAGTTAATTCCATTACAATCTTTTATATATATATGCGTTTATAAATAAAGTAAATCATTCATTCAATATCCATCTATTATTATTCATCTAAAATCTAATTAGGAAAAAATATATTGCGTACATTTTTTCTCTAGTTTTAGATTTAAACTTTCGGTTAATATATTAATCGTTCAATTACCTTTGCTATTTGTTCTAATAGAAATTTTAGAAATATCCTGTGGGTAAAAAAAAAAAAAAACCAAAAAAAAACCAGTATAAATTGCATTTATTTTAGAAGAAACAAATGAAAATAAAGTGCGAGATTTAGGGAAATATGTATGTAATGTTGATAAACACTGTGAGTAAAAAGAACGGGACCAATAGATTATCAGGAATTTGAAATAAAGTTTGTAAATCATATTTTCTGGGGTAACCATATTATCTATTAAAATCTAAATTATAAAACAAAAGCGATAAAAAAACTACTATCTTTTTAACTATAAAGTAATAAAAAGTAGAAAAAAAAATGTAAATCTTTGGTAAAAATTGAGTTTTAGTTATAAACATGTCAAAAAACCATCTTTTAGAAAAAAGCTTGACAGAATTAGTAGGGTCCTTCCTTGAGTGAAGAAGCTGCCGCGGTGCCATTACGTTTTATGGGAATATTTGTTTTATTAAAGTTTTCGTTTTAGATCTCCGAGTTTTACAATGTGCAAATTAATATTTAAGAGAAAAACTAAATCGATAAAAAATCACTCATTACTATTAAAAAGACAAATAAGTACTAAATATTACAATTAAAAAAATGATTATACAATATTATTAAAGTAGAAGAATGAAAGTTTTATTTATTTTTTTTAATTTTTATCTTCTTAAAATCAGAATTAACATAAACAAATGGTAATTTGCTTTTATTTTGTTACGTAAGTAGTTAAAAAATATTAGTTTTTAATAACCAATAATTAAAAGTTTTCATTTTGTTTATATTAAATCTCCGCACAGCTGATGCCCCAATCCTTTTGGAGGCTGAAAAATTAAAAAGCTATATAAACTACCCCCCCAAAATCATTTCTTTTTCCTTTTTCTTCCTTTTTCCTTTTCTTTTACTCTTATTTTTATTACTATAATTATTATTTCCTCTTTTCAGAAATATATATATATATAGTAATTTAATTTTTGTTATTTATTTACTCTCTTCCCCACTCTTATAAATTTATATAATACAATGACTGCTGGTGAACAAGTAGATATCGTTACTCATCCTGTTCCTGAAAGATTATTATCTGATAAATGTCCTACTCCTCATATTGCCTCTTTAGAAGCTTACAGAGAATTATGGAAAGAAAGTGTTGAAAATCCTGATAAGTTCTTTGGCGATGTAAGTAGTATATAAATATGAATAAAAAAAATATAAAGAAAAGAGTAAAAGGGAAAAAACTGAAAATAGGAATACGATAATAATATTAATAATAATAATAATAAATAGTGAAGTTCACAAACTAATAATTGCGTACTTTTTATTTTTAATAAATAAAATAGCGTGCTCGTGAATTATTAACATGGTCTAAGCCTTTCCAAACTGTTCGTCATGGTTCATTAGCTGACGGAGATGTAGCTTGGTTCTTAGAAGGTGAAATTAATGCTTCTTATAATGCCGTTGATCGTCATGCCTTAAAAACACCTGAAAAGATTGCTATTATTCATGAAGGAGATGAACCTGACCAAGTTCGTAAAATTACATATGGTGAATTGTTACGTGAAGTAAGTCGTGTAGCTAATGTATTAAAAAACCTTGGTGTTCGTAAAGGTGATAATGTAATTGTTTATATGCCTATGATTCCTGAAACTTTGGTTGCTTTATTAGCTTGTTCTCGTATTGGTGCTGTTCACTCTGTTGTTTTTGCTGGATTCTCTGCTGAATCCTTACGTGATCGTGTAGTTGATTCTTCTGCTCGTATTATTTTAACATCAGATGAAGGTCGTCGTGGTGGTAAGAATATTGCTACAAAACGTATTGTTGATGATGCTTTACGTGATCATCAAACCAATGTAGAACACGTTGTTGTTTATCGCCGTACTGGTTCACCTGTTCCATGGGTTGAAGATCGTGATTTATGGTGGCACGAAGAAACCGCTAAAGTAAGATCTTTCTGTCCTCCTGAACCTATGAATGCTGAAGATCCTCTTTTCTTACTTTATACTTCTGGCTCTACTGGTACTCCTAAAGGTATTCAACACTCCACTGGTGGTTATTTACTTGGTGCTATGTTAACTCTTAAATATATCTTTGATTATCATGAAAATGATGTTTATGCTTGTATGGCTGATGTTGGATGGATTACTGGTCATACTTATCTTACTTATGGTCCATTACTTAATGGTGCTACTACTGTAGTATTTGAATCTACTCCTACTTATCCTAATCCTTCTCGTTTCTGGGATTTAATTCAAAAACATAAAATCACTCAATTCTATACTGCTCCTACTGCCATTCGTGCTTTACGCCGTTTAGGTGATCAATGGTTAGATGGTTATGATTTATCTAGCTTACGTGTCATTGGTTCTGTTGGTGAGCCTATTAATCCTGAAGCTTGGGATTGGTATAATGAAAAGGTAGGTAGAAAACAATGTGCTGTAGTTGATACTTACTGGCAAACTGAAACTGGCTCTATCATCATTACTCCTTTACCTGGTGCTACTCCTACTAAACCTGGCTCAGCTACTTTACCTTTCTTTGGTATTAAACCTGTCATCTTAGATCCTACTTCAGGTAAAGAATTAAATCAAGTAGATGAAACTGGTGTTCTTGCTATTGCTCAACCATGGCCCTCCATGGCTCGTACCGTATATAATAACCATCATCGTTACTTGGAAACTTATTTGAAACCTTATCCAGGTTACTATTTCACTGGTGATGGTGCCTCTCTTGATAAGGACGGTTATATTTGGATTCGTGGTCGTGTTGACGATGTTATTAACGTATCTGGTCATCGTTTATCTACTGCTGAAATTGAATCTGCTCTTATTCACCATGAAGGTGTTGCTGAAGCTGCCGTAATTGGTGGTCATGATGATTTGACTGGTCAATGTATTCATGCCTTTGTTTCATTAAAACCCCATGTTGAAACTGCTGAAGGTTTAGAAAAAGAATTAACTTTACAAGTACGTAAAATCATTGGTCCTTTTGCTTCTCCTAAACGTATTTACATTGTTAATGATCATCCCAAGACTCGTTCTGGTAAGATTATGCGTCGTATTTTAAGAAAGATTGTTAATGGTGAACAAGACCAATTAGGTGATTTAAGTACTTTAGCTGATCCTAGCATTATTCCTTTACTTATTCAAAAGGTTCATGGTAGCCAATAATTTTTTGATTCACGTTTATATCACAATTGATTTTTTTTAGTTTAATTCATATTTTATTTAATCTCTCTTGCTTTTTTTTAAAAAAATTTCTTTTTCCTTTTTTATACTCTATATCAATCATTTTTTTGTACAGTATTTCTTTATTAATTTATGTTGATATTTTATCATACCAACAATAAACACTTTGTTACAAACTCAAAAAAAAAATAAAACTAACCTTTTTGCGGATTTTAAAAAAATTCAATAAATATTATTGGTTATTAAAAAAGTAACATCAAATAGATGAAAAAATAAAAACACAGTAAATGATGATAACTATATTAAAAAAGAAATAAAAACAATATTTAGGTGATATGATCATTGTTTATACCTTTATATAGGATGTAAACAAATATTCATCTTTCTGCTGTTAATATAAAAAAATAAAACAATAAAATCTTGGGAATATTTTTTTTGGCAATCAAGTGGATTCCTATTGGATCATGAATCGGACAAAAAAAAAATAGATGGTGTTTAATTAACTTTTTTTTTTTATTATTCCTCTTCTTTCTTTTTCTTCTTCTTTTCTCATAATATATATATATATATAGAATATGATTGAACCAATCATTATTGATACAGATCCTGTAAGTAATATTAATAATAAAGTAATAGTAATAAACTATTAAATATCATATTAAGTATGATTATTTCATTTTATAGGGGATTGATGATGCTTTAGCCATTATACTTGCTTACCTTTCCCCTGAAGTACAAATTAAAGCTATCACTTTAACTCATGGAAATGTAGGCATAGATTGTGTTAAAAAAAATGCTGTCACCATTTTAAACGTTATAGAAGAACAAAGAAAATTTATGAATTTACCCCCTAAAGAGTTACCCGTATTGGCTATAGGTATATCAATTTAGATTTGACATAATTTTATAATTTATTGATATATTATTAATACATTATTTTTATAATTATTATTATTGTTGTTGTTGCTATTGCTATTGTTGTTGTTATTTTTATTGAATATATATATATATCAGGTGCTGACGCCCCATTAGCTATTGAACCAGTAGTTGCTACTTATTTTCATCATCAAGATGGATTAGGAGGAATATATGACAAGGTAACTCAAAAAACAAAAGAAAATATGGAAAAAAAGTCAGATGACTAGGAACCTTAATTCCTTAATAATCTTATTATTAATAATAAATAGCTTCATAATGCACCTAAAGAATGGGAAAAACATTTAATTCATGGAGAAGAAGGGATAACGGATAAAGAAGAAAGATGGTTTGAAACAACACATCGTGATGCAGCTGATGAAATATTATATCAATTAAAACAAAGTGAACCATTAACTTTAACCATTGTAGCCATTGGACCTTTAACTAATATCGCACTTGCATATCAAAGAGATCCAATTACATTTAGCAGAGCTAAAAGAGTAGTTATTATGGGTGGAAATTACAATACACCAGGAAATACTGTACCTTATGCAGAATTTAACTTTAGAGCTGACCCACATGCTGCAGACATTGTTATGTCAACTTCACAAGATTTTAAACATTCTCTGGAAGGTTATCAACAGCGATTAAATTTAATAGAAAATAATAAAGTTGCTCCAATGCATATTGTGATTTTACCTTTAGATGGTAATATATGCATTATTAGTATTATTTATTTATTTATACATTATTACTCTTATTTTATTTATTAGTTTACTAATTTATACGTTATTATTATTATTAATATAGGTTCTGATGATGGCACTATTTCAAAACCTGATTATGAAAGATATATTCTTCCATTGGGTAAATCAACTCCATTATATAGTTTCATTAATGCCTTTATGATATGGTCGTTTGACGTATGTTTAAATTTATTCAAACTTGATAATTGGGCAGTGTAAGTTTTATAAATTTATATATATATATTTATATGTTTATATCTATATTTATTATTATTTTTTTTTGTTTATTTATTTATTTAATAGTTATGATGCTTATACAGTATTATTAATGATTGAAATGATTAGTGATAAAGGAGATGGTAATAATCAAGATACTACGTTTAATGATAGATGGGAATATGAATATGTAGATATGGTAATTGAAACTACCGGTACTCGCACCCTTGGTATGTGTTGTACAGATAAAAGAGCTTGGGCTCCAGTAGATAAAAGTTCCTGGGGACCTAAACGTAATAATGTACAAGTCTTTTTAAAAGGTGATGGCCGTCGTTTCCGTAAAATTTTATTAAATACCATTTTTGATGCTAAAATCCAACTTTAAAATAAATGCATAATTTTTTAAGCCACTTTTTTTTTTTTTTTTTTGGTCGATGTTTAAAAATTAAATTCACTCTTTTTTTTCATACTATTTCTTTTCTTTAACATTACTTTTTTCCCTCTTTCTCTTTTTTTTTAAAGCGAAAAAAAAAAAAAAAAACATGGTTAAGAAAGTAGTTGACTCCCGTGTTCACACATTAATTAAAAATTGTGTACAAACTAAGCATAGATCTTTCTTTGTTGTTGTTGGTGATAAAGGAAAAGATCAGGTAATATTTAAATAAACATTTATATGAATTTAAGTTACAGTGATTTTTTTAACTAATAACAGTATATATATATATATATATATATATATATAATGGATAATAGATTGTTAATTTGCATTGGCTTTTATCTCAAGCTCAAGTAACTTCTCGTCCATCTGTACTTTGGTGTTATAAAAAAGAACTTGGTTTTACAACGTAATAGAAAAATATAATACGATATATAAAAAGCCTATATGCATATTTTTTCTTTTTTAAACACTAATATCCCTTTTTTATATTATATAAAATAGACATCGTAAGAAACGTGAAGCTAAGATTAAACGTGATATTAAAAAAGGTATACGTGAAGCCAATCAAGAAGATCCTTTTGAATTGTTTGTAACAGTCACCAATATTCGTTATGCTTACTATAAAGAAACACAAAACATCCTTGGTAATACATATGGAATGTGTATTTTGCAAGATTTTGAAGCCATTACACCCAACACTCTTGCACGTACTATTGAAACTGTAGAAGGTGGTGGTATGGTTGTATTATTATTAAAGAGTATGAATTCACTTAAACAATTATATACAATGACTATGGTAATAATATAAAAATAATAATAAAAGTATAAAAGTGTACGAGTGAGTGTGAAAAGCTTTTATTTATATATATTATTTTATTTTATTTTTTAGGATGTTCACTCTCGTTATCGTACAGAAGCTCATCATGACGTTGTTGGTAGATTTAATGAAAGATTTATACTCTCACTTGGATCCAGTGAAACTTGTTTAGTAGTAGATGATGAATTAAATGTACTTCCAATTAGTATGGGTAAACATGTTAAACCTCTCCCAGTTAAAACAGCAGAAGATGAAAAATCACCTGAAGCCATTGAATTAGAAGAATTGAAACAATCACTTGCTGATACTGAACCTGTTGGATCATTAATTAAAGGAACAAAAACAGTGGACCAAGCTAAAGCTGTATTAACATTTATTGAAGCTATTTCAGAAAAATCTCTTCGTAGTACAGTTACTTTAACTGCTGGTCGTGGTCGTGGTAAATCAGCTGCTCTTGGTATTGCTATGGCTTCTGCTGTTGCCTATGGTTATTCTAATATTTTTGTTACTTCTCCTAGTCCTGAAAATTTAAAAACTTTATTCGAATTCGTTTTTAAGGCTTTCGATGCTCTTGGTTATGAAGAACATCTTGATTATGATATTGTACAATCAACCAATCCTGATTTTAACAAGGCTATTGTTCGTGTTAATATTTTTAGACAACATCGTCAAACTATTCAAGTAAGAAAAAAAAAAAGGGGAAAATGGAGTATATATACTATATATTTTTTTTAAAGAAAAAAGGAAAGATTTTAACGTTTTATTATCATTATCATTTTACTATTATTGCTTTTTAGTATATTCAACCTCAAGATGCTCATGTACTCGGTCAAGCTGAATTACTTGTTATTGATGAAGCTGCAGCTATTCCATTACCAATTGTACGTAAATTATTAGGTCCTTATTTAGTGTTTATGGCATCAACTATCAATGGTTATGAAGGTACAGGTAGATCATTATCACTTAAACTTATTCAACAACTTCGAGAACAATCACGTGGTTTTGTTGGTCAAAAGAAAAATGAAGAAAATGCAAATGAAGATAATCAAGTAAGTGGACGTACATTAAAGGAAGTTAAACTAGAAGAGCCTATTCGTTATGCACCTAATGATCCAGTTGAAAAATGGTTAAATAAATTACTTTGTTTGGATGCATCAGTCGTATCTAAAAACATTCAAGGTTGTCCTCATCCTTCTGAATGCGAACTTTATTACGTCAATCGTGATACTTTATTCTCATACCATCCAGTTAGCGAAACATTCCTTCAACGTATGATGGCTCTCTATGTTGCTAGTCACTATAAAAATTCACCTAATGATTTACAATTAATGAGCGATGCTCCTGCTCATCATTTGTTTGTATTACTTCCACCTATCAATGAAAATAGCAATAGCTTACCTGATCCTCTTGTTGTTATTCAAGTTTGTCTTGAAGGTGATATCTCTCGTCAAACTGTCATGTCTCAACTTTCTCGTGGTCAACGTCCAGCTGGTGACATGATTCCTTGGCTTATTTCTCAACAATACCAAGATGATGATTTTGCTAGCTTGTCAGGTGCCCGTGTTGTTCGTATTGCCGCCCATCCTGACTATGCCAATATGGGTTATGGCTCTCGTGCTTTAGAATTATTAACTTCCTTTTACCAAGGCGAAATGTCAGATCTTAGTGAAGGAAACAAAGATGATGAAGAAAGCAGCTCCTTCTCTAGAGTTGATGATGATGAATTAGAAAATGCCAGTTTAGCAACGGATAAAATTAAAGTACGTGATCCTCGTAAAATGCCTCCTTTACTTTCTAAAATTTCTGACAAGGCAGCTCCTCGTTTAGATTATTTAGGTGTTAGCTTTGGTTTAACACCTTCTTTACATAAATTCTGGAAACGAGCTGGCTTTGTACCTTTATATATGCGTCAAACTGCTAATGATTTAACAGGTGAACATACTTGTGTTATGCTCAAGACCTTATCTGAAGGTGGAGATGAAGGTGAACAAAGAGTTGCTAATGCAGCTTGGTTAGATGCTTTTGCAAGAGATTTCTCTCGTCGATTCCTTAATTTATTGGCTTATCAATTCCGTGAATTTTCAAGTGTCAATGGTCTTTCCATTTTAGAAAGTGCAAAACATGGTCATGATTCTAATAATGATACTGAATCTTTAACAAAATCACAACTTGATTTATATTTCACACCTTATGATTTGAAACGTTTAGAAAGTTATTCTAATAATATGTTGGATTATCATGTCATCATTGATTTAGTACCTACTATTTCCGAATTATATTTCCGTGGTTTATTACCTAAAGATACTAACCTTTCTGGTTTACAAAGCGCTATTTTACTTGGTATTGGTTTACAAAAGAAAACAGTTGATGATTTAGAAAAGGAATTAACGCTTGCCAGTAATCAAGTTATGGCATTATTTGTTAAGATCATTCGTAAATTCAGTCAAGCTTTCACCCAAATTCAAAGTCAAGCTATTGTAGAAGAAGATGAAAAAGAAGCTAATGATAAAAAATTAAAAGCAGCAGTAACTAAAGATAAAAAGGAAGACGGTAAACGTGCATTAGATGATGATATGGCTTGGAGACCACTAAAATCAGATGTTGATAATGATTTA
The DNA here is from genome assembly GCA_037043795.1 of Cunninghamella bertholletiae. Taxonomy (NCBI): domain Eukaryota; kingdom Fungi; phylum Mucoromycota; class Mucoromycetes; order Mucorales; family Cunninghamellaceae; genus Cunninghamella; species Cunninghamella bertholletiae. The sequence continues at coordinate 1,939,681 of JAZGVP010000004.1, read as the reverse complement.
CAAGAAGCTGGAGATGAAGTATTAGATCAACTTAAAGCCAAACAACGTGAGATGATTGATTCTTTGGATTTAACTAAATATGCCATTGCTGAAAATGATGCTGATTGGTCAGCTGCTGAAGCTCAAGTAAAAGCTGGTTCTTCTGGTAAAAAACAACTTAGTACTGTAGTTAGTGTAAAAAATGATAAATCTTCAAAGAAACGAAAATTAGTAGAATCTGCTAAAGACATGGCTCAAAAAGAAGCTAATCGTCAAATTAAAGGTATGAAGATGTCTAAAAAGACAAGACGTTCTTAAATATATACATATATAGTTTAGAAAATTTTATTATAACAAATTATACACAATTCTTTGTTTTTATTACTGTAATTTATATGTTTGACCATTTTTTATTTTATTTTTATTTTTATTTTTCATTATCATTATCATTGTTTATTTAATTTTATATATCATATCTTTAAATATATATATATATATATATATATATATATATATATATATATATATATATATATATATATATTCATTTTCATTCAAAATTTTAATTCTTTCAATTGATACAAATAAAGTAATAAATATTTTACGTTTGTAATAAAATAAAAAAAAAGGATGAAATTTTAAATTTGTTGTAGACTTAATAATTAGAAATGGCCATTAATTTAATGAGTTAAATTTATTAAAAAAATAAAAAGACAAAAATTAGTAATGCAAATGGGTTATTTTTAATTTAAACTTTATGCTTTGAACTTGGATTTAATTTTGACTTTTTTATTAAGCCAATCAAATTTTGTTTTTATCCTACACTGCTTGAAAATAGTAATCCAAAATTATGGTTACAATTATTTGAAGAAACTGTCAAAGTAAATAAATGGAATGATAAGATATCAATCTGTATGACTATGCTCAATACTACAGACGAATATCAAGATTCGTTGTACTCAGAATAAATGAAATATCAAAGATAATAAAAATACTTCATCATCGTAATGATCATAATGGTGTTCAATCTACTTGGGCAAAACTATATGATGAATTTTGGGGGGCCAAGCTACTATGAACAATTAAAAGAAGTTATATTCACTTGCCAAGCTTGTCAAATATATCCATTTTTACAAAAATTACTTTCAGCAGGTCATATTTCTATTAATTATCTATTTGAATATTACTCTTTGAATTATATTGATCCATTTCCACCTTCAAAATCAGGAAATAAATATATACTTTTAGGTGTAGAAAATTTTACAAGATATTTGATTGCCGCTGCAATAAAAGCATCAGTTAAATGCAAATGTAAAAACAGTTATTCGTTTTATCTATACAAATATATATACCTTTTTTGGTTCTCCAAATACAATTCTTACCAATAATGGATTACATTTTGCAAATGAAGTTGTTGATGAACTCTTAAAAATATTAAAAATCACTCGTAATTATACCGCTGCTTACCATCCGAAATGTAGTCGTCAAACTGAATCTACTAATGGTATTCTTACAAAATTTTTATAAAAAATGGTGTTTAATAATGTAGGTAATTGGGACTTTTATCTTCCTGTTGTTCTTTATTCTTATCCTGTTAAATCACACTCCTTTTTTAACACTTCTCCTTATGAATTAACGTTTGATGAACCTTCACTTACTGCTCATGATGATTTAATAAAGTCTTAAGTGTTAAACTTGGTATTAAACATTTAGTAAATATGATACAAATACATGGCGCTGTTATTGTTAAGTAATCCGATATTAATAGGGATTACTAAAGGGCATAATAGAAACGAAAAGAATATAAACAGCCTTTTTTTTAATAGTAATAATATACAAATCAAAAAGACTATCATTGACTTATTGCCATATACAACGAAGTGATTATGTACGACTGTAAACAGTTTTTCAAAAAACCAGGAAATCTGAAAGTGTTTGATTCTAGAAGAAAACTATACCAAAGAAGCAAATAGTATATATATAGTATTTATTATTATTGTACTCATTTATTATATTTTATTTTATCATGATATTATATTTTTATATATAGAGTACAGGTAAAATACAACTTTTATCATTATATATTTAACACAGAAAATTTATTCAGAGAATATCATGTAGCTATAGGTTGATTATAGTTTATCATTTTATTAAGTATGATCAACTATTTCTGGAAAATTAGTTTTGGAATGATAATTCATAAAATAAATAATGTTTTATATTTATAAGAAAAATGAATCTATACTAATATGATCATCATTATCATCAATGCTTTTTTTTGAAGCTTTAGAGAGACTTGGAATTGGTATAATGTCATTAATGTTTTTCACTTCATTATTATTATTATTATTATTATTATTACTATCCTCTATGGAATGGTTAATAGGTATGATTGATTTACCATTAACAAATTCAGGAGGAGGTGTTAAATCTATATCTGGATCTTCAAATAATGTACTTCTAGAAGGTATTAACATTGGGCGTCTTGATGATTGATAATGATGATCAGCTGCCGTTGTAGTAGACTTTGACCTAGATAATGATGGAGCAAATTTAAATCCAGTATTGGTATCACTATTGTTGTTGTTGTTATTATTAGTTGGATAAGGTAACGTTGACGATCGTTTTACGTAAGATAAGAACGATCGTTTTGATGTTTGTGGTGGTGATGAGGTTGTATCTTTGGTATCTTTTATTTTTGATATATCTGATGAATTATTCGCTTCATCCTTTTTTTCCTCTTTTGATTGCTTTTTATTATTTATTACGTCTTCAGTAGAATGATAATTAATAGATGATAACGTTGATGTCATAGAAGATGAAGAATCTAAAGATGGCAATTTACTACTGTAATTATCTAAAGATGAATGACGAGAAGGTGTGGCTACTGAACGTTGCTGTTTTTGTTGTTGTTGACGTTGATGATGAATAGCTTGACCTTCATCAACTTCTTTGGAAAATAATATATCAAAATGCTCCAATAAATCACGTACAAATCTATGAGGATGTCTATCGTGTTTATTAGTAGAGGTAGCAGTATCAGCACGTAATATTATATGGCTAAATCTATATACTAGGGACTGAATTAGAGTGGGATTGTTTGTCGTACTAATTAACCTATTATATAGTATTATATTTCAATTTTTAAGATTAGCATTAAAAATTATGGGTTTTAGTTTTCTTTGTTAAATATAAAATAAAACTTTACTTTTGGAGATGACTTAATAGCGATTTGAGTGTTTCATAATTAACCGTTGGTAGAGTTGTCATTAATTTACTAATAGAAATTAGATGACTATCACTATCTTGATTTTCTAAAAAATCGAATAAATATATGTATAAATATAAATTATATGATCATTATTTTTATTTTCTCGTTGTAATACATAGATTAACTTACTATTTGCATAAAGAAGTTTTATTGGTTCATATAACTCATATGTAACAAGACAATCTGGTAATTCTAATAAATATAGTCGAATAATGGAAGCAAGTGAAATAATATCATATTTTTTCAACACATCTTGTGTAATAGGAGTCATCATTGAATTTAAATCATTTCGTGCTTTATGTATTAAATCCAAAGGTAATGGTGCGATCCAGATTTTATTTCGTTCTAATAATAAATGAGTGGATACATGGTTTAAATAAATAAATAAATAAAGCATTATATACTCCATAAAAAAAATAAAAAAAGTATACCTTCTTCGAGTAACCGAGGTAATTCTATAAAGATATATTAATTAAAGATTAGATAATTGGAGTAAACACCCATTTTTTATTATTATAGATATTCTAATCACCTGATTCAATAATTAAAAGACCATTTTCAAGTAATAATGGAATACGGGTTTGTTCATTATCAATAATATTTTGTAATGGAACACCAAACAGTTGATCTAAAAAATAAATAAATAAATAAATAATATATATAAATGATGGTGTATTTTTTTTTTAATAAATAAAAATTTGATTACGATTGACTAGTCCATAAAAATAATTTTCATATAAAATTGGTCGTGGACAGAATTTTCCTATTCTGTATTGTTCTACAATGGCTTGAATATCTTTCTCTGGATTTAATGTTTCTTGGTATAGCATCATTTGATCATATATATCTTTGTAAATGGGTATAATATTTGAAAATGTAGCTGCCATTGATATAAATGCTAAAAATTATAATAATATATAATATTAATTTTTAATATTATTATTTAGGTTAATAAAAATACTGAAACATGACTAATCAAATTAATTAAAATTGATTTCACCTTGTTTAATAGTTTGAATTCTTTCCAACTCGAGAGTTTCCATTTCTTCAAAATGCATAAACTAATGTATGTATGAATTTATATGTATTTTATTTAGTACGTCATATATGTGTTACTATTTTTTTTTTTAATTTTTATTTATTTTTATTTTTCATTTTAATCTTACTAAAATTTCTTCATTTTCCAAACGTAAAATTTCTAATTGCTTAACAGCTTGTTGATAATGCTGATTAGCAGTATTCATATCATTAATTAATGATGAAAGAGTATCTATTTGTTTAGAAGACCAAATTTTCTTTTTATTCCAAAATCCATTTGTGTTGGTGGTATTTATAGATGAAGATGAAGTATTTGATAAATCACCATCTATTGATAGTGATGATGATTGAGGTATATTAAGTGTAAAAATGACATCTGGATGAGTTGTAAATTGATATGGATTAGATGTATCGGCTGTAACAGAAGTATCCAATTGTTGTTCATCTTTATTATTATTATTATTATTATTATTATTATTATTATTATTATTATTATTATTTGAAATCATTAATATCCAACCTTTATCGAGTAAATTTTGACAGGCTATTTGAGCATTTTTATTTACATCAACAGCAGTAGTAAGTTTAGAATAATGAGAAATCATTTCATCTAATAAGTTTTGCCCAAGTAAAGGTTGGTAAGTTTGTTCAAGATGTTTTAAAAATAATACTAAATCTGAATAAGACCATGATATATTTGCAAGAAGTATAGGTAATTCATGAACAGGTTTATAATCAGGTTGTATATCAAGTATTTTTTTACATTTATTATCGTAACTCAGTTTTGCTTGACTTGCTATTTGTACTTGTTTTTCAAACTTTTGAATATAGTTTAATACATTTGCTTTACTATTAGCAATGATTTTTGAATATTTTTTTGACAAAATTTTAACAGGTTCCAAGGCTGTTGCCTTTAAATTAGAAGCACGTGATTGATGAGCTTCAGCAGACAATTGACTTTCTTGACGAACCACTTGAAAACATTGTTTAAGTGAGGCACCAATGTCTCTATCAAAAATATTATTAATTGTGTCTTCACTTTTTTTAGATGATTTTAATATTGATGCATATTGTTCTTCTGCGTGAATTCGTTGTTTTATATATTCAATAATGGCTTCATTTTCTTCCATTGACTGTGATAACTTTCGATGAAGCATAGATACATTTTGTGAAAATTGTGGTATATTGTTTATTGGTGTTGACCAAAAAGAATCTTGAAAGGAATATTTTATCGATGAATTCATTTGAAAAGGATATATATATATAAATAACAATAATAGCTATTTAAATAAAATATTAAGGTAAGTGAAAATGAGAAGAAAAGAAAAGAGAAGAAAAGAAAATAAATAGGAAAGGAAGAGAGCAAAAAAAGGAAAAGGAAAAAAAAAAAGGTTTGATAATTTAATTTTTATGCTCACTACAAAAAAAAATAGACGTCACACACGTGGATTTAAGCTCTTTTCATCATTACTGCTTCTTATTGACCTACTATAAAAATAGTTGTTATTTTGTAAAACCATTAATTATTATTATTATTCATTTATGATCAAAACCATATAACGTGGCTAAACTCTCTATCATGTATCAAATAAAATTGGTTTTAAAAAAACCTATATTTGGAAATAAAAATGTCGGGCCAATAAAATAAAAAACTGCTCATTTTTCTCAACTTTATATTTATTTTCCTTTTATTCTTTTTTTTTTTTTGAAGTCAAAAAGAAAAAGAATAAGAAAAAGGCAGCCTATAATATTTATTAATGAGATTTTCCTTGGAATGAAAACATATAAAAATATATTACACACTTTTGGTTTTAATGCTTTTAATCAACTTTGTCAAAAACCTGGAATAAAGATAACTCATTGTCATGATAATGTAGAAAAGATATTATTAGCAACTTGGGAAGTTACCGTTATTGTGACAGGTATTAATAATAATAATAATAAGCATTATAATAATAATATAAATATCATTTTTTTACTCAACTAAATATATTTATATTATTATGTTTTTCTTTATTACAAAGAGTAGAACAAAATGAAATAAAGTTATGGGGATATGAAGTTGATAAAATGAAAAATTTTGTAAAACGTTGGAATGAACATAAAATAGGATTAAGTTTAAAAAAGTTGTTCGGTTATAATCATCATGGTATTGGGATGCTTGATATAAATGGTAGAGTATGGTGGTATAGTTTTTTAAAACAAAAGATGTATCATCATGATGAATATATTTTATTAGCAGAAAACATCAAACAAGTAGATTTTTGTCAAAATTTGGAACGCGTTTTTCTTTTATCAAGTAATGTTTAGTATAACTATAATAAAATACCTACGGAAAAAAAAAAGAAAGATATGATTATTATTAATTATATATATATATATATATACAATAATAATAACAATAGATGAAGGAACTGTAACAACATATAATATAACGAAAAATAAATATAAAAAGAAACATATGTTGGAACTTCCTAGAGTATTTGAAATGGCAATGTCGGTGAATCATGTATTATTTGTTGTTGAAGGATCACCCTGTATATATGCATTAGGGAATAATAATTATTCACAATTGGGTTTAGATCCTTATCGCCATAGATTCCTTGATGATCCTAAACCTATTGATTTTTTTGATGGTTTGTGTTATTTAAATCAAAATAATTATAATGCTCATTCTATATCAGTAGCTTGTGGTCCATTTCATTCAGCAGTTATTATAAATCAAGATTTATATACTTTTGGTTGGAAAAATCCAGGTTTACTTGCTTGGGAGGAAGAAATTGAAGATGAAGAAGATGATACTATTATTAATCTTGCATGTTTTAAAACATTTAATAATCAAACGATTGAAGTCCCAATAATTAAAGTTGCTTGTGGTTCTACTCATACTGTAGCAATAGATGGTAAATCGTATATGTTCCACTTCTAATAACACATAATAATAATATCCTTTTTTATTTATTTATTTCATTTTCATATAGATAATAAGGATGTTTGGATATGTGGTCAAAGTAAGATTGATGAAGGATAGTAATAAAATAGTATAAATATATTATTAATCATTATATAATTATTAGATAAGTATTTTCAATTAGGAATTGATGATGAAAACAAAGTGTCTCTACATTTTGAAAAATGTTCCCAAGTAAAAAATGCAATTGATTGTGCAGCTGCTCCATGGTCGACTTTAATTATTGAAGATACCGAAGCTAAATAATATATATATCATTGAATTTAAGCATATTTTATCTTAAAATAAAAATCTACCACTGTAAATATGTATAATGATTTTATATTTACATATTAAAAAGAACATAAAAACCGCTTATTATTAATAATATAAAAAAAATAAGTATTATTCTTTGAAAAACTATTGAATATACTACACTAAATTAAATGTTCAACATTTTTAATAATTAAAGGATTGATTCAAGTTGAAGTTAGGTGTGCATATGTGTTTATTTGAATCTTTGAATATTTAAGAGGTAAAAAGATTCATTCCGCTTTTATTTTTCAAAGAGATAGTTTTTATAATGAATAATAAAAATATTCTAATAATAACAATGATAATACATCACAAAATAATAAAAACAAAAAAAAAAAAAAAGAGGAGAACAGAAAAAGAGAGAGAAAAAGGAAAAAAGTAGCCATTCGTAAGTGAAAAATTAACTGAGTTTTAAAAATTGCCTTTATGCATATATAAATTGGCTGATCACCTTTAACATATAATTATTTATACTTCTTTTAAATACTGTTCTAATACTTACTATACTATACCATTATTTTCATTATAAAAATCAAAAATGAAGTAAAACCCCATTACTTATATGATTTTAAAAAGGTAGTTTTCTTTTCTCTTTTCCTACTTTATATAAGTTGTACATAAGAGTTGATCCTAGTTCTTTTAATAATAATTACACTTACGCGATGGTATTAAATATACTCTTGATAGTGAAAATATATATTATTCCTACAAAAGGGTCATTTTATTTATTTTTACTCTAAAAAGGACATTTATTATTTAATAATGTTGTTTAATAAAACTACATTTTCAAATTAGTCTACTATTTTCATTTTTTATTTTATTTATTTATTTTGCTTATATAATTGCTATAATTTATTTTAAAATAAAATAAAAAATTTAGCTAATTAAAAGAAGTGAGAGAGTGGGGAATATAATATATAATAGTGAGTAAAAGTTTATTATACATTAAGCTTTTTTTTTTTTTCATTATTTATTATTTCTTTATAAATACTTTTATATATATGTATGTATATATATATTATGTTAGAAAAAAAGAAAATAAAATAAATACAATCTAGAATTACTTTTTTATAAATATATAAAACAATAAATAATAATAACAACGATACCAATATAATAATAGATAAAAAAAAAATCTATTCTTATTTTTTTACAGGCCCATTTTTTAATAAATTAATAATGCGATTCATTAATACTGAATGATCTTCTAATAATTCGTCTGATGATTTATGATGTTGTTGATCATTCACAAAAGCCGAAGTTGATAAGGGTGATTTATTATTATTATTATTATTACTATTATTATTGTGGTTGTTTTTATTGGTATTATTGGTATTAAATTGGTGATTATTATTATTTATATAGTTAGTTGAACGTCTACGTTTTAATCGTCTAAGATCTTGATCTATTAAAAAGGAATGTAAATCGTTTATATTATTAAATGGAACAGGTGAAAAAAGTTCATCTAAAGAAATGGATGACCAAGGATGAGGTGATTTATCATTATTATTATTTAATAAAGGTGATGTTGGTAAAGACGATGTTGGAGAAGTAATAGATGGTAAAGATGATGATAAACTATCCTTTTTTGTTTTTGATGATGACGAAGATGAAGATGATGATGATGATGATGATGATGATGTAGGTGAATGATATAATGAAAGAATAACATGAGGTTTTCCTTGATCATCAATATAAGCTTCTTTTACATTAAATTTATGTACAATATGACGATTTCCAGATTTCCTTAAACCAACAGCAGAAGATTTTGGAAGAAAAGCAACAATTCCACCAATACCTACAGCATAACCACTCTTTAAAACATTCAAAATTCTACCTGATACTACAATATCATTATCATTACTATCCATCATAGATTTTGAACTATAAATAGGGCCTTTAATACGATGAGGTTCAGGACGAAAAGTAATATTTAAATAATCATATACTTGTTCACGTGTGATTTTTTTTGTTTTTAAAGCATTATGTAAGTTTTCAACAACTTCAGGGGTTATTGCTGTTGTAAGAAAATGTTGAAATTCACGTTTTGATATATTAGCAAGGTTATAATATTCACCACTACTATCATATTGCTGTTGTTCCTTTTGTTGCTGTTGTTGTTGTTTAGGTGTAATGTAGCCTTGAAAATTTTCTTTCCAACGTTCTATAAATAAAACTTCACTTTCACCAGAAGTCCAAGGTGTTTGATGTTCTAAACTATCCAACTGCCCAATAGTAACATAAGGTGTACGAATGACAGATGGCAAGTTTCGTTTTAAACCCCAATCCCCTTGTTGTTTAAATTGTTTTGGTGTTGTATATACTTGACTTAAACGTCGATCATAGGTGGCTATTTTTGAATGGCGAAGCAAATTCGCAAATGATTTTTCCATAACTTTATCTTATTAATAAGTATAATTATATAACTGAATAATAATAATAATAATAATAATAATATATTATATAAATATATATTTTTTGTTGGACAAAATAGAAAAGATAAAAAAGGTAAACAAAAAGACCACTATTTTTTTTTTTCAACATCACCTTAAATTTTTTGATAATTTAAACTCCGAAAAGAGCATTTTCTTCATGGTTGAAATAAAAAAAGAAATTGTATAATCAAATGAAATAATAGTAAAAATAAAGAATAGAAATAAAATATAAAACATAATAAAATAAAAAAAAATTATAATAGAATTTATTATTATCATTACATATTTTGATTATTTTTCGTTCTTCTTTAAAAGAAATAAAAAGTAAAGTTCATAAAAATTGATTACATATAAAAAGAAACAAAGCCACCAGTTTTTTTAAAATAAGGCTTGAGCGTACCTATAAAAGGTAGCCAACCCTACCTATTTATTTTTATATTTTTTAGCATGATTTTTATATAATTATTATCATCATCAATTACTATTTTAATGAATTAATAAATTATTGTTTCTTGGCAATAAATAATAATAATAATAATAATAATAATAATAATAATAAAAAAGAAGAAGAAAATACTTAAATGTAAGTTAATTTCATTAAAAATAAGCATATAAAAATTACTATAATTAATTTTTTAAAAAGAAGGTAAAAGAGTTTATATTTTAAAAAAATAAAATAGAAAAAGCAGAACAGATTCATATGCCTTAACTTTTTCCATGGAACTGAAAATCTCACGTTTTTTTAATAGAAATTATCAATTTTCCTTTTTAAACATTCCACTTAATTTGGTATAAACTGTTTTATAAACGTATATTTCGCCACAAAATTTATATAAAAATAACATAGTAAATAAAATAAATAAATAAAATGAATAAAAAGAAGCGCTGACTTTATCTCTTTTTTTTTTTCGTTAAAGTAGAAAAATAAATAATAAAGGAGGTTTATTATAAATATAAGTATAAATTAATTTTTTTAGCGTCTTAATAATAATAAAAAAAAGTACAGAAATAAGTAATAGACTTTAAGATTTTCTTATGACATTAACAAAAGGTCCTATTATAAGAAATTTTTCATCTAATTATTTATTTTTCTTGTATCACCATCTTTAAAAATAAACAGTATTACCAAAGTAAGGATAATTTTGTAATTGGTTCCTAGAAAATTTTATTTTTTTTGAGTAAAAATGAGTATATTAAGTTTTGGTTATAAGAAAAAATGAGTAAAAATTAACAAATAAAAGAAAATAAAAATAATAAAAAAAGAAAAAAAATTTACAAAGAATTGAAAGAGTGTTTAGATAGTTATCTGCAAATAAGTAATAAAAGTTAATGTATACATATTAAGTTAAATAAATAAATATTAAAAAAAAAAAAAGAGAGTGGGGGTGGAGATTTATATAAAAAAAAAGGGAGTATATAAAAAGATTATTGCTTATGTTTATCCACCTTTTCATTCCATTCACCTTCCCATTTAGATTCTTTAATAGTATTAATAGAATGATGAGTTGAAGATAATTTACGACTATGTCTACCATTAATAGATGAAATAGATGATACGGACGAAATGGATGAAATGGATGATCTTCTACCAATATAAGTATGAGAATTGGATGGTGAAGGTTGGTGATGAATGATTTCTTGAGGTTGAGATTTATTTAATAAAGTGGTCATTTCTGGGGTATCTAAATCTATAAAATAATAATAATAATAATAATATACTTATTTAGTTATATGTTTACATATATTATTTGTTTTTGTTATTGTTTTTATTTTTATTTTTTTTATTTTCATATATGTATAAGTGCTTATTATTATGTACCTTTATTATGTAACTATAATCATATAAAATAAGAATTAATTTAAATAAAAAAAAAGTTAGTATATTAAAATTAGTTTAATTTTTTTTTTTTTTTTAATTAAAAAAACTTACAGGTAAACTATCTTCTTTGCCAAATAATTTATATTTATAACCTTGTATGGATTTATTCTAAATATATAAATAAATAAATAAATAAAAATACCAGTTTAAGGAAAAGTATTCTTTATGCATAATTGTTATTTGTTATTTGTTTTGATATTACTATGTTTAGTTACCTTATATAAAAGAACTAATAACACTAAAACGCCAAAGAGTATCATTTTAGAACTGGATGGATGAACAATACTATCATCTTCAGAAATGGATGCATCTTCATTATTTTCCATAGAATATTCTTGTTGTTTTTGTTGTTGTTGTTCAATCAATAAATCTAATTGTTCATCAGTAACATGATCAGGATGATCTTCATCTTCGGCATCATCTTGAGAGTCAGCATAAAGAACATCATTTACATTAGTAAGTAATTGATCAATATTATCATTATCATTAGTAATAGTAATATGATCATCATCATGATGATGATGATTTTCAACAAGTTCATCATTAATATTAATAGAATCACCATTGTTATCTACTTGACTAAATAAGGAATCTTGTTGTTGTTCTAGTATAGTAACTTCTTCTTCTTCTTCTTCTTCTTCTACTGTGGTTGTAGTTGTTGTAGTTGTTGTAGTTGTAGTTGATTCCAAGTTTTGTTGAATAATTTCTTCATTATATTGCATTTCTTCTTCATCATCATCTTGATTATAATATTGTTGATCTTCATCATCTTGATAGTCCCAGTCCATAGGAGAATCCTTTTGACTTGATTCAAATAATAGTTGATCTAAATCAATAGATTCATTATTTTTAAAATCTAAAGGTTCTTCGTCATCTTCATATAATAAAGTGGGCTGATTATTATCATTCTTGAAACCATCTTCATTATCATCTATTTCTTCACTATCATCTTCTTCATCATATTCTACAAGTTCTTCACTTAAATCTTCACCTAATTCTTGATTATTTTTATTATGATGAAGTAATCCAAAAAGTGCATTATCTAAAGATTCATCATCTGATGTTGTAGCTGTTGTATCAGTGATTGTTTCATCATCATCGAAAAACATATTTTTATTTTGTTCTTCTTGTTCATCATCTTCATCATCTTCTTCATCGTCTTCATCATCGCCATCATCATTAATTAATTCTATATCTAATATAGTATCTTCATATATAACTGTATTAATATTTTTAATTTCATTATTGGTTAAAATATCTGTTGAATAAACATCTTTAGTAATTTTATCAATAATAAGTTCACTACTTGCTACTTTTAAAAGTAGTTGAAGGATTATTAATGATATGATTCTTTGGTATTTTGGTATCATATTGGTAAATTCTAGATTTATATTTATATTTATATTTATATTTATATTTAAATATATATATATATATATTATTTTTATCTATTTAGTTGTTTATGACTAAAAAGAAAAAGAAAAAAGTATTTAAAACGGTGGGAAAAAATTATAAAAGTGAAAAAGAAATGTTAAAAAGAAAAAATGAAAAATTGTATTCCAGTTAATTATATATATATTCTATTTTGTTTTAAACTCCGTTATTTTTTTTATTTTATTTTATTTTTTTTTGATTACTCCTTTTAGAGCTAAAAAAAATATTTGAGAATTTTAACTTATATTTACCATTATTACTACTTAGCAAAAAAAAAAAAAATGCCAACCAACCAAAAAAAGGGGAACTAAACAAAGTTTTTGACATATTTAACAGTAACAAATAATTTTTAATTCAAATTTTTCATATTAGAGTTTCTTTTCATATTTTTCATTTTTTTATTTTTCTCTAACATATTATAAAAACTATATAACATAAAACAAAAAAAAAAAAGATTTTCTTTTTTAGAGTGGGGGGTTAGAATAAAGGAAAAAAACGGAAGGAGAAAGGACTCGAAAAAAAAAAAAGATAGTAAGGAGGAAAACAAAAAAAGTAAAATGATTATAATATAATAAGAAAAAAAAATAGTAATAAAATCAGAAAATATTTATATTTAGTAAATTGATATGAGGTGTATCTAATAGTAGTATATAATAATAATAACAACAATAATATATAATATATATATATGAAAAAAAAAAAAATTAATAGTATATATATTCTCTAAAGTTTAGATTTTTTTGTAAGTGGATCCTCACCCGAGCGTATTCATTTGGCTTCTTCTTGAGCTTCTTCTAATTCACTGAGATAACGTTCAGCATCTAAAGCAGCCATACAACCAGAACCAGCACTAGTGACGGCTTGACGATAACGTTTATCTTGAACATCACCAGCAGCGAATAAACCTTCAACATTAGTACAAGCAGAACCAGGAATAGTTTTAATATAACCTTCATTATCAAGTTCAACAACACCTTTTACTAAGTTAGAAGCGGGTTCATGACCAATAGCATAGAAAAGACCATTAGCTTCAATTTTGGATATTTCACCAGTAACATTATTTTTAAGATTAAGATGGGTTAAAAGACCGTTTTCACCAAGACATTCAGTAGCTGAAGTATTGAATTTAACAGTAACTTTAGGATGTTTGAGTAAACGAGAAGCCATTACTTTAGAAGCACGAAGAACATCACGACGAACAAGTACAGTAACGTGAGATCCATCTATTATTATTATTTTTTAAAAAAAAGATAATCATAGTAATGATATTAGTAAATGAATAATAATAATAAAAAAGTAGTACACATTTTTCATATTACTTTTCTCCTTTTCTTTTCTTCTTCATTTCTTTTTCATATAATCTTTCTTTCTTTTATTCTTTTTTTTTTTTTTCCTACCCCTTCTCTTTTATTTAAAAGAAAATTCCAATCACTTTTAACTTTATCTCCACATTTTACTACTTTTATTATCACTCTCACTTTTTCATTTTTTTTTTCTTTTTAATAATAAAAAGACTCTCCCCCACCTCCTATAAATATATATATATATATATATATATATATATTAATTTTAAAATCTTAATTATTTTTTTTAATATACATTACATTTAGTAAGGTAAATAGCTTCTTCAGCAGCAGAATCACCACCACCAATAACAACTAAAGGTTTATTTCTAAAGATAGGAACAGCACCATCACAGACAGCACAAGCGGAAATACCATTTTGCCAATAAGTTTCTTCACCAGGTAAACCCATACGTTTAGCAGAAGCACCAGTGGCAATGATGACAGCATCAGCAGTATCGGTGGGTTCAGCATTATCTTCATAACCTTCACGCCAGAGTTTGAAAGGTCTTTCCTTAGTATCTAACTTGCTGATAGTTTCAGTTTCAATAACAGTACCAAAACGTTCGGATTGAGCACGCATTTTTTCCATAAGTTCACCACCCATAACACCTTCAGGGAAACCTGGGAAGTTTTCAACATCAGTAGTGGTGGTTAATTGACCTCCAGGAGCAAAACCATTAGCCATCATACCTTCAAACATGATGGGGTTTAAATTGGCACGAGCTAAATAGATAGCGGCAGTATGACCTATTATTATTATTTATAATAATAATAATTTATTATTAGTAATAAGTTATATGCATACAGGTATAATATTTCTCTTTTTTTTTTTATTCATATTAATAATAGAAATAAGAAAAAAATGATCAAATAATAATATTTACAACCCCAGTATGATTATTAAGAGTTATTATTTGTTTTTCCTTTTCCATTATTATTATTATTATTATTTATAATATACTATATATCTATATATATTTACCAGCTGGTCCAGATCCAATAACAGCAACTTTATGATGATTAGGGGCCATTTTTAAGATAGTAGAATGAATCAAACGACGAGAAAAATTTAAAGAAGGTGAAAAAGAAGAAGAAGAACGTGATAAAAGAGAAAAAAACATTTCAAAATAAAAATGAAATGAGTTTTTAAAGTTATATAGATAGGATTATAAAATTATAAGAAAAAAAAAATATACTTAAATCATAATCCAATAAAAAACTTTCTTACTAAAAATTCAAACGCCAATAAAAAGCGTTTCTGTGTTTGAAAAGGAAAACGCAATTATATCATTTCTTTCTTCTTCTATATGTTTCTTTTTTAAATATATTATAAAGCATATAAATTATAAATATAAATATTATATTTTTATTTTTTTTAATTATTTGACTCTTATATTAATTAATAATAATATTATTTTTTTCAAGCTTAAAAAGTTATTGAATTAATATAAGTAAAAAAAAAAAAAAAATAGAATTCTGGGGTTCACCAACCATATATGTATTTATTATTAAGCTTTAAGCTGATTCGATGATCGGGTTTTATGATTTTTATATATATATTTATACATATTAAAACTTTATCATATGACTAGTAGCATTTTATAAGGGTCTTTTTATTAAATTGAAAGAAAAAAAGCATATGTATAAAAAAAAAGGAGTTCATATATATGATATACATGAATTCATTCTTAACTTTATTGTATATATCACATAATCAAACAATTTAACACCCATTCAATTGTATTTTTTTTTAAAATTGTTAAATGTGTATACTTTAATGTATAAAAGAAAAATTAAAAGGATCATAAAAAAAAAAATCATTATTTTTAAATACTAATAATAACAATAATAACAATATTCTAAAAAAAAAAATATAGTAAAGAATTTTTTTTTTACCGAACATCATTATCTAATAAAAATGTAAGCATTCATTCCTCCTTCATTCTTATTTATATACTGGATATTTCTTTAAAGGCACAGTTGTAATGTTTAATGGGTATGCGTTAATTAAATAATAATTTTTTAAGACTTTTTATATTATTTAGGTAAAGATATAATTAAAACTACGATCTAATACTAATATTTGATCTGATAATAAAAAAAAAAAAAGAAATCCTGGTTCTTTAGTATGAACTTTTTATAATTGTAGTAGTACTTTCTATTGGTAAAATTTTAGTTTATTTTTAGCAGATCTGAAACTTTGGATAAATGGGAAATGAAATCAGATCAGCTTTATTTTTTTGGTGCATAGGTAAAATCTTTTTTTTTATTAAAAAATTTTTTTGGTGTTATATAAAAATAAAAATGGATGTAATGAGATTAATAAATAAATATATATTGAAAGAAAAATAAAGAAAATGAAATAAAAAAATTATGAAGTATATATATATAGTAAACAAAAAAAAAGAATATATATAAAGATATATGAAAATAATAAGTAGTAAATAAATAAATAACAAAAAAAAAAGAAAGAAAGTAATAGCTTTGTTTTGTTTCTTTTTTTCTTTCTTTTTTTCTTTCTTTTTTTTTTACATAATGGTACAATCATCTTGAGAACCTTTCTTTTTAGAAGACTTTTCGGAAGGTTTACCTTGTAATCTTTGAATAGCGCGTTTATCACCATGTTCAGCAGCTTTTTTATACCAAACCATAGCCTCTTCTAAATTTTTAGGAATACCAATACCTACTTCAGTGAAATAACCGACAGCATATTCCGCTTTTGGTAAACCTTTTTCAGCAGCTCTTTTAGCCCATATATAAGCATCAGCATCAGATTGAGGTAACACATTAGGAGAACCCACTAAATACCAAGCAGTAAGAGAAAAACAAGCTTCACGATGACCTTGTTGAGCAGCAATGGTATAATAATGAATAGATAAAGCTGGGTCTTGTTGACATTCTAATTTTCCATATTCATAACATTCCCCTAATCTAAAAGCAGAAGGGGCATAGCCTAAATCAGCTGCCTGTCCATATAAAGTCACTGCATAACTTAAATCCACAAATACCACATTGTCAATCCCACGTTCATGTAATAAAGCTAATTCATGAATGGCTTGAGGGTACTCTACTGTAGCTGCTTCTGCTGCTCTTTTTAACCATTTCACTCCATCTCTTGCATTCTTTGATATACCTAATTCTCCATTGATTTCTGCTACACCTAATCTATACATGGCTCCTGGATGATTTAATGCGGCCGATTTCCTATAATAGGTATAGTTAGTTTCATTTTATTATTATATATCCTTATAATTATTTATTTATATATAAATTAGTGTATTTTTTAATAACTATATAATACCTATAAAATTGAACAGCTTTTGAACTATCTTTACGAGTACCCAATGCATCTTCATAACACTTGGCGGTTCTAAATATAAATACAATGGCCATAATAAAAAAATGTATTAACTTGTCAATATCATGTATTCTGTTTTTTTTTTTTTTTTTTTTTTTTTTTCCTTGGCTTATCTTTTCTTTCCTTTTTTTCTTTTTTCTTTTTAATAATAATACCTAAAAGCAGCATCAGGATGATGATGTTTAGAAGCTTGAACAAATAAAGGAAAAGCTTTATCAAATTCATTTTTATTTTTTTTACTTAAAAGACCAGAAGCATAAAGATTCCCTAAATAATATTGAGATTCGGCATGACCACGAGCAGATAATTGTTTTAATAATTTTTCAGCTTCTGCCAAATATTCCCAACGAGTTTCATCATCATCAGTAATAGGTTTAGCAGCTTCTACCATAAAAATGGCAAAATCGCATTGAATATCTGGATTTTTTGTCTTTTTAGCATTTTCTCTATACATATTAATGGATTGGGTATAAGATAATAAAGAAGCTTTATTGCCTGGTCTTAAATGAGAATGATCTAATAATTGGTCTCCACCATATGACAAATTAATAGAACTTGCTCTTGTACCAGGTGGGGATTGTGAAGAAGGTGTTGAAGAAGTTCTTGGATTATAACTACTATTTCTATTATTATTATTATTATTATTATTATAATTATTATTTACTGATAAAGAAGCTGAAGAATCGTTATTATTCATGGCAAAATATGAAGAAGTATTACTATTTAAAGTTTTCATTGGAGGAGGAGGTGTTGGTGTTGAAGAAGAATATGGCTGAGATGGTAAACTCTTATTCATATTATTATTATTATTTGGTAAAGGTGTATTTGGTGGTTGTTGCACCTGATGTTTTGGTATAGGTGGTGGTTTTGAAATATCATTTTTAATAGGTAGCGCTGGTGCGGTATTTACATCGTGTTGTGCTTCCATCATATTATATAATTAGAATATGTTGATTTTAAAATAAAAATAAACAAAAGAAAAAGAAAAAAAAAAAAAAAAGAGAGACAGAGAAAAAGTGAAAGTGAAAGAAAGATAGGAAGAAAGAAAAGAAAAAAAAAAAAAAAACGAAATTAATGAGAAAGAGAAAATGAAAGGAAAAAAGAATAAAAATAGGAGAATGAATATATAAATAATATATAAATTTTTTTTTACCAGCCAATCACATAAACTAAAATTAGAATAAGATATAAAAAAAAAGAGAATGGTAATCTGAATAAAAAGAAATTTATTATTATTTACCTATAAATAATAATAGTACATTTATATATAAAAATAAATATATAGGTTTATTTATATATAAACATATATATATAGTATATACTTATATTTTTATAATACTTAAATACACTTCTTTTTCTTTAAATAAGTAAATAAATTCCTATCAAAAAACGTTTCCCCTTGATTTTTTTTCTTTTTTAGTTTTTTCTATTCTCCAAAACTTTATAAAAGTGATAGATATACAAATAATCAGGTTCATTTTTTTTTTTAATTAGGATCAAACAAAGGAGTTTGAAATTGACATTGTCGTTTTTTAAAAACTTCATGGTTCTTTTTTTGAAATTCTACTGGCTGATTTCAATCAATAGTTGCTTTTTTTGGAACCTTAGTTATTATTTTAATAAAAAGTAGATGGATCAAAAAAATAAATTCTTTTTTTCTTTTTCTTTTTTCTTTTTTTACTTGATTTTTTATAATTTAGTTATTGATGATATGTATTTGCTTTACTATTAAAGAAATAAGAAGAAAAAAAAATCGAGATTAAATTAAAAAGAAATTAATCAATTTAAAATCTTTCTTCTCTTTTTCTCATTTTTTATTCATTTCTTTTTTTTTTTATGTACATAAAAATATCATAAGATTCCAAAGTAAAAATATGCAAAAAGATAAAATGAAAAGGGAAAAACCATTAATTTGATAGATTTTAAAAAAGGTTGAACCCCATAAAAGTGCATTTTTATCCGTTTCGGCGCAAAAAAAAAGCGATAAATATTTTTCATTATTTGATTTTTTTTTTATATTCTAAATTTGGTGGGTACTCGTGTTTTTACTTCAAAAGGGTGTTAAAAAGATTAACCAGACGAAACCAAAAAAAAAAAAATTATACATCGTTAGAACTATTTACCATTTTTTACCGTTCAGTGTAATTAAATGATAAATAATAATAGTAATAATAATGGCGATAATAATAGTGGTAATAATAGTAATAAAATAATAAGAGGCGGGTAAATAATGTATTTTTTTATGTAATATATATATATATATATATAAAATAAGATAAGAATGGTGGATCTTTATATAAATAATAAATCATTATATAAAAATAAATGTTTTACCTTATTTTAACTATTTTTCATCTATTCGTTTTGTTTTTATTTGCTTTGATTATAAATTTAAAAGAAAAAATAAAAGAGGCGGAGACTTAAAAAGAACTATATCGGTTCAAAATGAGTTAAATTTTTCCCGGATATGAAAAAAGAAAAACATCGTGTTTACAAATCAATAAATTGCTTTATAATATATTTGGATTATTAAACGTCATTCTATTATAAATGATTAACAAAAAAAGAATATAATCTATTATCTCCTTTTTTTTTTTTTTTTTAGATATGACAAAAATATTATTTCTTATTGTATAATATTATATTTATAATATGGAAAAAAAAAAATAAAAGTAAAGGTGCTTTTTTTTTTGAATCATAAAAAAAAAAAAATAATTGACCTTTTTAAATTTGCCAAGTACAAAATAATAAAGGATAAGTGGATTAACCGAAATTAGATCAGTAATGACTTTTTATTGGATGGAATTATCAACGTCCGAAGTTATCAGTTAAAGGAGGGATAATATTATTTGATTTCTATCCGAATTTTATTTATTTAACTACTAAGGTTTTAGAAACATGGAAAAAGTATTTGAAGAATCAAGGTAGAATTTATATAAATTTAATTTTTTTTGTTTACTCTCTTTTTCTTCTTCTTCTTCTTCTTCTTTTCTCTATTTATTTATTTTTTTTTTCTTTTTTTTCTACTTTCCTTTTTCTGATTACTTTTTATTATTATTATTATTTATTTACTTTTAAGAGCTTTTATATTTATTTAAAGAAAAATGTAAGTAAATGATTATTAATATATAAATATATCAATACAAATACAAATATATATATAAAGAAAAAAAGAATAAAAAGGAAGAGTAAGAAAAAATCGGCGATCATAAAAAAAAATCAATATATTTTGATCTATAAAAATAATATGCCATCAATTATTAAAAAATTAAAAAAGAAAAAAAAGAAATGCATACACACATTACATATATAAATAAATATATATATAGATATACACAAATATATATAAATACATTATGATGACATTAGAGATCAAAGATCATATTTACTCTTCCTTTTTAGCTTTAATAAAAATTAAAACCCAGAAAGATGGAACATATAAAAATATACTAAATACAAAAATAAAATTGGTCTTATTTATTTCCCTCTTTTTTTTTTTTTTTTATTACTTTTTTACTTTCTAGTTTTCTTTTTTTTTCAGCATATCATCAATTTTATAACAACATTTATATATATATATATATACATATCCATAAATGAATACAATGGCATCATATTCTTTACCCAGTTTATATGAAGTAGTAAAACCAGAAAACTATTATCACAATAGTAGTAGCAGCGCCTTTCATCGAGTAGGGTCTCCTCCTGAATTGTTACACGACAGTGAAGATGATGGTGATTCACTTTCAACTTCCTTTTCTTCACAACATCACGATTTATTTGAAGATCAATATCACCCAAGACGTAAATCAGTTCCTCATAAATCACCATCAATAATTCATGATGCTTTCCAAGCAAGTGCTATTGACAAGAGTGTTGTATTTCAATGGGATACCACTTTACCACCCATTTTATCTCCATCAGAAAAACAACAACAACAACAACAAATTCATCAGGATCATCATCAACATAAAGCTACTATTATTAAACCAAAAGTGATCTGTGGTGAATCTTTATTATCTGCTTTACGTCATCGAGTAGCTTTAGCAAGACAACAAGATTTACCTATTAAAAAAAGAATCATTCATATGCCTAGACGTCAATTAACTGCCACTTGTATTGCATTACCAAATCATCATCAACAAGGTATTACAAAACATAAATTATCTATTCCCGTTATCAATTCATCTTCATCTTCTTCATCAAATAATCATCATTTATCAAATGATCTTCCAATGAAAAACAATATTTCTATCAATTCATTAACTGATCCTTTACCCACTTCATCATCAAATCAATTAGCATCATCTTCATCTTCATCATCAAATTATATTCATTCTACATCATCATCTTCATCAACAATCACTGCACCTATAACTGTGATTAAACAACGTGGTAGAAAACCTTTATCAGCTTCATCTAATAATAACAATAATAATACAACTGCACCAGTTCGTCATGCATCTTCTGGTAGACCTTCTAGAGTAAAAGGTCCCTGTCAAGCATGTCAAGAAACAGCTGATGGTTGTATGCGTAAAGCTTTTGATTGGCCATTTCCTACAAATCAAGCTTTTAACGATAAAGGAAAACCTTTTGTTTATCTTTGTAATAAGTGCGGTTTAAGGTAATAAAAATAAAAATAAAAATAAAAACAAACAAACAAATAACAAACCAAATAAAATATAAAATTCAAATAAATAAATAAATTATCATACAATATATACTCATTTATTATTATTATTATTTGTTATTTTAGATTTAATAAAAGTGGTGGATGTGTTTGTAGACATTGTCGTTGGGTCTTTTGTAAAGAAGAAAAACGTAAAGCCATGCAATATATCGAACAAATGAGAAGAAATCGACCTGATGGATATGTTGATCCTGAAGAAGAAATCGAAAATTTTGTTTGTACTCCTAAATATTGGTCATGTGGCCGTCGTTGGAAAGTCGGATGGGTCCTAAATAGTGGCAATGGACGCCATGATTCTTCTGATGATGATGATGCTGATACCTCTTCTTCTTACCCTACTTCTCCTTCTCTTTAAAAATATATATTTATATATTTATATATATTTTGTAGTATATAGAATTTTTATTTTTTATTTTTAAATTGTGTTTTGGGTTGTAAATTAGTTGATTTATTATTATTATTTTTTTTCATTTGTATGATATTTTTTTTATTATTGTTTTATTTCTCAACTATGCTCTTTTTTTTTTTCTCTTTTTTAAATGTATATATGATTTTCTTTTATTCTTTGAAAATAAAAATATAAGCTAAGATAATATGTTTTTTTTTAATTTTTATTTTTACAGGTTTTTTATTATAAACTAAGTATACATAATACCTGTTACTCGATCACGTAACATTGAATGAAATATTATTACCTCGTGATATAATGTTATGTAACATGAGTTAATGTATATAGTAAAGGTTATATACTTTTTCCCTGTTTTATAATTGGAATTGGCTTATTTTTTTTCCTTTGACCCAAAATAAGTAACTTGGTTTAATTATTTTACTACATAAATCTCTCATTACTTTCTTATTACAAAGTAACTATTTTTATTTATTTATTATTTATTTATTTACTTATTATTATTTCCCAGCTTTGAAACCTATCATGATTATATGTATGTATCTTTATTTAGTTTCATTTTTTGATGCTAAAAAAAAATCATTACTAATGATGTAAGTTCATAAAACTTATCGGAAAGCGGAGATAATTGATGTTTTTCAAAAATAATAATAATTTTTTTTCCAGGGCTTAACCAATTTTGTCATCCTAAATGTTTTACATTAAATAATATTCTATGTATGTTTATTGTGTATTATACTGATTTTCCAAGGATCGTGAAGTTAGGAAAAAAGGATTCAGTTGCATATTTTTTTAATACTTGTTTTGATTTTTTTCTTGCATTAAATTTTTTAGTGATCAGTATAAATATTAAATTAATAGTAAACTAGATATGTGTTTTATTTAAATAATCACCTAATGTAGGATGCATTTTTTTTTCTGACGCAAACTTGTTCAATAAGATTTTAATACTTTAGTATACAATGAGAATCATATGCATTTGGAACCTCTTATATATATACACATATGTATATGTGATTTTTTTCAAGGAACTCTCTTTTGGATTCGAACAATATTCATGATTCATCCATTTTTTTTAGATATTCAAAATATATATATATATATATAATGATCTGTTGCAGTGACACTCGGTGTATAATTAACTAAAATAGAAATTAACTACAATGTGTAGTTCACATAACTTCGAAATAATGAGGATTATAAATATAAAGGTACAGGTACGAAAGAAATTTTTTAATGATATGAAAAATATATGTGATGACTTATTTGATGGAAAAATAAAATAAAATTAATCTCATATGTAATGTATTATGTACGTATAGCAATAGAAAAATATATATATATCCAGAGATAATCTTTTTCTGATTTTTTTTTACATTTTTTTTTTTTTCATAAATATACCAAGCCCTTTTTTTTCTTTTTTCCATTCAGAAAAAAATAATATTTAAAACTTACTCCGAGAGTTAAACATATAGGTTGATGAATCATGCTTAGCTCTTTTTTAAAAAAACTGGGCATTAACTTTGTAAAATTAAATATTAAATCCTTTCAGTTTTATTTATCTACGTATGTATATCATATATGTATTTTTCTTTATTGATTGTTTTTACTTTACATAAATCATTATAAATACTTATATGTATTTCTTGTAAGATTCCTAATAATGCTATTTTATCATTGACTATATATATCAATGATGAAGTTTTTTCTTCATTGACAGTTTCAAAAAAAGGCACTGATTGATATTTAACTCCGATTTTTAATTGATTGTTTTCCTTTGACATATTTAATCGATGATGTAGTTTACATTTAATATAAAATATGCACATATATATATTATCGTGTTTATTATTAATTGGATAATTTATATCTAAATCACATAATTTTATGATCTAAAAAAAAGGCTATAATGTATTTATCTGGAAATTAAACCATAATATTAAGGTTCTAAAATTGATTATTTTTTTTTTTAATTATGATTTATTATTATTTTAATGTGAATAAATGTATAAAAATAGAATTTGATCAGCATATGTACTTGGAAAAAAATAAAGGGAAAAATAAAATGTAAAAAGAAAACTATACTTGTTATACATATTAAATTTCTCTCTTTCTCTCTTTTTTTTTATATATAAGATGTAATTAAACCATATAATAAAATATGTTTATCGATATCTATATTTATATATACTTTTGATCAAAATGTTTAATTGACTCGTATTGGTATATAAAGAGGAGTATATTTACTATTTTTACGATTTTATGGTTTTTTTTTCTTGTCATGTGGTATAAAAGGGGAAACAATTATTTAAATAAACCAATGAATTTCTGCGGAATAAATGGGAAAATCTAGATTAAAAAAATATCTATTACGGATGCGCGCCGAACTATTTTATTTAAACCATAGATGCTTCATTATTATTAACATTTATTAATTATATCATAAAAAGAAGAAGAAATTTATAAAATGCGCCGAATATTTTAAATAGTAGTAGCTTTGTTATTATTTTGATTATTATATAATAAAAATGGTTTTTTGCTTAAAAAAAGTTAAAAATTATATGTGTATATTGTATATGTTTTATATAATGATGATTATTTATTTATTTATTTGTTTTTTTTTTTGCCAACAACATAAATAGTAGTTGGTGATTGAACATTAAATATTTTAACCAATTTATGAGAATTTTGATCTACGACATCATAATCAGCATCACCTTGAATAGCAATATCAAAACCTTTTGAAAACATTTCACGAGAACAAAGAATATTAGCAGAATTTTTAGAAACAGGATCATTATTATTTTTATCTAATTTTAAAGTATAAGTAGCCTTTTCATGTTGAAAATCTTCTCCAAGATAACGAGCAGTAATATCAGTAGCGGTAGGTGGGAAACCATATTTTTCATGATATTGTTTTACTTTATAAGCACAAGTGGGAATTTGTTGCATGACTGCTTTAACAAGAACAGGTGGTATTGTACCCTTAAAATCAATTTGACTAATATAAGTTAATTTAATTCCTTTATCTGATCTTGCAAATTTCCATCCTGAACAAATAATGTTGGCTCGAACATATCCTTCAACTTGAGGAATCAAATTTTCATCTTCTACAGAAAAAATCCCAAGATAAACTACATCATCACTTACTTCTCTTAATGTTACAGTAGAGAAATCTCTTGGTCTTTTTTAAATGAAATTAAAATTAAAATTAAAATAAATGCATTTTATATAAATATAAGTATAAAAATTAAACTTACTTGACAGGCCAGTTTGGTTTAGATTTTGCATAACAAATATAACTATATCTTGTTCTAATTACTCTAACTTCAGAATCTTCAAATCGACTATCCCCTATAAATTAAATAGATAAAATTCATTTATATAAATATTTTTTTTATGTATATATTTATAATGATCATGTTTGGTTTTTATTATTTTACAAACTCTTCTAGCACTTGGGAAAATGACACAGGTGGATAAATCAATAGGTCGTAAATCTTTAGTATCAGGATATTCACATTCACCACGAACGAGGAGAGGCTCATTTGGATTATCAGGTTTACGAGAATATAACTTAACACCATTCTTTTCACTATTGAGTTGCCACCCTTCTAATGATGATGTATATTTTTTAAATAATGCCATTCCATTATCTATAGTTTGTTGATGATGACTTGCCATGTTATTAACTTATGTATATATAATTATTAAAAGAAAAAAAAAACAATAGTATTATATAAAAAAATGATTAAAATAAATAAACAAAAAAAAAAGAATGAAAAAAAAACTGAAAACTGAATTTATATCAATTTAATAAAAAAAATCAATCAAAATAATGCCGGCAATAGTAATAATAATATAACAAAATAGTAATGATAATTTTATATATAATAAATTAACAATCATATCATATCAGTAATAATTGACAAAAAAGGAGATGAGAAAGAACACAGTATATATATAAATACAAAAGGGAGTTGGGTTAAAATACTCATATTTCGAATTTTATTTAAATTGAAAAAAAAAAAAAATAATAATAATACTAAATAATAAAGTTTTAGATGAACCGATTAAGTAATATATATATATATATATATTTATATATATATGTATTAATATATAGTATGGACAACAAAAATAAAATAAAAAGAAAATAGATAAAATCGCGCCTAAAAAAGAAAAAAGGGGCTTAAGTATAATAATAAAAATCAGTAGGATATCATGAAATAATATATAAAATAAATGAAAAATAGAAACATGTATAGAATAAAAAACAAAGTTAATAAAAAAAGGGATTTAAATATGAGGAGAGAAGAATGGTATGACCAATAAAATATTTGATTATATTAAAAAGGGGATAAGAACGCATAAAAATAAATAATAATAAAAAAAAAACAATAGATATAATTTAAAAAGGTAATTCAAATAAATAATAATAATTATAACAATAGCAACATAAAGTGTTATTAATTTTTTTCTTTATATATATATATAGATATATATAATAGATATTAAATAATTTTAATGCTCATTGTCAATAATAATGGGATGTTGATAAACATCATTGGATTTTTGATTGAAAGGTAAGGCTTCAGTAGAAGAAGGTGTAGTAGGAGAAGCAATGGAATTCCAGAGTCTTGAATAAACGCTAGAACGTTTTGAGGAGGTGGTTGTTGACATGCTATCAGTAGAAGCTCTTGTAGCTGTAGAATCTTCTCTTGCCATTGGAATTGCCCCTCTTGTTATAGTATTTTTTCCATTATTATAGTTATGATTCACGATTAATGAAGTGGGTCTTTTTGTTTGATTGGCTGTGGTAGTGGATAATGGTATATTCATTGTTTCATATTCTACAAGTTTACACTTGCTTTCGGCTAATAATTTTTCTAATTCTCTGCAACGAAGTTCTGTTTCTACATATTTCTTTTGATAATATTCATTTTGTTGTTCATTATTATGATTATGATTATTAAGATATTGATTTTCTTTTTGTTGTTGTTGTTGTTTATATAATACAGAGCCTTCACCAAAGAGGGTTTGATGTGCAGCAAATACTTCTTCAGAAAATGAATCTCTTGGTTTAAGATATTCATGTTTTTCACGCTCTAATTCACGTACATGTTGTTCTAAAGTATTTACTTGTTCTTGCAATTGTAGTTTTTCCATATGCAATTCAGTAGAGGTTTGTTTTGTTGCCATCATACGTTCTGATAAGGTTTCATTGGCTTTTGATATATTTTCAATTTCATCTTGTTGCTCAGTTCGAATCTTTTCTAAAACAGCTAATTGATCAAGATACATTTGTTCTTTATCTTGATATTTTTCTAATTGTTTAGTTAAAGTTTCATTTTGATGACACATGGTTTCGTATTTTTGTCCCATTTCAAAATTGGCTAATTTTAATGCTACTAATTCTTGAGTAACATCATCTAATGTTTTTTCATTTGTTGTATCTACTGCTTGATCATTATTGTTATTCATTTCATTCATTGTAGTTGTTGAAGATAATAAGGTTGATTTTTTAAATAAAACCTCATTTTCTTCTTCTTCATTTTCATCATCGGAAATATCAAAAGATGAATGATTATTATTTTGTAAATTTTCTTCGTTTTGTTGTTGTTTTAATGGTGATGATAAAGCAGAAGCAATTAAGGAACCAAAATCACCAGTTAATTTTAATGAATTAACAAATTGACAAAATTCTTCATCTTGTTCTAAAACTTGTAAACGAGAAGCATTTGCTTTATGAACTAAAGAAGAGAAAGAAGTATCTGCAGAATAGGGAGATGGAGAAATACATAATTCATTTGTAGTAGGGCTTTGTGGTGTAGAAGGGGATGTAGTAGTAGTAGTTGAAGAAAATGAAGAAATGGATGATCTTAAGCGTTGCTTATATTTTTTTAATTTATTAGTTAATAAAGCGTTACGTTCAACTAATTTTTCATTACAAGCAGTATAATCCATAGCATCCATTTTTAATGTCATGACTTGTTCATTTAATTGAGAATGTTCTTTTTGTAATTGAGATAATGCCATGACCAAGTCTTCTATTTGTTGATGTAGGAGAGGAACAGTACGATCCATATGATGTAAAGAAGGAACTGGAGTAGTAGGAGTAGTAGGGGATGTGGGATAAGTATTATTAATAATGTTATTATTATTAGACGTTGTTGATGAGGAAGATTTATTTTCACCCCAAGGAAGCCAAGAATTACGCTTACTCATAGGGGTAGATGTAGCAGTAGGAGATTTAACATTATTATTACTATTACTTCTTTTCCAACCACCAAATCGAAGAGCTAAAAGTTGATGAGCTCTTGTTTTTTCCTGTTCTAATTCTTTATCATGAGTTTCAGCAATATTGTCCATTTTGATTTTAGTAATAGTATTACTTAGAGCCATAGCATCAGCAATGACGGCTTCAGCATCAGATTGATAAGCAACTTCATATAATTTTTTAGAACTAAGATAAATCATTAATTGTTCAAAATCATTAATTTCCAAGAGAATCTCTTCATTTTTTTGCATGATGGCTATAGCTACACGGGTAATGGTTTCAACAGCACCTTCAGCAAAGACAAGATCATAAATTCTCATGACTAAATGAATAGGTAATGAATATGCAAATAATGTTAAATACCATTGGGAGGCATACATAGCTGGATGAATAGAATGTTGGGATAAATGAGCATCAAGGCGAGGACAAAATTGGGATAATAATGTTTGGAATTGATGTAAACGTAAATGCAAACCTTCCATATTTAAAGTAAACATTGTACGCATTTCGTAAGTTTCCATTAATCTATATAGAATTTATAATAAATCAAACAATGTAAGTTATACAATAAAAAATGAATAAATAAATAGATAAATAAAAAATAAATAAATAAATAAACATGTAATGCATATTTATTTATACATGTATATATATTTACCTGACAAATACACAAAAAGCTTGTTTTTCTGGCATCTAAATAAAAGAAAAAAAAAATAACAATTAAGTATATTTATCTTTATTATCATCATTTTGTTATTTTTTTGATAATAATCATATTCTTTTTTATTTATTTATTTATTTGTTTATTTATATTTTTTATTTATTTATATATTATTCTTTTTTTTTTACCGTCATTAATAAAGGACCAACCAAAAATGCAAGTCCTTGACAATAACCAACTTGAACATCATAAATACTATAGCTAGTTAAAATACGTTGCATAGCTTGTTGACCTTGACCACCATCAGATTTAAACATATCTACCATAGGAAAAGTGCGCGATAAATCTCTTTGAATGACACGGGCATAAGGAGAAGGTTCTTGTTCGTTATTATCAGCATTCTCTAATAAATGGTCATATAAAGTTTCTAAACGAGTAGAAGAAGATTGAGCCATGGCTTGCCACATGACACCACGAAGAGGATGAGGAATGCCACCATGACGAAGTTTTGCAGCTAAAAGGTGAGGTAGTTTAGTAACGGCAGTGGGATAATCATCTACTAAACATTGCCAAAAGTCCCAATCTAAGGATTTATCATTAATACTATTATTATTATTGATGCCACCATGATTAATCATATCAGGAGAAGACCATAATCCAACAGATGGTAAAACAGTACTATTATCCGTAATTAATTGTTTTAAAGTATTAAAATCAGCTTGTAATCGATTGGCTTCAATAGAAATGGACTTAGGGTCAGCTTGAAGTAATGCATTTTGTCTTTCCATATGTGATAACAAATATGCTTCAGAATCCTAATTATAATTATTATTTTATATATAGAAAAATAAAAATAAGTTTTAAAACAACTAATTCAAAGAATAGTAATTTATTATTATTATTATTATTATTATTATTATTATTATTATTATTATTATTATTATTTACTTGGGGAGGTAATTTTGCATTTTCTTCTTCTAATTTTTCATATCTATTTTGTTGATCTGAGTTTTTGTTAGCTGGCATTCGATCATTAATATCATTAGCATTTTCATTATTATTATTATTTTTACTATTATCCTGTTGTTCTATTTCTTCAGAAGAAGTAGAAGAAACAAGACAAGGAGTAGAAGAAGTGATTTGAGCATATAATTTTAATTTTTTTGGAGAAACTGGAATTCTACGTCTTTCAGCTAAAGTTAATGTAGAAGTTGATTTTTCTAATTTTTTAGGTAACTTTAAAGAAGAAGAAGAAGAACCAAGTATATTAGTTGTTCCACGTGTTTCTGCAGATTTGGATTGAGTAGGTTGAAGTACTGGTAAAGCTAAATGATTTAAGTTGGCAGCTTGTAAAATTTCATCTACAGAAACGGGTCTATCTACTTGTTGGAGGTGATGAAGTCGTTTAAGTACTTCTGGTGCTAATTGTAAAGGTGATGAGGATGAGGTTTGTTGAATAGTAGTCATGATAATGAAAAGATGACAATTTTAAAAATATTGACAAGTTGAAATATATATATATATATATATTAAAAAGGTATATATATATATATATGTGTGTGTGTGTATATTAACTAACTATATATATACAAAAATAAAAGGTACAAATTTATAATAAAAGAAAAAATAGAAAAAAGAGTTTAAAAATATTAAATAATTCTTCTATTTTCTTTTAATAATAAAAGCTGGCTTATATGAATAAATAAAGAAAGAGAAAAAAAGAGAGATACGTTAAAAAAAAGAAAAATTGAGAGAAAGAAAGAGAAAAAAATAAAATAAATGGTTTGCTTCATTTTTTTTTTTTTGACTTTTGTACTTCGTAGTACAACTCTCTTTGATTTACAAATTAGATCAAAATTGGTACTCCGGTTATGATTTTATGACCTAATCTCTTAATGTACGTTTGAACCAGTATAGAAAACTCACAACAACAAAGGGGATCATGCATTTAAAGGGAAAGGGAAAAAGAAAAAAGAAATAAAAAAATTCATATAAGCTTTTTCTATTTAATTGTTAAAAAAATGATCATGACTTTATATATATATTTTAAAAATTGATAACTCTTCTTTTAATATAAATCAAAGTAGGATGACTTTTTTTAATATATTTGAAATAGAATTTTAAAAAATACAAATACCGCTTTTTAAAATGAATTTTTTTTAGATAAACCAGGATTTAAAAAAGGATGATGTTTTTTATTATTATTTACGAATTTTTACCATTCTTCTTTTAAACTCTCTTTTTTCTTTTCATTTTCTAATTTATATGTATTTCTTATATATTTATACATAGACTTATTTATCCATTTACTCAACTATATAATCACTTTTTTTTTGTTTTGACATTATAGTATGAATAATTTACTTATCATTATTCGATCTATAATTATAATTTATTTTATATCACTTACATGAAGAGAAAAAATGAGATGTATGTACTTGCTTCACCCTAATTCCTACATTTCTACTTTTTTTACCCTTCCCCTTTCTTTTTGTCCCTGATTTTTTTTCCCTCTTTTTTTTATTTATTTTATTTTCCTTTACTTACTTGAAATAAATATGAAAACATTATCCGTGACAAGATAATGATGGAAGGTATATATATATATACATATTTATTTATTAAAGGGTGCTGTTGGGTAAAAAAAGGTCATTTATATAATTTAATAATTCATCCTTTCGAGAATCTTTTAAGCCAGAAACTTGTTCTTTTAATATAGCCAATAAATAAGAATTAGGTTGGCTATTTTTTTAAAAAAAAAAGGAAAAAAAGAGAGTTTATATTAGTGATTTTAAACAAACTACCTTTTGTTTATAGTTATTACCTAGATATCGTTACTTTAATTGTTACTGACCCATAAATAAATGCCTGGATCTACAAAACCCAAGTTTGGAATATAAATAAAAACTCCGATTTTTTTTTTCATAAAATAACAATGATATATATATATGTTTATTATACTTACAATATTTATGCATTCTTCAATTGTCCAATAATTAGCAAAGTTTATTAGAGTAATTAATATATAAACTCCAATTTGTATATGTCCATTTAACATGATCATCCATTCATTAAGAAATGTTTGTAGTCCGATATTTGTTGATATATTATCATTATTATAACCTGTTTTTTTAAATATATTTATATATAAATAAAATATTATCCATCATTTTTGTAATTTATATGCATATACATATATTTACCTTTTAATGATAAAATCCAATTTTTCAAGATGTGATTACGTTCTTTCATTCTATTATCCAAAGATGGATTAACCAACCAACATAAAAAAATTGAAATATGTTCCATCTAATAATAGTTTTAAGTTTATAAATACATTTTTTAGACTATTTTATATGAATGTTCTTTTTTTTTTTTCTTTTGTTTACTTGATCCATCCATAATTGTTCTTCAAGAGTGCACCATTGAATCCATAAATAAATACATTTCTTTATATAGTCAGGATACATCATAGAAATAAACCACGCTTCATTACGTCGTTGACGAATTAGTTGAGAGGAGCCTCCATATATAAACGATAATATATTGTTATGTACTTGTTGAATATGACAATGGGTTGGATTATTATTGTTATTTAATGATTCAGGTGATAATGGTGCTGATTCCATAAAAGATAATAAAAGTATTATTTGATCATTGGAAAATCCCATTTCAATAAATACATTTTTATCATTAGAATGGTTCAGAGGATGATGATTGATTCTTTTTAATTGTTGATGATACCATGAAATGATTTTATTCCATAATGAAATAATTCTCCAATCTGTTAAACCTTTTTCTAATAAGAGATTGATCATTATATCGAATGAATGATGTATTAAGCAAGAACGATGCTTTAACCCCTGCAGTAATGGAAGTCGTTGTTGTTGTAGATCCTGCGTTACACGGTCTTGCAAATCCAATATATCATTTGATTGATGATTATCCTCTAAATAATTGTCTAATAAAATCATCCATTCGTATTCTAAAATATCGGGTATTGTATCCCATAATTTGGTCTTTAATTCTATTGGCCATTGATGATATAAGCTATTTTCATCCATTACTTCGTTTAATAGATAAAAAATGAACTTTTTTGAATAGATTGACCGTGGTTGATTATTATTATTATTTTCATTTAATGAAGTTAGATTTTCATTTTGTTGTTCCTGTTGCTGCTTATTTAATTCTAATACATTATCTACTATTAAATCTAATATTTGAACAATAGCTTGATTATTAAAAAGTAATATAGATAAATCACATAGTCGTTTTACTTTTGATGTCTAATATGATTAAATAAATAAATAAATATATTGAATAGGATATGCTTATATAAACATTGTTCTTCTTCATTTTACCGTTAGAGATCCATTATTTAATTTATTTTGAA
The DNA here is from genome assembly GCA_037043795.1 of Cunninghamella bertholletiae. Lineage (NCBI taxonomy): Eukaryota > Fungi > Mucoromycota > Mucoromycetes > Mucorales > Cunninghamellaceae > Cunninghamella > Cunninghamella bertholletiae. The sequence goes on along the minus strand of JAZGVP010000004.1, from coordinate 1,905,246 downwards.
TATTAGATATAATGTTTTGTATTTTATGATTTATGGATGGTATGTCAGAAGTTGTATTTCTTGAACCTGATCCATTTCCAATTCTTTTTAATCTTTGGAGGCACCATAGTGTTGATCTATATACATCAAATTATTATTATTATTATTATTATTATTATTATTATTATTACTGTTTTTTCTAAAAAAAAGTAAGCTTTAGAATAGATGATTGGATTAAAGATCATTGATAATTACTAGACTAACATTATGATCATATTAACAATATTTATCTGGGTGATCAGATTAATAATTGTAAAAAAAAATGTCATTTCAAAACCATTAATCCAATCATCTACTATATTTTGCCATTTCTTTATATATATATATATATATATATATATATATTTATATATATACTACTTTACTTTGATAGTGACTGTTCGTTGGTTATTGTTGAACTGAAATCATATTTGGTATATTCCAATATACAATCTATTACCAGTCGCGTCAATTTTTTGTGATACCCAAGATATGGATTTGTCTAAATAAATATGAAACTTTATTTATGGTGTTTTTTCAAGTAAAAAAAGCAAGCTGAATAATGTAAACTAAAAGATACTTACTACTGCAGCTGTTAATAAAGTGCCTACTTGTGGATAAAGTGTTGCACAACTATTAACAGAGCTACACTGTTTTAGCTTCTGTAAACATAAAATTAAAATAATAATAATATGAAAAAGAAATATATATTCATATATTTAGTAAATATATATATGTAATTATTTATAAAGAAACATTTGCTTTGATTTATTACTTGATAAAGATCTTCAAAAGATTCAAAAATAATATTTATATTATCTATTAGTTCAAAATACTGATTATGTTGTAAAAATATATCTTTCATTCGCTTCCAATCCATGTCATATTGTTATCAAAGGAAAAAAGATAGAGAAAAAAGAGGAAGAAAAAGAGAAAAAATAGGGAAAGGTAGGTTCTGGTTTTAAATTTTTAGCCAATCAGAAATTTCTATATTTTTCACATATATAGTTTATTTTTCTATATACTTGCTATAAACAAGTTCCTTCTTTTTTTTTAATTTTTTTTTGATTGATCACTTATTTTATATAATTGGCATTTTATTTTTTAATTTATTATCTCAATTCAATACAAAAAAAAAGCGAATTTTAAAATTCAAGTAATGAAAAAAGAAAATCAAATCGTATTATTATATGAATTTTTTTTATTCATTTTTTTTAGATAAATGATGATTAATGATGATATAATATTTCTTTTTTTTTTTCTTCTTTTAAATAAAATTATAGAAATAAGAATTAAAAAAAAATTGAGTAAACAAGTATAAATTTAATTACATTTTTGTTATTATCATTATATTTTTTTTTTTTTTTAATATAAACCCCATTTCTAAAAATATTAAAAATATTATTATATATATATAAGTAAAAAAAAAATAAAAATAAATGATAATATATGCTATGCTATAAAGGGATATTAAAATTAATTAAAAAATGAGGAAGCTTAAGCGGAAGCAGCCTTTTCACGCATTAAGTTCAAAGCAGAACCAGCCTTGAACCATTCGATTTGTCCAGGGTTGAAGGTGTGGTTAAGAGTGATATCTTCAGTGGAACCGTTTTCGTGGTGGAGACGGAGGGTTAAAGGCTTACCTTCTTGGAAGTCAGTTAAACCAACGATATCAACCTTATCAGAGGGGTTAATCTTATCATAATCAGCAGGGTTAGCGAAGGTTAAAGGTAACATACCTTGTTTCTTCAAGTTAGTTTCGTGAATACGAGCGAAAGATTTAGTAATGATGGCAGCACCGTTTAAGAAACGAGGTTCAAGAGCGGCGTGTTCACGGGAAGAACCTTCACCGTAGTTTTCATCACCAATAACAACCCATTTAATACCTTCAGCCTTGTAATCACGAGCAGTTTCTGGTACACCCTTGTATTCACCAGTGTATTGATTCTTAACGCTGTTGACAGCATCATTTTCAGAGTTAACGGCACCGATCAACATGTTGTTAGAGATGTTGTCCAAGTGACCACGATACTTGAGCCAAGGACCAGCCATAGAAATGTGATCAGTAGTACACTTACCTTTAACCTTGATTAAAATAGGAACATTGGTGATATCCTTACCATCCCATTTTTCGAAAGGCTTTAATAATTGAAGACGGTTAGATTTAGGATCAACAGCAACGTTAACGTTAGCACGATCTTTAGGAGGGGCTTGGTAGGTGTTTTCACCAGCATCATAACCCTTAGGAGGTAATTCATAACCACTAGGAGGTTGGAGTTTGTAAGGCTTACCATTAGCATCGATTAAAGAATCAGTGAGAGGATTGAAGGTCATGTCACCAGCAATGGTTAAAGCAGTGACGATTTCGGGGGAAGCAACGAAAGCGTGAGTAGCAGGGTTAGCATCGTTACGACCAGTGAAGTTACGGTTATAAGAGGTAATGATGGAGTTCTTATCACCCTTCTTGATATCTTGACGATCCCATTGACCGATACAAGGACCACAAGCATTAGCAAGTACAACACCACCTACGTTGGTAAGAGTGTCCATAATACCATCACGTTCAATAGTAGCACGGATTTGTTCAGAACCAGGGGTGATGGTGAATTTAGCCTTAGCCTTAACACCGTGTTCAAGAGCTTGGTTAGCAAGAGAGGCGGAACGAGCCATATCTTCATAAGAAGAGTTAGTACAAGAACCGATTAAACCAACCTTTAATTCTTGAGGCCAGTCATTCTTCTTGAGGGTTTCCTTGAATTTAGAGAGAGGAGTAGCTAAATCAGGAGTGAAAGGACCGTTGATGTGAGGTTCTAATTTATCAAGATCGATTTCAATTAATTCATCATATTGAGCACCTTCATCAGCCTTGAGGTTGTGAGCGAAGGATTCAGCATATTTGGCAATTTCAGCACGGTTAGTAGCACGGAGGTAATCACCCATACGATCATTGAAGGGGAAAACGGAGGTAGTAGCACCGATTTCAGCACCCATATTACAGATAGTACCCATACCAGTACAAGAGATAGAATCAACACCTTTACCGGTATATTCAACAATAGCACCAGTACCACCCTTAACAGTTAAGATACCAGCAACCTTAAGAATAACATCTTTAGGAGAAGTCCATCCATTAAGTTTACCGTTTAATTTAACACCGATAACCTTAGGACACTTCAATTCCCAAGGGATATCAGCCATGACATCGACGGCATCAGCACCACCAACACCAATAGCAATCATACCTAAACCACCAGCATTAGGAGTGTGGGAATCAGTACCGATCATAAGACCACCAGGGAAAGCATAGTTTTCAAGAATGATTTGATGGATAATACCAGAACCAGGTCTCCAGAAACCAATGTCGTATTTAGCAGAAGCAGTAGCTAAGAAATCATAAACTTCCTTGTTAAGATCAATAGCACGAGCTAAATCTTTAGCACCACCAACTTGAGCTTGAATCAAGTGATCACAATGAACAGTGGTAGGAACAGCAACGCTAGGAAGACCAGCAGACATGAATTGTAATAAAGCCATTTGAGCAGTAGCATCTTGACAAGCAACACGATCAGGACGAAGCTTGAGATAAGATTTACCACGGGCAATTTCTTGGTTTTCAGCATCGTCTAAATGTCCATAAACAATCTTTTCAGATAAAGTTAAAGGACGGTTTAATCTGTTTTTGAATGTATAGAAAGTAAATAAATAAAAATTAATATTTCCTTTTCGTATTATTAATATTAATTATTATTATTTTATTTGTTTATTTATTTATTGACATACGTATTTATTATTATTAATTTATAATAAACACGCGTTCATATCCTTTTTTTAATTTCTTTTACTTTTCTTTACTTATATTTTCTTTTTTTTATTATATACATATTGATTTACCTTTTACGGACAATTTGTAAATTGTCTTCAATACGTTGGTAGTTGATAAACTTGTCGTTTTCAAGGTTGGACATACGAACCTTTTGGTTGGCATAGTTACCAGCAACTTGAGCAAAGTTACGAGCAGATACATTAGCGCGAACAGTGGGGGCGAAGGACTATTATATATAAAATAAAAAGAAGAGTATGATTAAATTTTTCTGTTTGTTTTTCTATTTACAATAAAAAAAACTTGTTACTATAAATATTTTTTTACCTTAGCAGCCTTCATGAAAGATTTAGAAGACAACATTATGATTTATATATATAATAAACTCTGACAAGCAAAGCTTAAAGAGGATATATTTTTTTTTAAGAGAGGGGGGGTTAAAAAAAAAGAAAGTAACGAAGTAAGAAGAAAAAAAAAAAGAAAAGAAAAAGAGAAAAAGAGAAAAAGAAAAAAACAGACCAGGCGTTTTTCTAGGGAGTATTTGTATTGGAAAGAAGTGTGATTTCATGATTACCTTTTTTGGAGCATCCAAAAAAAATTATACTCCGCAGTCTTGTGAAGAAAAATTAGATGTTTCACTAAAGTGTAAGTGCTTCCTTATGGCATAATAAAAATATTATTATCTAACAATCGTAGCATTACAAAAAAAAAAAACACGTACAAAAAATATTATTTATAAATATAAATAAACAATTTATTAAAAAACCTTTATTTTCAATTTTATTTTTCTTTATTCTAATAATAATAATGAATTAAAAAAACGATGTACATGATTCGATAATAGAATATTATTTTAATTCCTTTAATAATAGAGTAGGAGATTGATCTATTGGTACATTAATAAATAAAAATGTAAAAAACTGATTTATCCAGCGTAACAGGGCCATGTAATTTTAGCTAAAACACAGTCAGGGCCGAGAAAAAAAATCATATTCCGCTGACTGAAATAAAAAAATTTTTAATTGGGATTATAGTTTATCCTATGATTTTTTTTTTTAGCTCCCCAAATTATTCCTTTTCTTTCCTTTTTTTTTGAACTTTTTTTTTCCACTGTTATAATTCTATTTTAATTTTTTTTTTGACAAAAAAAAAAAGATGTATCAAAAGATCAATATTTTAATAAATTGAGGTATTAAAAAAAAATAAGGATATAAAACGTAATAATTAAATAAACGAAGTATAAAGGGGAGAAAATAAAAATAAAATGGTTTTAAGGAGCTAATAATTTTCACTAAGTAATAATTGATTTCAACAAGCAAATATGTCAGCGAAAATAGAATTTTGAATCTCAGTAAATGTTGCATGTGGGTGAAATAACACAAACTCCTATATAAAGAAATACAATTCCGTCATAATCATAAACCTTAAAAAAAAAAATTATCTCTCGTTATCAATCTTCAACACTAAATAAAGATTTTTTTTTATTGAAAGATCATCAATCAGTTTGGGAAAAAGTCATCAGTCATTGTTTTTATTTTATTCCTCTTTTCTCTTCTCTTCCTTTTTTCATTTTATATTTTGCAGTTTTAATTTTAATTTTAAATTTTTGTGTACTTCTTATTATTTTTTCTTTTTAGATGATTTGTTAAACAATCAATATTGTACCATTACTTTTATTTTTTTCCTTTTGTTTTATTTGTTAAAAAAATAAGGAATCAAAGCCTTTTTTTTAACTGTATGATTTTATTTACCTTCTTGGTTTTAAATATTCTAAAATCGACATTATTTACTATTATTACTTTTTTTTTTCATGACCTCTACTTTTTCTTGGCCCCTTTATAATATTATTATTTTCATGGCCTTTACATGGCCCCTTATTTTAATCTTTGAAAACGATAATCCTTCTTTATTCACACTCTCCTCGTAATATATATTTATTATTGGGCGTAAAGCTGTGCATCTATTATTATCATTATTGTTATTTTTATTATTATTATACGTTTCCCTTCAATCTTTTTTTTCTCTCTCCTTTTTTTCCGTCTATCCAAACCGATAAATAATGTAAGTACAAATATATAAATATAAATAAAATAAAAATAATAATGCATAGACGAGTCGATATATAAATACATATTATTACCAATTAAAAAACATTTAAACAAACAAATAAATAAATAAATAATGATTAAATATAGATATTAAATATTATTATTTTAAGGATTTTCCATTAGAAGTAGTAGAAGAAGTAGCTTCCTCCTTATGATATTGATGATGGCTCAAACAGTGATGCTGACTAGTGCAATGATCTATGGAAGCAACCCATTTATTAGAAAATAAATCATCCATCGTCCAACGCTGATCAGGATTAGGCTCTAAAAGATTTGCAATAACCACCCTAGCATATCTTGGAATATAGGATAATAATGCATTTTTATTGTGTAGGTATAATTGAAAATTTTCATCCGTTTTTGATATCGCGATTCTCCATGGAAATTTATGAATGATCATACAAGCAAATATAACTCCACATGACCAATTATCTGTTAAAAATGAATTATAAGTATCTTGTGTATACATTTCAGGAGCTATATAAGGATCTGATCCACAAACACCTATATATCATCATCGAAGGAAAAGGAAAAGAAAAAAATAATAGTATACATAAATGAAAAACGATGAATCATCTTCATCATATATATATATATATATATATATATATATGTACTTACCAGAGGAAGGCTTAATGATGGATGAGCCAGGAAATCTAGCAATAGTAGCCATACCAAAATCAATAATTTTAAGAATACCATATTCACTAATGACTACATTTTCCAATTTTAAATCGCGATGACCAATACCCATTTCTTGTAAGTAATGAACGCCATTTAATAATTGACGCCAATAACAGTTCATTTGAGGATGAGATAATTTTGTTTGAGTGACCATATAAAATAAATCCATAGGAGCATACTCCATGATTTCATAAAATAAATGGTTTTCTTGAATAATATCTAAAGTTTCAATAACATTTTCATGATGAAGGGCTGATCCAATACAAAATTCCGCTGTCACAGTTTTTATATATTTTTTTTCGGATTCATGTTTTTCTCTTTTTCTAAATTGTTTAACCGCAAATATTTTATTATCTGTAGCTCTATGTATAATGCGAACAGATCCACTTGAACCTTTACCAACAAATGATCCTAATTAACAACAATAAAAAAATAAAAATAAAAAGAATCTATTAAAATTACCATTTTAATACATATATGAAAACACTGTTGTTGTGTTACCCCAAGAACCATATTTAGACTCTAAATCTTTATTAAATTCATTTGCAAAAGAATAATCACTATTTGATGAACTTGCTAATGTATCTGTAGATTTTTGATGATGATTATTAAAATAATGATTTAAATGGGATTTTTTAAATAATTGCTTAAAATCTTTTAATAAACTAGTATGACGTACTAAATGATTATAATGGGTTTTATGATAATGTTGATTATATTCGGGTTTATTAAATATGAATCTATCTGAAGGTTTATTATTAATATTATTATTATTGTTATTATTATTATTAGTAGTAGTAGTAGTTGATAATGGGATAGAAGATGGTGTTGGAGGTGGTGTTAAAGTTGACTGATCCACTTGTTGATTTAATTCTGTAATCCTATCTTCATCATCATCATCAGTATTATATTCAGTGCGTTTTTTACTTTCATTTACATCAATTAGTTTCATAGTTAGATTTTTCCATTTTCTTCTTTTTAATAAAGAAAATTGTGATATATCATTTACAGAATGGACGGAGGAAGGTGTTACTGAATCAACCATGAATATAAAGTATTAATTTGATAAAAATATTAGATTAAAAAGAGAGAGAGAGAAAAAGAAAAAAAGAAAGGAATGGGAAAAGTTAAATATAGAAAAAAAAGGAAAAAAGATTTTTTATATACAAGGAAGATAGCGGAAATGGTTGATTAGTGATGGATAAAAGTAAAAAATGAAAAATGAAAAAGAAAAATGAAACAAATTGTTCCAGTCTTTTTTTTTTTGTGAATGGTAGATTATTATTGCTGTTGCTGAGATTAAAAAATTAATAATGCAAAAAAAAATAATTTATAGTTAGTTTAATCATAAGCTATTTTAACTTTTTAGAAGAATGTTTATAGTTTTGGCAAATTTATGGGAGAAAAAAAAATATAATTGACAGATTTTAAAAAAGTTAAAATTTTAATTTTAAATATATATTTTTAGTATTTATAGTATTTATAATATTTGCATATATATATATATATATTCATAATATTTATATTTATTTATTTATAATATTTATGTATATATTTTAAGAGTAAAAAATAAATAATAATAATTTAGTAAAAAAAGGATATTTTTCTTATACTGACTATAGAAAATGATAATCATAATAATAATAATAAGGATTATTAAATTGTAACCAAGAAAAAATAAAAATAAAAATAATAGATCCAAAGATTGATAAAATCAATCTAATGAACTTGATTTTTATGATGATTATTAAATTATATTTATTTCAATTGGATAAAAAATAAATAAAAAAAAGGATCATTACCAGTTTCAAGATTAAAATAGAGATGATTATATTGATTTTTTAATTAACTAAATCATTAAGAATATATATAAATTAATTGACAATGGTAATGAATAATAGAATACTATACACGTGTTTTCATTCATTTTTTTACATTTTTTGTAAGATCATTTTATATAATATATATAGACCTGTTTTATCTCACGTGTTGTGCTCAACTAACCATTCTGGCATATGATCCGAAAAAAAAAAGGGTAAAAATAACCCAAGGTTTTTTTTCTCTGTCTGTGTGTTTATTAAGTTATGATAACCTATATATATAAATTATATATATATATATATATATAACTTTTATATATATAATCGATGTGGTTTCGTCATCAACTTTTTTAGACTTTTCACATTGTTTATATACATTTTTTTTTCACAATTTTTTTTTCTTTCTTTCTTTCTCTCCTTCTTTTTTTTCTCTCTCACTCCTATATATACTTTCTTTCTTTTTTCTTTTTTATTTATTCTTTTCTTTTCCTTTATTATATATTTGTTAATAAAATACTAAGAAGCATATACGCATTATTATTGTTATTTTTTCTTTTTCTTTCTTTCTTTTTACTTTTTACTTTTTTTAGTTGTACTTGATGACTAAAGAATCTATGTTTGAATGGTTACATTTGGATCCAGATCCAGGTAAATAGATTGATGAACTGATTGATTTACAGATGTCAAATAAAAAGAATACTAACTATATAATATATATTTATATTATGATGATATAGGTGTACTATCTCAACTTTGTACTCATATAGGTGTTCAAGGTGTACAAGTAGAGCCTATAGTATCTCTTGACCATGACTTATTATGTGAACAAAAGTAATATATATATATATATATATATATATATATATATATAATAATGATAAAAAAGGGCGTTTTTTTTTATTCTTACATAGAAAAAAAACTAGGGAAAAAAATAAACAAATTTAACCTTTTATTTTTTATTTAGGTCAGTTTATGGAATTATCGTTTTTTTAAATAATAAGCCAACCACTTATAAAGATGGATCTAATACAGCAACAGGGAATAATCGAATTTATTTTGCTAATCAAGTAAGTGTTTGATGACATACATAAAAAAAAATATTTTTTATAAACCATAGATTTTTCCCTTTTATCACTTTTTTACTATAAAATTTTCATATATATCTCTATAATTTTTTTATGCAGATTTTTTTTTTTAAACTTTAAATTCTCAAACAACATTTTTCTTTTTTCTACATTTTTTTCTCTCTCTTTTTATTTTTATTTTTTTTATCGTTGTTTATTATTGTTTTATTATATATTATTTAATATTTATATTATTATATTAGGTGGTTAATAATGCTTATGCTATGCATGCTTTATTAAGTATTCTTCTTAATTGTGAAATTATAGATATTGGATCAACTTTATTGGAATTTAAACAATTTACTCAAGATTTCTCACCATTGGTAATAAAAAAAAAATAAGGATAAAAAAAAAATAGGATTATCGAGGGAAAAATTATAATTATAAGTAAGGGAAAAAAAAAACATATGTTAAAATAATAATAATAAAAAAAAGGGTGGAAATAAAAAAAAAAATGATCAGGGGATGATAAAGTTTAATTATGTACTTATTGATGTATGAATATGTGTAATGTACGTTTTATTTTTTCATTATAATGTTAAGATGTTTATATTATTATTATTTTATATATGTAATATTATTAATGTAAATTATATTATATATATAATTATAATTATAATTATTTTTTATAATGTATATAGATGAAAGGGTTAAGTTTAAGTAACAGTGAACCAATGCGTAAATCTCAAAATCGTGTTGCTAGGTAAAAAAAAAAAATGTATATAAATAGATTAAATAAATAAATAAATAAAAAACAATCACTTTTTACTAATGACAAGTCAAAGCAAAATACAAATAAATATTTACGCATCGATTATTCTATTTTAGATCATGGCCCAGTAAAATGGATAACCCTCATAGATATCATTATATTAGTTATATTCCTTTTGAAGGTTATTTATATGAATTAGATGGTTTAAAAAGAGGCCCTTTAAGATTAGGTATTTATATCATATTTTGGATTATTTTTTTCTATTTATTTAATCATTTATTTATATCTTCCATTTCTTAATTTCTAGGTCCGTGCACAAATGAAAATTGGTTAAATGTATTAAAAGTTGAATTATTAAGAAAGACTGAAATGTAAGAGGGAAAAAAAAAAAAAGCAAAGGAATTTGAACCATTTTTGTTAATTGGTGATTTATATACATTATAATACATAAATATTTATATAGATATCGGAAACAGCGTATCCCATATTCAGTATGGTCATTAGTAGAAGATAGACGACATGTGATTCAACGTAAACTAGTAGCCAAGGCATATATAAAAAAAGAAATTGAAATTTATTTAGACCAACATTATTCCCTATGGAGATTACAACATCCAATAAAACAATGGGAAGAAGAATATCAACATGCTATGAAAAATGCAAGTAAAAAATAATAATAATAATAATAAAATGGATCAACAATGAAAAAAGAAAAAAAAAAAAAGAAAATAAACTAAAAATACTAATAAGGAAAATAACAAACTTTATGTTTATTTTTTTTTTTTTCGTACTTTTATCAAATACTTAGGTTCAAAATAGACGCGGTAAGATGGTATCAGCCAAATTATCTTCTCAATATCATCAAATAGAAGGCTTATCTGCAGATGAAAAATCTCAAATAGAAATATCAGAATATTCTTTAAATGAAATTATTGATTTATGGATACAGTCTCAAGATGAACTTTTAAGATTATATAATAGCCTTGGTAAAGAAGATGAAAAACATGAAAAATATCAGGTATATATAAAATTAGTTATAAAGAGAATGAAAATGCTATAAAAATCGCGTTTTCTTTGCTTACAAGTTCTTTATTTTTATTTTTATTTTTAGAATGATACAATACGAAGACAACATGATTATACACCTTTTATTATTTCATACATTGAAGCTTTACAATCAGAAGGACTTTTACAACAATATATTTAAACTTTTTTTTTTCCTTTTTTTTCCTTTTATTCAACAATATACCTTTTTTTTTTAATTCTCTTTTTCATTCTTTTTATTATTATTATTCTCCTCATATATGCATTTTCTTTGATTATTATTATTATTATTATTATTATTATTATTTTCTTTTATAATTAATTATATGACAGCTTCATTTTTTTTTATTATTATTATGTAAAATTCTTATTATTTGTTATATCATTCCTTTTTTAATTTTATTATTTAATTTTTAGTATTTTTCATTTTGCATTGTTCTTTCTTTTTATGACACTTAAAAATTATTTAGTTATTTTTTTCCCTTATTTTTTTAAGCCATACATACATATATATATTTATATTATATATATATATATATATTTAACACAGCCAATAACAATAATAAAAAAAGTTTATATCCCTTAACATGTATATTTTTAAAACCCATTACTTCATTGTCTTTCTTGAGTTTATTTTTCCCAAAAATAAATAATAATATACTATATACATACAAATTATTGAATATTTAATTTCTTTTCTTTCTTTCTTTCTTTCTTTATAACATTATGTTATTAGTCATCCCAATCTGGAATCATTGAAAATTCATAACCAGGGTATTTATAATAAGCGTAATAAGCAATATAAAGATGATAAGCACCTATATTCATATGTAATAATAATAATAATAATAATAATAATAACGATAATAATATGTAAATATTGGTATGTTCTTTATATATATATATATATATATAATATTGCAGAAAAAAGAAGGTAATATTTACCTGGTATAAACATTATGGAACCAAGTACAAGAAATGGAATACCTCTACCATCATAATCTGCAGAAGCAATATAACCTAATTTAACTAATACACCTATAGTAATAAGTAAAGAACCTACACAAAAAAGTAAAGTTGCAAGTCCAATAGCTTTCCATGGAACTATTTATAAAAGTAGTAATAATAATGAGTATTTATGAAAAGTATAAAAAATAAAAGTAAAAAAGCTACATAGTATATTTTATCTTTTTTTAGTGACAGTTGTGTATTTACTTTTTGGTTCTGGCTGAGCAAATTGCTCTGCTGAAAATCCAGTATCTTCTTGTAATTCTTGAAACTGTCGTCTTTTTGATTTTAATTTGAAAGGTTTACGCATTATAAAATAAAATAAATGTCTGTAGATATGTAAAAAAAAGAATGAATGAAAGAAACAAGGGAATAAAAAAGAAAAAGAGAGAAACTTAAAATTAGAAAATTTTAAAACTCCGTTTTTATAAAAAAGGAAATCAATACTGTGGGTTTATCTTTTATCTATATAAAGCCCTTTTTTTTTATTTTAATTATATATACTTAACAGAATATATCAAAATAAAAAAAATAAAATGAAATGAGATATATTAACAATAGTTATGACATTTTTTTATTATTATTATTGATTAATTGTATATAAAGGCAAATAAATATATAATAGTAAATAAAGAAGAAAATCCAAACAAAACAAAAAAAAAAAAGGTATGCATTGAGGTTAATAATAAAAAAAGTAACATGTATTTTTAATTATAAAAAAGGTAATAGAAAGAGATAGTAATAATAATAATAATGATAATAATAATAATAACAAAATAACTCTAAGCAAAATAGTTACAAAAGAGGTTGTAAAGAAGTTGATTTTCAGTATCAAGAACATTACGTCTGGTATAAAGGGTGCCTTGATATCTACAAGTGTTATATTCTAATCCAAGCTGATGAGTATCCCATAAGAAAATTCTAGGATGTTGCCAATTATCAACAAAATCACGAACAACATTAGCAAATGCTCTACTTCTACCATAATTCCAAGAAGTTGTATAAAAATCACCAGTACCGAAAAATTGAGGTGTTCGTAATATAATCATTTGGTGTGGATAAGTGTTGACAATTTCATTCATAAAATCATATAATGAATTTGAGAATTGAACAGGTCTCATACGACTTAATCCAATATCATCATTACCAACATTGACAATAACTATATCTGCTTCAGCTGATGCTAAATCTTCATTAACTCTTTTTCTAATTTCAGGACGCCAATCTTGTAATGTAATTGTATTGATGGAATTATAATGAATAGTGTTTTCACCTATGGAAAGTGGAATTTGATGGTTGCCTGCCCATGGATAAATTTCATTGTCAGGATCTTCTAAATCATCATTACAAATACATCTTGCATCAGGATCGTTATCATTACACCATTCTGGAGTTGCCATCACTTTAAGATTTCTAAGATAATAATAATAAAAGGAAAAAAAAAAAAAAAAAAAAGGAAATTTTCATTATTTATTTATATATTTATTTTATTATTATTATTATTATTATTATTTTTACCTTCTCATATTAGCATCACCCCATACATGAATTGTTTTTTTATTTAAACATTGTAAACCATCATGACGAGTATAATGTAAATTACAATTATTAGGAGTAAAATTAAATTGATTTGTTTCATTTTTCCAAATACCTTCTAAAGAATCATGAATAATATCACAAGTTGGTAAATCATCATCATCATCATCGTTATTATTATTAATAGTAGCTGAAGAAGAAGGATGAATAATAGCCATATTTTTTGAATCATATCCAAAAGGTTGATAACGATGTAAAATAGGAACTTCCCAGAAATAAGACCGATATTCTGTTGTGGTTTTTAAGACATATTCATCACTGTATTTCAAATAAATATTGGCATAGTAAGCATTATTTTGTTTTGGATATTGATCTAATGTAACGGATACACTATATTGTTTTCCGACAGCCGTCATTGTAATAATATCTGGAGGTGCAAAATGTTGTTCTACTTTAATTTTAGAAGGTGCAGGAACAGGTCCAAGCTAATTTTTTTTTTATAGATATATAAACGGAGAATCAAATAAATAAATAGAAAAGATTTTTTATATTGATAAATTAGTATAAAAGATCTATAAATATAATTCGATTATATAAACAAATCAAAAAAAAAAAAATATTATTCATTTATTTATTTATTATTATTTTACCAATACGACAGCACAAAGTTCAATACCTTCTTCTGCATATACATTATCAAGAGTAAAATTACCATCAGGTAATAAAAAGAAAGACTTTGATCCCCAACCATCCCAATATTGTCTATCAGAAGCTCTATTTTTATTAAAAAAGTTAAAAAAAGTTATATATATATAAATATATTATATATATAAACAGTAAAAAAAAAAAAAACTTACAACCAAGGAATATCTGCTTTATCACAAGCTCTATTTTTTTTAATAGTAGGTTTATTATTAGTTTTTTTAAGTTGATTATCTATTATAGATGATGAAGTAGATAAACTATCTTCTTGTTGTTTATCATTTGATAAATATTGAACATTTCGATCAGTATTTGTTGAATATTGATAATAAGAAATGGTAAGTAAAAATATTAAAAATGTACCAACAAGGATGAAATGTCTTCTTTGTGAAGACACAACAACCATATTGGTAAAATATTTATTTCTATTATATAACTATTTGTTTATAAAATATATGAATTTATATATATATAAATATATAAATAATATATATATATAAGTTATGTATATATATATGAAAAAAAAAAAAAAAGAATGAACAAAGGGAAAAGAAAGGGAAAAAAAAAAGAGTTTCAAATGGGGTTTTCTTTTTTATATAAAAAAACCGACTAAATTGGTTTAAAAAAATTGCAATTGAATCGGCGTCTAAACGTAGATCTTTTTTTCTTACATATAAAAATATCACTTTTACTGTTATTTTATTCATATATGGTAAACTCCCTTTTTTTATATTTTTATGTCTATATTTTATGTTTTTCTCTTTTTTCTTTCTCTTTTTATGATAATTTCTATTTATAATTAATTGGAAGAAAAATAAAAAAAGTGAAAAAGATAAATAAACAATGAAATATATATATATATGTGTATTTTATGGTATAATTTTTTTTATATTAAGCCAAAATGATATAATTTAAATTATACTAGCACAAATTTAGCAAATAATTATTTAATAAAAGCTCTGCCTCCTTTTATATTTATGTTCCTAATTTTTCTTCTTTCTTCTTTCTTTCTTTCTATACCTTTTATCTTTACTATTCATTTCATTTCATTTATTCTCTTATTTTTATATAATATATTGTTTTGTATATAATTTATCGATTTTAAAAAAAATATAATATATATATATATATATGAGTAAATACTTTCGTTATTTTAATCATCAAAAAAGGGTGAATTATGATTTATCTAAAGTAGATGCATATGCTCGAAATTAAGTAGGTTACTCAAAAATAAAACATAGAATTTTGAACATCTTAAAACATCCAAAATATGTAGTAATAAAATAGTTAACATTGATCCAGATACTTTCTCAGAATATATTATATATATATATATATATATATATATACAGAAAAATGAATTATATCCCATTATAACATTAAAATCAATCAATTATCAATTTAGTATTAGCGTATAGTTTATATAGTAATCACTCTTCTAATCTCTTTTGATTGTTGAATTTTTTTATTCTTTTTAAACTCCTACCAAAAGTCACTGCCAAAAAGCTTGAGGTTAAAAAAAATAAATAAAACCCAATTGGTCTCCTTTTCTGTCTGTCTACTTTTTTTTTTCTTCTTCTTTTCAGATAATCATAATAAAATGTCAAGTAGATTATTTTGTCGTTCTCAACTTTATAAATTAACACCTTCCCGTATTTTATATAATAATAAAAGATGGGCCTCTACAGAAAATGCTAAACAAGCAGGAGAAACTTTTAAAGAAGAAAGTAATAAAAATACACCTATTTATTTTAAATAACAAGTAGTTATGGATAATAAATAAATAAACACAAACTCATATATTTTAAATATATATATATATATATATATATAGCTTTTGATAATCACATTTGGAGAAACGTATTAATTTTAGCTGTTGGTGCTGTAGTTTGGTATCGCATTGATGAACGTTTAACTGATCAAGGCGATGTATGATATAAAATATAAAATATAAAATACCTCATATTAAATATCAAATATCAGATATCAAATAAACACGCTAAAAAATAAATATACATATATGTTGTATATATATATATATATAGGAAAAACATCCTATTACAAGATGGATTGAATACCATATGACTCAAAGTCAAGAAAAAGATGAAATATCAGCTAAATTCCTTGAAAATGCAAACAGATTAGCTGAATATAGGTAAATAAAAAAAAAATAATGATCTATATGATAACGATAAAAATGATATATATTTATATATATGTATCTATTTAATTATTTAAAAAAAAACCATAGATTAATTTATCAAGAAGCTCAACGTCCTCCAATTTATCGCATGAGATATCCCGAGTAAGTTCATTAATATAATATACATATATATATAAAGGTTATTATTCTTACAATTATTATTTGTTGTAAATATATTAATATTATATATGTTTTAATTTATAGAGCCTTTGATCGTAGAAGTCCTCGTGCTTTGGTAGCTGGAAATAATTGTGATATCTCTGATGTAAAAATAAGAACTGATTAAAAAAATTTTTATGCTAATATATATATAATTTATTTTCATTTCAATAAAATAATAATAATTACCTCCGACACCTTTTTCATATTTTTCGTGCTTTGTCTTTTATTTATTTTCAATTTCCTCTTTTCCTTCGATTTTTTTTTTCTTCTCTCTCTTCTTTCTTTTTTTTATGCTTAGTAGGGCTTTTATTATTAATCAAACTATATTTAGAAAAACCTTTCATATAAAACCTGTTAATCGATTTATTACTTCTTTTTCTATTCTCCAAAATAAAATGAAATCTGAAAGTGAATGGCGGGCAATCCTTTCTCCACAACAATTTAGAGTATTAAGAGAAAAAGGCACTGAGCCTCCTAATACTGGTGAATATAATAAGTTTTATGAAGAAGGTAATATATATATATATAGTAAATAAAAAAAAATGAATAATAATAAAAAAGTTTATTTATTGTTATATTTATTTAATAGGTGTTTACCATTGTGCTGGTTGTGACGCTCCACTTTATAAGTCAACTACCAAGTTTAATAGTGGTTGTGGCTGGCCAAGCTTCTTTGATGCCATTCCTAACGCTATAAAAAGAAATGAAGATAATTCTCATGGTATGAAAAGGGTAGAAATCGTATGTGCGCGCTGCGATTCTCACCTCGGTCACGTTTTTAGTGGTGAAGGTTTTGACACTCCTACCGATGAAAGACACTGCGTCAATTCTATTAGTCTTCGTTTTAGTGATAAAGATAACACAAAATTATAATAATATTAAATTAAAAAAACAATGTATAAATTATAATCTTAAATTAAAGAAATGGTATAATAAAAAAAGTAGTATTTTTTATATTAATATATTATTTATTATAATTTTGATATTGGTTTTTTTTATTTTTATTTTTTTATTACATATTTATTTATAAATGAATTTCTATATTAATAATCATATATATATATATATATAAGATCATTATTTTTACTTTCTACCGCCTTTCTTTTTCTTAGAAGCTTCAAGATTTGGAGCTGATACTCTGACTTTACTCATCATTACATTAATAGCTTCCATTTCAGGCACGCCTTTGATAAGTTCTTTTTCTCGTGAAGACATTTCCGGATTTTTAAAGAAGACCATTTGTGCTTGTTTAATAGCTATTAAATATTTATAATTAAATTAATTAGTTTATGGAATATGTATATATATATATATATATATATTATTTATATTAACATTATTGGTTTACCTTTGCCACGCTTTAATGTACCAGGTGTTAATTTGATCTTATATTTATATTTTTGAAGAGCTTGATAAGGAGCACAAATTGGAACAGCAAAATGAAGTATATCATCAGGCAATGGATTAGCTGTTAAAGAATCTAATGGTGTCAAATTATCTAATTCTTCTTGATCTAACATTGTAATGTTTTCTTCTTTTAATAATTCACGAATATCATCATTACCATCCTTCTATAAAATACATTTTTTAATATATTATCATGATTGAAAATAATTATTATCGTTAAAAAATAATGAGCGGCATTGTTTTATTTGTATTTTTTATTTGTATTTTTTTTATTTACCTTTTGGGTATTATTTTTAGTATCTTTTTTAGTTGTATCTTTAATAGATGATATTTGATTTTGTTCTTTCATTTGTTGTTGACGTCGTTCTTCTCTTTCTTTTTCTAATGCTAATTTTTCAGCTTTTTCTTTAGCTAATTTCTTTGCCTTTTTACCTTTTGGTTGGGGCCCTTTATTAGACTATATTTGAATATATGAATATAAATTAAAATTATAAATCTTTATATATATACATAGGTTTTTTTTTTAAAAAAAAAAACCAAACTTACTCCAAGAAGTTCCATACGTAATTGACGTTCTTCTTCATCTTGATCAGCATATTTTTCTTTAATCTTTTTTGATTTTCCTTTACGTCCACGTGTAGGAGCTTGATTTGTTTCTTTAGGTTTATTTTTAGATGATTGATTTTTCTTAGAAGTAGGAGCAGATTCATTTGCTGTTGTTGGAGTAGATGCTCCACTACCTTTATTACCTTTTTTCATATCACGTCGTTCTTTTGCTGATATAGCTTTTTTGGTCTAATTAATACGGTAATAAATGAATAATATATTTTAATAACCTTTGCTTTTTTTAAAAAATAATAATAATAATAGTCTCGTTTATAATAATAATAATATATTACCTTTAGTTGTTGATCTAGTTTTTCAGTTTGTGCAAAAGAGGGTAATTTATCAGCATCTTCATTATGTCCATAATCTTGAAGATCATACTTATTCCATTCACTATTTTCCTTATTTTCTTGGTTTGTAGAGTCGTTAATTATAGTTGAAGATTCTAATTGAGTATCAGGGAAAGCATCATCATCATCAGAATCGGAACTATCAGTGCTATCACCATTATCATCATTATCACCTTTAGCACTAGAATCATTTTCATTATCAGGTTGATCATTATCTTCTTCTTCTTTTTCTTCAACACCATCATCATCTTTTTTATCACTGTCACTGTCTTTATTATCATTATTTACTTCTTTTCCTTCCTTGTCAAGAGAATTATTATTCTCATTTCCATTTTCAACTGTGGTTGTATCAATTATGTTACTATCATTATCGTTTTCTGTTACAGTAATATCATCATCGTTTTCTAATGCTTTAGATTTTCTTTCATTGACATGATTTCCAATAGAAGATTCATCTAATTTAAACAAGTAACCAAAACCATAGACTAACTGTACCGGTGGCAAAAAGTTTTTCTTACCACGAATCATAAAACTACCGGTTGGAAGGTATTCACCTGACGGAGCAGATTTTGAAACCTATACATTTAAAAAATAAATACAAATATATATATTAGAATTAAAAAACAATTACATAAACTGAAAATAGATTATATATATATATATATATGTAATTCGTTACTTGATCAGGATAAACCCAATAAGCACTAGTGACAATTTTAGCATCCCAGGCTTTGCTTTGACAGACAGACATTGTACCAGCTTGGAATAATGTACTTGGTGGAATAGGTTGATCAGCACAATCAGGTCGATTTTTGACAACAACAGATGCAGCACCATGCAAATCAGCATGGATATAAGCATCACCTAATATAAGTAAAAATATACATATATATGATTGTTTAAATTTTAAATTTAATAAAATACTATTTTCATTCTCTCTCTTTTTTTATTTTTTTTTAAAAAAAGAAAAAAAAAAAAGAAAATTACCTTTTGATAAATATCTCTTAACGAGCATTTCGTTTTGTTGCATATCACGACCAGCTATTACTAAATATCCTTCAGTAGAAACAAACCATAAAAATTTTTCAAACCAATATGGTTTACGAATCTTGTTGATACTTATACTAATCTTAGTTTCTTTCAAATCTTGTCGAATTTTACGTTCAGCAGATTTCAAAGCCTAAATGAATAAGTAATAATAAGTATTGATTTATTATTTCTCTTACTTTTAATATATATATTACCTTGGAAGTAGCTGCAATAGTTTTTTCATGCTTTGCGGCTGTACTTTTCTTCATATCATAATAATTTCTTGCATTTGCAAAAGCAGTTAATGATATATCAACATCTACCTTAAATACTTGCTTTTCTATTTTCTTTTTCTTATTATCTTCATCATTATCTTCATCATCTTCAGAATCTTCATTTTCAGAGTCTTCCGAATCATCAGAATCATCATCATATTCATTTTCATCAGGTTCCCTTTTTTTAAAAAAAATAAAATAAAAGTTAGCAAGTGTTGATGATGCAATTGGTATACTAAATACTATTCATAAATTTTAAAATAAAAACTTACGATAGTAATAAAGTGATTTGGTTGGTTTTTAATTTGAGATCATCAATCATTAATGCAATAGGATTATTTTTACGCTTTTCCTCTAATACCAATTCCTTTAAATCTAACCAATCCATTTGACTTGCTACGGCATTACGAATAATTGAAATAGCAGCATCAACCATATCTAAATTATATTCAATTAATTGAGCTTTTTGTGTGTTTGTCATTTGTTGCATCAATAAGTTATTAACACGTCCTTCTTGTTCTTTTCGTACAGCTTCTAATTTTTTATGTGCAGCATTTTCCTAAATAAATAAATAGTAGTAATATAAACACAAATAATTAATTTTTTTCATTTGTTTTTTTCACTTATAATATTATTTATTTATTATTACTTGATTTCTAGCCTTCAATTCAAGTTTTTGAGCTTCAATTGCTGAGTAAAATTCATCAACTGCGCCATCGAATGTCTCGAATTCTAAATATTTTTTAGATTTATGTTGATTATAAAGATAAGGGTTGAATTCGTCATAACTTATAATAAATATAGAAATAAAGATAAAAGAAGCATATATTATTACATTATTCAATTATTGCATATATATATATATATATATATATATATATATATATATATATTTACAAAACCTTACATATCTATTTCATTGCTTTCTTCACCTTCTTTTTGATTCTTTGGCTGATCTAATAAAACAATGTAACCCTATTTAAATAGAAGACAGATTAAATATACAGATCAAATTAATGCTATTATTATTATTTTAAAGATTCATATATATATATATATATATATAATTACTTTAGGAACTTTGTTTCCAGTGGATGCTACCATTTCATCTCCCTTAATAAATGCTTCTAATAAATCCTTTAAAGCTGGTGAATCTAAAAGCGGATACAATAGGTTAAAAACATTTCTTGATTAAATAAAATATTTTATACTTGTAACTTTATTTATTTATTATTACCATCTGAATAATCAAAGTCTGTTGCTACTTTGATATTTGGATCAAGTCCTGCTTCTAAAATAATATGTTCAATCATTGCTGGACCATATTCTATATGTAAAAACAAAAAAAAATATTCAGTCTCTTTCCCATTTTCAATCACTATTTTTTTTTAATTACAGTATATATATTTACCAAATCCAATATTTAATATCTTTTTTAAAGTATCCTTTGGGCCAGCTTTTTGTAATACTTGTTTTAATTTTTCAACATCCACTTTTTGAAAATCATGTAAAGTAGCATTCATATTATAAATTTCACCGACATTTGTGTTTACTGTTTCAGAATTTTGAACAATACGTAGTACAGCCAAAATTCGATATTCATGATCAGTTAAAAGTATATTTCCCTATAAAATCGCATATTGATAATAGCTTAAATACATATGATGATCCTTTTACACATTTTTTTTTATTCCTTTCCTTGTATATATAACTTACTGAGGCATAAAATTCTGCTATAATATGATATCCTATACTATTTTCACCACCTGCAAATTCAAAATCCACAATACGATCAACACCTACTTGACGAACGTTGGTTAAGCGTCGAGTACGAAGATATTTACGTAACTGAATAATAAAAAAATTACAATAATATATATATAAGCATCAGAAAATAAAGTTCAATATATATTTATTTAAATATGTATTAAAACCTTACCTTAGCACAAAACAAAGAAGGCATAGCTGACTTTTCACGACTAAATTGAGTAGTATGAAGACGTGTACCAGATTCAATCAATACCAACTCTTTGTCATCAGGCTAGATAAAATAAATATGGCCGATAAAAAAAAGTATACTGAGTTAAATAAAGTTTTCATATATTATATTTCACTCTTTTTTTTATTTACCAGTGCAAATTTGAATAAAAAAGTTTTAGAGTTGACATCGTAAATATTCTGTAAACGAAGTCCTGTCAATCTAAAACAACAATATAAAATAATAATAAAAATATAAAGAGACATAATAAGTAAATAAATAAACTGAACTACTATTAACCATATATTATATTAAAATACCTTTCTCTAAGATTCACAACAGTGGCACGAATATCTAAGGCATTAAAACGTTGTTTCATTTTATATAAATATATATATTTATAATATATTTAAACTAAAATAGAAAATGAAAATGAAAATAAAGGGAAAGAAAAAGGAATATGGTAATTTTATTTTTTTTTAAGGCGAAAAAATGATTTAAACGCCGATAGTGCCGCCGCAGTTTATGGTATTTTTTTTTAAAGAGGAGAAAAATAAATAAATACTTGCTCTTTCTTCCTGTTTACATTATATATTATAATATAAATATATATATAAATATATATATATATACTCAATCTGTAATGGTTTCTAGTACACCTTTTAGTACTTTATTACAACAGTTAGTAACTACTTCAAATCAAAGTGCTTCTACAAAAGGAAAAGGAAAAGGAAAAGCAACCTCCACTGCATCTTCGTTTTTCACTACAACACTTCCAAATAATGAAGCTGATAAACTGACAGTAGTTGATGAATTTTGTAAATTAGTAGAACAATACGATCATAATGATGGTTCTGGAATTATTACTAGTAAGTACTATACACGTACTTATATAAAAACATATGCTATGAATATAGATATGTATATATTTATTTGAATATAATAAATTCAAATATATATCTATATATTTTAAAAATTTATGCAGATAATAATGTGACTAAAGAAAATTATTTTTTTTGCCTTTTTTTGAAATAGCTTATGGAAAGGATATACCATTTAATCCTCCTGAAAATACATGGTATGACTTTAAATTACGTAAAATTGAATACGAACAAGAACAACAACGTCAAAAAGATATACAAAACCAGGAAGATAATCATAATTCATCAGCTTTTATTTATGATCGCGACTGGTTATTAAAGTAAGTGATTGATATAGATAACCATAAGCCATACTTTTATAAGCTATTTTTTTTTAACTTATAATCCTAATTATATTTGAAATTAACAGGCAGTGCCGTCAATATATATCTTCACATGGTAATGATGGATTAACAGAAGTTCAGCTATGTATTGATTTATTCACTACTCTCAGATCAAATGATAATGGTAATATAATATTAATATTAATAAAATGGGGTAATATCATGATAAACATTAATATTATATACATATATATTAGATGACAGCATTCAAGCTACTCTAGTTGATATGCTTGGATTTGAATCTTTAGACCTTATTACTGAATTAATAACAAATCGCTCAACTATAGTTAATAATATCATCAATATGGTAAATAAAATAAATCAAAATAAAATTATTGAAATAAAAACCATTATTATTAATAAAAAAAATATATCATTTATATACATATATAGTCTGATTATATAATTCCAACAAGAATAAAAAATCAAAGTAATAGCAATGTAATAAGAAATCCATCTTATGGCGCTCAAGTGATAATTCAATCAGAAGAAGAAATAAAAAAAAGAAAACAATTAAGAAAAGAACAAAAAAAAGCTTCTAAATCTCACCAAAGAGATCAAGGTAAATTATATGAAATATATCTTGATTCTATTTACTATCGGCTTTTATTTATTTTTACTTCATTTAATTTTTAATTATGAATAGATAATGAAGCAACGTTATCACGTAATATACTTGGTTTGGATGGTATATCTCTAAAACAAGCTAGAGAAGGTGAATTATTAGCTGCTAGCCAAGGTCCACTATTTAGTTCTAATTATAAAGTAATTAATAGTAAAAAAAAATTATGTACATATATATATCTGTGTATTTATGATATTTATTATTTTATGTATATTATATTACTTAATTAGACTAAGGATGAAATTAAATACCCTAATGTTTATCAATCAACAAAATCAGGTAGTACTTTATCAATGTTTGGTACAAGATATGTTTTACCAGCTGGAACAGTACGTGAGGATAATAACGATTATGAAGAAACAACTATACCAGTTCCTAAACAAGCTCCTATTCGTCAAGGTGAAAGAAGAATACCAATCAGTGAACTTGACAACTTGGCTGGTGGTGCATTTAGGGTATATATATTTATATATGTATAATGTAATTATATGTGCATATAAACTGATTTACTTTTTTTAAAATATTTATATAGGCTTATGAAACATTAAATCGTATTCAATCTATTGTTTATCCTATAGCTTATGAAACTAATGAAAATATGTTGGTTTGTGCTCCAACTGGTGCTGTAAGTATATATACTAAATCATAGATGATACAAGGAGTCGTTACTTATATATACATATACTCCTATAAATAGGGTAAAACAGATGTAGCCATGTTAACTGTACTTCGATGTATATCTCAATTTTGTGATCCTCCACCTATCAAAAACACCACTGATATCAATTTTACTATTGCAAAAGATGATTTTAAAATTGTTTATGTT
The DNA here is from genome assembly GCA_037043795.1 of Cunninghamella bertholletiae. Taxonomy (NCBI): domain Eukaryota; kingdom Fungi; phylum Mucoromycota; class Mucoromycetes; order Mucorales; family Cunninghamellaceae; genus Cunninghamella; species Cunninghamella bertholletiae. The sequence continues at coordinate 1,879,945 of JAZGVP010000004.1, read as the reverse complement.
GCTCCTATGAAAGCATTAGCTGCAGAAGTAGTAGAAAAAATGGGAAAAAGGTTAAAATTCTTGGGCATCAATGTTCGTGAATTAACTGGTAATCTAAATTAAATTAAAGTATCAATTATTTATTTTAATGAATATTAACTATTTTTTTAAAAATGTACATATATATTTTTAGGTGATATGCAATTAACAAAGAGTGAAATTATGTCTACTCAATTTATTGTTACTACACCAGAAAAATGGGATGTTATTACACGTAAAAGTACAGGTGATGTTGAATTAGCACAAAAAGTAAAATTATTAATTATTGATGAAGTGCATATTTTACATGAAGACCGTGGTGCTGTTATTGAGAGTATCATTGCTAGAACTTTACGTCAAGTAAGTAAAATAAATGAAAGATGACGCGTATTCTTATTTTTAAATATTAAAACTAATTTTTATATAATATATTATAGGTTGAATCAAGCCAATCATTAATTCGTATTGTTGGCTTATCAGCTACATTACCCAATTATTTAGATGTGGCAACTTTTTTAAGGTAAATAATAAAAAGATGATATGAAAAATAAAGTAATTTTTAATTAATTAATTAACTTTTTTCTTTCTAATAGAGTTAATCCTTATCAAGGTCTTTTCTTCTTTGATAGTGGTTTTAGACCTGTTCCTTTAGAACAACATTTTATTGGTGTCAAGGGAAAACCAAATACAATTCAATCCAATGAAAGAATGAATAAAGCCTGCTTTGATAAAGTTTCTGAATTAGTAGAACAAGGTCATCAGGTTATGGTTTTTGTTCATGCGAGAAAGGAAACAGTTAAAACAGCACAAACATTACGTGAACAAGCTATAAATGAAGGTTTATCAGGTAAATATGAAATATATATCTTTTAAAGTTTAGCATCCTTTAATTTTATATCCATATATATTTAGAAATATTTGATTCCGTTCAACATCCAAAATATGGAAGCTATGGAAAAGAAGTTAGTAAATCAAAAAATAGAGAATTAAAAGAGTTGCTTCCTTCAGGTTTTGGTATTCATCATGCTGGTATGCTTCGTTCTGATCGTAGCCTTTCTGAAAGATTATTTGCTGATGGTGTAATAAAGGTAATTATAAATAAGAAACATATATGTATGTGTTCCATATGTTGATATTCATTTTATTATTATTATTATTATTAAAAAATGGTTAGGTTCTATGCTGTACTGCTACACTTGCATGGGGTGTTAATTTACCAGCATATGCTGTAGTAATTAAGGGTACACAAGTATATGACTCTCAAAAAGGTAGCTTTATTGATCTTTCAGTTTTAGATGTCTTGCAAATCTTTGGTCGTGCTGGTCGTCCTCAGGTAAATTTGTTAAATATTATATATATATATAAATATATATACATGATTATTAATTTTTTGATTATTATTATTATTATTATATATATATATATAGTATGAATCGCATGGTGTTGGTTATATCATCACAACTCATGATCGCCTTGGTCATTATATATCTTCTATTACTCAACAACATCCTATTGAATCAAAGTAAATAATCATAGAATTTTCAATAATCATAATATATATATTAGACTTTATTTAATCTTTTTTTTATCTGTTATTCAATCTGCTTATAATAGATTCATTGAAAATATTGTTGATAATTTAAATGCAGAAATTTCATTGGGAACTGTCACTACTGTTGATGAAGCTGTTACTTGGTTAAGTTATACATACTTATATGTTCGTATGAAACGTAATCCATTTGTATATGGTATGGATCACTCCGAACCTGCAGAAGATCCATTATTAGGAAGAAAACGGCATGAAATTATTACAATGGCAGCTGAACGACTTGCTAGATGTCAAATGATTATTTATGATGAATCAACTGGTTATCTTACACCTAAAGATCTTGGAAGAATTGCATCTAACTTTTATATTAAACATACAAGTATTGAAATCTTTAACCAATTAATGAAACCTAGAATGACTGAAGCTGACGTTTTATCAATGATCAGTCTTAGTTCTGAATTTGACAACCTCAAATCAAGAGAAACTGAACAAAAGGAACTTAAAAGTTTATTGGAAAAACAGTGTGCATGTGATATTAAGGTAATTAATTTTATGAGGGAAAAAAAATGTAATATAATGATATAAAAAAATACTTATTTGCATATATATATATATATATATATATATATATGATTATATAGGGTGGACCTGAATCAACTCCTGGAAAAGTAAATATTTTACTTCAATCATATATATCAAATGCTTATATTGAAGATTTTGCTCTTGTTTCTGATTGTGCTTATGTTGCTCAAAATACTGGTAGAATTGCACGTGCATTATTTGAAATAGCTTTAAATAGAAATTGGGGACCTACAGCATCTGTACTTCTTGCTATTAATAAATGTGTTGAAAAAAGAATGTGGACATTCCAACATCCTTTGCATCAAATGGGTTTACCTATCAATATTCTACAAAAATTAGAAAATAGAACACATGAAGTATCTATTGAAGAAATGCGTGATATGGATCCTTCTGAACTTGGACAACTTGTACATCATAATCGTATGGGCATTACAATTTCTAAATGTGTGGATCAATTCCCAATGTTACAACTTGATGTTAGAATTGCACCAATGACACGTAACGTATTACATGTGGATTTAACCATCACACCTGATTTTATGTGGAATGATAAAATTCATGGCACAGTAGAACCTTGGTGGATATGGGCTGAAGATTCTGATAACGTAGAAATATATTACTCTGAATACTTTTTATTACATAAAAAACAAATGAGTGAAGATCCTATTCAAATTAATTTTACTGTACCTTTAATTGAACCTCTTCCAAGTCAAATTTATATCCGTGCTGTCTCTGATCGTTGGTTAGGTGCTGAAACTATTTTACCAGTTTCATTCCAACATTTAATTTTACCACAGCTTTATCCACCTAATACCGATTTGTTAGATTTACAGCCTTTACCTGTTACTGCTCTTCATGATGAAGTTTTGGAATCAATTTGTAGTCAACGTTTCTCTCATTTCAATCCTGTACAAACACAGATCTTCCATACATTGTATAATACAAGTCACAACTCACTTGTTGGTGCTCCTACAGGTTCTGGTAAAACAGTTGCAGCTGAATTAGTAATGTGGTGGGCATTCAAACAACATCCTGGATCAAAAGTTGTTTACATTGCACCTATGAAAGCATTGGTCAAAGAACGGGTTGGTGATTGGAATAAACGTTTAACAAAAGCAATGGGTAAAAAATTGGTAGAACTTACTGGTGATGTTACACCTGATCTTAGAACTATAGAAAGTGCTGACATTATCATTACTACTCCTGAAAAATGGGATGGTATTAGTCGTAGTTGGAAGAATAGAAGTTATGTAAGACAAGTATCATGTGTGATTATTGATGAAATCCATCTTTTAGGAGGTGATCGTGGTCCTATTTTGGAAGTCATTGTTTCTAGAATGAATTATATTGGATCTCAATTAGAACGTAAAATTCGAATTGTTGGTTTATCTACAGCATTAGCTAATGCTATTGATTTGGCCGACTGGTTGGGTATTGATAAAGTGGGACTTTTTAACTTTAGACATTCTGTACGTCCTGTACCTCTTGAAATATATATTGATGGTTTTCCTGGAAAGCATTATTGTCCAAGAATGGCAACTATGAATAAACCTACTTATGCAGCCATTAAGACACATTCTCCTACACAACCTGTTATTGTATTTGTATCTTCTAGAAGACAAACTCGTTTAACAGCACAAGATCTTATTGCTTATTGTGGTATGGAAGATAATCCCCGTCAATGGTTACATATGGATGATAGAGAAATGGAACTCATTTTAGATCGTGTTCATGATGAATCATTAAGAATGTCTTTAGCTTTTGGTATTGGTCTACATCATGCTGGTTTAACTGAAGAAGATCGTAAACTAGTAGAAGAACTTTATTTAGATTTAAAAATTCAAATATTGATTGCAACCAGTACCTTAGCATGGGGTGTGAATCTTCCTGCACATTTAGTTGTCATCAAAGGGACTGAATATTATAACTATAAAGTTGGTCGTTATGTGGATTATCCTATTACTGATGTATTACAAATGATGGGTAGAGCTGGTCGACCTCAATTTGATAATACTGGTATTGCTAGAGTTTTTGTTCAAGATAGCAAAAAGAGCTTTTTGAAAAAATTCTTGCATGAACCCTTCCCTGTAGAATCAAGTTTACATAAATATATGGATGACCATATTAATGCAGAAATTATTGGAGGAACAATTACTACAAAACAAGATGCATTAGATTATTTGACATGGACTTACTTTTATAGACGATTACAACAAAATCCTACTTATTATGGTTTAGATGATATGACTCAAAAGGGGGTTGATACTTATTTATCAAATATGATTAATGATGTAACTAACAGATTGGCTTCATCAGGCTGTATATCTATTGAAGATGGATTTGATTTGGTTCCATTGATTCCTGGACATATTGCATCTTATTACTATTTAAGACATCAAACTGTAAAACATTTTCATGAACAAATACATAAATATCGATCTACTGGAATGGATTTAGGAAATATTTTGGAAGTAATAGGAAATGTTCCAGAATATGAGGAATTACCTGCTAGATGTAACGAAGATTTGTTGAATCAAGCCATTGAAAAGCACGTACCTTTCAAGGTCAAATCTACTCAAAACTATATATCACCTCATGTAAAAGCATTCGTTCTTTTACAAGCTCATATATCTAGATTAGAACTACCTATCTCTGATTATATAACTGATCAAGTTACTGTTTTGGATTCTTCTGTTCGTTTTTGCCAAGCTATGATTGATGTTGCTGCTAATGCTGGATTTTTAACTATTAGTTTGAATATTATGAATACTTTACAATGTATTAAACAAGCCCGATGGATGAAAGAATCTTCTTTGCTTAACTTACCACATATTGAACCATATATGTTACAATATATTAAATATAAGGTAATAATAATAGTTAACTATAATAAAATAATGCATATGAATAAAGAAGCCCTTTATTTATTATATTTTAATTTTATTTATTTAAAAAACAAACAAACAAACAAACAAAAAAAATAGAATAAGCCAATTCAATGTTTAGCAGAATTAACGCAATATTCAGAAAATCAAATCAAATCAATATTTAAAAATATTAGAGACTTAGATGATGATGCCATTAACGAAGTAAGATTATTATTATGATTATTTGAGAAAAAAAAATACATAACATGATTTTTTTAAATTTATTCTTACTCGTTATCATATTGTATGAAACTATGTAGGTTACTAAAGTTGCAACTAAGTTGCCTATCATTGATATTAAAACAAGAATTGATTCTAAAAAGCCTATCTTAGTTCCCGAAAGTGAATATAAATTAGAAATAACTTTAACAAGACTAAATGCTCAAAAACATGATGGTAAATTATATGCACCTATGTTCCCTAAAGTAGACTATGAATCGTGGTGGGTGGTATTAGGTGATGCTAATAGAGATGAACTTATAGCCTTGAAACGAATTAGTATGCGAAATGGACCTAGAGAAGCTATGGAACGTAAAGTAACGAAATCAATAACGTTTGAAACGCCTGAACGATTAGGTCAGCAAACATATACATTATATTTAATTTGTGACGGTTATCAAGGTTTAGATCAGCAAGTAGATATTCAATTTGAAACTAGAGTAGAATAAATTATCCTTTATATATATATATACATATACAATATTATTTTAATTTGTATTTATATATTAATAGTTACATTTATTAAAGTAAATAGAATATAAACACATAAAATATTATTATCATAAAAAAAAGAATCATAAAATATATATTAAAATATAATCATCATACATCGTAGTAATAAGGTAAAAAATAATAATCATAAAAAAATAGTCATATATATAAAAAATAGCATAAGGTTGGCAGTTAAACATATAGAAAAAATTAAAATAAAAAGATGACCCTGATCCAAAAAAAAAAATAAAAATAAAAATTAAATGAAAAAGAAAAAATATATGTACAAGAAAAAAAGGTATTAAAATTAAATTAAGAATATACTTTTAAGTAGAAGTACAAGATATATTAGTGGATAATTTGGGTATATATATATATATATATATATATATGTATATAAATTTACAAAGATTATTTAATAGTTTCATTGTTATTAAATCATCTATAAATCATATAAACCATTATTAATAAGTATATTAAAAAATAGTAGCATTTGGATACCATTTTATTTCTATTTCTATTTTTTAATTTACCTTTATAAAATTAAGTTTGAGATAATCACCAGTCTAAATGTAATGAAGATCAGTTAAGATAACATTATTATAAAGGATTTTTTCCGGAGATTGATTCATTGGACGGCAGTACCTTTTATCTATTTCAGACTATATATATGTATATATAAATAATATTTAAACACCAATAATAATATTAATGATAATATATTAACTTACAAAGAAATCACTTGAACTAGAAGGAGGTAGATCCAGTTTATACTCATTAAGTAATAATTTTAAAATATCATTATTAAATACAACTTGGCAGATTTCAACATAAATTACATTTTTTAATAAGATTTTACATAGAATACTATTCAAAAGAATAACAATAATAATAAATATTAATATATTGATACTTTTAATTATTATTTATTATTTTACATACCTAACAGGAGTACCATTAATAGACATAATATTTTTTTTCTTCAAGAGAAAAAAAGGAAAAAGATACTATATATTACAAGTTTAATGAATAGTAAGGGATATATAAAAAATAAAAGTAAAAAAATTGTTTTATAATAAAATGGAAAAAAAAGAGAAAGAAATTAAAAAATAAAAGATTGACATTTATATTTAAATTTACCATATATAAACCTGATACATCGAATAAGGGGGAATTTGAAAAAAAAAAAAAAAAATTACGTTTTGGATATATGATTAAGTTTGAAACAAAATAAAAAATGTCAGATTTTCGTTTTCAACAATAGTCTGAGTAACAAAAGTGTTAAAATAAGAAAAAGTATAGTGTGTGAGATAAAATGGGCAAAATTTATTATTAATAGTGTATTACTATTTAATATATAATTATATGAAAAGAAAAGAAATAATAATAAAAAAAAGTATTAAAAAAAAATGAAATTTACATTGTATTTATATATATATATATATATATATATGTAAGAATTAAAATGAATGATTATAATAATAATATTTTAACGATAAATTGGAGGTCGATGCATTTTATTTCGTTGAAGTCTTTTTATTAGCCAATCAATTGCTTCTCGTACGCCATTTCTATAAAAGAATATTCTGTTCGTAAGTATATATTTACACAAAACATGTTTTAACTTTTATAATTACGATTTATGATTATTTTACCCTTCTAAAGCGCTTACTGGTAATACACGTGAATCACGAGCACCAAGTTTAACGGCTATTTTATTAAATACTTCTTTAATATCTTCTACACGTAACGAGTTTGGTACATCCTGTTTGTTTGCCAACATTAATATAGGAACACCTTCTACTAAATCATTTGTAATTAAAGTTTCTATATACAAATGAAGAAATAAATAAATATAATAACAATAACAATAACAATAATAAAAATAAAAATAACGATTATAGTAAAATAAAGAATTATCACGTGCTATAACCTAAAAAAAATAGATACTTTACCAAAAGTATTTTTACATTCTTCCAATCTACGACTATCTGTTGAATCTACTACAAATACAATAGCATGGCATTCTGAATAATACCTTTCCCATATTGTTTGTAAATCTCTTTGTCCTCCAAGATCCCAAAACTTTATTCTAGATGAATTTACTTCTATACGACCAACTATATTATCAAGGTATGCATATATATATATATATACTGTTAGTTTATTATAATATATATCTTTATGTTATGTTTATTACTATTTAATCCAACAGTAGGTGCAATTTTATCGGGTGAAGGTCCATTTGTACCAGAAAATATTGCTTTAATACGTTCTAATAAAGTCTGTTTTTGTTAAAGAAAAAGAAAGTTAATATTAATCAGCTTGTAGATTTATTTCCTTGAATTTACTTTCTATTTTACTGTTTTTCCAGCATTATCTAATCCAATTATTAAAACATTATATTCTTCTTTTTGCATAACATAATTGTAAAAGCCTGAAATTAGGGTATACATTTTTTTTATTGCAAGTTAACAAAGGTAAAAAAATAGAATGTATATATATATGGAAGGAAAAAAAATGAATAAAAGGATGAAGAGAGAAAAAACTAATTCAAAGTCCACCCTCTTTATTAAAAATAAAAAAAATCATCAATTTGCACTTTTTTCTTTTGCCTCTTTTATTTTTAAAAACGGAATCTAATTAAAATAGAACATGTCACAATGGCAGCCTCATATAGAAGAATTAAATAAACTAGTCTTATTTTTACGTGAAACAAATCGGTATAGTAGTGAAAATAATTTATATATTCAACAGGTATTGATATTTATAATTTTATTTGAATATTGTTACTTTTATTTATAAACAAACTACGGCAAGAAGAAAAAGAAAAAAAGCATAGTAATATAAATGTCAAAGATCTATTTTTTTAATATTCATGATTTATTGTTTAGACATTAGATTCTTTTCAATCTATACCTGATTATAATGCTTATCTTGTGTTTATTCTAATGAAACTAACAGAAGAGGATAACTATATACGTCAAATATCTGGCTTACTTTTAAAAAATAATTTATTACACTTCTTTGATGCTATCCCTTTGTCGGTGTTAGTTTATATAAAATTATGCTGTTGTGATGCATTATTACAACCTGACCCAAATATAGAAGTTCGAGCTGTTATTGGATCTGTTATCACATCCTTTATTAAAAGTGGTAAACCAAATTATTGGAAAGAACTTTTAGAATATTTAATTAATGCTATGGATAGTAATAATATATTATCAATGGAGGTATAGAGAGAAAGAGAAAGAAAAAAAGTATATATATTAATAGAGATTCACTAATATTATATTTCATTATTATTATTATTATATTGTATACTTTTAGATGGCATATGATGTATTATTTAAAATATGCGAAGATTCAGTTTCTAATTTAGATCAAGATATAGAAGGCATTAGACCACTTAATATTATATTACCAAAATTAATACAATCATTTTATTATCCAAATCCAAAAATAAGAAAACAAGCAATACTGATAACAAATCAATTAATGATCACTCAATCAACATCTATTATGTTTTATATAAAAACATATTTGGAAGGTTTATTAGTTTTAACAAATGATTTAGACCCTTCAGTACAAAAAGAACTGTGCTTTGCCTTCACATTACTAATAGAAACAAGACCAGATAAAATAGAACCTTATTTATCAACAGTTATTGAATATATCATCTATTGTACTGGAAGTGTAAAGGATGATCAAGTAATTTTACAAGCATGTGATTTTTGGCTGAAATATCTATCAGTTTTATCTCTTCGTGATCACTTAATACCTTATTTAAATCAAATGATACCAATATTATTAAATAACATGGTTTACTCAGAATCTGATGTAATTGACTTAATGGGCCATCAAGATGAATACAATATGGATACTGTTGATAGAGATCAAGATATCCGTCCTAAATTCTACCAAAAAAAGCAATCTAGTCATAAATATTATTCCAATGATAATAACAATAATAATAATAATAATAATAATGATGATGATGATGATGATGATGATGAGTTTCATTTAGATTGGAATTTAAGAAAGTCAAGTGGATCAACTCTTGAAACATTATCAAATATATACTCCAAACAAGTTTGCGATGTTTTATTACCTTATTTAGATGGGTTATTATATCAACATGATTGGAAAATTCGTGAAAGCGGTATATTAGCTCTTGGTGCTATATCTAAAGGTAAATAAATATTTTTTGAAAATGAGTTATAATGTCTTATTTTTTCCTTTTTTCATTTTAGGCGCTTTTGATCATATGAAAAATTATCTACCTCAACTATTTCCTTATTTATTAGACAACATGAAACATAATATGGTAAATAGAAATGTGTTTTTTATTAACAGAAACTCTCCTTTTTATTTTTATATCCTTTTTATTTATATATTTATTATTATTGGTAACACATATAATATAGCCACTAGTACGTTCCATATCGTGTTGGACAATTAGTCGATATTCTGAATGGCTTGTTGAACAAAATCATACTATAGAAGGAAAACAAAATTATTTTGAACCAGTTTTATCAGGACTTTTGGAAAGAACACTTGATCATAATAAACATGTACAATTCAATGCTTGTTCTGCATTAGCTATTTTACAAGAAGATACAAAAACAATTTTAATTCCTTATTTACATCCTATCTTGGCAAATTTATCGCAAGCTTTTAATATTTATCAAAGAAAAAATTTGGATATTTTATATGATGCTTTAGGAACGTTAGCTGACTCTGTAGGAAGTGCACTTAATCAGCCAGATTTTATTTCATTGATAATGCCTCCTTTAATTGAAAAATGGAATCAACTTCCTGACACTGATACTGATTTATTTCCTCTTTTTCAAGTATGCTTATATATATATGTTTAAATATATATTTTCGCCTATTATTAAAAATGTTTTATATTATTATTATGTTTTTATTTATAACAGTGTCTTTCATCTGTAACAGCTGCTTTAGGTAATGGCTTTATTACTTACTCAGAGCCAGTTTATGCAAGATGTATTAAAATAATATCAAAAACTTTATATGAACTTCACAATGGTCAAGATCTTTCCAGTTTACCAAATATTGACTTTGTTATAGCAGCTTTAGATTTACTATCTAGCATGATACAAGGAATGAATTTAAATATATCATCTTTAATATCATCCCATTCAAATCCATCTATATTTAATATATTGGAAGTTTGCTTAAAGGTATATCTGATCATAAAAACACAATTAACCTATTATGTTCACTAATTTATAATTTTTTTCAGGAATCAAACTCAGATATATTACAGCTATCTTGTGCATTATGTGGTGATCTATCTATTGCTTGCTTTGATCAATTAGAACCATACCTAGATAATTTAATGCCATTGTTAATTCAGCAATCAGAATTGAAAGATCCTGAGTTTATACCTACCTGTAGCAATGCTATATGGGCAATCGGTGAAAGTTTAATATTATGGAGTCAACAAAAGCTAATGAATTTTATACCTCTATTTTTACATCATTTAACAACAGTACTATCTACCTCTTCTATTTCTACCTGTAAAAACAATCAAGAGAAAATAATTCTCTATGATAATGCTATTATTTCATTTGGTCGATTAGGGTTTGCTGCACCAGAATTAGCATCTATGCATTTAAAAAGGTTTGCTCGATTATGGCTTATGCGTGCAAATAATTTACAGTATAACAATGAAAAGGATTCTGCATTTATTGGATTTTGTCAAATTGTAAAAGCAAATCCTGAAGCAGCTCTAAAGGTAAAAAATAAAAGATAAAAGAAAAGAAAGAATAAAATATAAAAAAATCCATCCAGCATAAATTCACTCTTTCGTACACTCACGCACACTTTCTTTTTTCTTTTTTCTTTTTTCTTTTAAATTTATAACTTTTATTTTGAATTAGGAGTTTGGTCGTTTTGCTGAAATCATGACAGCATATCAAAATCCATCAATCCAATTACAAGTTGAATTTCGACAGATTATACTAGGATATAAGCAAGTTATGATGCAATCACAATGGAAACGTATATTGAAAAGATTTCACGATGATGCACAATTAAATATATTTCTACAATATTGTTCAGACTAAAAGAAAAATAAAATAAAAATAAAGTTCAATAACTTCATTTATATCATTGATTCAGCTATAATAATTATCCAATTTCAACGTGATTACTCTTTTATTTTTTATTATTATTATTCATTATACCTATTATTGAAAAACTTGATCACAATCAAAAATCCTGCAGTGATGGTAATTAATATAAAAAAATCAAAATATATAAATAAGTAAAAGAAGTATATTTGAATTATATATATATATATATGTGTATGTATGCATTTTTGTTAATATTACCTTTTTTAAAAAAATACCACAATATAAATAAATATTGATACAGAGGAGCCAATTTCAGTATGGAAACTTGGAACAATTTAAAAACCAATTATTAATATAATTGTTAATAACAGTAAGGTATGATGTATTAGACTAATCCAAATATGGAACTAGGATTTCTTCACGTAAAAATAAAAAAAGATTAAGTGATTCATTTTTAGATCATAAATATATGATCATGAATACTGTAAATTATATTTGAATAATGTAAATGTTAACTCTGTAGGAATAATGTAAAACATAAAGTATTTTTATAGTTCTTCAGTTGTAAAAAGAGTATAAATATTGCTTTATTTTTTAATTTATTATAGGTTATCATCAAGTTTCATTATTTTGAACTGTCATGTTTTGAATTCAAAAACCTATCAAAATGCTTCAAGGTACTTATTTTTAAAAAAAGCAATTTAATTTAAATTCCGTCAAAAAATTTTAAAATGTTTTTTAACAAGTAACCTTTTTCTTCTTGTTTTATTTATTAACATAATAAAATTAATAACCTTAATTGCTATAAATTCAATACTACAGTTAACAATGACGAAAATAACTAATACACATCGGGGATATAAATAATGACTTTTAAATTTATTTTTATAAATATGATTAAATGCGATGGATATCAGAGTTTCTCTATATAATTTGAATTTAAATTAACGTGTTTTTAATTTTATTATGTTAAGTCATCTATTATTCTTAATATAACCACTATATATAACTTATGTTCTTCTTTTTTTAATAGCTTTTATTTTACTTTTTTTTTTTCTTGGCCATTTGATGACAAATATAAAGCGGCTTGAATTTATATATGTAAGCCAAAAATGTAGTTTTCAATCTGATGGTACACCAAACAGGAAAAAAATAAAAATAAAACAAGATAAAAAAGAAATGAACAATTTTATATATAGGATGTAGTTTTATTAAGAATATATTTTATGGTTAGATGATGATCACATAAAGGCGAATATGATATACTTTATTATATATGAATTAAAAGCTTTTTGAACTGATAACCAATATTTTAGATGACTATTATAATTAGCATTATTTGGAATGTAAAATATAATCTATTATAAATTTTAAATGTTTATTACATGTTTAAAAAAGAAAAATCGAAAGAGATGAATATTGACAATATTTTTAAAAGAAAAAAAGGAAAGGAATATAGAAAAGATTATGCACAAAATAATAATTGATAATAATAAATAATAAAAAGATTGAAAATCTGCCATTCTTTTTTTTTTTTTTTTTTTAATTTTAATAATTATATGATTAATCTACCAGTTATAGAAAGGTTTTGGGTTATAGATGGGTTTATTTTCAACAAGAGGAGTCCAAACTTTTTTAGATTCTTTCCAACCACGAACATTACGTCTAGCTGATTTATCATTAGCAGTTGTTGATGGAGTAGCTTCCTTAAAAATAAATTTCATATGAGCTTGTTTATGATGCATAATACCAAATTGACCACGACCATGAGGTCTAATACGTTTAATATAACGACCTTTTCCTACCCAAGCTTGTGAAATAACTAAATTTTTCATATCCTTTTGATCCTGAGCATTCTTTTTTGCAAATGCTAAATTATGTAAAATCTTTTTGGCTGATCGTTTTGGTGAATACTCCATTTGTTTAATAGCTTCTTCTACTGTTAAGTTACGAAGTTGACGAGCAATCATGTTGAGTTTACGTGGACTAGTTTTAAAATTGGCTGTAGACCATTTATACTTTAAAAACATTAATCATATTATTATTTTTGATGGATATAAATAAAAAAACCAATGGTATTAATTAAACTGTTACTTTTTAATATATATACATATTATGTATCTAAAAATTTTAAAAAGCAAAAAGAAATCATATTATAATATATATAGACACTACACTTACTTCTTTTTCTAAAGGTTTTTGTTCTTCAAGTGTAGCTTCAGTTTCTAATTGTACATTTTCAAATAAGGAAGAAGCTCCAATTTGGGGACGAGAAGGTTGTGGCTGCTCAGCATAGTTAGTAAAAGTTGTTGAAAATCTAAATAAATATTTATATAAGTTGAAATCAATAAATACTTTACAACTAAAAAATAGTTATCCTTTCCTAATTTTTTTTTAAACTGTATGTATTATGCGTTTATTATTTACTTTGCTGTTTGTAAATTTCTTAACACATTGATAGTTTGTGTGGATTGTCTAAAAGGCTGTAAAGCCTTGAAAGCATTAGCTATTGAATTTTAAAAATATAAAACATGAATAAATAATTGCTTTTACTATTTATTAATATATATTTTCTAAGTTATATAAATATTTAAACATACTTAAAGATAACATACTTCAAAGAAGTAGAACAAAAGAAGAAGAAAAAAAAGAGGGGTAGAGAAAACAAAAAGAAAAATAGGAAGAAAAAAAATGAGGATTTCAGCCTGTCAAAAGGAAAATAGTCACACGCAAAAAATCGGAATTTAAAAACAGAGTTACAAGTACTGATCGTTTTTGGTCTTTCTTTCCTTTTTCCTTCTATTATTACACTTTTTTAAATAAATAAATGAAATCAAAAATAGAAGTTAAATGGAATGGAAGAACTTTTTATATAGAACTTGATGAAAATGATTTTGATACATGGTCAGTAAAAGACTTGATAGAAAAATGTCATCGTATTACTGGCTTATCTCCTGAAAATATAAAGCTACTTGCTTATGGAGGTATTAAAAAAGAAAAAGAATAAAAAAAGATACTTTTGAAGAAATAACAATAAAACAATAATAAAGTAAAATGATTTTTTATACATTTATAATTTTTATATATATTAGCTGTTATGAAAAATAAAGAAGCACCTTTAAGTCATTATAGTATTAAACAAGGAACTAAACTAAGACTTATTGGAAATACGAAGGTATATATATATCAATATGCATATGAACAAAAAGAAAAAAAACATATTATTTATCATTTATTATTCAACATTTTAATAGAAACATGTTGATAAACCTTTACCCCCTAAACCAAACTCAAATGAACAGCAAATACTAGACCAATTAAACCGTATACATGATAAATTATATAAAACAATTATACCTGAAATCGATGATTATGAAAAACAAGTTAAAGCTTATAATAATGAACATCAACATGATTCAACACAACAACAAAAACTAATTCAAAAAGGATTATATTTTGGAGAAATACTAATGCAACTTCTTTTTGAGTATGATGGTGTCATTTGTGCTCCAGGATTTGATCAATCTCGACAATTGCGAAAAGACGGAGTTAGGATATCACAAGAATTACTAGAAAAAGTAGATAGAATTAAAGATTCCATTAAATGAAACATTAGAATTAAATAGGAAAAAAAATAAAAATAATGCAATCTTTTTGTTATTATTAACCAAATATATAATATTACCATCCTTCTAAATCAGTTTAATTAATGAATTACAACTATTTAAAATGATTATTATTATTAAAAAAGGGGATTTTAAAACAGCACAATCTACATAAATTTTGCATCATAAAATGAAATATCAATTATTCCATAAACAATAGATAAATATACTACTTTCAAACAGGGTATATGATTAGATCTACTTTACATACACATATTTTATTATAATACATATAGTATATAAAAAGTAAAAAGCAAAATATATATTAAAAAAAATAAAAAAACAAAAAAGATGCAAAGAAATGATATTGAAGTTTTATATCCTAACTTCAATATACACCTAATTAACTTAGGTTATTATTTTTTTACGCATATATGAATTTACTATAAAACCATCTAATCTAAAACATTGACTCTTACGAACAATAGAATGATATAGCTTCTTTTTTTTTATTCATCAGTTGATAAAATAAAATATTTTAAAAAATAAAATATTCATCAAAGTGGAAATCGAAAACTATAAAAGGTTACATAGCACTTCAGTAGTTTTACATTTTACATATGATTATATAACGTAAACCTTGATTTATCTATTTTGATTTGATTTTGTCTATTTTTTTAAATGGAAAAAGATGAAAAGCTATTTTTTTTAACCAAACTATTTTTACTTCCTCCTTAAAATAAAATTGATTTATATATATATGCCCAAGATAAAGATGCTCACAATTAAAACTTTATATGGTGTTGTGAATTAATTGATAGAAAGATTTAGCATCGAAAATAAAAATAGTATCGGTTGATTTGAACAAAGCTATTAAATATAATTCTTTTAAAGTTGTTAGTTGAAATGATTATAAATATTATAATCCTCCTGACTAATATATTGTAATTATTATTATATATAAAAGAAAGTGTGGCTGTAAAACTACTAAAAATGAAAAAATAAATAAATAAATAACAACAGAGCACAAAATTTATTAAGTTAACCAAAAAAAAACAGTTACATATAAATAAATAAATAAAAGATAAAAATAGAATTTAGTAGGAACTAAAAAAAGGAAAAGAATAAAAAAAAATACCATTTAAAAAAGAGTAAAATCATCAGTGGTTATAGGATAAGTTGAGGACTGTAAATTGTCGTTTATATTTAATGTGTCATTAATTTCGGCAAATATATCATCATCATCCATAACATTTACATCTTGTAAATTATTATCATTATCAATATTATTATTAGTTGTTGTTGTAGTAAAAAAATAATCACCTTCAATAGGTTCAAGAATTGGTGGGAAAAAACCTTGAGTGGTGGTAGTAGTGGTAGTGGTAGTGGAATTTTGAGGAGTAGGGCCGAAAAGATCCTCACCAAAGTATCCACTAGGAGAATTAGATGATGTGGTTGTGTTAGTATCAATAAATAAGCAGTTGTCCTTGTTAAAGTAGTCAGTATTGTTAATATATTCGCAAGCAGTTTGAGGAGTAAGAGGAGGTGTATCCATGGTATTTACTTGGGCTTTTTCGGATGGGCAAAGGTAAAATACGACGACCAATTGTTATTAAGTACAAAGTTTGAGGTTACAGATGAATGAATATTATTATTATTATTATTGTAGTTGTTATTATTTTGAGACATATTATTTTGGGTATTCTTATTCATGATTTTATTATTATTTATTTATTTTAAAATATAGATATGTATATGAAAGGTAATTTATTATTATTATTATTATTTATTATTATTATTATTTTAATGAAAATAAAAGAAAAGAGAAAGAGAAAATACAAAATGTGAGAAAAAAAAATTTTATTAAGTTTTTTAATTGGATATGTATAAATTTAAAGCTCAGCATATTTTTCCTTATGACCTTTTTCTTTTGTAAAAAATAGGTATGATGATGATTTATTATTAACAATAGATAAAAAGAAAATAAATAAATTTCAAGTGGATGATGACATTAATAAACAAGTTTTATTTATTTTAAAAACTATAAGATAGTATTAGATGAGCTACAGTCAGTAAAAAATAATTTATTTGTTGAGAACAATACCATCAAACTATATTTTTTAAATAAAGATAATAATAAGGTTAATAAATTAAATCAATCATGCAATTGTATTTTAATTATATACATGTAAATAAATAAATGAAGATGAAAATGTTTAACTTACGCGAGATTTGTACCATTCAATGGCTTCTTCCTTCTTGATACGGTGGCTAGGACCAACGGAAGCTTGAGCACGCTTACGACGAGCAACACGGAAACCAGGACGACCCATAACAACATAGAAATCCATACCGTAAATACCAATAGAAGGATCATATTTGATACCTAAATCGATGTGTTCTTCAATACCGAAACCAAAGTTACCGGTGTTGGAGAAGTTACGATCACGTAATTCGTATTCCTTGACCTTTAAACCACGTTCAATGATTTCTTCAGCCTTGGGACCACGAACAGTGACATGGACAGCAATCTTTTCATTACGACGGATACCAAAAGTACGGATAGTGTAACGGGCTTTGGAGTAGACTGGAGTTTGACCAGTTAATTGTTCAAGTACTTTGGCAGCACGGGTCAAACGATCACCTGATTCACCAACACAAATGTTGAGAACAAGTTTTTCGATATGAAGTTTCTTCATAGGGTTGGTCTTGACCTTTTGTTCGGCGCTCTATAGTGTGTATGACATGAATATTTGTTGAATATATATATTACATATTTTTTAAGTTAAAAAAAAAGGAAGAGAAAAAGAAATATGCAAAATAATTAATATATCGTTTTTATCGTTTTTATAAAAATCTTTTTAGGTGAAAAAAAAAATTCAACAATGGTATATGACTGGATATGCTTAATAAATTTTTAATTGTAGTGTGTATTAAAAATCTATCCTTTTTTTTTCAATCCCTTCATCTTATATATGATCCATCCATTTCATCCATCCAACTATTTATTGTCATCTTTCGTTATCCATCATCTGTCATCCATTGTTGAATCATTATTTAATATAATATTTTCTACTTTATCTTTTTTTTCTATATATTTCATTGTGCGTACCATGGTAATGATGAAGCTAAAAAAAGAGAAAGAATATCTAATTTTTAAACGTAGACTCTCTAATTCACCTTCCAAAAAAAAAAAAATCAACTCCCGCACTCTAAAAAAATGTTTTTGATAGCACACACTTAAACAATTACATATACAATAATTAAAATGAGAAAAAAAATCACTTTTCATCATTAATTATATTTAAACAGAATAATATGGACATTAATATAAAACTTTATACATATTTATAAGTTTGTATCATCAAATTACTACTAAAATAATACTATTATGTTTCTTTTTTTTTCTTTCTTTTACTTAATATTTCCTTAAATCAGCTATCATTCATAATATTATTTTCATATGTTAGTATAATAACTCCAAAAACATTGCTGAAACTGTCTCTTTTTTTAATTAAAATCATATATTTACATCATACATTATTTTAAACAATAAATTAAATTGAAAGACGAAGGATAAACAAAAAGGCATTTTAATGAATAAAAATTAAAATTAAAAATTAAAAGAAAAACTAAGTTTAATGCTTCTTGGACTATTAAATAAAAATGATAATAATAAAAATTAAAGTTAGTAACATAATATTTAATTATTTAAATAAACCTTTTTATCATTTTATATTTTATGTGATTTTTTTACCTTGATCTTCTTGACGTAGAATTCGAGTTCCTTGCCTTCAAGAATATAACCATCACAACGACCAGATTGACCAGGACGAGAAGAAATGATAGCATAGAGACGACCAGCATTGAATTGGTCATCTAAGAGAGGATCAACAGCAGCAGTAGCTTGACGAGCAGCAATCTTCTTTTGGACAGCCTTGGATTTGTTATCAGCAGCATGTTCTACTTCTTCAGCTTTAGCAGAGGTAGATTTCTTCTTACCTAAAACTTGAGCGTAGTGAGATTCATACCATTGACGGAAAGGAGTAGCATCAATTTGAATAACGGCACCTTTGACAAGAGTGTTGGTACGAACCAATTCGTTGTTAGAAGCATTGTAAACAACAGTTAAAACACGAGTCTTGCGAGAAATACCTTCAGAACCCCATGAGAAGTTACCAGCTTCAAGACGAAGAGCACGGTGTTTGTAGTTACCACCACGGACACGGACTAAGTGGATACGCTTAGCTCCTAATTTGGTGTTGGCGGATTGACGACCCAATTCGAACCTATTAATATTTTATTATATAATTGTTTTAAGTTTTTTATTAAAAAAAGGTGAAATAATTTAGATATCATCCTTTTACTATATACATATTCTTCCAAATCCAATTTATAATATATCCTCTTCCTTTTCTTTTATTTTTTATCT
Organism: Cunninghamella bertholletiae; assembly: GCA_037043795.1. NCBI lineage: Eukaryota > Fungi > Mucoromycota > Mucoromycetes > Mucorales > Cunninghamellaceae > Cunninghamella > Cunninghamella bertholletiae. The sequence goes on along the minus strand of JAZGVP010000004.1, from coordinate 1,860,017 downwards.
GCTCCAAAATATCCAATATATCCATATTATATAAACTTAAAAAAATCCATATTCCATAACCAGTAAAATTATCCATATCTCTTTTTTTGTAATTATATTATCCAAATAAAAATACTGAATCCTTACTTTCTCTTCTTTCTGTATTGAGAACGTCTAGCACCGGAGGCACTACGCTTATGACGAGAATCGCGACTGATACCTATTTATTAAATGATTTATCAAATAAAATGATTGAGTATTTTTTTTTGCATATTATATAGAAGTATATATCTTTTTTTTACATCCATACATCCATTATCACTCTAGTTATTTTTTATAGTCCATTCACATTATTTTCTGTTTGATGATGATTTAATAAGACGATATATAACTAATATTGATAGATGGATGGATGGATGGATGTCAACTATGCCTTACCCATATTGTTTAATAAAAAAAAGAAGGATCAATTATTCATTCATTTTTTTTAAAATTATATCTTAGTGAGTTCAAATTTAAAACTCCGTCAGTGGCTTCCGAATTTTAATGCAAATTTGGTTGATTTTTTATTACAATTCTTTTTTTAAAGTATATATAATAATAATAATAGTATTAAAGAAGTATATACTAACATTAATAAATATAAGGGATAAAAGTTTTCATTTTATTTACATTATGTCTATTTCTTCATCTAATTGTGTATATTGTTCAGTTAATTCGTTTTTTTGTTCAGGAGGAGTTGGCCATGACATAGCGTCTTTTGTATAAATATTATGATTATGATAATGATCGTTATCATCCAAGTGTTTTTGTTCAGTATCTATATTCATATAATCTGTAATAGCACCTTCACCGTTTAACCTTCCGCTGGAACGTAATGGTCGTCTTTTACTAGTTGTATTTCCTATATCTTCATCTATACGTTTTTTCCTGTTATTATAATATTGATCGTTATTATTATCATAATCATCTATATCCATATCTTCATTAAAATTATATCGCACAGGTTTTCGTCTTTCTCTTTTAGGTAAAACTCTTGGCTCTTCTAAAGCTAATTGTGTTGCTAATTGGCGTGCTTTCATACGATCCTTTCTTTCTTGTATTTTTTGTTTTTCTTCTAATTTAGGAATCAAATCATTTAATATAAGGTTACCCATTGCCTTTTCTTTGCCGTTTTTACTTTTAATAAGAGTTTTTCCAAATTGTTGTAATTCCTCTATACTAGTACAAACTATTCAATCGACATTTTATTTATAAAAAAAAGCCACTGTTATTACTATTATTTTTTTTATTTACTATCTCTATTACAAATCTACTTTTTAATACTCTTATTGATTTTACCTATTTCAAATTCACACCCTTTTTTTAAATTAGGATTTTCGCACCATAAGTAAGGCGATTCTATATTTTTTTTTTGAGAAATAAATAAATAAAAAAAGGTTAAATAAATTAAAATAAATAAATATTAAGGGATATATTTACCACCGAATCTCCAGTAAGCACGTTTTCGTTGATCATAACCAAATGGAATAGGCATTAATGGATTGTCTTCATCATTTTTATTTGTTTTAAAGAAATGATCCACAATAGTACGAACAGCTGCACTATCTTGTAACTGCCATTCTACCAATGCATGTAGTATTTTTAGCTATATAAATAAAGAAATAAAAATGTGATACAACAAATAAATAAATAAAAACAAATATACATGTTATATCATATCATCATTCTTTTTTTTTTTTTTTTTTTTTTTACTATTTACTTTCATATCAGATGTCAAAGATTGGAATCCTGCTTGTTGATTTGTTAAAGGATTGAAATCAAGATCAAAATCATTAGATCGTATTTTGCTATTAATATATTCATATAAAGGTCTTGAAGCATTTGATATTCTAAAATAAACAAACTTATGAGTTATAATCTCAATAATAAATAGTACTAATAGAATAATATAAAAGTGTAACACTTACTCAACTAGTTTTTTTCTATTTAAAGCATTACTTAAAAAGCAACACATTAGTTTATCTAATAATCCATTATTATCTTGGTACATTGCTTCTTCAAGTGACTAAATTAAATATATATGTATGTATATATGTGTATATTGTTTAATATATTAGTCGCCTTGTATATTTTTATATTTTTCCTTTTTTTTGCCTCTCTTTTTTTACTTTGGGCGTAAAAGGAGGTGGTGAATAAATTGAAATAATATCAGATCGATCAAATAGCACAGAAAACGCGTATATAAAAGCAATTTCCCAATATGATTGTGATGTTAGTTTGGAAGGACTATCATGATTCATTATTGAATAAACACACTTGATTGAAAAAAAAGTGAAAAGGAAAAAGAAAGAAAAGGAAAAAGGGAAAGAAAAAACTGTATTTGAATGAACACAGTTCCAAATATGGAATCAGAAATTTTGACCAAATTTAAAGTCAACAAAAAAAAAAAACTACGATAATTTATACAAATTCATTAAACGTATGCTCATATAATAAAAATAAAGGAAGATTTTATTATAATAATAAAGAGTAATAATAATAGAAATTTTATACATAAAAATCTTATAATAATAGTGTAATAATTATAGAGGCTTTATTCATAAAGATTTGATAATAATAATAATGAAATAATGACAATGAAACATCTATATATTCATAAGAATTATCACTTGTATTTTTTTTTCTACCCATTAAAATTCATCAATTTTACCATCATTTTTTCTTGATCTCCAATTTCAAAAAGTAATAATTATTGAAATTTTATTCATAAAGATTTTTTAATGATAATATAAAATCGATTTATTTATAAGCATCATTGTTTGTATCATTTTTTTTGAATAAATATTATACCAAGAGTTGCTTCTTTCTATCCATCCAAATTCATCAGTCTTATCATTATTATTAGAGTTATTATTATTTTCTTGATCATCAATTTTATTATGTTTAATAATTGTTTGAATATCATTAGTAACAAAAAGATTTTCAAAACTCTTGCTCTGTTGTAATCATTTCTAGGAGGCTAATATCAAGTTGGTTTGGTGTAAGATGAATATCTATTATATACAACTAATGGCTGACCTCTATCTAACATTTTACCAACGACCTTCCTCTACTTTCAGCTTCTCCAATAGACGATGTAACATGATGTACCATTTTTTCTATACTTTCCGCCATGCAGCATAGCGATCTGAAGGTATTATTAAATTCATATAAAGTTGAAATTGAATTTGGGAATTTTATTTTATCTTGATGTACAGTAAGATATAAACCTTGTTGTTCCAATTGTACAGTAGTGTAACCCTGTAACTCACAAACTTGTATCATTCATCTAAGAATATCATTTATATTAATATTATCATTAACTGTGTTGAGAATGCAGTCTAAATTATCTTTTGATTCTCTTAATAATTTTCTAGAACCTTTAATATTTTATCATTATCACATATATTCTTAACAAATTCACCCGCTAATAAATCGTATTCATATGTTGGTGAACCATAAACTAGTCGAATATCTACTTTAAAACCATGAACGTTGCCTATTTTATTATACATTCTTTTTTTGATACTGTATAATATTTGGATATCGATTCTCCGATTTTCAGCCTTATGATATTATTATTGACGTTAATGATGGAATTTATAATAGGATACTAAATTTGAATTAAATAATCTACTTTTGTATCTCTATCTCTGTTTTCTTCATTTAATATAAACCGTCTACTATTTAAAATATGAAGGGTTTGTTCGAATACCAACATTGATCTTTTAATATTCATTGAAGTGATTTGGAATCTAGTTTATTTAAATACTTCAAAGCATTATCAATATTATTATTTATTTTATTTTATTTTTTGCATAATCCTACAGCAATATCCCAAGTTTCTTGAATCTTTAGATGTAAGCTGAATTCTTTACTTTATATTTTTTGGTATATTTTTCAACTAATGCTTTCCATTCAATTTTGTCACAGGTAACTGCATTTTTTGGATTCTTCAAGTCAATGATTTCAAATACACATAATAAACCAGCTACCTTTTTTTTTCTTGTATAGAAACATCTTCACCATCCGAATATCTATTAAAAAACTTTAAAACTTTACATTTGATTTTCGTTCCTAGTGTGGCATTTTCATTTTTTATATCCATTCCATTCTTTTCTTACTTTTGAATGTAACTATTAACTTTATCACTGTTAGAAAGTATTATTCTGATTGCTTTTATAAAGATTTAGTGATTGACGATGATGTTGTTGATGTTGATACTGATAAGATCACTTTATATACTTCTTGTTGATATTTAATAGTTCCTAAATTTGTTAGTTTAATTCTATTCATTTCACTTTGAATTTGAGCGCCTTTTTAGTTTCATGAAGTTATAAATACTCAGTATAATATTTAATAAATGAGTCAGGTACAGAGGTTTTCCAATATTTACTAAATTTATTGCAATGACTTTGTAAAGCAAAATAGTCTAATCGTTTAATTTTTATTGTTTTTAAAGATTGGATAAATTTTGATCTTATTGTAATCGTATCCTGATTGTTTCTAACCTCTTTAGTATACGTTCTAGTCATTATTTCAAAATCACCACAGCTTTTAATTTTCACCACAGAAAATATACGACTAATTTCTAATAAACTAGAATTTTCTAGAGAAAATTTATAATTTCCATTTTATCCGTGATAAAAAGCATTTTCCATTATAATTATTATTATTACTATTATTATTATAAATGGTGATATAAAAAAAAAGGAAAGTGCTACTGGCGCAGCAAAAGTGCGCTGCAAAATTTTAAAATCGGAATTTAAAATCATTTTCTTATTTTGTCATTCTTTTTATTTATATATAAAATAATCATTAGATGTATATATAGTTTAAATAAAATATAACATCATAAAGTAATGCTCTTATAGTAATTATTTTATTTAAAATTCATTTATTTTTCATTTTAAAATATTAAAAGTGAATATTTATTTGTTATAATGAAAAAAAATACAATATATATTAATATCGCATAAAACTTGAATCTATAAAAAAAAATATAATAGTAAACAAAAGCAATTATAAAAAAGTTATGACACGGTAAAAAATATTCAGGTTTATGGCTGAAAATAACAACTAAAAAAATTCATTACACAATAATTTTAAATTTCAAATTTAAAATTTGCAGTGTTCTTTTATAGTACCCCATAGTTCTTCCCAAAAAGAAAGTGATAGAAACAGAGAAGAAAAAGAATAAATATTGTTTTAAGAATTTAAGCTAAAAAGTAAAAAAGCACCTTTTTTTAAATGCTTTTTTTAAAAAAGAAAACTTATTACATTGAAATTTTTATATTCATGTTTATCTTTCCTTATAAAATAACACTTATAAAGCAACTTTCCATTCATACTTCTTGACACCGTTGTCTTTGAATATAATCATATTTTATTTCATCTCTCTCTTTTAACCAATTATACATACATATATATATATAGACTATTTTAAATAATAAGAATCATTTAAACCAATATTTTTATCCTTACTACTAGTTATTATTTTATTTATTTTATATTACCTATATAAATTCGTATCTACTTATTATAATGATCCAATCTAGCTACTAAAAGATAATCATCAAAATAAACTATCACTTTTAAAACAAAATCTGTCATTAATAAAAAATAAACTATTGAAGAAGATTACACTTTTATTTTAAAAATTACTTTCTTTTTTAAAAAAAATACATGCACTTTATTTGATATAATAGTAATATAACAAATTATTAAGAATGTTTGATAAAAAATGAAAATAAAAATAAAATTTCTGATGATAAATAGCAATAATAATAATAAGCTAATACTTAAAAGAAGTTAAACTAATGCTCAAATTTATTATTTTCTAACAGTTAATAATCAATTCTGTTTTTTAAGACCAAAAAAATAATAACAATAATAAAAAAAACGAGTTCATACATTATATATTACTTTCTACGATAGGATGCCCACCATTGTTTTAACCATTTTGATAGAGATTTTGCATCAGAATCAAAAAAATAATTAATTTGTTGTTGTTTTTGTTGGTACATTGTATTAGTTTTTATTAAATTTGGATGAACAAAATCAATAGGTAAAGAACAGGTGGAATCCATCCGAGTATGTTTTCGTCGTTTGGGTTTAATACTAGTTGTCATTATTGGAACACTTGCATTTGTAGTGACAGTAGATGTATCTGAATGTGTTATAGACTTTTTGCGTAGTAATAGTTGCTGTTGTTGTTGTGTCATACGTTGTCGATCAAATTCTAATAAACGCCCAGTCCAACCTTTCATATCATTTTCATGGTAAAGTATTGACATAGAAAAATCCATTTCATTATTTTTATGAATTAAATCTGTTTTTTTTTGCTCTATAATACTTGATTGAATAGATGACTTATCATGTTGAGAAGTATATTTAATTTGGTATGAGATAATAGATGGATTAATTTCATTAATACTATTACTATTACTATTGATATCATTGCTATCGCTATCTATATTATCATTACTATTATTGGTATCATTATCGTTGAGGTTATTACTACCAATGTCATCGTTAGTACTACTGTCGTTGTTGTTATTATTTATAGGATATTGTTGGTGTTGTACAAAAGAATAAGGATGATTAGAAATCATATATGAACTGTTTTTGATAGAACTGTTTAATAAATCAGACATAGATACATGATGATGAGGTTTTTTTCTTCTAGGCATGGATGGTTCTGAAGCGGTAGTAGCAAATTGTAATTTATCTTGATATAATGATTTAAATAATTGATAAGGATAAAAATCAAAATTAGGTCGGACTGGAAAATCAGGAGTCAAGCATAGTGGTTTTACTATTACTAACATTCTAACATGTACTGGTTTACTCCAACTTTGTTGTATTTGTTTTTGTCCATACGTAAACATATCAGTAATTGATAAAGTTTTTTTTTTTAATGTTTTTTGAGGTATATTTAAAGAATCAATATCATCATCATCATCGTCATTATTATTACTATTTGTTATTGCTGATACTGTATGACGATTATTATTATTATAATAATCACCATCATTAATAAGACTAACATCAATGCTACTTTCATTTTCTACATCAACATGATCATAAATTAAACATAAACTATCTTCAGTAAAAAGATCATCCATTTCAACGTTTATTCCAGTTAAAGATTGCAAATCAGTACACCCTTGTCGAATAGCTTGTTGAAAAGGAATCAATTGTTCTTGCCTTTTTTGCTGTTCAAGTTGTTGTTTTTCTTGCATTTCCTTTGTAAGAAAATCATAAGTTTCTAAGCAGCTAATATTATGACTAAGGTGATAATGATTTTCATCTAAATTAATATCAAAGGTAGAAGCATTTTTATCATGATCAAAAAATTGAACTTCATCCTCATGCTGTTGTTGTTGATAATGATGATTGCGTTTTCTACCAAAAGTTTGCAACCATTCCCATTCATTAGCCGTTATACTAGTATCATTTCTTAAAGGTACGCAAGGTAATAGATGCTCATGATTTTTTTCTAAATATATTTGCAATCCACGACGGCAGTTAGAAGGAGAGGACTGGCAATAAAATAAAGCTAAATAAAGACCACGTGGTAGCTGAGAACATAAAGCGTTATAAATAGCTCTAGGTTGGCGCCATAGTTTTGTAGTTAAACTGGAAGGAGAAGTAACTAGTTCATATTTTGTTATAAAGTCTAAATGTTCTTGATTGTGGGAAGGATACCAGTTAAGACGAGAAGTTCGTGATAGTGGAGAAATAATATTAGCATTTAACTGGTTAAAAGGATATAACATAAAAAGGAGTTTGAAAGTTGGACGTTGGAATTCTATAATATGTCTATATAATAAGCCCTTTTGATTATTACAACAACCAATAAGTTGCATAAGTTTATTATGAGTTGATACAAATTTATTCAAAAAGTCATTTTCATATTCAAACTGCTGATGCTTATTTTTATCTAGTTGACACCATTGAAGTACAGAGTGAAAATCTGGATTATTAACAGTAAAGTTATGATATGATAAACGATCACGAGTAAAAATAGGGAGTATTGGATATTGTTTATATGGTGTTAAAAGTACATTTTGTTCTTTATCAAAAACAATTATTGCAAGATAAACACTGTTTGATTTTGGTTTAAAAGAAAGAAAAGCCAAATTATGTTTTTTTTTGGGCATTTGTTATTTTTAAAAATCATACAAAAATTCAATCCCCGTTTTAAAAAATAAAATAGTTGTAATTAAGTAAAAGAGATAAAAACTATATAAAACGAAAAAGAAAAAGTAATAAATACAACATAGATATTTCTTTTTTTTAAAAAAGAATAAGATAAAATTAAAAAGGTAAATATATATAGAATAATAAAATAAAAACTTATAGAATCTTTTTTTATATTTATAATCCCCTTATTTATTTATTTAAAACACGAAAAAATTGCTTGTTGTGGAATAGCAACAAACCAAAATGTTGAAAGTTTAATTTATAGCTTAAACAAAAAATAGGAAAAAGGAGGTTTAAAAAACATTGAGAATAAAAAAAAAAAAACGAGGAGAACACTTTAATACTATAATTTTACCCTTTTCTTCTCCAACCTCATTCTCCTAAACTTTGACAGCAATTGAAAATTAAAAGGTTACAAGTTTAAAAGATTATTGAACATAAATGTGCTTAAATAATAAGATATAAGATATAATATATATATATTACTATACTTTAATCATTATCATCATTATCATCATCATATAACCAATGATACCAAAATATATTAAAAAAAAGAGCTCCAATTATCGTCGCAACCAAGTTTATTTACCTCTTTAATCGTTACACCATTTCTCCTTTATTAACCTACTCCAGGGCTGGAAATTTTATATAAATCAATTAATTGACAAATAAAAAAATATATCAATTACTCTTTTTCTATTTTTTTTTAAAATAAATTTAAATCTATCAATGATACCTTCGGTGTAACTTCAGAATCTTTTACAACAAAAAAATAAAATAAAATAAAATTTAAAAAGCCCATTAATTCTATTATTATCCATTTTTATTAGCATTATTATAGCTTATTATTTCTATTATTACACCCCAATATCTTAAGTATTAAATATATACAGTTAAATTCAGTACATGGTTTATGCCATTTAAAATAGTAAAGGAGAAAACAAAAAGAAAAGCACAATAAAAAAAAAATATATCAAAATTACAGGTGAAATTCATATATTGTTTTTTTATATATATTTTTTTAAGGGAAATAAGATAAATAATAATGATAATAATATTAAAAATAATAATAATAATAAAGTAATTACAACTAAAAATTAAAAGAAAGTGAAAAAATTAACTATCTTTTCTAATTTTATATGCCCAAACAACGACGTAATTCTTAAATAATATTGTTTACAAAAAGTAGTCAGGAGTTCGTCGGGTAACATGAGGCTCACCTTTTCTTGGAGCAGGATCAAATTGTAAACTACATCAATAAAAAAAACTAAGTACCATAGCAATTAATATATATCTAATATTATCTAATAACTTACAATGTATATTTCAAATGCTCATCTATTTCCATAATAGCAGCTTGATTACCACAACGATAACAGTAATTTGGTGCACTAAAGATGGTTACTACATTTCTATCATGACACCAATTATAACCCTATTTAAATATTATAAAATATAAAATAAATAAATGATATCATATTATCATCATATATATATATAAATATAGATTTATACCTCCATAACCAATTGATGAGCTCTAGCCACTAAAGTTAATCCATTATTATGATTGAATGTTTCAGAGATATCTTGTCCAAATGTATAACCAGCACCACGAGGAGAAATACCCCATCCACAACGATCATCTGGGTCAGACCATAAAAGGTCACACATTGGACCTTCATGAGGAACTTCTTGAAGACGATCTAATGATCGAATTTGATCTAAAGAGTCAATTGAAGGAGACAAACCACCATGTAAACAGAATATCTAATAAATAATAAAAATATAAATAAAAATTAAATAAAGCATACATTTATATATAAGTGTATTTATATTATTATTATCTTTATGATTAATATCATTATGATTATTTTAATACATACTTGTTCTTCAATTAAAGCAGTCAAAGGTAAATAATCAAACAAATCTGTAAACATCTTCCATACATTAGCGTTACCATATTTTCTTAAACATTCATCATAGAAACCATAAACTTGAGTAATTTGACGGGATTCGTGATTTCCACGAAGAATAGTAACTCGGTTTTTATAACGTACTTTCAAAGCAACCAACAAAGTTACTGTTTCTACAGAATAATAACCACGATCTACATAGTCACCCATAAATAAATAGTTTGTATCAGGAGAGTTACCACCAATACGAAAGAGTTCTTGTAAATCATGGAATTGACCATGAATATCACCTAGTAAGATGAAAAAAAAAAATAGGAGATTCATATATGAGATAAAGCTATTCTTATATATTTATCATCGAGTTGAGTTTTATTGTTCTTTATATTTTTATTATTATTATTATTATTATTATTATTTTACCACACACAGTAACAGGACATCGAACTGGTTGAACATTATCTTCTTCTTGTAATATTTCGCGTGCCTAAATTAAAATAGAAATATCAAAATAGAAAGTATATTAATATCATAGATGATGAAAGAGTATAGCGTAAAAGTATAGATGATGGTTGCAAGTTTTTTTAAAAATAGAGAGGGAAAAAAATGATGTTATTTAAACGAAAAATATTTTTTACCTTATCACAAAGTTTTTTAATATCTGATTCTGATAATTGCTTGCATTCCGATAATTGTGCGATCCAAGCATCTACATCAGCTACTGAACTTACAGTGGTCATCTTTTTATGTATATTATTATGTTTTTTGTAAAAATAAAGTGATATTTATAACTAAGAAAGCCAAAAAATCGATCCAACGCGTTAGTAATAATGACAAATAAGGATTATTTTGGTATAATATAGTATTCAAAACTTACAATGAAATAAAGCTTTTAAAAAAAAAAAAGAAAAAAGAAAAAAGAAGAAGAAAAGAAAAGAAAAAAAGAGAAAGAGAAATAGAAAAAAAGAAGGAAACAAAAATAACAATAAATAAGGAAGAGAAAAAAAATAAGGAAATCAATAAAAATGGCTATTGGAAAAAAGAAAAGAGCTGGGTTTTGCAAAAAAATAAAAAGCTGAAAAGAAAAATGCACTTTAAACTCCGGTAGAGCTTTGTGACTTTATTTTATAATAAGTATAAAAACCTAAATTTAATTTTTCAATCTGTCTTTTTTTGTCTCTCTTATTTTTTTAAAACCACTGCTGTGTTTAGCTGCAAATAAAGTAAGTTCCAAAATATATATATATTTATATATCTTTTTTATCTCTCCTTTTTTTTCAATTGTAATAATTTACTTGTCACAATCAATGTCATTGTAAATATATAAATAAATAAAAGAATATAATATGAAATAAAATGCAGCAAATATAAATCAGTTATTTTCCAACAACATAAATATATTTTAAATAAATAAAGTAGAATAAAGTAGAATAAGATAAAGAGGGAAAGAAAGAAAAAAAGGACATTTATTTTTTGTAACTATCAAAAAGCATTAACTTAGTTTTATATTATTATAGGAAAATATATATTAAATATTATTATTATTGACATCTTTACCGTATCAAATTTAAGCAACAAAATAAATAAATAAAAAACACCTATACAGTAACTTAAATCTCATCCCAGTTTTAGATTTTGTGGGCTAGGATGAGTTCAATAATGAATGGAATACAACAAAATGGTTCTATGCCAACAGCATTGCCTGGAAATATAACAAAAGAGAAAATTAATTATATGTTACAGGTAATAAATATTTATTTCTTATATATTATATATAATATATATTTATATATTAAATATTTTTGTTTTTTGTTTTTTTTTTTTTTTTTTTTTTTTTTTTTTTTTTTTTTTTTTTTTTTTTTTTTTTCATATATTTGTAGCGTGCTAGATTTCTACAATCTCAAGGTGCCAAAGAAGACACTCACCCTGAATTAGCTAATATTATGCGATTTCTTAAACATGTACAAAATCAGCAACGTTTACAGTATCAAATGTCACAGCAAGCACAGCCAATGTCTCCAAATACAGGATTTCCTACTCCACAACAAATACATTCTATGCAACAACCTGTTACAAATGATATTCCTACTCAAGGTACTTAAAAACTAGAAAGATAAAAGGAAAATGAATAAATATAAATCTAACATTTTAATCATTTTTTTTAGGTCCTTCAACACCTTCTCATTCTGCATTTACACAAATTCAGTTAGCAGCTTTAAAATATCAAATATTAGCATATAAGCTCATCTCAAAAAATATGCCTTTGCCTCCAAACTTACAGCAAGCAGTTTTAGCACCTCTTATTACTGATGATTCTACAAAAAATAATAATAATTCTCTTCAGAGTGCAATACCACCTCAGATAAATAATAATAATTTACAATCACCTACAGTTACTGCATCATCTAATATACAAGAAACAGCCATTACAACGTCGTCGTCATCTTTAACAACGACAGCTAATATGACAGCACCAACTTCAACAACAGAAATAATGACAACACCAGTCGTATCTACAACTACGGCATCATCATCTAACACTGCTGGTACAACACCATCTATAAATAATACAACTTCTACTCTTCCACTCCAACCAACTGGACCAGTATTTAATGCTTATGCATCACCTTATAACTTAATGAAAAAACCTATATCATCTTTTGTTCATGCTTCTCGCCAACAAAGATTACTTATACCAAGCATCACTCCACTCGGAATGGATTCACAAACATTATTTGATGAACGAGAAGAAAGAATTAAAACTCGTATGGAAAATAGAAAAAAAGAATTGGAAGGTGAAATGGATAGTATTATATCTGAATTAGAAAATGATATTAAATCTAGAAGAATTGGAAATAAAATAAGAGCTGTCATTGAACTTAAAAGTTTAAAACTATTGGATAAACAAAAAAAAGTAAATGATATAAATAATTTTACATATAAGTATTAAAAATAATAATAATAATAGTTGTATTCTAATCTTTTCTTCTAAAAAAATCAATTTAAATTAGCTCCGAAAAGAAATGGTAGTAGGTATGACAAAAGGAGCAGCTGTAGCTACAACAATAGATCGACTTGCTTATAGAAAAATGAAAATATTAACATTAAATGAAGCTAGAAAAACAGAACATGTGGAAAGACAACAACGTGTAGATCGTGAACAAAAAGAAAAACAAATTCATTTGGATCGTTTACAAAGTATTTGTGATCATGGACGTAATTTAGTAGCAGCTCAACGTGCCTACCAAGCTAAACAAACCAAATTAGGTCGTGCAGTATTACAATTCCATCAACATGTTGAAAAGGAAGAACAAAAGAAAGCTGAACGTATTACTAAAGAACGTATTAAGGCTTTAAAGAATGATGACGAAGAAGCATATATGAAACTTATTGATGAAGCAAAAGATACCCGTTTAACTCAATTACTTCGACAAACTGGAAGTTTCTTGGAATCTTTAACGAAAGCTGTCTTGGATCAACAAAATGATCATCGTGAATTTATAGCAGATGATGATAATTTAGTAGATGATGATGAAAATAGTACAGTAGATCCTGATACCAAACTTGATTATTTCAAAGTGACTCACAAAATAAAGGAAGAAGTTAACCAACCAAAGATTTTAGTTGGTGGTACATTAAAGGATTATCAAATCAAAGGTCTTCAATGGATGGTGTCTTTATATAATAATCATTTAAATGGCATTCTTGCTGATGAAATGGGTCTTGGTAAAACTATTCAAACCATCAGTTTAATTACTTATCTCATTGAAAAGAAAAAACAACAAGGTCCATACTTAATTATTGTACCATTATCGTAAGTAGTATATATATATATATATATATGAACAATTAATACAGTATACGAATTTATAAATAACGATAATTCATATTATGTTTTAATAAAATAGAACTTTAACCAACTGGACTTTGGAATTTGATAAGTGGGCACCATCTGTAGCTAAAATTGTTTATAAAGGACCACCTCAAACACGTCGTGCATTACAAATGGATATTCGTCACGGTGGTTTTCAAGTACTTTTGACCACATTTGAATATATTATTAAAGATCGACCTATTCTCAGTAAAACTAAATGGTTGTATATGATTATGGATGAAGGTCATCGTATGAAGAATACAAATTCTAAATTAACATTAACTTTACGTACTTACTACAATACAAGATATCGATTGATCTTAACCGGTACACCTTTACAGGTAAAATAGAAAAAAAAATAGATATTCTTAATTTTTTATGTCTATATTATTATTTAAATAATAATCTGTATAAATTATATCCTTACCATTTTTTTTTTTTTTCATTTTCATTTAGAATAATTTGCCTGAACTATGGGCTTTATTGAATTTTATTTTACCAAAAATCTTTAAAAGTGTTAAAAGTTTTGAAGAATGGTTTAATACCCCTTTCTCAAATCAAGGTGTACAAGATAGAATTGAACTTAATGAAGAAGAACAACTCTTGATTATCAAACGTCTACATAAAGTACTTCGACCATTCTTATTAAGACGTTTGAAAAAGGATGTAGAAGCTGAATTACCTGATAAAGTAGAACGAGTAGTGAAATGTAAATTCTCTGCCTTACAAGCCAAATTATATTCACAAATGAAAAAAAATGGAATGATCTATACACAATCTGGCGAACAAGGAAGAACTGGTATTAAAGGTTTAAATAACACAATTATGCAACTTCGTAAAATCTGCAATCACCCATTTGTATTTGAAGGTGTTGAAAATGCAGTCAATCCTAGTAGACAATCAAACGATATGTTATATAGAACAGCAGGCAAATTTGAATTACTTGATCGTATGCTACCAAAATTAAGAGAAACTGGACATAGAGTATTAATTTTCTTTCAAATGACACAAATCATGAGTATTATGGAAGATTTTATGAATTATCGCGGTTATGCCTATTTACGATTAGATGGCTCTACTAAATCGGATGATCGTTCACAACTTTTACAAATTTTCAATGCACCAGATTCACCTTATTTTATTTTCTTATTAAGTACAAGAGCTGGTGGTCTTGGTCTTAACTTGCAAACTGCTGACACTGTTATTATTTTTGATTCTGATTGGAATCCTCATCAAGATTTACAAGCACAGGATCGTGCTCATCGTATTGGTCAAACGAAAGAAGTTCGTATTTTCCGATTAGTCTCTGCCAACTCTATTGAAGAAAATATTTTAGCTAGAGCTAATTATAAATTGGATATTGATGGCAAAGTCATTCAAGCAGGAAAATTCGACAATCGTAGTACAGATGAAGATCGTGAAGCCTTCTTACGTACACTTTTAGAAGATAAAGCAGACGAAGAAGATAGCGATTTGGATGAAGATTTAGACGATGAAGAATTAAATGAAATGCTTAAACGATCTGATCAAGAATTGGTCATATTTAAAAAGATTGATGCTGAACGTAATCGTACTGAAATCGAAATGCAAAAACGTATGGGACGTGGAGGTAAAAAATTAGAACGCCTTATTCAAGAAGATGAATTGCCTGAAGTTTATCGATTAGATGATATCGTTGACGATAATGAAACACCGTTATTTGAATACGGTCGTGGCCAACGTGTCAAAGATGAAATTCGATATGATGATGGCTTAACTGAAGAACAATGGGTTGATGTAAGTTTGAAATTATTATAATATGTATATAGAAGAACATTTATTTATTCAGTTATTTATATTTATATACTTATATATACATATTGCTTAGGCTATTGAAAATGAAGATATAGATTTAGATGAAGTAATAGCTAAAAAACAAAACGAAATGAGCAGAAGACGTGAAAGAAATCAAGCACATTATTCTGATGAAAGTGACGAAAATCTAAAACGTGGAAATCGTAAAGAAGAGGCTGGTCCCAAAAAGCGTGGAAGACCAAAGAAAGGTGAAGTTGAAAATAAACGAAAACGAGCTAAAAAAGAAGAATACTCTGGCCCTGATATTATTCCACCTCGTATTCGCCAACAAATGACAGATATATTTTTAAAATGTTATAAAGCTGTAGAGGAATCAAGAGCTGAAGATGAAGAGTAAGTATATATATATATATATATGTGAATGATCTCTAATTTTTTTTTCTTTTACTTTTTTAAAATATAAAGAAATGGTACATATCGACAACGAAGCCAACTCTTTTTGGATCTTGTCAGTAAAAAAGATTATCCTATTTATTATACAATGATTAAAAATCCTATTGCTATGAAGATCATCAAGAAACGTATTCATTCACCTTATTATAAAACAATTCATCAATTCCGGGCTGATTTTGATTTAATGTTTGATAATGCTAGAACATTTAATGAAGAAGGTTCATTTGTTTATGAAGATGCTGATGAAATGCAGGTATATACTTTTAAATAATAATAGTAATAATAATGATCATGTTGTTGATTAAAAACATGTATAAAGAACAATACTAATATTCAATTTACATATATAATTTATTTTATTGATTTAGAAAATATTGCATGCTAAATTGGAAGAATATTGCCCTGGAGGTGTATTACCACCATTAGAAATACAATACGGCGGTAAAAAACCAATGTCATATAATACAATTTCAAATATGAATGAAGAAGAGGAAGATGATGATGATGACTATTAAAATTTTTTATACATATATACAACACATACAAAAAAAATATACATTTTTTTAATAACTACCATTCTTTGCATAACAAAATCAATTAAATCAAAAAATAGAAAAAAAACTCTTATAAAAAAAGATTTCAGTGTTCTGTAAATAATTGTTTTATTATTGTTATTATTATCATTACTATATTATTTTTTTCTTTTTTATTTTTCCTATTATTAATACTTTCATAAATGCCAACTTTATTTTTTTTTAAAGCAACGTAACCTAATATAAATATGTATTTTTTTTCTCATTATTTGTTTCAGACTCTTTTTAAATCGGTTTTTAATTTTTCCTTTTTTTCCTTTACTTTTCTCTTTTTATTTTTTTTTTCTGTTTATTAATTATTTATTGCTTACGACAAAAAAAAAAAATTAAAACACATATACATAAATATATATTTTATGCAAATACTTACATAAAAAAATCACTAATGTCGTTTCTAAAAGATACACATAAATTTCAAGATTATTCCATATTACAGCAACCTTTAACACAACAACAACAACCTTCTTTAATTAGTCCATCACCAACAAAGGTATTACCTCAATTCACAGACGATATACAACAATTGATTAGTAGTCGCCAAAGAAGATCTTTCAGTGTACCACCTAGAAGAGTAAGTGATGATGAAATGGAAGAAGACGATGGCGATGAAATGGAACGTTTTAGACCAAGACTAAATCAACGTAGAAGATCAAGATCAGTAAGATTTTCACCTGCCCCACCCGAAATATTTGAATACCCTTCTGCACCTAAAGAAACGACGATAAAAAAAGATCCCTCTGCAAAACCTATTCCCCTACCATGGCATTCTACTTGATAAACAAAGAAAACAATTTTAAATTGATAATTATTTTTTTGTTATCTATCCTTACCATTTTCTTTTGATTATATATATATATATATATTCACATTTTTTATTATCATTTTATGCCTTTTTTATTTATTTATTGATATATACTTATATTTTTATTATATTATAAAAAAATAAAATGGATTAATATTTCAATGAAACATTATTTATGCAGAAAATATATTTTAAAAAATAGTTGAGCATATAGTATAACAATAACGCTAACGGCATAAAACATAAAATGTATATTAGATGTGTAACTATTTGAAATATTGCATAAACTACATTTTAAAAAATTTAAAAATCGAATTTTCACGCAACTTTTGTACAGTCAACTTATATATAAATGAATTAAATACAACTATACATAGATTGTACTATACATATACTACTCTATTCTTTAATAAAAGAAAAAACTAGGCATCTATAACTAAATAATGTAGATGCTTGGATACGTCGGAGTTTCAAAAATAAGATTTTAAGAAGGAAGTTTTTAACATTTACTTTGCTTTCATATTGTATATTTATATGTATTTATAATAAACCCATCCATTCTAAAAGTTAAATAAGGAACTCTTGGTTATTGAGAATACAACTATGTAATTTTATGTATATATTAATTAATAAATATTATGTCAAATATGAAGTAGAAAAAAGTTACTTTTTCCTTATAAAATTGAAAATAAAAACATCAAAGTTACCATAATAACCCATATAATATATGTATTTTTTTTACCCAAATGCAAATGTCATTCGATTTGATTATAAATAGAAAGGGACAAATTATTTTGTTTTTTCTAGTATTAGATGGATACAATTACCTTTTTTTTAATTTGCTCATATTATTTATATATATATATAAATACATTGCTTTTTTTGGTATATAAAAATTCTTATTTATAATATTAACTATATTATTTTTACATCCAAATTTTATTATTATTATTCATTATTATTTTATGTACGTGTATATATTAATAGATTTAATTTAATATTACAATATCTAAAGTTTAAAAAATAACAACTATTTAGCCAAAAAATCAAATATTTATTTATATGAATTTAATTTTAAAAGCTGTTTAATGATTTATTGCAAATTTATAAATATTTATATTTATAATGACTTTTTAAAAAAATTATGCATCTGTTGATTTCCACTGTATTTTAATTTGTAAACTAACAGGTAAAGAGACATCAGTTACAGTTACATGTTCCCCACTTTCTAACAATTCGCTTAATGATTTTTTAAGATTATCACGAGTAGCTTTCTCTAACATAGGTGGTGCTTGCATATATAGTGATTGGGTAGCTGTCCGTAAACTAGGTTTTTTCAATTGTCTAAAATAGTAATTAAATAATAATAATAATAATAATAATAAGTATTTATAATTATAAATACATAAGATATTTTTACTTCTTTTTTTCTTTCTTTTTTTTACATATCAGGTTTTTCTTGTAACCATTCTATTAAATCTTCTAATTTCATATCAGAATCAAAAGAAGCAGTCATTGAAGCATTGCCACAAACTGGACATTCAGATTTTTTTTGATGTTCAAAAGTAAATGTATATACACCATCATTACCAGTATACATCATATAATTATTCAAATAAGGAGCTGAGGCAGTGGCAATTTTGAAAGCTTCATTACAACAAGATGCTGCAATAACAGCATTGGTGGAAGCAATGGCTGGAATAATATTTTTAACAACACCCTGAGTTAATGAATAAGTCACACCTGTAATATGAAATTGTTCGGCTCGAATTTGTGCTGTTTCATAAATCCATTGAATATGCTCAGGATTATCAGTATCATATTTTGCATCGCCTATAAGTATACATATACACAAATTGATTGTTTAATATGCATATATGATTTCATACATATATATATATATATATATTTAAAAAAATTACCCCAAACTTTTGGCCATTCTAACTGTGATGCCCATTCAATACAGTGTTCTGGCAACCTTGGTGTATTAGCAATTGTACAAATAGGATAAGTGGTTCTCTTATTTAACATGTCTAAAGAACATTCATAACAAGAAGTCATTGTTGGTAATATTACACGAGCTTGTCCTTTGAATCCTATATAAAATAAATTAAAAAAATATAAACATATATTTATAATTAAATACACAAATAAATTAATATATTCAGCTTTTTTTTTTCTTTTTTCTTTAAAAATAAGCGCCTAACCTTCTGTACCACCGTCAATCAAAGGCTTCCAACTCTCTGGATCATCATCATCTACCATGTCTACTAATTTTGCATTAATCCATCTTCTAGCTTCTACAGAATCCAGTCCACATACAACAATTTGGAATTGTTTATAATAATCATCATCTTTATCTTGAATTTTACCAAAATATCTAAGACATATTATTTATATATAAATACATTATTAGATAATTTTATTATTACTATTTTAAACCATATGAGAAAATCAACTTACGGTTCTACTTTAACACCAGGTACACGTTTCATTACAAATTCTGCTGCAACAATAGCCTTTGATTTCCCAATATCCTTATGTCTAAATTCATCATTAAAAAATAAACAATATTCATCATTATAAAAATCATTCATTTTCTATTTACATATATATATATATATACATATATATATAATATTATTATTTACTTACCTAAAAAGAAATTGACGATTTAAATTACTAATATCAATAGTATCCATATCAATAACGTGAAGTTGTTTAAACCCAGTCAAGGCCAAATTTTTTAAAATTTCACAACCAAGACCTCCTGCACCAATGACTAATATTTTACATTGTTCTAAAGCCTCTGTAATCTATTGTTTATATTAGTATATATATATATATAGAGTTATTATTTTTATATAGATATAAGAATTATTATCTTTCTAATTTTTTAACAAAAAGAAAAACTTACAGTTGATGAATTAAGAGCTGTGATAAATTCTGAACTTGTTTCATTTTCAGGTTGCTCTCGTTCTTGAACATCATTCATGGGTATATCGTTATTTGTCATAGTGGTATCTTCTTCACTTGTTAAATTGTCTTCTTATACAAATGTATGGTTTAAATAATAATATTATTAATAATAATTATAATATGTTATTAATAATATATATATAAAGGAAAGGAAAGGAAAGGAAAGGAAAAGAAAAGAAAGAGAAAAAAAAATTGTGTTTTTTTTCCCTTATTTTTTTTTAGTCCTATTTCCTATTGTGTATACATATACTATTTTATTATTGTTATTATTCATTTTACTTTCCAAAGTTGTTCGTTGACGTTTTGCTTCAGTTTCTAAATCAGACATTAATTCTTGAGATCTTTTTAAGTTTGATGGGGTCATCAATTAACTCCTTTTTTTTTTATTAATAAAAAAAAATAGTATGCCAAATCAAACAAAAAAAGAGGTGTGTGTAAAAAAAAAGAGAAAGAGAGAAAAGAAAGTGTAAAAAAAACCTAACCATTTTTCTCTGAAAAGCAAAAATTAAAACTCATACGATTTTTCCTTTTTTGGCATGAATAAAAAATTGTATATATATTTGAAAGATTTGGCATAAATGATTATTGATTTTATCATATATAATAACTGTGATAATAACAGTAATAATTTATATAACAGGTAAATATATAATTATAAATATATATTTCATCATTTATGTAATCTTTTTTTCAGCTTAGCATAAAGTTAGATATACCAAAACATGTGAATTAATATGACATTATTTCCAGATAAAATTACAATTTTGATTCGAAACAGAAATTATTTTATAACAAACATTATATACAATAATATAATTTGCATTTTATGTAATTAAATTGATTTCATATATCTATTTTTAAATCTCTTCTCCTTCTCTCAACACTTAAAATTTAAAAATATAAAAGCAATTATTTTTATTTAAGAAAATAGATATTAATAATAATAATAATAGTAATAATGTTTACAAAAAAATTACGTTTATATTATTATCATTATTATTTTGAATTAAAAGAAAAAAAGGATTTATTAATTATATTTAATTGGTAACATCTTTTGGGATTTCATCTCTGGTTCTAGTTGTAACTAATTCAAGCTTATTGTCATAACCATCTATTTTTTTCAATATTAATTTATATATATATATATTTGTGCATTAATTCTATCTATAATTTTTTTTCATGATTGAAGATGAACTGTAAAAAAATAAAAAATAAAAAAAAAGATACTTACGTTTCTTAAAATCATTTAAAGTTTCTTCAGGATCAGATAAAGTTTGGATATGATACATTTCATAAAATCCTCTAAAAGTTAAATTATTGTCTTTATCCACATCAAAAGATTCGGCTATTTCCTAATTTAAAATAATAATAATAATAATAAAATTAATTAAAAAAGTCAATAAGGAATATTCTTATATAAATAAAATAAAAATCATATGTCAATATTAAATTCTTTTTTAAACTTGTATATAAATATATATTACATCTAAGGAAGCTTGATCAAACTATGGAAAATAAAAATAGTGTAAAAGAACAATTTAGTAAGTATGGCACGTGCACATGTCATAAATAAAAATAATATATATTATATATACATATAAACCTTACAGGTCTACCATTTGTTGCTTCAGCAAAACTTTGTAAGTCTTCGGTGTTCCAAACATTATCCTTATCCTATAGAAATAAATAAATATATATATATTAATATTTTATTTAAACATATCATTTATATATATATATAGTTTCATTTATGTTAACATATATATGACTTTCTTTATCGAATTGTGTAAAGATCTCTTTCAAAATCTATATTTGGTAAAAACGGAAGAATGATCGTTAGAATCTAGCAAATTTGTTTTATCAAAATCCAGGATTGATTTACTTCTTCTACTCGAGGTAAAAAGTTGTCAGTATCATCTAATAAAAGTGAGAAAGGGTCGACTGTTTCTGTAGCCATGATATATATAAGTTTATTTTAAAAAAAAATTAAAGTAATAAGAATAAAAAATAAAGGAGAAAAAGAAGAAGAAAAAATAAAAGTGAAAAAGAGAGAGGAAAAAATGTTTTTTTTTCGAGCTGAATTTAGAATTTTATTAATTTGGAAAGATGATTTTATCCTTTAATGAGTTATATAAAGTTAAACTAGAAAGTAACTTCATATCACAAGATTGTTTCCATGCATCTTTAAGAGGAACTATTTTTAATTTAATCTGTTCTCCTTCATGGCGTAAACCTGTTAATTTTCCTTCTAAATCATCAATATCTTGTTGTTTCATTTTTTTACGACATAAAAAGAGTCTTAAAAATTCATCTAAAAAAAAATAATAACAATTAAAACTATATATGCATTGATTTATTATTATTATTATTACCGCAACCTCCAGCTGATGGATAAACTCCTTTCCATTGGTCACCATAAGCTAATTCTGTTAAATCAATAAGCTCTTTTTCTTCTATTTTCAAGCCTATATATATATAATAAATTAAAAAATCATCATTAAATTAATATATATATATATATATATTATTGCATTATTACCTGTTTCTTCATAAAGTTCTTTTGCAGCTGTACCAGCAAAATTACCATTTGAGTCTAGCATGCCTGCAGGTAACTCGGGAAAGTTATAATGGGGTACAGGAATACGAGGCTGAAGTGTGAGGATTGTTTTATCTTCTTTTGTTTCATTATCCGATTCTAATACTAATAATATAGATACCGCTCCACCTCTCTTTTTTTTAGTTGATTTTTTTTTTAGTTTTATTTTACATAGGAAAAAAAAGTGAATGCTTATTTAAAACGCGCATACAAAAATATATATATTAATAATAGTAGTATCTTTTATCATATACATTACCATAAATACAATACCGGGAACATTTTTTCCTGTTGCTTTATATTGAATATTCGCTTTAAACTTTACAAAGCCAATATTTCCTGAACCAAATTCATCTACATTTTGAATATGAATATCATGTATTTCCATTTCTTCTTTACTATTTTGCTGTTCTTTATCTATTAACTGTATCCATTCTTGAAATGGTTTAAATGTTAAAACTTTATCCAATTTGTTTTCTATCAAATTATCAGTTGTTTTAATAGGTACTTTTTGTTGTCCAATAGTAACTGTATGCATTTGTCGATAAAAAAATTTATATTTTTGAAAAAAGAAAAAACGCATATAAAAATAAAAATGAAAAGAGATAGTACGGAAAGAAAAAAAAAGACGGAATTTAAAAGAAGTGAGGATAAATTTTTTTATTAGTATTATTAATTGTATATTTATATATAAAAATTTGTTGGGTATAAAAAAAAGATTATAAAAACAATTGCTGTCTATAAAAAAAATAAATGATAAAATTATAAATGATATATAGATGATGTATTTATATTGATGAAAATAATAATGTTAATGATGATGATGTTTTTTGATTTCTGATTTTTGGTTTTTGATTATTGATGTTTGATTATTATTTTTTCTTTAACTAGAGAGTTTACACCATAATTTATAAGCAGATAAAAGACCACTAAAGAAGCCAGACCAAGCCTGTATACCACTAGAATAAGTAGGTTCCCAAATATCACAAGAACAAAAGATACCATCCATGATTAATTTAACACAAGATACATGAGCCAAAAATAATTTTTGCTGGAATTGAAGATCTTTTTTATCTTTTTCTTGTTTTTGTTGATTTTTCAATTTTTGTAAAGAAATGAAATTAGATCTTAAATCATTTAAAATACCAAAAAACCAACAATAAATGGAAATTTTTTCTGCTTTTTTTCCAATCCAAGGATCTACAACGCCCATTTTATATAAACAAAAAATATCATCACCCATTTCGTTACTGAAAGTATTTAATAATATACACCATGATACAATATCATTTAATTTGGTTTGTTTCATTTCTTGTACTGTTCCAACCCAGTGTCCTAATCTTAATATTTTTCTTGTTTGTGAAAAGTGACTAACCATGGATGACCATCGTTTTTTATCCACTAATGAGTAATGTAATAAGATTTTAAAAGCATACTGTATAATTTTTATACTTTTATCTCTTCCTTCTAATTCTGATATATATTTTTCTATTAATTTTAATAATGATTTTTTTTTATTGACAGTTGGTTTTTGTACTTCTTGTTTTTTCTTTTCTAATGGTTCGAAAAAAAGTGTATTTGGCGGTATTTTCATCAAATCATTAGTTGGTGAGTTTGATCTAGGTGGTGAAGACATAGGTGTTGGTAACTGATGTTCTGATTGGATGATAGTATTAGTTGACATTATTGATTTAGATAATAATTATAATAAAAATGAATACAATTATATAAATATATTTAAGGGAAAAAAAACAGTAGTAATAATAAAAAAAGAAAAAAGAAAAAGAAAAAGAAAAGAAAAAGAAAAGAAGAAAAAAAAAAGGAGAGAAAAATAATATATGAAATAAATAATTATTAGTTTTATTGAAAAAAGTAATAATTCCACGGTTTGATAACATAGTTCCTCGGAATCTATTTTTGGAAAAAATTTGTGTGACGAGATATCAATCCAACTAATAAAAATATAATAAAAAAAATTAAGTACAGCAAATCAAATTAGCATATGTTAATATTACCTTTGTTGTAGAGTAAATTCTTCTAATCATCCAGTAGGCACTAAAAAATCCAAGTGACCCTGCAGCAAAACATAAAAATCCACTATATAAAATTAAATGAATAATATAGATTACTCCACCATGAAATCCTTGAATATTGGTTTTTGTCATATAATATATAATGCCATATCTAATATAAATATACATATAAATAAAAAAATATAAATAAATATCATCTAAATATAAACAGAGATCTAATATTTTTTTTATCTCCTTCTATTTATATAATTATTTACAAAAACACATAAAAGGAAGATGATCCTCCAATAATAAACGACATCCACCACCAATGATAATCCTAAAATAAAATAGTATAGATATCACATAAAGATTAATTAATATAAATCCTTTTTCTTTTAATTTATCTATTTATTTATTTATTTATTCAAACTTACTTCACTACATAATTGGAAAAAGATTAAAATTATAGTGACTTCTGACGTAATTATCATTAATGCAATACATGTTGTTACAAAGTGTGGAATGACTATGTAAAGTTCACCATGCCATGATTTTAATAATTCATTGAGATCTATAAATATCACTGCAAAAGGTATAATCCCACCTAAAATGATACTATATATGCATCATGCGATTATTGAGTTTATTAAAAAATATATATAATTTTAATTACGCTTATATATAAATATATATTACCTAACATTATATTGTTGATACCATCTTTTTGTTGGAATAAATCTTGGCATTTGTGTTGTACGTACAGGATGCTCTATTCGCTCCTTCTTTTCTCCAATAAAAGCACCAATAATGGTCAATGGGACCACTAAAAAGAACCATAATAATACCATTGTAACCCATCCACGGAATGAAATAGCTAATGATGATTGCACTGACCAAACAAAGAAGTTTTGTACAAATAAGCATATAAAAATAAATCCTGGTAAAACGAGAGAAGTCTAATATAGATATAAATATATTATTATTAATATAAACTAATGAATGATAAAAAAAAAGAACTGCTTTCACTATAACTTACCATAATAGCATTAAACGTCCATGATTTTCCTCGAAATACTTTATATATTCTTGCGCTCCAATAACCAGCAATGAAACTATTTTAAAAAAATAAAAATAAAAAATGAAAACAATATAGCTTTTTTTACCCATTTAATGATGATAATCATGATGATGATGATTTACCTTCCTGGAATATATAGTTTGATAAATAAAGATATCAACGCACCATGTTTAGCTGGATGAACCCAACCATAATATATACCACCTATTTAAATAAGCATAAATAAATAAATAACGATATATTCATTTATGTATATATACATATATATATATACCTATAATGATTGAACCTATGATTAAAAGAGAAAGACCAGAACCTATCATTGGAGCCAATAATCCACCATATATTGGCCTACGAAATACATCGCGATGTATTAATCTCCATCCAATAACATCTTCAAAATCATCATGAACCTATATATGTGTATATATGTCAATAAAACGTACTCTATTCTTTCTTTACTTTTCTTTTTTCTTTTTTAATCCAAACTTACATCGTCATAAGAAATAGAAATATCCTTTTTAACTGTTTTTACTAAAATAATACCAATAACAAGAGATAAAATAACAACCATGACAAGCATATTGACAGAAGCAATAAAAGTAACATCTTTGTTAGGTGGAATTAAAAATGCATCCCAAGGGTATTGTTGAGATAATGCAGTAGTTTGTTTCCATTTAACGGTATAAGTAAATGGTACAGTTGTTCGTCTATCTGTTACTTGCTGCATTTCATGATCTATTGTTTTGCGTTGACATTCATCTGTTTTCATACTATAAAAGAATATCACATTTTATTTTTTCATTTCTACTCTCAATCCCCATTCATTTTTTTTTTTTAAAAAAAAAAAAGAAAACTTACGATTCTGGATAAATTTCAAGACCAAGTATATCTATTTTTGAAGGATCTTCTTCATGAGGCGTATAAAGTATATTTAATGTCACATGATTATTGATATATACATTTTTATCCTAATAATAGTAATCATCATAATCATAATAATATTAGATACGATAAATTAATGATAAATTCATTAATAGTTTTATATCAATTCCTTACTATTATTTTTCCAAGTGGATATCCAACACGGTATACTCTTGTACTAATTTCATTAGTGTAAGAAGCTGTTGCACCAGGAATATCATCTAACCACCTATTTTATTTATTTTAAACAGATCATTGTTATTATTATTATTATTATTATTATTATTATAAGCATAAATCATATTTTTCTTTTTTTTTTTAATAAAGTAGTTTACCATTCAACTTGATAGTCTTTTTGAATTAATTCGTTTGCTTTCATAGCATCAGGTACTGTCCACTGTCTAGTACATAACTTTTCACATTCTATATTTTCTAATACTTTTATCTAATAAATATATTTATATAGTTTTGCATAAGTTTTATATTTTTAAAAATAGATTATTATCCATATGTATTTATATATTTATTTACTCACTTTATAGTCACTTTTAACGGGACGATCTCCTAAAAGATCTTGATCTAAACTTAACCAAGATCTTTCTAAAGATCTTTGATGCCAATTATCTTGTGTATATGGAGGGCAGATGAAAGGTAAAGATGTGTATGTATATGATAGCTGTGTTTCATAAGAAAATATTTTTGTATACAGAAGTGGAATGTCATCATCTATTTTATATGTTTTTGATTCTACTGTATATATTAATAATAATAAAAGGAATGATAATGCATATTTGACCACCATGAGAGAAAAGGAAAGGGGATAGGTGGGATGGTATTCTATAAATTTTTTAAAAAAAAAAAAAAAGAAAGGAAAAGAGAAAAAAAAACTAGTTGTATGACTTTTTTAATAAAGTACACATCGGAAAGTAAAAAAAGAAAATTAAAAATGCTCACTATTACCTTTTTTCTTTATTATTTTTATCCTTATAATTTCTGTAAAATAGGCACTCTTATATAATATATATTTTATAGTTTTAAGTCTTTTATTTTTATTTTATTTTTTGATTAGATTGGAATTTTAAATAAGATAAATTACCTTATTTTCTATTTATTTATTTTTTAGTTAAATATTTTCAATTCCCTTGATATCGTTGATCGTATCTGATCGGTTACTTCAGCTCTTACTAAAATATGCTAATAATAAACATTAACCTAACAATTTAGCTTTTTCATAATACCTGTCATATTGAGAGCAAGTGTCACATTAAACACTCCTATATTTGGAAACTATTGCCCAATTTTATTTATTTATCAGGATTTTAAGTGTATATATATATATAACATGGTTTACTTGGTTATAGAGTAATAATACTTTAAAATAAAATAAATCTAACAATATAATCCATAGTTTGTCAGAAATAAATTGGGATGATATGGCTTTATAGTTAGAAACGATCATCACGTCTCTAAACTCAATCATTTTATTTTTTATTCTTATTTCTATTTTTAAACTAACAATATGTTATATATAAACTCTGATTTACAAAAATCATTAAAAAATCATCTTTACATTTCTTTCTTTTATTGATTACACTGTCCTATTTTACTACTTCATTTATTAATTTATTAATTTAAATTTTATTGGTTGATCATTGTGTATCAATAGACAAGATTTAACCAGTTTTAACAATTGATATTACTTATGTATTTTATAAAACTAAATATCTTGTCCATAAAAACAAAAACAATTAAGCAAATATATAAGGTAAACTTTTCTCTAAAAAAATGATCAATATATATATATATATATAAACATAAATTTTGTTAATTTTTTTTTTCACTATTATTACATTAAAATATATAAGAATTACTTGCAGGTTTTTCACTTTTTTAGACAACTTTTATTTTATTTTTATTGAGGAAATAAAGAAGTGAATTTAAACTACTTTTTTTTATTAGTGAATTGATAAAATAATTATATATAATCTTGTGTTTAAAAATAAAAAGGGAATATTTGTAATTAGTATGGTACACACTTGAAATTAATTATGTGAACTATTAAATTTTCCCAAAATTACTATAACGGGGCTTTGTGGTGTAGTGGTATCATTCACGCTTTGGGTGCGTGAGGTCACGGGTTCAAATCCCGTCGGAGCCCCTTTTTGAGTTTTTTTTACTGGTTAATATATTATCCATTTGTTGTGACTGCTATTGTGGTAATTTTTAGTCTTTTTAATGGTTTGTTTCAGAATTTTTTTTTGGCCATTTGATGTTGATACTTTTCGATTATTTTAGGTTTTAATAGAGTAAATTAATGGATTCAATTTAGTTAATAAATATATTATTGTTTTTTTATTACAAAATTTAAAGATAAAAAAAAAAAAATAGAAAAGTATATGTTGATTCAACTTGATCAACAAAAATGGAGCGCGTATATATTTGTATACTAAATATAAACGAAGATAAACTTGACTTGATTAAAAAAATGAAATTAAAAAACAAATACAATTATGTTTTGTTACCGTTGTTATTAATAAATAACATTATTATTAAATAAACCTATAAAAACCTTTTTAGAAATCTGACAAAAACTTCAATAGTATCCGGCTGTATCAATAAAATAAAAATTAATTTCAAAACTTCATATACAAAAATAGAAATAAATGGGTACTAAATTTAAAAAAAAAAAAATAAGTATATTATAAGATGACTTTTGTTTATTATATACTCTCAGAAAGATGTCTACTTAAAAAAACCAAAACAAAAAGTTTTATATAAAAATAGTTTTTGAGTTTAATTAAAATATCCATATTTGGAGAAATAAAATAAAAAAAGATTTCCCACTTTTAATAAATGATTATTCATGATATGATTTAGGTATTAATATTATTTAAAATAAGTTTATGATATACATAACTTTAATGATTAAATAATAGTTGAATTATTTAAGAATAACTGGTTTACTAAAAATTCATGTTTTAATTATAGTGTAAAGAGGTAACCTCATGGTTATGCATAAAATCGATAAGCTAAAGTGTAAGATTTGACCAAAATAAGTTATATTATATATATTTAGAAACTATGTATATTTATCAAAGTTGTTTTTTTTATATTTTATTTTTTTAAAGATGAAAAGAATGAATTTTATATAAATAGAAATGGTATATATTTATAGAAATATTAAACTTGTTTTGATTTTTTCTTTTTTAAAAAAATATATAAATACATTTCCTTCTTTTCTTTCTTTCTTTCTTTCTTTCTTTCATTTTAATCTTTTTTCTATATCCAATTAGCAATTTAAATTTTATAAGATGAAGTTTTTAATTTCATTATTTGTTCTTTGTATTAGTTTTGTATTTGCTATGGATGATAGGATCACTGTTACCTTACCTAAAAAGAATGGAAAATATGAATCACTTGCAACTTTTTGTAAGGATTGGCATTCAACTTGTGCCGATATAAGTTGTAATATTGGTTATGAATTATGTGAACCTGCTCCTCATGCTACTAATAAAGCTCAAGTTTATTGTATAAGAAGATCTTGTAAAGTTCCTTATACAATAATTCATAACTGGGCTGATGATGTTATTAAAGCATTAAATGCTACTGTTTAAAATATGAAAAAAAAGAGATCTCACTTTTATTTTTTAAATATGATTTTACTCTTTATATAAATATTATAAGTGAAAAATAAATTATTAACTTTTTAAAAGCCTTATTTTATTTGCCTTTTTTTTTTTTTTCCTTTTGAATATGTTTTTGTAAATTTATTTATATATGATATTTATTATTATTATTACTATTTAAAGTATGATGTTCTATTTGCATGCTGTTTATTCACTCAAATTATTTTAATAATCAAGTGATCATAAAAATAAATAAAAATAAATAAAAATAAATAAAAATAAATAATGTATTAGTATGTATAAATATGATAAATGATTATTTAAAGTTTAGAATCTAGTTTCTTTTTTGCTTCACGTTGTTCTTTTTGTTTTTGTTGTTCTGCTTTAGTTAAACGAATCAATCCTTCTTGAGAAGTTGTAGCAATTAAATCACCATTTTTAGAATAAATTCTTCCAAAAGTGAGACCTCTACCTTCTCCAGCTTGTGGTGAAAACATATCATAAAGTGACCTATATATATATATATATATATATATATATATATATATTATTTATTTATTTATTTATTTATATTATCAATGTATATATATATATATATATTATGCATTGTTATATATTATATATTATTACCATTCATCAGCACGACCAAATTTATGGAAATAAATAGAGTGATCAATACTAGTTACCATACCAAATCCACGACGTTTGATACCAGAAGCTTGAGCGGCGGTTAAAAGAAAAGCACTATCACTAATATAGGCAATGATACAAGCATGAAGTCTTGGATCATCACCGAGCTTACCACGAGTGCGGAACCATCTAGCACGACGATTACGAGCTTCACCACTATTAAACCATGGATCTTGATCTGAAATTTGATCTGAAGTTATTTCACGAAAATCTACAGGTCTATCTTCATCAACTCTTTTTTGAAGATATTCACGATATTTAGGTGATAAATTTTCATTTGTTTCTAATATTTCCCTCATTTTAACTTCTGCACTATATAAACCAATAAATAAAAATGTAGAATGGAATAGATGATTAGATTAGCAATATTGAAAAGGTATCAATCTTTTTTTTTTCCTTCTTTTTTTTTTTTTTAATATCGTTAATCTGGTCATATATCATAATACTATTATTTATATATTTACTTTGGTAATGATGCTGGTTCAGGTACTTTGGGCATTATTGTTTGATGATTAACACTTGGTTCTTCATATTCTTTAGTAAAACTACAACTACAAATAAAAATTGCTTTTCCTCTTTGTTTTGCACGTACAAATCGAGTAGCAAATGATCTACCATCCCTGAGACGGAAAACATCATATAAAACAGGAGTCGATACGTCGCCAGGCAATATGAAATAACTATGCAATGACTACGTAAAGCACAATGTATTTCATATTAATCAACTACTGTGTTATATTTTACTTTAATAAATAAATAAATAATGTTATATATATATATATATATATATATATAGTTAAAATAATCTTACATGGACTTGAAAGGTTTTTCCCACTGTTTTAAAAGCTGCACATAAGGCTTGAGCTACAATCTAATTAACGTATATATATATATATATGTATTTATATTTACTATTAACTGGTTTTTTGATAATAGATTTTTCTTTCTTTCTTTAATATATATTTAAATAAATACTTTACCTGTCCACCAAAAACACCCTATTTTTAATAATATATATTAGCTTTTCATAATATAATACGTATATAATATATATAATATATATATATATATATATATATATATGTTGTCAACTTACTCGACCACCAAGTGGAATATAAAGCATTTGACTCATATATAAATCTACATCGATTTCTTGAACATCTACAGACTTAGCTAAATATTCTCCATAATCAACAGAATCATCGATTTGTAAACGTTCAAACTCTTTTTGATTAGAGAAAGATATTACTGCAGGGAAAATAGAGCTTGGCATTGTTTTTTTTCTTTAAAAGAAATACTAATATAGTATATTATTGTTTATTATTTAAAATAGAAAAGATAAAGAAAAAAAGAAATATCAAAAAATGAATTTTTATAGTTTACCACTTTTGGCCAAATTTTCGACATCGGACTTTTAAAAACGCTTGATGATTTTTAAAATGTAATTAGTAATATGTTTTATTTTGATAACAATAAGCAATAAAAGAATAATATTATATAATATTAATTAATAAAAAGCCTGAATTTTGTGGGGAATATTGAAATTTAATCCTTGATTAAATAAAAAGGTTAAAATAGCTAGTATATATATACTTGCCTATTTAAGCCAATTGAGAGTAAATAAGTCAATAAATATCAATGTATATAAATCAAAACTTGTAATATCAATTCTTTATATAAATGTTAGATGCTAATTTTTTTTTTATATGGTTTTAAAAAAAATTAATGGTCAGGTGCAAATAAATTCTTCCATGGTACAATATTCCTTAAAACCAAAATGCAAATTTAGGAGTAGCAAATTATATTCATAAAATATCAACGTTTCTTTTTTATATACTAACTTTTTTTTAAAAAAAAAAGGTAGTAATGATTAATAAAACCCTGTTATATATGAATATTTAAAAAATATATTTAAGTCACGTGATCAGCATATTTATTAAATTTTAAACCCAATAATTATCAGCTATGTGAAGTGCATTTCTTTTTTGGAAATAAAATTGAAATTGTCATGGTGAAATGGGTATATTTGGTAAGTTTTCAAAAAGAAAAAAAAATAAAAGAAAAAGAATTTTTCCAAATTAAAAAATTGCACCTTTTTTATAATCTTACATTATAATCAAAACAGAACATAAATCATTTTACAGCAATGTTTAAACCTGATTTTTAAGCTCAGAAATTAGATTTAAGAATTCTGTTGGTTCAATTTCTTTTTTGCTTCATTTTTCTACAAGGAAAAGATAGGAGCAGTTTATATTAATATTCATATATATATATATATTTATATAAATATTTATATATCAATGTTCTCCTCAATTAATAAAAGATTAACAAATAAATCATATGAATATAATGATCGTCATGATAGAAGCCCATCTAGAAGACATCATGGAAGATCTAGGAGTTCTCGTTCTCGTTCACCAGTCAAACATAGTTTTGTAGATCGAAGAGTAATGACTAAATATAATGATATTATATATATATATAGTTATTTTAATAAACTTGATATTATTTTTTATCTAGTCACCTAGGAATTTCATTAATGTTTGTACCTCTACTTCATATTTCAGTGAAGGTGGTAAGTTTTATATCAGCGTTGGAGTACACTTTGAAGCTAGAGAATATGAAAGACTAAATACAGCATGCAGTTTTTATACTTCAAATCCACCTACAATCTATATGGAGTTAATAGTAAATAATAATATATTAAGTTTTTATAAAATATTCAAGTATATAAATATACAATATTGACTTTATTATTATTATTATTATAGGGTTGTATTTTAATTATTTTTCTACTCAAAAAAAATAAACTTGAAGATATAAATTTAAATATTTACTCAAAAATAAAAACTGTTGAAGACTGTAATTAATAATAATATTAATAATAATAATAATGACAACAATGAACGATATGTTATAAATGTATTTGCACAGATTAATTTTTTTTTTTTACTCTAGGTATTTATACACGTATAAAACCAAAATATGCCACTGAAACAGTATTAATAAATTTTCTTAAAAATATTATTGATGCACGTCATGGTAGTGTTCATATTGTAAAGTATCGTGTTATTTTTTAAAATTAATATTTTCATAATCATTATTGTTAATATTTTTTACTGATCAAGATAACCTTATTTTTATCATTAAATAGCACGCTGGGCCAAAAATCGCTAGGGAAAAATCAACATTGTTTGAACTTGCTAAAGCTAACGCAAAAAACGAACAAAATATAACGTAATAAAGTTAATATGTAATATATTTATTATTATTATTATTATTATTATTATTATTATTATTATTATTATTATTATTATTATTATATAGAATACTGAAAGTTTTGTTTTTGGTTTTTAATATTGCTTTAGGTTTGATTACTTATTTTTATTACCAAAAGAAATAAGCGATGAATCTGGTGGCAAAAATTTATATGAAGCATTACGAAAGGTTGATATTAATGGTAGGAACATGGAAATGTCTATCAATAGGGATCAATATCATCAATCTTATCAAGTAGATGATTTCAATAATGCAAGTTCCTCCAATACTTTTACTCCTAAACTAGAAACAGGGTACTTATCACAAAATACAAATAAACATTCATCGTCTAATTCGAACCAACCATCATCGTCATCAAGTAAACATCAATCATCAAGCGCTCCTTCTCCTCCTCCAGGATGGCCATCAAATATAGAATATCCTTTTAGTTTCAATCATGCAGTCCAGCTCATTTTAACTATTATATCATTAACTGAATCTCCTAACCGTCCATCAATGTCTTCATCATCAATGTTTTCATCATCATTGACTTTACCATCATCACTACCACATATAGATTTATCTCAACTTCCAATATCTGGATTGTCATCAACTACTTCATTTAATGATATGAATAATACACCTTCAATTTTACAATCATTACCCAATCAAACGCTGTCAAACTTACCTCAACCATCCAGATCTGGCTTATTAAATTCATTTCAAAGTGCTCAACAATTTCAGAATCCTCATAATAATAAATAAGGTTATTAAATTTTTTTTTTCTTTGCTATTTTGTAGATTAATGCATATGATATGTAGAAAATTATATTTTTTTTAATATATAGTTTATTTCATTTATTAATATTTTTATAATTCTTTTCATCACTTTATTAATATAATCATATAATTAAATATAGTAATAGTACATAAAACCTTATTTCGTTTAAATTTAAGGCCCATTTCCAATTTAAAAATAAAAAATTCAATGTCCGGTTCTTTTTTTTTTTTCGTTTTTGTTTTCTTTTCTTACTCTTTTATAATGATCTTAGGGATTGGCGTTGACATTGTTCATATATCACGAATTAGAGATTTAGTAAATAGAAAAGGTGCTGAACCTTTCGCGCGTCGAATACTTAGTGCTAAAGAATATGAAGAATATTTAGATAAATTCTCAAACGAACTTAACCCTATTCAACAAAAACAACAAATACTTTTTCTTGGGTCCAGGTAAATATCAAAATAGAAGTAATAATAAACCTAATGAAAATTATGACAGAATAGTATCTATCAAATAAAAATGATTTGATTTATTCATTTATTTATTTATATTTATATTTTAGATGGTGTATTAAAGAAGCAGCTTATAAAGCTCTTTTTCCAGTACATAAATTAAAATGGAGTGAAGTAACAGTAGAGAAACATCAAGGTAAAAGACTTAAAAAAAAAGAAAGCAAAGAAAAGAAATCAAAAAATGAATATTTATATAATGAATTTGCTAATTTATTTAGGAAAACCAATGCTTCTTATTGAGAATAGTGTAAAATTGGGGATTAAACATTCTCATGTTAGTTTATCGCATGACGGAGAGTATGCAATAGCTCAAGTATTATTAGAAAAACAGGATTAGTACTCCGCCAACCAAATTTGGAAATCTGTGGTATTTTTAAAATTTCTTTTTTTACCCTCATTCTTTTTTTTTAATTACACATATAATTTTATTTCATTTTTTCCCATTCTCTCTCTTTTTCTTTTACTGCTATTTTTTTCTTCTTTTTCTTTTTCTTTTCTTTCACTTTTACTTTTTTTCTTATACCATATTATTATTAAAAAATAAAATATATATAAAAAGAAAGCTTATATCCACCAAATAATATATTATTCTTTAAATTCACCATCTCTTATTTTCACTAGGCTTCAAAACATCATCACTCTATTTTTTTATTTAATATTTTATATAAAAAGAGATGGTAGAATATTCAACAATAAATAACACTCAGAATAATGTCGCACCTATTATCCCAGCTTGCTCTCGTTGTCATAACCCCTTAGGTGATCGACTTGTCAGGGCTTTAGATGGTACTTTTCATCCAGAATGTTTTACTTGTTTGGTATTAATATAGAAAAATAAAAATTAAAATAAGGGACCATTTTTTTAAAAAACAGCCTATTTATATATCTAATATATTACTTATTTATTTGTAATAAATTAGGATTGTGATGCACCAGTAGCAGCTATGTTTTTTCCGTATGAAACACCAGATGGACAAACTTTACCATTATGCGAACGTGATTACTTTAGAAGATTAGATTTAGTATGTGGAACTTGTCAAGAACCTTTAAGAGGTGCATATATCATAGCCTTAGATCAAAAATATCATACTGATCATTTCATGTGTAGTGCTTGTTCAACTACTTTTGGTCCAGAAGATTCTTATTATGAACATGAAAGCAAAGTATATTGTCATTATCATTATTCTACTCAATTTGCTGTTATGTGTGCAGGTTGTGAAATGGCTATATTAAAACAATATGTAGAAATTGATAAAAATGATTCTATTGAACACTGGCATCCTGAGTGTTATATGATACATAAGGTAATAATAATAGTAATATTAAACTTTTTACATGATATGGATATATGTCATTTTTATTTTTTATTTTAAACAGAATATACTTATTTATTTATTATTATTATGATTTATTTATTTATTTTTTCATTGTGTTTATTTTCCATAAATAGTTTTGGAGTGTCAAGGTTCGCCCAACTAATATAATTTCTTACCAAAGTATATATATAAATATATAAATAATAATAATAATCATTTATCAAGTCAGCTTTTAATATTTATACATTAACATTCTTTTTTTCTACTTTTAGATAATAATCAACCTACTTCAAAATTATTAGAACAACAGCATGAAATGGAAAATAAAGTTTATCGTATTTGGCAGGTTTTATCAACTTTTGAAGGTAAAATAATAATAATAATAATAATAAATGAATAAATTACTTTTTATTTAAATCGAACGTATTTATAAATTCTATTTTAT
Source organism: Cunninghamella bertholletiae (assembly GCA_037043795.1). Taxonomy (NCBI): domain Eukaryota; kingdom Fungi; phylum Mucoromycota; class Mucoromycetes; order Mucorales; family Cunninghamellaceae; genus Cunninghamella; species Cunninghamella bertholletiae. Next base: position 1,822,142 of record JAZGVP010000004.1, on the reverse strand, counting down.
TATATTGATTTAGAATCTTCTGCTATGTGTATTTCTGAAATGTTGTTAAATGTATCAAATGGAGCATATATAGAAGGGATATGTTTATCAGAAAGGTTTTTAGTACATGTTGAAGTTTTATTTGCTGGTATAGATGAATTATGTAAAATTCAAATTGAAAACCAACTCACAGGTAACTTTTAAACTAATTTTTTTTAGTATCGTTAAATCGGAGATGAAAAAATAGATAATAAACTTTTTCTTTTGGTAGAATTTAAATATACTAAAGAATCAAAAATGTTATGTAAAAAGATCATCAATTTCTTTTCTCTTTTATCAAAAGTACACGAAATGGATTCTAAAAAACTTGGAATTACTCAAGAATTAATATCATTAGTAACTGGTTTAGCACATTATTTAAAAGTATTAATTAGGCTTGCATTAAAAGCTGCTTTGGAAATGGTAAACCAAAAAAAAATGAAAAAACTTTAAGCTACCGGAGTTTTGATTTTTTATGTATGAAATTATATTTAATTCTATTTATTTAATATTTTTTTCTATATATATATATATATATTTAAATAGGAATATCAAGCCCATGCACCTATTGCTATATCTCGATTACTTGCTAGACTTATAGAAGTAGCAGGGAAAGAACGTCATAGTCGTGATAGTCAAAGATTATTTAAATCAAGCACAAATTCTGATATCTGTCATTATTGTCATGTCACTATAGAAGATGAATGTATTAAATATTCAGAAAACCGATGGCACGTGTCATGCTTCCTTTGTTGCCAATGTAAACGTGGTCTTACAAATGATTTTTCTAATGCTATTTTTCATGCTAGCTCTCAATCTTTAATATGTACTTCATGCGCCAATGCTCAACCTAACAGTAGTAATGATGTTGGTCTTTTTCAATATGTAACTAGATTATCTCAATATACATTTTTATTACGTGTTGCTCTTAGTAGACTTTGCAGCCTTTTACAAATTACAGGTAATATACATATATTATAAATATAATATTAATATAAAATAGAGGTTAATTTTTTCCTGTTTTTTTTTCCTTCTCAAGATCAACAATTATCATCTGTAGAATACTCATCCAAGGCCAAACCTTATATAAAAGATATGGTAAAAGATGGTAGTGTAAATACAATGGAAAAGCATCATCAAGTACCTAGTGCAACCATAGAAGAAAAAACAAGTTTTTATCCAACTCATATTACTGATGTTAAGAATGCCGTATCTTTAGAACGTAAGGTATCTAGATCATTCAAAACAGCAAAGCGGTCTACTATTTTAGGTAACGTTAATATGAATCAACCAGCAATAAATGAAGAGGATCATCCAAATGAAGAAGAAGAAGAATATCAAGACGATGCACAACAACAACAAACATCAGACCCATCTAATACTAATCGTCCTCCAGCTCGACTTGATAGTTTAATTCGTCGTATGGATCATCATAAAGATTTACCACCTTTACCACAAAATCAAACTCAAAATGGATCTTATAATAATGATAATAATTATGATCAAGAGCCACAACAACAAAAAACAGCTAATCATGAAAGAAGAGTTAGTGTTGGATTAGATGATGTACCTATGGTTGGTAAACAATTTATACAACAAAAAAGTAATACAATTAAACAACCTCTTCAAGATCCAAATTCACCATTTGTACCTGGTACAGGTATGGTATCAAAGTGTGTCATTAGTTCAACTACAGGAAAGCCACGTATCTATTTGTCAGAATTATCAGCATTGCAATATATGATTATGCGTTATGTGGCTGTAGTACAAATAGAGCCTTATGTACGTGAATTCTTTACTCATGATGAGCTACTTCAACTAATACAATTAAAAAAGACATCTATTTGGGGTAAATTCTTTATTACATTTAAAAAGCCTGCTGTTACTAAAAAACCAGGTAAAGTTAAAGAAGAAGGTACTTTTGGTGTTCCATTAGAAAACTTAACTGAAAAAACAGGCGTTGAATCTAATTTGGGTGCTGGTGCTTCTCCTATTAAAATTGCTGGGTTTGTTGATGATGCAATTACAGCTTTAAGACAAATGGATATGTCTGTAGAAGGAATCTTTAGAAAGAATGGTAATATTAGAAGATTAAAGCAAGTAACAGATCAATTAGATAGAAATCCACATGAAGTAGATCTATCTTCTGAAAATGCTGTTCAAATTGCTGCTTTATTGAAAAAATGGCTACGTGAATTACCTGATCCTCTTTTAACCTTTAGATTACATAAATTATTTATTTCTTCTCAACGTATTGAGAATCCTACAATCAGGAAGCGTGTACTTCATTTAGCTTGTTGTATGTTGCCAAGATGTAATAGAGATACTATGGAAGTTTTATTCTTATTCTTTAGATGGGTAGCACTCTTTTCCCATGTCACAACTGATATTGGTAGTAAAATGGATATACCTAATTTGGCTCGTGTGATTGCCCCTAACATTTTATATACTACTTCTAAAGACCCTCTTAAAGATGAATCCTTTTTAGCTATTAATTCTGTAGAAATGCTTTTAGAATCTTATGAAGAATTTTGCATGGTAAAGTATTGTTATCGTTATTATTATTTTGATTTATATATATACTCATAAACTTTTTCCTTCTTTTTTTTTTGTTTTATAAATAAAAATATAAAGGTACCTGAAGATTTGGAACCATTCATTCAAGATAATGAATTTCAAGATGGAAAAGGTGATATGTCATCTAAGGACTTCTTAAAGCGTGTAGAATTATTAATGAAGAAAAGGGCTGTAAGTCCAAATAATGGGTCTTCTACTGCCGATTTAAGACTTGCTACAGCTGATTTAAGAATATCAACTTCAGATAGTCGTGATGAGATTATTAATAACAGTAATAACAATAATTATACGACAGGTAGAGCACCTCCTCCTCATATACCAACCTCTTCCATTTATGCACAACAACAATATTTACCATATCCTAATCGTCATCCAACTTCCGATTTCGTACCAAGCCCAATTGCTACAACACGCCATTCTAGTTTACATCATCATCCATCCCCTACTTCCCCTAATACAACTCAAACACAACAACAATACTATTTTTCACAGCAACAACAGCAGCATTCACAACAGCAACAAAGACATACACAACAATACCATCAACAACAGCAACATAATATGAATCATCCAACTTCTCCAGCTGAATATTCTCCATCTCCATTACGTTTACCTCCAAATCAACAAGAACTTCATTCTTAAAAAAAAGAAGATAGTGAAATATGTATATATTTTAATATTATTTGGATTTTTATTTTATCAAAAAAAAAAAAGAAAAAAGAACCAGAGGATATACCTTTAAAAGATTCCTTTTTTTATGCTTGTTATATTTTAATTATTAGTATTTTGTCATATACATGTATACTTTATTTATTTACTATTTCTTTACTTGTTCTTTTTTTAATACATCATTTCGTTTTACTTTTCTCTCTTTTTCTAATGTTATTTTTTGTTTTTTTTATTCCCGAATTTTGTATTCTTTTAATTTAGACTTGAAGTAATTAATAAAAATGCAAGCTATATATAGTTTAATAAAAAATGATTCCCTTATATATATTTATACAAATATTATTATTATTATTATAAATTTTTTTTTGAAACTAATATAATAAATGTATCTGGAATTTATTCTAATAAAGATCATGTAGATGTATATCATCTATAAAAATATAAAGGTTAACGTGCACCTAACTTAAAGATGTATATATATAAATTTTTTTTTTTTAATTTTCAATACAATGTTATATATAAATAAATACTTTTAAAGGTATGACAAGTCTAAATAGGGTCAGTAGAATCGATATATACTAAAAAAAGAAAGAAAAAGTGAAATTTGACAAAAAAAATGATGATATTGTAAGATATACCCTTTTGGGAAAATTCAATAAAATACGATTTTTATTTTTTTTGCTAAAATTCATCCCAAATGTATAAATAAAGTATATAAGTTACTTAAAAACAATAAACGAAGTGTCTTTAAGATCCATCTATATATAATCTCAAGTATATCATGTATTTTAGATCTACTCTGCAGCTGTTTTTATTTCATAAAATCTAAGCTTTTTATATTTTTATTTAGTAAAAACTATTAAGTAAATTTCTTAAAGATTAAAAAATATATAAATATATTAAACATAAGTTTATAAATAGTATAGATATTAATATTAAAATTATTAATTGTTACATAAAAAATAAGTTGATATAAATATATAATTAAGGGAATGTATATATGAGCATAATAGAAAGTAATAAACACATTAAGAAAAGAGAAATGCTTGCATAATAAATAAACCAATAAATAAAGACACATAATAAAAGGAACACTATACATTAAATAAATAAATAAATAAATAAAGAACAAAAGAAAAGAAAAAAAATGATAAGTGTTTTGAATTTCCTTTGGTTTTAATATATTATTATTATTATTATTATTATTTTACATGCAATAAGTAAACTCCAGTAACTAATGAGATTCATTTGATGAATATTTTTTAAAGTGATATCTGTTTTTAATTGTAAAGATTGAAGAGGATTTTTTGATAAAATCGAGCGTACATAATAAGATTCGAAGCGATTTAAAATAAGATGTTGATTTTGTTGTGATTGTAATAGTGATGAATGCCAATCTTTTATATCTTCTATAAGTATATTTGTATTTAATTCTTTAGTCATTATATTGATTTTATGTTTCAAATAATCGATATCATGATCTAATTGTTCTAGTTGATTAGTATAAAATATTATATCCTTTTGATGATCTTCTACCGATTGAATTTCTATATCTATCATACATTGAAATCTTTGAATGCTATTTGATATTTGATTTAGTAGTTCACTTGATGTTCTATAATTTAAAATTTAAAATAATAATAATAATTATTATTATTACTGTTTTTTCTTTTTTTTTTTAAAAAAAAAGAAATACCTATTTAAGACAGTCAAGACTTCCTTTTCTAGGGATGGCTTTAAAGAAATATCATGTGTTGAATGGTATGTCAAATTAGATAAATCATGTTGGTTTTTTAAGGAAGGAGAAGAAGAAATCATTTTTAATAATTTATTACTATTACTATTATTTGCTTTTAAAGATCTGGGTTTATGATGTGGATGATGTTGATAATAATGATTACGCCAAAAAAATCCTAAATGCCTTTTAATTTTAGCACGTTTAGAATAATATGATTTATTTTTTGATTTGTAATTAGATGACGATATTAATGATGACGAAGATGATGTGGTAGTACTAGAATTTATGGATGATCTTGACTCATGATTTTTTTTTAATGGTATTGGTGATACGATATTATTATTATTGTTATTATTGTTATTATCGCTATTTGTAAAATAAGGTTTATGAAAAAGAGAATAATGATGATAATTATACTTTTCTTCATTATTATTATTATGATGATGATGATCACGATATTGGTTTGGTATAGGTGATAAAATAGGTGAATGAATATCGTTTAATAAAACAGATGGAATTGTATTTTGATTTTTCATAAATAAATGCGAGAATGTCGATTCATATTCATCAGAAATAGAATAAATAGATTCATCACTACTTGCTGATATAGATAATTCTTCTAATTTATTTTTGATTTTTTGAACTCCATAAGCAAGTTTGCTGGATATTGTTTTTCCTTTTTCCTCTACCTTCCTCTTCCTTTTTTTCTTCGTCTTTCTCTTTTTATTTGTTTTTTCTTTTATATTGTTCTTTTCTATAAATGGTTGATTATTGTTATATAGTGAAAAATATTGATATGTTGGCTGTTGATAGTCTTTTATTTTATTACGATCCCAAGCATCGTCACTTGAACCATAATTATAATTTACATCATCTTCGTAATTATCGTCATTTCTTAATCTTTCTTGAATAAGAAATTTATGGACTTCTTCAAATTCCATTTATATAAAATTAATAAATAGATTTTTTTAAAAAAAGAAAAAAAGAAAGTGAAAAAGAAAGTGAAAAAGAAAAGGAAAAGAAAGGAAAAGGAAAATAAATAAATAAATAAAATAATAAATATCATGCGGCGGAGACTTAAAAAATAAAATCAAATGATAAACAAATATAACATTATAAAATATAATTGATATACCTTTTCTTAATGGTGCTAATTTTGGGATTTCGAATAGATTGATCACAATTGAATGTATTTATAATTTTGTGAAAAAAAATGATATTCAATTTAATAAGATGATCTTAAGTAAATGTCACAAGGAAAAAAAATATCAGTTGATTACCATTCGTTCCTTTTTTTTTAATTTAATTTTTAATTTCATAACTTTTAACATCTATTTTTTTTAATAATAATATTACTGTAATAATAATGATTATAATAATAACAATAATATGTGCTATCCATGGCTATTTTCTGAAATAAAAAATTGTTTTTTTTTTCGTGGATAAATCCACAGTTTATTAAACGCATGAAATTGAAGGAATCAGGGATTCTTGTGTAACTACAAAAAATTCCTATAATATTGAATAAATTAAAATTCCGTACCTTTTTTTTTTATAAATTTTATGCAAATAAAAAATGTCAAGCAAAAAGTTTTTTAAAGTTATAAAATATAATTTATTTATTGATAATAAAAATATAAAGATAAAATAATAATAATAATTTAAGACACTAAAAATACAGAAGTGTTACTAAAAATACATTTTACTTGTTTAATCAAGAATTTTTTTTCTCTTGGAAAAAAATTTAAGCAAGTTTAGCGAATTTCAATTGGGTGTTTCCTTGATCAAAGACAGTGTAAACGTTCTTAAGGAAGACATCACCTAAAATAGCGAAATCTAAACCAGCAGAACCGAAACCAGCGATACATGAGCTGCCATCTTTTTGGTAAATAAGATCAGCGGCAGGGATAGTGAAATCAGTACCACCAATAGTTAAAGTTAAGTCAGAAAGAGATGAAGCATCGCAAGAGATGGAGTAAGTACCATCACCATTGTCTTGAGCAGAATAAGCATCAGCTACTTGAGAAGCGACATCGTTGGTTAAGAGTAAAAGAGTGGTACCAGTATCAGCAATACCATTGAATTGACTAATAGAAGAGCTACCAGCTTTACCACCATCAACAGTTAAGCCCCAGAAACCTTGAGAGTTATCAACACTGACAGAAGTGAAATCACCACCAACTTTGGATTGATCGTAACCACCAAAGACGTATTCACCACCACCGCCAGCGGAAGCTATTATTATTATTATTATTATTATTATTATTGTTGTTGTTGTTGATAAAAAATAAATAAATAAGAATTAGAAAAATGAAAACTAAAAAAAGAAGATTTGATTTATTTATTGTATTTTACCTTTTCCAAGGAATACACCAAAGACGGGTTGAGAAATTAAACCTTGACTAATCAAGTTGTCAACAGGAGTCTTGGTTCCAGAAACAGTTGAGATACTAATTATTATTATTTTATATAGAAATAAAATGAAAATAAAATGTAAATCATTACGAACAAATAATCTATGAATTTTTTTTTATTATATATAAAATTACCTGTCAAAACCAAGACCTAATAAACCATCGGTAGCACCACTTTGGAATTGAGAAGATTCCTTTTGGGCTAATTCAATACGTTGACCCTTAATAGCTAAACCACCAAGAGTAACAGTATCAAGACCAGTGATACCGCTAGCATTAGAACCGTCACCATAAGAGATTTGCCAAGTCTTACCTTCCTTTTGATAAGTAGAAGATTTGGTAGGATCATATTTAGTTTGAGAACCACTGCATCCAGAGCAAAGAGTAGAAGCGAACCAAAGATCAGAAGAACCAGTATCAAAATCAAGTTTTAAATCTTGAGGAGGAGTACCAACAGAGACAGTACCATAGTATTCAAGATCACCACTGTCATCAGTCATGGGGACAGTACCACTACCGCTGCTTAAAGAGGTAGCTTGAGATGAATACTTGGCATATTTAGCTTGAGCTTTAGCAACAGCACGTTTAGCATTAGGCTTGAAGTGGGGATTACGAGTTAATGAGAACTTGTGTTGTTTATGAGTAGGAGCAGCACTAAGGAGTGTAACTGAAGTAGCTAAGAGAGCAACGCAGAAAGAGATCTTCATTTTTTGTTTTTTAATTAAATAATTGTTTGATGAATTATTAGATGATGAAAAAAAAAGAAAAGAAAAGTTAAGAAATTGGTTTGTATTTATACTATTTTTTCTTCCTTTTTTTTTTTTTTTTTACTAGGTGTTAAATTTAAAGCGGATATTAAAAAAAAAAAGAATAAAATAGATAATTTTTTTTTCTGACCTATCCTAATTTAATCAAAAGTTTCTTTACTTGGTTTCTAGGTTTGTTAAAAATATTTTAGCTTAGACAATAATTGTGAATTTATTATTGCTACAAAAATGGTTAAAAATATGTAGATAATTACGTGTAACTATTAAATTTGAATATTTCCTTTAAAGTATCATTTATTTTTGAATTAAATAATAAATATCAGCCTATATTTTATTTATTCCAGGTTCATGTAAAAAAAAAAAAGAAAAATTGGCTTTTAATATTTTTTAAACCATTTTTTTAAAAAAAGAATAAATGCCCTACTCTGAATATAGATTTTATTTATAAATTTTCTTTTTTAATATTTCGATTATGAAAAAAAAAAAACTAGGAACTCGTTCGAATAAAACAGTTATTATACTATTTTTGGTACTTTTTTTTATAAAAAAAATAGCAAACAATATACATAAAAGCAACATATATAGATAATTTAAAGTAATAAATCTAGATTTGGATAAATGATCTCTATATAGAAAAGAATTCTTCAAGAAGTTAACCTCTATTTGCATAAATTATTTTATCTATATTGTGTTACTTGTTATCATCTAATGCTGATAATAAAGTTTTCTAATAGTAATAAATAAATAATAAATAAATAATAATAAATAAATGATTCAACCAATAGATTATAATCGTGTAACCAACGATTGAAAAATCGGTTAATATTGCTTTTTTTATACTTTTTTTTTTCATTATTATTATTTATAATACACTTCTTTTTCTATATCAACTGATATATCTATTTTATCTTTTCCTTTTTATTTTATTTTTTCCACTTTTATTAAATATTGAAAGGTTGAAGTTTCATCATTTATTTCCATATTTAAGTAATTTTAAGATTAAAACAAAGCAAAATAAAAAAAGACCTATTAAAGTAAATTATGAATTTGTGTAATTTTCTCTTTTTCATTTTCTTTTTTTTTTTTATATCAAAAGAAGAGAATAATAAAGTATAAAGTATAAAGTGTATATATATATATATATAAACGAAATATATATATCTTCAAAATCATTTTATTCCTAATGATCATTATTAGATTACTTCTAATAATAAGAAACTATTTCATTTACCAGTAATTATTATTATTATGATAAAGGTTAATTTCATTATCATAATTTAAGTTATCTTGTTATGTTGTGTTTTTCGAAAATGTTACACATATTTATAATAATAACCTCAAATTAGTAGTTGAATCACACGATATACATGAATCCTTAAATAGATCATTTAGAATCATTTCTACATGTGATGTAAATTATTTTTAATATAGATATGTCATAATATATATTAAAAATAGTGAAAATGAATGGTGCTTTTTTTCATTAATATTTTAATAAAAAGTACAGGTGTTTGAAAATAATAATAATAATAATAATAATACATTTATATATATAATCATGATTATTCAATATTGAATACAAATATTTAAGTAAATTCTCAAATATAAAGTTGTTATTACGTTATTGTTCCTATTTTAAATGAAATTAACTTATTTTTATTGAATTACGAAGTTTGTAATACTCTGTTGTTGTTTGGAGATTCTGATTTCTTTTATATTTTAATACATGTACATATTTAATGTATAATCAAATAGATTAAGTAATAATATTTAAAATAAAAATTCACATATATTATTGTTATTAATATTTATTATTATTGTTATTACATGTATTATTATTATTTGTTATTATTTCCTCGTTTTAATGACAGACCATGTACAGTTGGCTACGATTTGCTTGTCCACAATCTGAGTTTAAATATTTTTGTACCTTTTGTTTTATAAGAATATAGCGAATAAGGGAAAAAAATTGAAGGATTGGTAAGTTGTATAATAATATTTTCAAATTAAATTATATCTTAAAATATATATACAACAGAATTAATAGTAATAAAATAATAAAATAAATTGATAATTAATACTTATTCCATTTTTCTATTATGAATATAGCTTAATTAACCTGTTTTATATTATTCCACTTCTGTTGATTATTAGCATATTTCAACTATATTATAAAAAAATTAAAGTTTTTACCAAAATAAGAAATTTATGATGATCATTTTATTAATAATGAGACATCTATACTATTCGTATTGATAATAAAGCTTCTAAACATAATGAGTTTATTATAATAAGTAATGGATTAACGACGTTGGAAAAGCATCATCTTTTTTTTAACAATCGGTGTATGTCTATGTCTTTTACAATTAAGCAACTAATAAATGTATTATTTTAATTCATCCATCTTTTTATGAAAATAAGAAAATTATTAATTAAATGATTAATAAAAACCGAAAGATTAAATTATGCCACACTTATAGGTATACATGGGGTATTAACAAAAGATTTTTATTTTCTTACAATTAGGCTTATTTTTTATCCATCTATATTCTCATGAAAATAAAGAATGTTTTGATGTAAAGAAATCAAAAATCTATAAAAAATTTGAAGAAATAATATCATATTTAATTCATTACTATATCTGCTGTTATAAGGTTATTTTATTATAAGACTTTTTTTTTTTTTTTTTTTTGTTATTGTTATTGTTTCCTAGAATTTTTACAATGATAAGAAATAACTTGATGTAAGCAATCCATAAAAACCTAAAGGTTAAATTGTACTTTCCTTATATAAGTGTTCATAGGCTAGTAATAAAGTTTTTTATTTTATATTCTTATAGTCATTCTAATTTTTTTATTCTGCTATCTTCTTTTAATAAAAAGAAACGTTTCGATATAAAAAAATCAAAAATTCACAAAATAACCAAAGAGATAATGAGATATTCATTTTATTATTAAATCTACTATTATAGAAATATTTTATTACATGACTCTTAAATTTTTTTTATTTTTTTCTAAACGATCCATTAAAATCTGGAGGTTAAGTCATGTTTAACTTATATATATATATATATAAACATATGCCACTCATAAAAAGTCTTTTATTTTCTTATGATCGTGCTTATTTTTTTATCCATTCATCTTGTAATGAAATTGAGAAATGTTTTGATGTAAAGTATTCAAAATACTTAAAGAATCTGAAGAAATAATGACAAATTCAGTTTATAATTAAAACTTTCAAAATAAAAATATTTTATTATTTGACTTTTCTTTTTCTTATAGCTATGCTTATTTTTAATTAAAATAAGAAATGTTTTGACCCAAAAAAATTACAAAATTTATAAAGTATATAAAAAGAGAATGGTATATTCATTTTATTATCAATCACGATTAAAACTAATGAAAATAGGAAATAATGTACAATAGTTAAATATAAGAAAATGTAACTTTTATATTTTTTACTTTTAATCTAAAAATGAAAAAGTTATAAAATAAACTTATGTTGAAAACCTTTAATTATTTGTATACTACTTCCATTGTCGAATTTATTAAAAAAACTAATAATTGCCTAAATATAAGTATTTTAAATAGTCGTATTCTTTTTTTTTTCTTTACATCATTGGAAAGAACTGATTTTTATTCTTCAATTATAGTTGATATTTTTTAAAAATAAATAATCAATACCAACAAACATTCAAATCATTCAACTTGATAAAAAAACTTTTAATTTATGGAAAATTAAAACTCAGCAGAACCTTTTAATCAGGATCTTGGCACACAAAGTTTTTTTCCTTTCTATTTATTTGTAAATAGTTTACATATATAAATCAATACTATCATTATTTTTATATAACTGTAAAAAAAATAAATAAAAATAAACAATAGAAATAGAAGAAAAAAAAATCAAATAAAAGAAAATCAAATAAAATAGATGTTATAATGGTACTTATTAATGATATCAACAATGAAAAAGATAATACTGATAAATTGTTACTAGTCAAAACAAAAAGAAAAGTTAGTTGTACTGTTTGTAGATTAAAAAAAATAAAATGTGATGGGGTTAAACCTTTTTGTCAACAGTGTAAAAAAAGGGGACTTCAAGATAAATGTACTTATTTAAAACCAGGCCAAGTTGGAAGACCACCAAAAAATGCAGTTGTGAACAAATTAGTACTCAATAGAGCGAAACAAACCAATATTAGCAACAGTATACATAAAGAATTTATATTTGAAAATCTTGTTTATACCATCCATACAGATTCAAAATTCATAAATAATGATAAACACACCAATCTCTATTCATTTATTGTAAATTTTTCAGGCTATGAAGAATCACTACAACAGGTTGCTCTTTATCGTGCTAAAAATGCCTTTCCAATACCTGAAATTTTAATATATGATGTTTCAGATTTATTTTCTTGGACATCAGGGGATATATTGAATGTTGTTATAGGAAGAATCAGTAGTATAAAGTTGGAAATGTTTGCTTATTATGATCCTGTATCTGCTTACGTATTTCAACAAATGATATTTCAAATTTGTAATGAACCTAAACCTAGTTTACCACAGCAAAATCCTCTTACCAATCTTTTACCAGAAAAGACAGTTGAGCTAATAGATTTATTTTTCAGCATTCATCCTCATTCTATAGCATTAAATAAAACGTTATTTTTACAAAGTTTTTGGACAGATGCTTTAGATCCTTTATTATTATCTGTTGTTATTGGCACTACAATTTATTTCTCAAGATTATTAGAAGGGAAACATGTTAGTTTATGGCATGCAGTTGATCGAGAAAAAAGAAATCCAATTTTAGATCATACTTATTTTTTACTCTATAAAGCAACCTCTGAAGCCACATTGCAAAAATATCAAGCTCTTGTACTATTGGGAATTTTTGAAACTACTTTCGGCCATCCAAGACGGGGTATTTCTTCTTTAGGATTATCTTTTATTGTTGGCGAAATGCTTGGTATTTTTGATGGTTCTTACAAGAAAAGGTTTAATGAAATTGAAATTGAATTAATTTCTATATCTGTTTGGTTATCTATTAATAGTACTACTCGTGGTAGTCTTGATCGTAAGTTATTTTTCCTTTTTCTTATATATATATATATAAAAATGTGTACTTGTAAAAAAAAAAAAGATAAATATTATTCAGTAGTGATTTCTTATGATTATATTTGTATATGTCTTAGTTGGCCAATTTCCATCAATAGGTCAAAATTACTTAAATACTATATTACCACCACCTAATATTGAACGATCATTATCATATCAACTTGAAATAACTAATGGAGATAAAAGATCAAATGAAACTTACTCTTATTTGTTAGAAAGTTTTTATATACTCAGTGTCACCTCAAAATTTACAATGAAGATGGTATTAGAACTTCCAGAAGTAAAATATAATTTGTATAAAGATGATAATGATAAAATTCCACAAAGACCATTTGGAACACCAAAAGTATACGATCTAATACCTCGATTAAAAAATGCTCTTAATGAATTCAACATTTTTATTCAGAAAAATCGTGATACTTGGAGCAAACGACAAATTTATATAATCGAATCATCATGGTTAGTATACGAAATACATCTCATTTTTATTAAACACTTTGATGATTTAAAAGAAGGAGAAGGTTACTATAATTCATGCTTTCATATATTTAATGAAACTTATGTAGCCTATAATGATCAATTCACTATAGAAAGGGTACAACAAGCTATTCCATTAGTTTATAGAATTTTGGATAACACAGTTGAGTTTTTAAATGATGCAATGAAAAGTGATAAACAATTATTATTACCTAAATCATCTGTCTTATATATATTGGAAACATGTTGGGAAGTTCTTTTACTTAAAGTGCAATCAGATCCACTAGATATTCTACCACAACACTATTTATCTATTATTGAAGATGTAATAGAAAAGGATATATGGAAAGATTGGTCAGAAATTAATACACTCAGATCAAAAGTAACAAAGTATAAAAATAAATTATCGAGTGATCAAAATAATTTAAATTCTAATTTAGATGCATCATCTTTATCGTCACTACCATCGTCAACTGATCCATCTACAACATTATTAAACTTTACAACTGAAGACCAGTTAGCTTTAGCTTCATTTTTTGATCCATGTGCGACATGGTTAGATCCATTAATGAATTTACCTATAGATATGATGTTAATGAGTAATAACAATAGCAACAATAGCAATATCAACACTAACAATAAAGTTTGTTCCATTGATATTGGTGCTTTTAATATAAAAAATGATATATCAAATGATTTATCCACAAAAAATGGTAATAGCGGTAATAATAATAGCAATGATGTTTATAATTTACCGATATCTAGCATTACAGAATTGCCTGATGCTACTGATGTACCTGGCATTGTTATTGAATCAACAAATGATTTATCGTTCTTGGATTCTGATATACCTTCATCTTCTTTATCAGCCTCTTTATCACCACCTAATTTTTCATATAATAATGATGTTATTTATGCACCTGACAACGATAATTACAATAATATTAAAATGTTTGATGATTCTAACATATCAATCCTATCTCCAATGACTCAATTTTCAAAATCAGTCAGTTCTTCATTTGCTTCACCTGATATTCAAGGTATTCTTTTTGACGATGATCCTTTTATTTCATAAGTTTATCATTTAATAATTATATATATTTTATTATTGTATACATAACTAATATTTTATGGTTATCATTTTTTACTATAATGTAAATAGTGTAATATATTTATATCCATACATTTTTTTTTTTTTGATTTTCATTATTTTAAATTCCGCTACTCAGGACACTTTGTGCGCCAAGATTTTAAGTTAGCTTAGTTTTAATTCTTTGATTCCATTCTTTTTTACTCTATTTTTTTTTTCAATAGTAATATTCATAATAAATTTATTATATATATATATATATATTGTACATTATTTTTATATCTATATATACATATATATTATTCCTGAATAAATAAAATAGATAATAACCGCAATTAGATGATATTATGATTAATAACGATAAAAGTAATGATAATGAGAATAACAAATTAATAGTCAAATCCAAAAGAAAAGTTAGTTGTATAATATGCCGTTTAAAAAAAGTAAAATGCTCAGGAGGTACACTTCCTTGTGAACAATGTATAAAAAGAAGTACAGTTAATCAGTGCGTTTATCCAAAGCAAAAATCATTAGGACGACCACCAAAAAATGCAGTTATCAATAAACTTACTCTCAACCGCAGTAAAAATCAAACTCTTGAATTTTTTAATGAATTTATTATTGAAAACTTGGCATATACTATTCCAACTACTTCAAAGTTTATTCTTAATGATAAGACAAAAAATATTAATTATTTCATTGAATCCTACTTTACAGATACCTTTTCTGATGTAGTAACTTCTTTAGCTATTATACATTATGATCCTACTATTGTAGCTATATTTGATTCTACAGCCATTAAAATGTTCGACTTGATTGAAACTTTTTTTTGGACAGCTTGCGAAGTTCCCAATATATTATTTACAAGATTCTCTAGTATAAGTTTAGAAAATGCCAATGCTTATAATTCAGTTGCTAGTGCAGTTATTCAAGATTTAACGTTTAAATTTTATGCTGAACCACCATTAAATATTAATACATTAGAAAATCCATTACTAACCATCTCTCATCAAGAAGCAGTACGACTTATTGAATGCTTTTTTTGTGTTCATCCAGCATCCATTATATTGAACAAAACATTATTATTACAAGCCTTTTGGACGGATTCAGTAGATTCATTATTGTTAAGTACTATTTATGGGATTGCTACTTATTTATCAAAAATACTAGAAGGAAAACCTGTTGGATTATGGGAAGCTACAAAACCAGAAATACGCAATGTTTATTTAGATTATGCTTATTTTCTATTAAATAAAGCTACATCTGAAGTCAATTTATCTAAATTTCAAGCTGTTGTATTATTAGGTTTATTTGAAAGTAATTTTGGATTTCCTAAACGTGGTATGACAATATTGGGAGTGGCTGCTTTAATCAGTGAAAAACTAGGTGTTAAGGATTGTTCTTATTTATCAAAACAAATTAATGAAATTGAATTTGAATTGGCTACTATTGGATATTGGTTAATAGCAAATAACAATATTCGTGGCTGTGTAGATAGTAAGTTTTTTTTTCCTTATATATATAAAAGAATTATTATTTACTCATTTATTTTTATATTAGTTGGACATGTCAATTATCATTCTAAAAATTGCCCACCATTACCACCAGTTAATATTGAAAAATCACATTCATATCAGCTTGAAAAATCTAGCAATAATATGAGATTATTTAAATCTTATTTTTATTTAGTAGAAACATTTTATGTTTGTTGTGTTATTAGTAAATTTGTAGGAAAATTTTTAAGGGAACTTCCAGAAGTAAAGCATAATATGCATTATACTATATTTCCATCCCTGGAACGACCTAAAGTCGGATATCCAAAAGTGGAAGGATTAGTAAAAAGATGGTTAGTTATTCTTGATGAATTTGATGAATTTATTCAATTAAATCGACATACATGGTCACCATTACAAACATTTACAATTGAAATAATATGGAAATTATTTGATATACATATCATTTTTATAAGAAATCATTATCAGGTACCGGAAGGAATTAATTTTATGAATTCAGCATTTGATATATTTCAAGGTAGTGATATGTCAATGGATAGAATTTATCGATCCACCTCAAAAGTATATTCTATGTTGGATTATTTAAACAATTTTTTAAAGGAACCAGAGCAATATTATAATCAATCAACATTATTACCAAGAGGAATTATCATTACAGCATTGGAAACAGCTTTTGTAATATTAAATGTAAAATATACCAATGATTTACTGGATAATACAACTTATCAGTATATAAAAATGATATCAGAGTTATCAAATAGTAAAATTTGGGTATTTTACACTGGAATTCGAATGTTACAGAAAAAGATGGAAGAATTTTTCAAACAATATCCAATGATGAATAGTCAAGTTAATAACAACAGTACTATTAATGATATAAATGATATTAATGATATTTTAAATACATCACCATTTCAAGAATCATCATCTATTGAAAGTTTGCCAAGTCATTCACCAAATTCATTTACAATGGATAATCAATTGGCTTTAGCGGCCTTTTTTGATCCGGTTTCTACTTGGTTAACTCCTATGGCACAAGAATTACCTTTGGACTTCTTACTTTTGGATAATAGTAATAATACAAAGTAGAATATAAATAACTCCGATATATATTTTTTAAAATACAATGAAACATTTAGCTTTACTCCTATCTTAGTTTAGTATCGCTTTTTTAAATTATTATTTATATATATGCGTCAGATCAAAAAAAAAATAGCATACCATTACATATCTTTCTTTTATTATGTTTATCACCCTATATTAATACATAATATTTTTTTCTTTCTCTTTCTTTTTTTCATTATATGATATTTTAAGATATAAACTTTTTATTTTTTCTGATTTTTATTGTTATGTCATAAACTATTTATAGTTTAAAATCGATGTGTGTAACTTACATTACCAAAAAAAAGAATTTACATATGCAATGGAACATTTTTTAAATCTTTTAAACTCAGCTCTCTCATTTTTTTTACTTGATTTTTTCCATTTTACCGTTTTATATATTTTGTTTATTTTTATTTCTCTCTTTTTCTCTTTTTCTCTTTTTTCTTTTTTCTTCATATTTCTCTTTTTTCCTTTTTCTATTCTTTAATTCATTTAAATCGCTTTTATAAAATAATAGTAATAAAATAATAATAAATGAGTGTACCGCCTCAAGGACAATATCAATCGTATCCTCCACCACCACCACCACAATATAATAATAATTATTATCAACCACCAGCGACTTCACAAGGTTATTATGCTAATAATGTCCAACAAGCAGAACAACAACCCTATCAAAGTAATCATGATCCAATGAAAGAAAATCAACCAAGTGGTGGGCTTGGTGCTTTTAAAGATTTATGGGCTTTAGGTTTATGGGTATTGAATTTACTTGCTTTCATAGGGGTTTCAGTTTTAGCCATACAGTCTTTTAAATCAAATCAAAAAACTACTTCAGGTGGTGTACAGTCAGGTAATCCTTATGGTGGTATGACTTTTGATACAAGTGCTTTTAAAATTTTTGGTTTAGCTGGTGTTGTTGGTTTTGGACTTAGTCTTTTGTATTTATTATTAGTGAGTGCGTAAGTATTAAAAAAAAAGTGAAAAAGAGAAAGAAATAGCTAAAAGTATTTAAATGTTATTTTTGACAATTAATATTAATATTACTATAATTATTCATTTATTATGTAGTATTCCAACTTTAATGATTTATATTACTTTTATTTTATCTATTATTATTTACTTTGGTGTCACTATCTACTACTTTACTCAACATTATTATTCAGCTGCTATCATATTCTTAGTGTTTTCTTGTTTATACCTTTTATGTTTTTTCTGGTGGAGAAGTAGAATCCCATTTGCTTCAGGTAATCTACAAAAAAAACATAATAATCATCAATCGTAAATATATATACATTTATTAATATAATGTATATCATCATATTTTATATATTATATTAGTTATGTTGGAAAGTGTTACAAGTATTATGAAAAGGCATCCAAGTACACTTGTTATAGGGTTTGTTACTTTAATTGTTGAAACAGCATTTTCAATTTGGTTTTTTATTACAGTTGTTGGTATTTATCAAAGATATTATAGTACAGCAAATAATAATGCTAGTTTAAATTTAGCAATGGTATTTTTGGTATTCTCTTATTATTGGACTTCGCAAGTCATTTCCTATACTTGTTATGTTACTTTAGCTGGTATTTATGCTTCTGTTTACTTCAATTCTACCAATCATCCTACTTTGGGAAGTTTAAAACGCGCCTTAACTTATTCTTTTGGTTCTATCTGCTTTGGTAGTTTACTCATTGCTTTAATTGAATTTATTCGTTATCTTATTTCTGTAGCTAGAACAAGTAATGACAATCCTGTATGTGGCTTCTTTTTATGCATTGCTGATTGTATTGTGGGCTGTTTTGAAGGTTTCTTTGTAAGTATTATATTTTTATTTTGGAAAAAAGAAATCAAATATTAAATAATGTTATCTATTTATTCAATTTTATTATGCATATGTATTTTTATAGAAATGGTTCAATAATTATGCTTTCAGTGGTGTTGCCATTTATGGTAGATCTTACATTGAATCTGCTAAACGTACATGGACACTTATTCAAGATCGTGGTATAGAAGCACTTATTAATGATAATTTAATTAATAATGTTTTAGTGTTGGGTGGTCTTCTTGTTGCTGTATTATCCAGTTTACTTGGTTATATTTATCTTATTGTTTCAAAACCAGCCTTTAATCAAACTGGAAATATGACTGGCGTTGTTGTTTTAATATGCTTTATTACAGGTTTAGCTATGTTCTCTACTATTGCTACTGTTATTACAAGTGGTGTTTGCACTACTTTTGTATGCTTAGCTGAAGATCCTCAAGCATTACAAAGAACTCAACCTGCCTTATTTGAAAAGGTAAAATAAAATGCGCACTACATATATTTATTCATTTATATATATTTATGTATATATCATTTACCAATGTTTTATTTATTATTTATTTTTATAGATCCGCAGTACATGGCCACAAGTGGTCCAAGGTATCTAGAGCCATTAGCTTTTTTTATTAAAAAAAGACATAGATATCCAATGCTTTGTAATTCTTTATTATACTTAATATTCTTTAATTAATAAATTAATACTTCTTAATAACTGTCTAATAATAAAATGCACTTTACAATGATTTCAATGAGTGTGTATAAAATGTATTGATTAGATGATTTTTTGCTTCAAAAAAGATAAAATAAGAAAAGAATTTTTTCTCCGCTCAATTTTTTTTTTATAAAGTTTAAAAAGGCACACTCAAATTCATTTCTCTATTTCACTTTTTTTCAATTGTAATTTTTTATACCCATATTATTTTTCTATACTTAACTCTTTTTTATTTTTTATTTTTACTTATTTTATTTCTCTTTAATAATAGTAATTAAAACATTATATATTAATAATGGCTACTTCAAAAAAAAATCCTTCAACTAAACCTTCTATTTCCGTGCTGCAACATCATTTAAATACATTTGAAAAAAAGATCAAAGTAAAAAATTAGAAGATAATAAATGGAAAAGAATGAAATAGAATTATAAATAAGGGATAAATAATAAATAACTAATATCATTAAATATTATTTATACTTATATTTATTTTATATAATACAATAAGCTTCTTACTAATTTAAGACATCCAGTAAGAGCAAAACTTATAACTATGATAAATGAATATATTAAAGATGATCAAATGGATGTCAACAAGGTTAGTAGTTTTCTTTCAGCTATAGTTTAGATCTATTTATTTACCTGTATTTATATAGAATAACTCAAAATGATATTACTTCTTTTTTTCTTTTTTTTATTTTAAAAAAACAGATCTACGATTCTATAGATTCTACGTTAATAAAAAACGAAAATGCAACTGTCAAGCAAATCTTTTCTGAAACATTTGGTCTTTCAACTAAAGGTATCAAATAAAGCATGATGGATAATAATAATAATAATAGAAAACTATAAGAATTGATAAATGGGTATATAATGTAATGGTTGAAAATATATTTATAATAAAATAAATAGATAATCAAAGTTCATCACAAGGTGCATCTACAAGTAGTGATCATAGTTTAGATAGACGTAAAAGCTCGGTAACCATCATCATACGTCAAAAACATATTTTATTTATATATTTTTTAAAATACTGATATATTAATAGGAATATATCATTATTATCATTATTAACATTATTATAATTATTAATAGAGAATAAAACTACGAGCATCAAAATCGAATGGATCTAATAATAATTCAGTACTTAATAATAAAGCAGAAAAAAATAGTGAAGTCAGCGAGGACATTGAATCATCTCGGCGACAACAACCAACACCAGAACAGAAAAATAAAATTGATTATTATTCAGAATTTGAAATAGATAAATTTAATGACAAAATTAAAGTTTCAAGTATTCGTTTAACATCACAACGTAAACATCCTCAACATAATAAAGTATCATCTAATCCTATACCAAATATAATAGCAACATCACCGTCTTATCATTTAGACATCAAAAGAAAACGGAGTTTTACTATAGAATCAAATAGCAATTATAATAACAATAAGGATACTGATAGTGATGATTCATCTTTTACTTCTACTTTTTCTATGACCACACAACCCATCGATGATGAAAAATTATTATTATTATTAAATGATGATCTAGATATATTACAGCCATTAGTATATCAACACCAACAACAGTTGCAACATGAACAAGATTTAACTTTGGAAGAATTATCATTACGTTGTTTTTTATATAAAGGAATCCCTCCATTTATTGTAAAAATATATCAACACATTAATAATTTAGATACTTATAAATCGTTTCTTGAACTTATTGATTTATATGATCAACAATTACTTGACCAACAGCTTTTTATTACTCATTCAACTCCTTTTTTATCTGGAAATCCTTCTTTATTTGAAGATTTTAAACAAGGAATTTTAGCTACAAGAAAAAAAAAGCATTTTATTACCACTATTACCATTAATAATAATCAAGATATTATTAATTCATTAAAAAACAATACACCAAGTTATCGACAAATTCCTAAATCTGTAATATATTAAACCATAAGAATTTATTGCATAAAATACATACATTTAACTTTTTTTAATTTTTCATTTTTTTTTATAGTGGCAAAATCAAACTTATACTGGTCGTGATGAAGTTTGTTGGGAAGTATTGAATGATGAATATGCTTCCCATCCTACTTGGGCTAGTGAAGATAATGGATTTTTATTAACAAAGAAAAATAAATATGAAGAATCAATTCATTTAGTTGAAGAAGAAAGGTATATATATATATATATATATATATATATATATATGCATTCTATTATTACTATGGTTATGATGATTAAGTTTTCTTTTCTGTTTCTGTTTTATATATATAGATATGCATTAGATATTGAATTAAATGATGATATAGATAATATATGGATATTGAGAAGAATGGCAAAACGATTAGATCACATACCACCATCAGAGCTTGTAAATAAAAGTCTTTTATATGAAATTGAAGAATCAGCAAAATCTGTTTATACTCAATTAATGGATCAATTATGTTCTAATTCAGAAAGAACTAAAATATTGAATTTATTTAGAAGATACCCATCCAATAATCTTCCTGAATTGATTCATATCTTAGATCAAAAAGTGAAAGAATTAAAGAAGACAAGGGTAAAATAGAATAGAAGAAAAAAAAAAAAGGAACTAAATATATTTATATCGTATATTTTTTTTCTTCATTTTCATTTTTTAGTTGGAACGAAAACAAAATTGGAAAAGTACAGTAGAAAAAAATTATTATAAATCCTTAGATCATCAATGGATGACTTATAAATCAGAAGGTCGTAAAAAATTAACCCAACAGAATCTACTTGAAGAAATATCAGCTTTATGGCATGAAAAACACCAATCAAAACCTATCTGTCTTCCAAGTGATAATGATAATGATGATAATGATTTTTTATCTCCAGTACCCCAGTTTGAGTTTGAATTTAATGATACTTCAGTTATAGAAGACGTTATGGAACTCATGATCATATCTTACAGTGATCAACTCAATTATGGAACTAAAAATACTTGTCTCGCTGAAAATTTTATACGATATCATTTATCAGCTATTCTTGGTTTAGCACCCTTATTAAAAAAAAAAGAGAGACATTATCATCACCATCAATCCCATATGGAATCAAAAATTCAAATGCAGAGTTTTAAATATTATCCTCATTCAACATTTATTGGAAATGCTACTTTTTATTATTTGTTTCGCTATTTTCAAGTAATAAATAAATTCATAAATAACAATAATACAATTATTAGCTTATTGAATATTTATTTATTTATTTATATAGATGGTTTATGAAATATTATATTTATTAAAATCATTAAGTATTCAATATCAAAATCAGCCTGAAGCAACTAAAAGATTAGTTTCTGCAGCTCTTGATCTAAAACTTGATAAAAAATTTATATCTGGAGGTAACGATTTTATTTTATATATATAAGGTCAAAAATTTATGTATTAATTTATTATATATATATATATATATATATATATATAAACTTATAGTTGAATATGATTATTCCAATGGTTATTATAATGCAGCATTAAAAATTATAGAAGCATATTTAAAAAATCAACTTGATCAGATTATACTTGAAGAAGAAATGAGATATATATTTGGCATACAAGCATTCAATACTTTTAATTTAGGAAAAATATTTTTATATATGACTCGTCAGGTAATATATATATATATATATAATTAAATCTATTTATTACAACTGAACTCATATTGTACTTTATTTATTTTTATTTTTTTTATAATATTAGGTACATCAAATCATTAATGGACCTTATTTTAAAAATTTGTTTGATTTATATATAAAAAATCAAGAAGCTACTCAAAACTTAGAGAACAAACATATAATAACAACATATAGACTTTCAGTTGGTTACATGCTTGGTAGCAATGAAAGAAGTTTTATAATCCAAATTGTAAGTACTTTATATTTATTCCTTAAATTTATATTAATAATTTTTTATTTGATTCTTTAATTAGGATCGTACCAAAGGTTTGCTCTCTTTGTATATATTACTTGAAGATGAATTATTATTTTCACATGAAGCCAATCGGTTTGAAGCTTACCTAAATTCATATCAAGATCCAAATAATAATACATATGATGTAGATCATCAAAAATTAAGTCCAGTGTATTTAAAAAGGTAATTTCAGTCATATTAAAAAACATATTTGATTAATATTAATATTATTATTATTTTATTGATAGAAACCTTCCAAAAAAAAATCATTTGAAAAAAAACAAAGATGTATTTAATCAGCAAAATTTAATTTATAAATTATCTTATCAATCGTATCATTTATATTTTGAAAATGATACTGAGGATGTTTATATGAAAATATGATAATTTAGTTGTATTATATAATATTTATTGCATACCACAAAAAAAGAAAAAAAGAAAAAAAGTTCAAAATTACATATAAGACTATATCATTCATTTTTTTTTATCATTTTTATACATTTTATATCATTTAATACATCAAGAAAATACAATAAAAATCAAAAGTGTAATATTTATATATAAACTCAAAAAAAGAAATATATATTTGTAGATAGTCTCTACTTGAATAAAAAGAGCAATGTATCAATATATATAAATGAATATGTAATTCATTATCTGATATAGCATAATGTGTGAATAAACACTTAAGATAGTTTGAAAAAAATGATGATCGTTAATTTAATACTTGATTTACTGTTTTTAAATGATATATGTACTTTATTTGTTGATTTTAAATCAAAATTAGTAGAAAATTTTTTTTTGTCAAAATTTGTAATTTTTCGAAATTTTATAAGAGGGGGGGGGGGGGGTTACCTTAAAAAATCGACGATCTTTGATCAAATTTGATTTTTTTTTTCACTCTTTTTCCTAATAAACATCAATTTTAATTATTATCTTTAGTTATATTATACCTTTAAAAGTGTGCATTTTCTTATGAAGTTATATTAAGAATTAAAAAAGTATATATGCATATATCTATGAACTAGGTGTATATTATTCTTTTTATCCTTATAAGCTATTTACATCAACTTGGTTCTTATTTTTGTAATATTCACTTTTGTTAGTATATAGTGTGCAATCAATAAAAAAAAATCATATGTCTGGCAATTTTTTTCTTTTTTTTTTACATAAATTCATTCCCTTTTTTTAAGATCAAAATTTATAGGTGGCAAGAATTAATGCAAATCATAACATACCATATTTTTTTTCCTCTCTGTTTATTGATGAATAATTATTAATATTAATGTTTTGCTGTGATAAATTATTAAAAAGGAATTAATTGTTACTTGTCTCCTTTTATTTATATTATGGGTGTATATTTACTCATTGTAGTATATATAAGTTCTATAATAGTTCTGTAGGAATTTATTTTTGATTAAATGTATAAATAATAATACTATTATTATTATTATTGTTATTATTATTATATATGTATATATAATGTATAAGATATTATCGACAAAACTGATATATACATTGTTAATCTATGTGCAATACCTCTGAAAGTGATTGTGTTACTTTATGTATATTTTCTATGTGATTTAAGAAAAAAAAAAAAAGATTAGAAACATGATTATTATTATTATTATTATTGTTATTACTTACCTTCAACATCAGCTAAAGAAACGTCCTTTTTTGCAGCCACTAAATAAATTTCACTATAATCAGAAGGATTAAATGGTATATTTTCTTCAATAGGAGAGTCATCAGGTGGAGCTTCATGACTATCAATATCTGAATGATGTTCACTACTATTTATACGATGATAATTATTATTAGCCTTAGCAGCATTTTTTATAGATGAAAAAGCAGATAAAGAATTATAAATACGTTTTCCAACAATCCAATGGTTCATTGTTGAACGGGTATAAATTTCACTAGTATGGGGAAATGTTTCAAAATCGTCTTTAACATTTAACAATTGAAGCAAAATTTCATTTGACATTGGTAATCCACCAACAAATTGTCCATGACGTTGTCCAGAATTGGTTGTTAATACAGCTCTTGCCATCACACGTCCTTGTTGATCTACCATTGTTGACTTCATGTTTAATGTTGCATTGTCATAAAAAAAGCATTTATAATGTTTCCCTAATGTTAAACTGATAATATTAAAAATTGATAAATGAATGAATAAAAAAAAAAAATAATAATTATAATTTACTTTTATGAACTAATATTTTGTATTTATATATTCAATTTCTACCTTTTCTCTTGGATAACATTTATATTCTCCTGTACAGATTTTACAATTTCATTCACATTTTGCTCTATCATAAACTTTTCTAATGAAGTATAAAAATCGATATCTTTAACCAAATCATCTACTCCTTGTATGAAAGACGGTAATAGAAATGACCATGTGAGATTGTTATTATCCTAATTCATATAATTAATATATAAATATTTGTATTGCATTTCTATTTATAATAATTCATTTTTGGTTTCTCTTCTTTTTTTATTTTCATCATCATTATCATTATTATTATTGGTACCTTATATATTATTAAAATGTATTCTGTTAATCCTATGTATTCACTTTCCGATAAATTTTCATCTTCATTGCTTTCTAGAGTAGGTTGACTATTGATATAAACATGCACAATATCTGGTCTTATCACTGTACGTTCCTCGCCATTTAAATCTTCAATGTTGACTTCTATCATTCCAGTCAAAAATTTACCATGAGGTATATTTTCTTGTATTTCCGAAAGTGATGATGGATTTGGTACATCAGTTGTATTTGTATTATTGTCTATTTGTGTATCATTATTAATTGATTCGTCTATAGAAGCAGATGATGGCGTTACTGGTGCTGAAGTAAATGGTTTATTTGTGAAATAATTTAATATATGTACTTGTGAAAATGATTTTGTGAGTGATTTTAAAGTATTTGATCCCTGTAATATATTATTATTATTATTATTATATTTAAATATATCTCATATATAATAGTAATAGTAATATTGACTTACTTTTTCTTTCTTTGTAGTATCTTTTTCTTTTAGTTTTTTCGCTGCTTCTTCTGAGTTTACAATATGAGATTCAACTCTTTTTATAACATATTTTCTTAATGCTCTTACATCAAGTAAATCAAGTGAAGGAGAGCGATATATGAGAGATCCATCATTATCCAAAACTAATAAATGATTAATATGATGATCAAAATGTTTCTGAATAGCATTATCAAGGTCATAAATATTAAGATAATTCACTCTTAAAACTGGTTGTGATGGAACTCCGTTAAATACTGCACCAAAAACCATTGTATCTAATTTATCAAAATCCCATAACCATATCCATGTTGAAAAAAATTCCTCAATAGCTAACATTAAAGTACGTGTTCGATGTCGATCTGGTGTTTGATGTAAAGAATCTTCTCCATAAAGTAATGAGCTCATTGTGCCGTTTAATAACTAATACCATATTTATAGAGTGAAACTTTAATACCTCTTATTTTTATCAACATCATCATCAATATTATTATTATTGCTTATCTATTTTTTTGTATTACCTTAAATTGTTCATATCCAATTTCTAAAATAGAAGATAATGCCTGATCATTTAATTCTGTATCTAAATATTCAGTTACCAATTTTTCTTTTCCATTTTGGTCCTTTATTTGTCTTCTTAACATTCCAAGTTCAATACACATATGCATCCAAAATCCAGGTTCCGGTTGTAAAAATACCATACGGTTTTTTTGAGAATGGACATTTTGTGTTGGTTCTGTAGTTGAAAAAGTACTTTAAAAAAATTATTAATATATATACAATAAGGGTACTTAATGAATATTTATCTCAATAATAATATTATTTACCTAGCAACACTAACTAAAGCTTGTGCAAGACCAACTTGCTTCATCTTGACATCAGCAGGAACTACTTTTTTTGCTGTATAGTATAAAATTTGATCTTTAGTATTTTCTTCAGATTTACTTAAAGAAGGATTATAAACACAAAAATATGATAGCATTGGTGGTGTCTTCCCTAAAGTAGGAATGTCATCATTTTCCTTCATATCTTTGGTAGACATATTAAAGATGAAATAAAAAAGGAAAAGAATGAGAGGGGAAAGAAAAGAGAGGAGAAAGAAAATAAGAACTGATACACTTTAATTTTTTATATCACACAAAAAAAAAGTTCATTTTTAAAGTCAGCGATCACGGGATTTTATACGTGTAAAACGATTTTATTAGTTATTTGATCGTTATTCTTTTTTTTCACTCTCATTTTTTTCCTTTTCCTTTTTTTTTTTTTCATCTTAATAAAATTACCATGCTTATTAAAGAATATAGAGTTATTAACAATTGTACCTTAAGTGAATATCAAGTGGGTAAAGTATATTTATAATAGATCAATATATGTGTTAACAAAGAATGATACTGTCATACCTTTTTGACAAAAATATTGATATATATATTAAAACCATTTTATACTTTTTAGCACAATTATATGCTACTGCTATGGCTTCAAAGGAACAAACTGGAGGTGGAGAAGGTGTAGAAGTAGTTAAAAATGAACCCTATGAAAAAGAAAACGGTGAAAAAGGTCAGTATACATATAAAATATTTCATTTGGCTTCTCGGGTACCTTATTTTGTCCGTGCTGTTATGCCTGAAAGTGCTTTAGTTATTTATGAAGAGGTAAATAAAATGAAAATAGGTTGTAATATATTGATTATAATAAAGTAAAAGAAGAAGAAAAAGTAAAATTAAAATCATGATTAATTTTTTTATAGGCATGGAACGCATATCCTTATTGTAAAACTGGTAAGGAAATGATTTATAAATTAAGTAAAATGTACTGAATATTTTTTTTTTTTGATCTCATTTCTTTCTTTTTTCTTTTTCTTTCTCAGTTTTGACGGTAAATCAGTTATTCCGATATATACATATATATGATTTTTATCATTATTATTATTATTTTCACTCAACTCATTTTAAACATACATTTACATATATATATATATAACAATAGAATGGTTATATGAAAGAGAACTTTTCAATTACTTATGAAACTCTTCACGTGGATGGATCTCGTGGAGAATTAGAAAATGCCCTTAATATATCCCAAGAAGGTAATAAAAAGAAACATATAAAATGATTAAAAAAAGAAAGAGAAAATGGATGATCATGCGGATATAATAATAAATGAATGATTCATGTTATACTATATTAGATCTTGCAAAGAGGGAAGTAATTAAAATTGACGTTGCTAATGATCCTATTGATCCATCTGAATATAAACCTGAAGAGGATCCAAAATACTTTCATTCTTTTAAAGCTGAACGAGGGCCATTAGTTGATCCTGAATGGACTAAAAATTGTGAACCAGTCATGACATGTTATAAACTTGTATATATTGAATTTAAATGGTTTGGATTACAAACTAAAGTAGAATCATATCTTGCAAGTGCCATTCGTGGCATGTTTACAAAATTCCATAGGTAAGTTTTATTTTTATTTTTTTTTACTTGTTTATTTAGATAAAAAAGGATTAAAATTTATTAATTTACTCACTTATATTATTATTATTATTATTAATTTAAGACAATTATTTTGCTGGATGGATAAGTAAGTGTGGCATCAAAAAAATGATTATAAAATTAGAGTTAATATTTATAGTAGTTTCTATTTTTTATAGATGGTATGGCTTAACTATGGAGGATATTAGAAAATTAGAGGAAAAAACCAAACAAGACTTATTAGTTCAAAGGGATCAAACTCCCTCTCAAGCTGCTGCTTCATCTTCATCATCTAGTCTTAATACAAAAGATTCTGTTAGTAAAAAATCTTCTTCTGCTTCTTTTGTCTCTGCAAAATAGATTTTTGATTTTCTATATTTATCGTTATCAAAATATAATAATTTTTTAAACTGACGATAAAAAAAACGAATGTTTACCCGCCGTTTTTTTTTAAATCGCCGCTTTTTTTTCTCTTTATTATTATTATAAAATTTGTACCTTTCCTTTTTCTCTTTTTCTATTTTTCTTCTTAAATAATATATAAACTTCTTTTTCCATCTTTTTTTTTTTCATTGAATTATTTTTCTTCTTCTATACTTTTTGTACTTTTTATACTTTCATTTAATATATAACATTGTCTAAAATAAAAGTACTCTATTACTATTATTGTTCAAATTACATAAAGAAATCCCAGTTTCATGTCTGATGAATCTAATGAACCCAACAACAATAATAAAAAAGGAAGTAATGGTAACTTAAACGCAGCTTGTTTTCGTTGTCGTGGATTCAGGTGAATAAAATATAATTAAACCTTTTTTTTTTTTACATGAAGAAAAAAAAAGGAAAGAAAACAATATACAACAAGTATATTTTTCCATCTATATTCCTTTTACTCTTTTATTTGTTTATGTATTTATTTATATAGCTTATATTATTAATAAATATTAACCACTATTTTTTCCTTTTTTCACTCTTAATAAATTTATAGGCATGCTTGCGACCGTAAAAGACCAGGTTGCACAAGGTGTGTAAAGCGGGGACTTCAATGTACATATCCAGAAGCTGCACCTACATTAAAAAAATTACAAAAAGCAACAGAAACACTAGGTGATCGTATAAAAAAATTCAGTGATAGGCTTAAAACTGGAGAAGGGATGCCTACAATATCTTTACAAAGACTTGCACGTGGAAATGGAAGTAATAATGACATTTTAACAAACTCGCCTGATACACGATCAATGATTTCTGATACAGCATCTGAAAAAACATTTAATACTGATCAAGAAACTCTCACAGATAATAATAATAATAATCATAGTGAACAACCTAAACAGAAGAAAAAAAAACTTACGTCAACATCTCATTTTTCAGTTTATCCATGTAGTAAATGTTTTAAAGATTTACAACAATGTGATTTAGCTTTACCTCAATGTAGTAGATGTGAATCAAATGGTTTTACTTGTGAATATTCAAAAACAGAACCAAAAGCAAATCATGTATCCCAAGTACTTAATACAATGAATAAAGTAATGGATCAATGGCAAGAATCAATAGATAAAATGGCTAAAGATTTTGCACAGAAGACGCGGGATTTTTCAGCAAAAGCAAATAATTCGCTTAAAATTAAACCTATGCAACCTTTTGCTTGGAAAATCACATCTACTCATAAGGGCCTTTCAGTAGAAAGTAGTGTCAGTTCATTCAATGATTTATCCACACTTGTTGATCAATTTAAACGTTCAATGAATATTTCAAAACCATCTATTGAAAATCAACAACGTGAAACATCACCTTATTCAGAATCATCAGAACCAACATTAGAATTAGATGATACTTCAAGTATAACAAGTTCATCCTTTTCATTTGCTATTTGGAATTCATGGGCTCATCCAACACATGCTATACCACAAGATTATCCCATTGATATTTCACAAGATTTGACAGATAATTTAGTTGACTTATATTGTAGAACTCCTTGTTGTTCAGCTATACGTTTACCAATCATTGATCCAGCAGAATTTTTAGAAAGATATAAACATCCTGATCCATCTAAAAGGCCAGCTACAGTATTAGTATTTGCTATATGTGCTATGGCAGCAAGAAATGCTTTCCAATTACACGTATGGAGTAAAAGACCAGCATTTGAAGCACCTCAATATAATATGGGAAAAGCACTTTCAATGGCTTATACTTTACGCGGGCGGGAGCTCCTGGCAGAATGTTTTGATCAACCATCTTTAGATCATTGCCAAGCTGCATTCATTTTGTCCTACAGTAATCATCAAAATGGATTTCCTGGTGTTATTTATATATATGAATGGATTGCATACACGATGGCTCAAGATTTAGGGTTATACTCAGCAAATAAAGAATTAACTCAGAATGAAAAAATGTTAGTTTGGTGTTTATATTATTATAACACATGGTATCGTGTACTACAAGGTGGATCTAGCTGTATGCCTGGAGAAGATTCCCAATTTTACCCGAAATGCTCTCTCCCTGATTTACCTGTACGACCTTCAACGGAACAACTATTAGCATCAACGCCTAGTACTGAAGTCATCAATTTTTATATTCAATCAGCATGGATTTATTTAACGGAACTCCAACTTTTACGTGAGCAAGTGATGTCTCGTTTAGTCATTGCTCAAGAGTCTGGAAAATCAGATACAACGCTACCTCAAGATCTTTTGTCAATGCAATATAATTTAGAACAATTTTATCAAAGATTGCCACCTGACTGGCGTAATCTTGATTTAGAACAACTTCTACAAAACAGCCACCATAGCCATTATAATCATCAACAACACAGTTGTCAAGATTATTTTTCACCATCTACACCTACTTCTTCTTCTTCTACTGCTCATACACCTATCTCATTAACTATGTCACCTTCATTATCTATGGATTCAAATCTTAATCTTAATAATAATAATAATAATATTAATGATTCGCCTTCCCCACAACCAACCACTGCTACATCACCTTCAAATGGAGTATCATCTGATGAAAAACATTATACAGTAGACGGACCTTCATTTGCACAATATTGTAAATTATATATCCATTTGTATTATTATATCAATCAAATCTTATTGTACCAATCCTTCTTTCCATCCGATCGTATACCCAGTTCAGAATTTTCTATTCAATGTTTACATATTTGTATGAATGCATGTGCTTCTATTACTCGTATTTTAGAAATTATGATCATACAATGTGGTGAATGTAATGCTCCTTTAATAGCATTTTTATTTGCCAATATTGTTCATGTAAAATTGATTACTTATAATGATAAATCATATCAAGATTTTGCTGTGTATCACCTTCAAAAATCGATCGAAATTTCTAAATTATCCACTAGTTATGCTTATGATTTTGAATTATCAAGAACTTTTGTTGGTCTTATGGAGCAAGATGTACAACAGCGCTTATCTCATTATCATAATAATTTTGCATTTTTATCATCAGCTTCTTCTACTGCCTCATCTCATTCTCCTTATTCATCTTCTGCATCTCCTTCCTATATGTTTTAATTTGACTTTTTTAACCTCTTTTTTTGTGTAATATTACAATGGTTTTAATTTTAGTAACTTAATGTTATTACTACTATTTATTTGTTTATTTATCTATTTAATATTTACTTGCTTTTTTTTAATTAAACCTACTTTTATTTTATATATATATATATTATTATTATTATTACTTACTACCACTACCTAATATTACTACTTTTTACAATTTATATATATATACTTATATTCCTAATTATATACTTCTATTTGTTTATTATTTTTTGTTCCTTATAATTCTTTATTTTTCATTTTTGATTATAATTATTCAATAAATAAATATATGAAAGAAAAAAGGAATTGATACATGTTATTTTTTTAAAGTTTGGCAGATGTCAAATTGTTTTAATATCATCCATTACATTAATGTAAATATTTACAATGGAAAAGAAAATTTTCTATAGATTTTATTTCGTTTTACTAGTATAAATGAGAATGAAAATTCAATTGTATTCATGTTCATTTCCAGAAGAAATGTAAATATATAACAACTAATATTTATTAGCAAAAAAAAACAAAAGGAGATCTTACGATTTAATTTTTTTTCTGAGTTTTAAGCTGTACACACTCGTTTTTGATTTTTAATAGTAACCTTTCCGCTTAGTCCCTTGAAAGACGGCTCACTATCCGAGAAAGTCTACAAAATGACTAACCCCAGTTATTATATTTTTTTTTTCATTTCTTTCTATTTAAATAAATCATAAAAATAATCGCTGCTAGTATATTTCTATTTTATATCATTGCATAATATTAGATAATAATAAAAAAGCTATTTTTATTTTCCATTATCATATTATTAAAAAAAATGATCATTTTATTTTTTTTCAGTCATAAACTGGTTGGAATTTTTTTTTGAAAGCATTAGAAAATATAAAATGCATTATTTTGCCTACAGTAGATGATCAGATTAACTATGTTATATTTTTTTTTAAAAAAAATAGCTAATCTAACCATTTATATTATATATAACAAAATCCATATAAACATATATTTATGATTAGTATTCATTCTACATATATATATATTTATTTCATACTATTTATTATTCCACATATATAGTAAATATTATACACAGTAATATATGTAAATTTTATCACTTTTATCGCATAAAGTGATAATTCATTTAAGCAGTTAGAAGATATTAAGAAAATCATTTTGACCATCCTTTAATCCAATTTAATTACATTTTATATATGTATTAAGACTATATAAATGGGTTTTTTTTATTTAAAAAAAAATCTTTAAAGAATATATAAGATTAAATTGTATACATATATAAAACAAAAAAATGGAGAGAAGGGAGGAAGGAAAAAACGAAAAAAAAACGAGATTAAATAAGGAATCTTACCTTAATCAAACCCATTTTACTATGCGACTTTTTTAATTTTTTTTATTGATTGGCTTTTTTTATTATTTATTATATTAACATATCAAATTTATATTTATTGAGCATTAAGGTTGAAGAGCATGTTGCTACCACCTTCTCTATTGCTTGGTAAGTAAGTGACATTACGGGCGCTAGATAAGGTTTGAGCAATTTCTTTAGAGGCTTCAATACGACGGAAAGCAATGATACTAATAAATCATCATTATAAAAAAAATAGATACATTTAAATACATTATATATTTTTTATTTATTTTCCAAAATGATAATAAGTCATTTCATTATTTTTATTTTTACCCTTCACCAGCCTTTTCAAGAGAAGCAGAAATTAATTCAGCAGCTTGAGAGTCACCTTCAGCACGGATAATAGAGGCTAATTTTTCTTGTTCAGCACGTTCAACAATGAATTTAGCACGTTCAGCTTCTTGTTGAGCAATTTGTTTTTGTTCTACAGCGTTGGTGAATTCTTTACCGAAAGTCATATGGGTCTAATAATAATATTTAATATCCAAAAAAAGTTAAAAATAAACTCTTAAATATCACGCATTCTTATAAATGGATGATCGTTTTTTCCTTAATAAAAAAAAATTAAAAAATGACTTACAATAGATACATCTTCTAAAGCGATATTGAATTGTTTAGCACGTTTATATAAATCTTCACGAATTTTAGCAGATACAACTTCACGTTGAGTAATAAGTTCAGAAGCATCAAATTGAGCAACAATAGATTTTAATACTTCGTTACCAATAGAAGGTAATACACGTTCATCGTAATCAAGACCCAAGTTTTGATAGATAGAAGGTAATTGTTTAATTTCTGGACGGTGTAATACACGTAAAGTTAAAGATACCATTTGCATATCTTTAGAACCAGTGGTGGTGGAAATATTACGGGGTTTGGTACGTACATCAACTAAAATGGCATTTTGTAACCAAGGAACTAAGAAGTGAGTTCCTTCTCCAACAGATTCAGTTTTAACACCTTGAATACGATCGAAAATAACTGCACGATAACCACCTTGGACTATTATTATTTAATAAATAAATATGTATTATATTTTATTGTATTGTAAATATATATAAAGTGTCAGATAATATGTTTGTTACCCATATATTTTTATATTATATATTCTCATTTTTATTCTTTTATAATATTTATACACATATATATAATATAAGTTTACCATCATACATGGCACTTTGGACACCACCTACAGCAAGGCCAACAGGAATGGCCCACTTAGCAATGAAATTAAGAGCAGAAGCCATTTTTATTATATATATATTCTAAAATGTTTAAATGGAAAAAAAAAGAGGAAAAGAAAAAGAGAGGTGTTTAGAATCTCACAAAAAAAAATAATAATAACAAGGACCAAAAAGCCACCTTACATAGGTGATTTTGAAATTCCGACACTAATTTCTAATTTTGTTTTTCTATGCACTTGGGAAAACTAGTTAATTATTATACAACGCTTTTTATTATCATTTTTATTACTTAAAAAATAATATAAATAAAGCTCATAGTAATAATAATAGTGATAATAATAATAATAATAATAATAATAATAATAATAATAATAATAATAATAATAATAATAATAATAATGGAAATAATAATAATGTTAATGATAATAACAATAATAAAAATAATAGTAAAATAAAGTTAATATAAAAAATATTATTATCATAAACAAATATATAAGAAAAGAGGACTTATAAATGTAATAAGTGATTTTTTATCCATTATTCTCCCATTAGATTAATCCTGTTTTTATTTTATTTTTCTAAACTATAAAGAACTTTGGCTGATGCGGAGTTTAAATATAATTGCTGAAACAATTTCATCCGTTTTTTTGAACTCTCTTACCATTTTGTTTTTTAAAAAAGCTACTTTTCTCTTTACTTTCTATTTTTTTTTTTCCCTCTCCCTTCTTCAGTTTTACTTTATTTTACTATAATAAAAAAATAAAAAGTAAAATACATTATGAAAGTATCAGCTCTTACAGTTCTTGTATCTTTAGTATCAGCTACTTTTGCATTTGAAAATACTGTTCCATGTGTTATGTGGTCATCTAAAAAGTAAGCGCCCTTTTTTATATTTATAAAATAAAACGCCAAAAGCTTTATACAAGTAAACACGTATACAATAATATATTAACCTATGTATTTTATTTCTTATTTATATATCTTTTTTCTTAAAATAATAATAATAACAATATCAATAATAATAACAATATCAATAATAATAATAAAACAATATAAAAATAATAGTTATTTAAGTCAACCACATAACAGCCAATTAATTATCAATAAAAACGATGCTTCTTCTACTATTTTGGATTCTTTATCATCCAATATTTGTAACAGTAAGTTAATTGCCGTTATTAACCAACCTGGTGTAAGTTTATTAAACAAATAACGATATTATTATTGTTTTCGTGCTTATATATATAATATTAAATATTTCTTATACATAGCTTCATCGTAGCGACTTAGCTTCCTTGAATACCTTAAAGGTAAAAAAGAAAAAGAAGAATAGAATAGAATAGAAAAAAAAAGTAAATAATATATATGCATGTACTTATCATTTTTTAATAGGAACATAACCATGCTGTTTCAAACCATGCTCAAATTGAATACATTATGGATGGTGTAGACGTTAAAGCTTTAGCAAATGCTATTGATGATCAATGCAGTGGTAAAAAAAGAAAATGATAAAATGGATATAACCAAAATTGTAATAATATATTATAGTGATTGATTCTAAATATTTACTATTATCTTATAGGTCAATCAGATTCTAAAGTAATTCGATTAAACTTACCTGAAAATGCTAAGGAAAATGGTAATAACATTAATAATAAAAGTAATATATATATCTATATATATATGTTTAAAAATTTTGATACTATGTACTTTTTTATTTTTATAGAAAATAAATTGGATGAACTTTTGACTGAATATAAAGTTAATTCTGAAGATGATTATGTTATTATCTATACCTCTAATGAACCCAAAAAGATGGTAATCATTGAATAATATTATTTAAACATAAGTATAATATCATTTTATTAATACTAATGATTTTATTTTTATCATTATCGCTATTTATAAATAAATAAAAATAGCCATTAAGACGTCGTGCACCATCTGATAATTTACCTATCTTTAAGAAATACCAATTATTCACTCCTGCTATCTTTACTAGTCTTGGTGTTGCCTTCTTATTCCTCTTCATTACTGCTACTGGTATTACATGGTTAATTGGTATTCAAACTCCCATTCGCTTTGAAGGCAAACAAAAAAAGAATTAAAAATGATTTGATTTATTTATTTCTCCCTTTTTCAATAAATATAAATATATAAATACATAAATATATACATATATATTTTCTTTTAAATAATCCCTGTGTGTTGAAAAAAAAAACAAATAAAAATAAAATAAACATGATGTTTAAACATATCAGGAGAGTTTTACAAAAAAAAATGTGTTTTATGTATATTATATATTTTATATAAATAGTTTTACATGAGATTGAATGAGAAGATCTATTATTAATAATATTAATAATTGATATAAAATGATAACAAAAAAAAAAAAGAGATGAGATCATAAAATATGTAATATCAAATAAATGATTTTTTTTCATTTATATACATGCCTTATGGATGAGATTGATCAACAAAAAGAGGTGGATTTTCTCCATCATTTTTTAATAAAAAACTAATTCTACCAACACCACCTTGAACTGAAACATCAGTATATTTAGCAACGCTAACGACGGTATCATCACAGCTAGTTACATATAAACCCATATAAATATCCTTTGCTAGAGAAAAATCCTTGATGAAAGCAATTGTTTCCCAATCTGATGATGATGTTGGTGAAGAAGTTGAAGAAGAGTTATCATTTAAAATAGGTTTTGCTTGAGCAATCCATTCATTAAGATTAACGGTGCGTTGTAATCTTAATCTATAAGGAGGTTTAGCTCTTGCTTTTTTTAATAATTCAGTATGATTAAAATTATATTCTCTTTTGCGAACAAATAAACCATCTTGAGGGGATATACCAATAGAAAGATGGGCTGATCCTAAAGCTAAATGTTCTCTTAACATGATTCCAGCTTTAGCACAAGTAGCAAAGGTAGCATGTGATTGAATAGTGGCTTCAATGATACCTTGTCCTGATAATGGTTGATAAACAAATCGAAATGCATCGGTTTGATCATCATTAGGTCGTCCTGATCCCCATAAAGTAAATGCAGATCCAGCATCAAATGAAACGGATCCATGTAATCCAGGATTACCAACATCCATGGTTTCCCAGGCATCTGGTAATGCAGGGTTTGGAGGTGGTCCAGGTAATGGTAATGGTGGTTTAGCTAATTTTACTTGAATCATAGGCGCCAATTTTTCTGCAAAAATGTATTGGTGACGATCATTATTTTCCTAAAAAAATAAAATAAATAAATTTAAAAATAGAAATCAATAAATAAGATAACGTATATAAAAAAAAAACAAATAAAAAAAACATCTTATTTCCTTTTACCTCATCATTATATTTTAACCAATTAGTAGTATCTAAATAAAAAACGTATTGATCACCATGATCATTTAATTCATAAACAGCAGCTTGAGTAGATCTGATCATATCACCAAGAGGTTCCGATAATATTAAGATAGGAATGGAAGATGAATATTGTTGACGAATATTTTTAATAAATTGTACAAGAGAAGTTTTATATTGAGGAATATCATGATCATATTTTCCTAATAAAAATACAATCACAGAAGGGGTATAGGAAGAAAAATCATACAAAGTAGAAGGAGAGGAAGAAGAATCATTATAAGACCAATGGAAATAACGAGTTTGCATACCATTATCATTGGTATTATTATGTTGATTTAATAAAGTAGCATGAGGATAAGCAATATGAACATGATCTATATTTAATTGTTGAGATACTAACCAAGGAAAACTTTGAGGAAGTAAAGATGATGGGGGTGATAGCATAAAATCATGGCCAATGAATTCCACTATAGGTAAAGATTGATTTGGATGCAGTGTAATATATCCATTATCAGATATCATCAAACCGATTAAATGAAGTTTTTCCTCGGTTGATACAATGGTTATAGTATAAACGTCCATTTTATTCTCATTATCATTGTTATTATTATTTTCTATAAGTTCAGTATTATTATCTTTTATATGATGACGTATCCATTCGGTATTATCATTAAGTTGTATTAAAATAGTTGTAGGTTGGTTAATAATAAGTTTTAATTGATCTGTATATAAACGAGTTTGAATATAACCACCAGGCCAAGCAATTTGTTTCCCTTGTTTTGTATTTTGCCACCTTCCAACATATTTTAAATTAGGATCTGTCATGGGTATAATAAGTTGACTTGATGCATTTTGAAGGATAATTATAAATATGATGAATATACTATAAAATAGCATTATAATACTCTCATGTGTATATAGTTGATAATATTAATAATAATATTTTATGTATGTATCTTTTTTTTAAAAAAAAAAATAAGAAAAAAAAAAAGGTTAAAAAGAAAAAAAAAGAAAGGAAGAAAAA
Organism: Cunninghamella bertholletiae; assembly: GCA_037043795.1. Classification (NCBI taxonomy): domain Eukaryota; kingdom Fungi; phylum Mucoromycota; class Mucoromycetes; order Mucorales; family Cunninghamellaceae; genus Cunninghamella; species Cunninghamella bertholletiae. The sequence continues at coordinate 1,782,113 of JAZGVP010000004.1, read as the reverse complement.
TAAAAGAGATAGATTGTGGAAAGTAAAAAAAAAATTGTTGTGTCACCTGAGCTACTCTTAGGCAGAAAAACTTTAAATGTTTTATAAATCGAGGTCACTATATTTAGGTGAATGATAACAGGGAAAGAAATTCATCCAATCATATCTATTTTTTAACTAAAAACAATAAATACATCATTTCCTTTTTTTTTTTTTTTTATTGTTTAATAAATATGTCAATAACTTTATTATAATGAATAAAGCATTAAAAAAAAAGATACAATGATATGGTCTACTTTAAATAGTAATTTATTAAAAGGAAAAAAAAAATAGGAGGAAGGGGGAAATGAGAGGGATTTTTTTTCTTTGTTTTTACATAAAAAAAGGTAATTACATTAATTTACTAATTATAGTAGATCAAAGCTTTTTTTAAAAAGAATGATTGATTGAATATAATAAGTATGTTAATGATTTATAAATATAACATAGTTCAAATGCTTATTACACGTGTCTACATATATATTTTTTATTTTTCTCTTCATTTATCTTTCTTTTTTATTCTTTTCTTTTCTCGGCCCGGTTATTTTCCTAATAGAACTGATGATTTCCTTTTTATTTATTATGATTCTTGATATATATAAAGAAAACTCCGGTCGCTTTATTTTTAATATAAAAATAAATTCATTTACTCCTTTTTTTTTACTTCTTTCTTTTGTTTTATTTCTTTTTTCTTTTATTGATTTTTTTTAAACTATATGAATTATAAAATAGATCCGAACGCACCAAGGGCTGCTTGGTTATTTAAATTATCACAAAATAGTTTTGGAAAACAAAAATGGCAAGCAAGATTTTTTATATTATTAGATAATGAAATAAGATATTATCGTGATGAAGTAAGTTTTTTTAAAAAAATTAATAATAATAATAATAATAATAATAAATCATTATAAATACTTATTATTATTTATATTTATATAGTATTCAGATCAACCATCACATATATTACATTTATCAAATATTAGTCAAGTGATTCCATTATTAGATAGGCCAAATACATTTAGATTAGAACCTACTTTAAAAGATAGTTATACAAAACCATGGACAATAGAATGTACTTCAAAAGAAGAAATGGAAGTATGGGTAGAATCTATTCATCATCGTTTATCTTTAACACCTGTCTTTGAACCAAATACTTTTATTACCCCAAAAAAGACTTTATCTTCTTCTATAAATCCATTTTTTTCTTCTTCTAAAAAAAGATCTATAAAACCTTCTGTATCAACCCCTGTAAAATCAAATCATAATCGTCATCATTATGTATCACCGACATCTTCATTATCTCGTAGAGGGGTGGTAGTACCAACTTCTACTACTTCTGCTTCCGTTCATCCTTTAGATTTACTTTAAAAAATTGTATATTTTTTTATTTAACTATTGTATATTTAAAACTCCGAAGTTCTTTTGGCTTACTATTTATCTATTTATCTATTTATTTATTTATTTATTTTATTCTCTTATTTTTGATTTTTCCCTTCCTTTATATTTTTTTTTATTTATTTTTTTATTTAAACTTATTTTTTTCTTTTTTGTAGTACTTTTTATTATCTATACCATTTCTTTAAGAAAAAATACAATATAAAACAAAAAAAGAAAAAAGAATATATATACAAACGTATATATTAATAAATATCATTCGATACTTATTTGTACAATTTAAATACTACGTTTTATAATATATATACTTGTATAATATTAATAGTATTAAAAATATAACACTAGATATTACTATTTTTTTATTATTATCATAAACAAAATAATGATAATATAATATTTTATCAATTATTATATTTTTAACAATGATTAATGATATTGATAAACAATCTAATTCACCATTATCTGATCCAACTACTACTACTCAACAAGAACACATGGTTTCGAGAAAAAGAAAAAAAGAATATTATTCCAATAAAGCTTTAGAAGAAATAAATCTACGACGATCTGATAGAAGTAGAAGTGGAGTAAAAGACGACGTTTTTGTTTATTATAATATTAATCCTACAACTCGAGAAGGAAATACTCGAGAAGGAAATACTCGAGAAGGAAATAATAGTAGCAAATATAAAAAGGATGGAACTATAAAAAAAAAAAGAGGAAGGAAGAAAAAGGATAAATCTAATGAAATGATGGATCATTATTCAAGAGAAACATCAACAGGAGTATCAACAGAAATAACATCAAGAGAAATAACACCAATAGAAATAACGCCAACTGAAGTACTGTCAACTGGAAAAGCAGCAGAAATGCCACCAATAGAAATAACACTAGCTGAAAAAACATCAATATATAAAACATTATCAGAAATAGCAACAACAGCAACCACAAGGTCAATGATTGGTGAAGTGAAAGAGAAATATGATAAAAATAAAGATAGTTCAACTGATGACGATAATGATGAAAATGATGAAAATGTCAATGAAGACGTACATCTGACTGAAGAAGATAAGAAATTGCTTCAATTACATCCAGATAAACAACTAGATGTCTTTAAATCAAAGTAATAAAAAAAAAGAAAAAAAAAGTAAAAATTGATTTAATTATCATTGAATGTCATTTTCTTTTTTTTTAATTTATACATATTACTAGAATAAGATTATTGGATGAAATGAAATCTTTACTGGAAACTTCTGCAGAAATTCAACTTCAATCAGTTTACAATTATATCAGAGACATGCGTAAATTAGAGTTTGAATTTATTCGTAATAAATATAAATATACAATATCAAATTTAGCTAATGAAATAAAAAGCCTTAATCATTTAAATCTGGATGATGCCAAGGTAAAAAAAAAAAAAAAAAAAAAAAAAAAAAAAAAAGGAAAAAAATAATATCCATATTATATATATATATATATATTAAAATTTTTAAAACAAGAATTAACCTAATATAGCTCTACATTTATATATAGCGTAAAATCGATGAAAAGAAAATGGAAATGCTTTTACAAACACAACAAAAAAAGCATATGCTTCAATCTGAATATCAAACTCAATATCTTTTAGGTAAGAATTTAAATAAATTTAAATAAAAAAACTATATACATAATTAATAAATAATAATAATTTTTATATTTACATAGATAAACAGTTAATAAATCAGCAATGGGTGCCTCCTGAACCATCACCAATAATAGAGGATGAATTAAAGGATGAAGATTTTATTGACGATCAACAACCACGTAAGAAAGGATCATCATCAAAAAAATCAAAATCAAAGTCAAAGTCAAAATCTAAGTCAAAATCGCGTTCAAAATTACGTTTTAAATTACACTCAAAATCAAATTTAAAATCGCGTTCATTGTCGCTTTTGAAATACTCTAAATTAACTCTATCACCTTCTTCTTCTTCTTCCTTATTACGTGAACCTTCTGATAAAAATTTAAGGTTTTCTAAACGTCTTTCACAAAAAAGGGAGAAGTTGATTCAAAGAGCAAAAATTAGTGAAGCTATGAAACGTGGTCTTCCTCCAGGAAAATATTAAAATTATATATAATAAAAATATATAAATTTCCATATAAATAAAATTTTTGAAAGTTTCCTTTTAATTTGATTCCTTTTGGTACTTTTAGCTTTTAGTTTAATATATATCATTATAATTTTTAGTTACAAAACGACTTTTTTTTCTTGGAATGATTGAAACTTTAAATATTATTTGATCTAATTTTGATTTTTCTTTTTTAAGTTTTTGTAAATGTATCTTTTATAATTAATTTTTTCATAATTATTAAAAATAACAGTTCCATAACTTATTATATTTATATATAGTAAAATAACTACTCATGTATAGTAATAAATATCTGAAAGTAAAATATTTGCTGATTTCTATTTTTAGGTGAATTTTTTTTATTTAATGCGAACCTGAATTTTTTATTTTTCATTTCTCTTTCACTTTCCATTCACTTTTTCATTTTTTTATTTATTTACTAGTTAAGTGTTTATACATATATATATATATATGCATATTATATACCAATTTTGCTTTTGAATCTTGTAAAAAAATGTGTAAACAAATTCCCCATATGTATATTTTCCATAGCGAGTATCAAGCAATTCCCAAAAAAAAATAATTAGTATTTAATTATTATCAATTAATAAAACAATTCTATATTTAATTATATATAATAAATGCAAATTCATATTTCTTCATTAAATTTATTTCCGTTTTTTTAATTAAATACATTATATCATATCTTTTTTTAAAAACAAAAAGAATTGATAAAAATATAATAGTAAAGAATTTTATATAATATTATTTTTACATAATGTGTGATTTAAGTAATGATTAATATAATTTACATGTTGTTTTGGAAAAATATTTTTAATATAGATCTAAGTTCTTTTTTTTTGTGTTGTATAGATAAAAAATTAAAATAAAATAAATAAAAATTCAGTTTTAGTTAATTGTATACAATTGATTATCATTGGAGGAAAAAACAAAAAAGGAAAATGTTGTTGCTCCATTTTGCTTTTATTTCATGGCATTTACAAGTAATGAGTTTTCATGAGAATCATTTGATATAGTTGAATTGGTATTTTTACGCTGATGGAAAGATATCCAACCTTCACGACGTTTATCTGATCGTTTAGCCCATCTAAAAAAAGGAAAAATTGATTAGTTTTTGAATATATTAAAAAAAAGAATAGGAAAAAAGTATCATTACAATTCTAAAAATCTTCCACGCTGTAATATTTCATCGTATCCAGCACGAGGTAAAAGAGTTTCAATCATATCAAAAACAGCTGAAGGTTTAGGCATAGTGTATTCTATTTAAAATGTTTGATAATAAATATATTTATTTATTAATATATAAATAAATAAATATTATAATATGTCCCTTTGTTTATATTATTACCTTCATGAATCCATTGTGATACAGGTGGTTCAAATTCAATAACTACATCTGGTGATCGTTGATGTCTAATTTCAAGTACATCACCTTTTTTAAACATTAATAAAATTTCTTTTGTTGAACTTATGTAAGGACTTGGTTGATCTAAAACCATATTGTTTATTGATTTCTTGAACCAAACAAGATTTTCTACATATCTACAATCTTTGAAAATATGTATAAAATTATGTTTACTTAATGATATCAATTCGTTCATTTTTATTTATTTATTTTACCTAATGAATACATCACTCTCACTACATCTGCTTGAATAAGTTTATGTGTCCATACAAAAACAATCCCTGAAGACATATATTTAAGAACCTGTTTCATCAGTTCAGTCTAATAAAAATAAAATAAAATGAAATGAATAATATACATTTAAAAATTACATATATATATATAAACTTACAAAATAATTAAGATTCATTTGACAGGATCCATCATTTTTACCATCTTTAATAATGAATTCCCATGGTGGATCAACTAAAATACTTTCAAATTGTGATTGTATGTTTGGACCAACCTCTTCATTCATAAGCTGCTTATCTAATATATTCACACATTCCATCATATCATCTACCTCGTGGTATTGTAATTTTTCGTAATCGACATCAATGTCAATTTCGTCTTCCAGTAATACTATTTGTTTGACTCCACTGAATAATTCTTTTGGTATCTTAGTTTGGTGAATTAATCCATCAGGTGTATCCACTCTTTTTCTTTTTACTCCAGAAAAGAACTTTGATAAAGGTGCTTGAACTCTTACTGTTTTGTCCAAGTTTTTTAATGCTGAGTTATCTTTTAAAGTTAATCTAAATGAATAAACAATAATTAAGAATATGAAAATAAAATTAGTTAGAACTATGTATAAATCTCTTAAAGATTATCTTTATTTTTTATTTTTTCTCACAGTTCAGTGGTGCCTAAACCTCTTCTCCATTCTTGTTTCGCTAGCCAGATTTCATGACGTATATTTTTATCAAGATATTTACTATATATATAAATTTAAAGAAGTATGATCGAATTAAACAAATAATATAACGGACTTTTAGATTTTATATATAAATTACCTAATGAAAGCTTTGTAAGAATCCAATCTTTCATTCCATTCTTTTTCCCAATCACGATTTTGTAAGTGAGGTATTTCAGGTTCTGAAGCTTCCATCATTATAAAATCATCTTCATCGTCATTCATATCATTACCACTATTTCCAACAATATTGTTGTTAATTCCTTTTCTAACAATTAATTTGTTCTGCTCTTTATTCTTTGGACGTGATGAAATATTTTTTACGACTTTTGGCGCAGCTTTTGGTTTAGGAGGTGGTCGAGTAGTAGCACTAGAAATACATAGTCAAGTATCCATTAATATAAGTTATAATATATATATAATTTGAAAATTTCATTTTATTTATATACCTTCCACTTCGTTGATGATATTGTTTTAGCCATGCATCTACATTTTTTTCTATTTGTTTAACGTAATCATCATCCCATTCTGACCCTAAATCAGTTGTGGGTGTAGATCCAGTAAGTAAATCTTTACGAGTTTGTTTTAATTTTCCATCTATAATTTCATAAGATTCATCCTTTAATTTTTTATTTTCCACAAGCTTTCTGTAATAATTCATACATTGATAGCCTACCTATTATTACCATTATTTATTTATTTATGTATTTATATTTTTTAAAAAAGGATAAAGAAAAATTAATAAATAAGAATCTCTCTAATTTTTTTCATTTTTCTCATATATTTATATATATTACCCTGTGTGGAATAGATCTACTAAATAAACCCCAAGATGCACCTATTTTCCAACCATTAGAAATCCATTCATCGTATCTCTTCATGAACAGTTTATGTTCACTATTTGACCATCCACCATTTTGTTGACCTTCACCAGGAATAACAAATCGATAATAATATCCTTCAGGATTCTAATTAATAATAAAAATAATAACAATAGTCAAATATTTAATTTTGTATACATATATATATATATACTATTTATTTATTTATTTATTTTTACCAAATAACGACTTTCCCAAGCTTTTATTCGTGGAACTTGCCATGTTTTTACACAGGATTCAGTAAAAACATTTTCACCAATAGATTTCACCTTAGTGGTAGTTGTTGTTGAAGCTGACATAAAATTTTCATCATTGCTGTTTATATTTATATCTTTTACTGATAAAGTTTCCAATCTATTATGCATTTCATTAGTGAGTGATTCTTTCTTTATATCATTATTATCTTGAATTACTGATTTGTTTTCTTCCTTTTCAAATAGATCTAAAAGTATATTATCTGCAATATCGTCATCAAATCCTTCTATATCGTCTTCATTTATTTTCTTATTATTGTTATTATCTTCTACTTCTTCCATTTCATGATCTTGATCATTTTGAAAACCACCGCTTATATCATTATTATTATTATTATTATTATTATTATTTAAAGTTGGTTGATATTCTCTTTTTAGTGATAGATTATTAACTTGATTGATAGTACTTTTTTTATGTTTATTAAGTGATAGACTGATCTTTTTTTTAGCAATCTGTTGAAAAGGCGAATCCATCACTAGTTAACATTGATTTATTATTAATGCTACTATTTTTATTTTTTTTATTATTATTGTATATATATATATATATATGAAAAAAAGAGAAAAAAAAAATTGAAAGAGAAAGAGGAGAGAAAAAAGGATACGCCAAAATAAAGTCGCGTCAAAATCTGAGTTTAAAGAAATTGTATCAGCTTTTATGCTTTTTTTAATTATATTTGATCATTCAACTATTACAACTTTAATCCCTTTACTTTTACTTTTACTTTTACTTTCCTTTATGTCTTTCTATATTTTTTTTTCCTTTTTTATCCTTTTAACAGTTTATTTTGTTAGTTAAATAATAATAATAATAATAAATGAAAAGTAGAAATAAAATTAAACTAATCAAAAACTCAACAAAATAAAAAAGCATATTACTACATAAATTAATTTGTCAAAAATAAGAAATTTATTTTCATTTATATAATTGATTGATTTATATATCGATACTTGAAGAATAAAACAAAGTAAAAAAAAAATAAAGTAAAAAAACTTAACAAAAGGTGACTGTATAACCAGTTGGATTTAAACAATTATAAGTAGAGGTTTGATCATCATAAGCATAAGAATAGGAATCAGGACAAGAACTTTTCACCTTTTTAGCTTGTGAATCGGGTTGACAAACCTGAGGATTATCATAATTACCACTACAGCAATGTTGAGGATCACCTGTTTTTGAACAAGAAGATTGGCATCCAATTACTTTACCTGTAGCATCTTTAATAGCCAATTCTGGAGGACAAGAAGGTAATTCCTTACATTGAGGAGATCCACAATCATAACCAGAACCACCTGATACTCCTTGAGGAGAAATAGAAGCAGGAATATTATAACCATCTACCATGCTAATATCATAATAATCCTTACCATTATTTCCTTTAAAAAAGAATTCTGCTAAAGTAGCTGGATTGGCTGCTCCCGCATTCCCGCAATGTGGACTTGTAGAGGATGATGAGCCTGCACATTGAGGTTGTCCAAATAATCTTCCTCCCCATGTATCTGGCTTGGAGATTGATTGACTTCCGTGTGATTGTATATCAAATCTTTGATCTGGGCTGCCTTGTCCGTTTGTTAATACACCAACTGATAAGGTTTCTGGACAATTGTTTTGGATATTGATTGTTCGAACATCTGCATATATCTCTTTAAAAATTAAAAATAGTAATAAAAATAAACTATTATTTTTTAAAATCATCATCTTTTTTCTTTTTTGTATTTCCTAAACTCAATTATTTAGATTTATATATATGTAACCATAAATATGTATGTATTTATATATTCTTAAATAACTAATCAATAAAATTAGAAAACAAAATAAAAACAAAAAAAGAAACAAAAGAGAAAATGAAAAGAAGAAAAAGATTCGAGACTAATAAAAAAATGAGAAAGAGAGAATGAAATTAAACTGAGGGGTATTAAAAAATAAGATATGGGTTAAAGGGTTATAATAAAAAAATTTTCATTATTTCTAAATATAAGTATTATAAAAGTAACAATGGGTTAATTTTTTTTAATCGTTGGTACAAGGACTAATATTTATTAAATGATAAATAAATATAATATAAACTAGGGTTCATAAATGTATAAAGTATTGAAATACAAATGCAGCATGCTTTCATTTAAAGATTATATGAAGGTTTTTTTCTATTACTTTTTAAACACAGATATTACTGGTGTTTATTTTGAATTTTGTTCATATTATTACTATCATATGATAAAGAATAATTAAGGTTTTTTCTTTTTTCTGGAATAGGATAAAAAAAAAAGGTTAAATAGATCAAGTATGCTACAGTAAATAATAATTATTTAAATATTTTATGGTAATGATAATTCATAATAACATGTATTAAAAATCATGAATTAATAAATTTATATATCTATAAATTATATATTTACTATTAGTATGAAACAATGACATGGATTTCTTTTAAGTTAAAACATCCAAGACAAATTTATTTTAATGTTTTTAAACACAGACTATATTTGACATTAAAGTCGGTAATAATAAAAAAGGAAAATAAAATGAATAATTGATATGTAAAAAATATATATATGTGATTTTTATTATTTGTAATTATAATTATATCATTATTTGTAACTAAAAATAAATAAATTATATATATATAAGTAAATAAACAAATAAATAAGTATTTTTTTTTAAATAATAGTGAAAATGATAACTAACGTTGAAAGTTTAAATAAATAAATATATAAATAAATAAAATGCAATGAGACAACATATGAAGTAATAATAATAAAAAATAATAATGATGAGGATTTATATAAATTAGAATATACGTACATATAAATATATAAAAGATTAAGTTGATTCACATTTTTTCTAAATGTAATCCGACTTAATATTTTTAACTGGATCAGAAGCATAGTTATCATAATCAGTACTTGAACAAGAAGATCCACTACTATTGCTATTCATACTATTCATATCTTGATCTTTTATAATGCTAAAGATTCCCCAACAAAAATCAGCTTCAGGATCATCAAATAATTCTACCATGGATGGTAAATCAGGTTCTTGATGATGACCATATTGTAATTGATTGAAGGTTAAGATTTCATTATTTTGCATGAAAATGAGTAAATCTTTTTCTAATTGACTTTCAGAAAATGATCTATAAGTAGGTGTCATTCTATACATGTGAAACAATTTTACAAGTGCTGCTTTGCTTTGAGCTACAATGATTGGTGATCTTTGTGCATCTGTTTGAAGAATATTTGACTATTTATATTTAAAAAATAAAATAATAAGAATAGATTAATCCATTAATAAAATAAAATAAAATGAAGAGCTTCTATTTTTTCTTTCTTTCTATTTTTTAACCTATTTATATATATATATATATATATATATATATATATATTACCTTGAAAACATTAATAATACTCATATAATGATATAAATAAGGTCTGAAAAAGCAATCAAATTGTTCATTAGGACGGAACCAATGACTAAATAAATCCAACATAGCAAAAGCAGCTTGAGAAGTACGTCGAATAGCCAATTGATTTGGAAGACGAGGAGTATACAATTTAATCCAATGTAAACAATAATCCAATAAAATACAATAATAAGTACGACGAGCCCAAAAGGAAGCATTTTCTACTGATAAAGAACCTAATCTTGAATATCTAGATGATTCAGGTAAACTTTTATAGAATTGACGTAAAGCCTTTTCACTATTATGAAGTCTTCTTACTTGAATAAAACTAATAGCGAATCTAGTTTGATCTACTTCAATGGGATCAAAATCACTGAGGACACAAGGCAATTCAATTTTAATATCTTCTTGACGAATAGTGGATGGTTGAGCATAGAAATGAGGTACCATGGAATCATAAAACCATACTGTCCAAAAGACTCTTTTAGCTTGTTCACGTTCAAAATCAGTTATACAATTCACATAACCCTCTGGACGATGTAAATTTAAAGTATAACACATACTGATAGCAACACCAAGATGAAGAAAAGCACGACGCACTCTTCCCAAGTCAAGATCATATGTGATTAATAAAGTATGTTGATGAATACTTGATAAAGTTGGGGTTTCATTTAATCCTAATTCATTGCGCGAATGATTATAGAATCTTTCACCAAGAGCGCGATAATCTTGAAGATGTACCAAATGAGGATGATATATGCATGCATGAGGGGCTATATGACAAAAAATAGATGATAACACAACAGATTTTAATTCGCCCTTTTGATAATGTTGCTCAAAACGTGATGGACTAACTAATATAGGGAATCCGCATCGATGATGTTGATGAATTAATCTTGTCATTACATCTGTTTCTAATAATTTTTCTGTAGAAGTGTTGGTATCTTGATGATCATCGTTATTAGATGAATTAGTAGTGGATGAGAATGATGATGCTGATGCTGATGAATAGGTGGATGATTTAAATGTAATGGCTTGAATTCGACCTAATCGTTCAAAAACTGAAAAGGAGGGTATATTATTAATAGAAATTGCATTTGTTGTAGATGGTGTCATATATAATGGTGAGCCATTAAATTGATATGTCATTTGTAATGCTCGTCTAACTGCTTCACTTAAAGCTTCATAGCTTGTAATATTTGTATGAATAGAAGTGATACCATTATCAAAAGTTACACGAAATCCAGTTTTTGTTGCCCAGTCTATTACTGAAGGATTATTATGATTATCATATATTAAAAGTTCTGAATGTGTTTCTGGTGACGAAGATGAATCAGAATCAGAATCATTGGAATTATAAATGTTATTATTAAAGTGGTTATTATGATGATTATAGCTGCTACTAGTATTATTATTACTATTATTATTATTAGTTGATATATTTACTGAATCTAAAGATATATGTGGTGGAGAAAGTGGTAAATTATGTTGTTGTTGTAAAGTTAAAACCATTTGGTTACTATTATTTTGTTGGCTATTATTATTATTATTATTATTATTATTATTATTATTATTATACATTTGTATTCTTTGTAATTGCCGTTGATTTGTTTCAATAAGATTAGTTATTTGATTTCTATATTCAGTTTCCATTCGTATAACAGTTTCACTCAAACCTCTAAGCGTAGCTTGCATTTCTTCCATTCTTTGTCGCATAGAAACGTGATCTAATCTTAAAGATTCATTACTGTATGCACATTTATATTTTCCTTTACACTGTCCACAAGTTGGCTTTCCTCTATCACAACCTACTCTACGTTCACGACATCTATTATTATCAAATAACGGAAAAAGAAAGAAAAAGGAAAAATGGTATGTTGGTGAAAAAAATATTACATAATAATAATAACTATAATAAATATACTTACTTATCACAAGCATAACCATTTTGCTGTCTTTTTCTTCTTTGAGGTGGAGGTTGACTTTCATTATTGTTATTATTATTTGGAGGCCGGTTTTCATTTGGTTGATTTGATTGAGTTGTATGAAATTGAATTGGTCTAGATGGTGGATTAGGGTATGTAATAAAAACAAAAGGATGCACTTGTGTGTTTTGATCTACTTCCATTGTTGTTTATTTATTTTTTTGCTTATATTTATATTTATATTTATATTTATATATGTTAAAAAAAATATACACGAAAAAAAAAAAGATAGGGAAAAGAAAAAGAAGAAAATAGTGAATAAATGAACAAAAAAAAATTGACTATGTAAGGTATATTTAAACTATTTAAATAAAACAAGGAAAGAAGAGAGAAAAAGGAAAAAACTGAGTATGAGGAAAAAAAAGAAAAAAGGTTAAAAAAGATAAATAAATGTCCACACCCCCAACTTATTTTTTTATAACCATTAATTATTTAGGGGGGAGAATAAATAAAAGAGTAACAAAAAATCAAAATATTATTTTTATGTGGGTGTATATGGTAATAAGCTGTATCACCAATGTATTATGATACTTAATATTATTTTTACTATACTCAACATACATATACCTCTTTTTTTTATTATTATTTCTATATAAATAAATTTATCTACTTGCAGAATGGTAACCAATAAGCATATAAGTTATATTTATAAATAAATTGTTACTAATAATCTACGATTACAATAAAGATGATGTAAATTTTTATATATTAACTAGTACTTTTATAATTGTAAACATTTTTTTTAATGTTTGTTGTACCTTTTACGGTGTAACAGAAGGCAAGCTTTCTCGTTTAGCATACTTTAATAAGGCTACCATACCTGCTGGAGTCATCCCTTCAACTCTTTTTGCAGCGCCCTTAAAACAATAAAATTTATAAGTATATAAAAATTTTAATGTATTCTAAAATAAAATAGTTTGTGTATATTAAAAGTAAAAAAAAAAAAAAAAAAACAATAACAGAACTTACCAGAGTTTCGGGTCGTACAATAGCAAGTTTATTCCTTATTTCATTTGATAATTGATCAATACTAAATTTGATACAATATAAAAATAAAAATAAATAAATAAATAAAAAGAAAGTTATAGAAAAAAGAATAGGAGGCTAATACTATATTTTTAATGATTTTTACCTTTTATAATCTAAATTAATATCTAATTTAAGATTTTCGTCTCTTTTTAATGCTTCAACTTCTGCTGCTTGACGTTTTAAATAAGGTCGATATCTTCCTTCAATTAATACTTTTTCTGCAATTGTAGGTTCTAATTCTTTTAATGATGGTATTACTTGATTAAAGTCATTAATACTAATACCTGGCCATGTTAATAGATCCATCCCACTATAGATATATATAGATATATATATATATATATATATATATATATATATATTCATTATAAAATATAATAATAATAATAATAATTCAAAAAAAATGATTTTCATCTTTTATTTATTATCTATTTATTTTTACATATTTATTTATTTATATTTGTATTTATCTATTTTTACCTGCGTAACGCACCATGATCATTGGTTGATTTTGTAACATTTTGAGGCTTAACCCCAAAAGATACCCATTTGCTAGCTGTCATTCGAATTTCTTCTAGTGATTGAACTGCCATATTTAATTGTTTTTCTGTATTTTGAAAATGTTCCCATCTTTCTTTTCCTACCGCACCAACCTCATAACCTTAAAAATAAAAATTATAATAACACACACAAAAAAAAAAAGAAAAAATGAATATACTTATATATAATCAATCATCTATTTTTTTTTACCTTTTCTAGTCAAACGAATATCAGCGTTATCAGCACGTAATAAAAGACGATATTCAGATCTTGCAGTAAAGACACGGTAAGGCTCTTCTACACCTTTTGTAATTAAATCATCTATTAAAACCCCGATGTAAGCATCTGATCGGTCAAGTATAAATGGTGATTTATTTAATGAACGTAATCCTGCATTAATACCAGCCATGATTCCCTGTGCTGCCGCTTCTTCATATCCTGTAGTTCCATTTATTTGGCCAGCCATAAATAATCCTGATATCCGTTTTGTTTCTAAAGTTGATTTTAATTCTCTTGGATCCACATGATCATATTCCACACCATATCCTTATTATTAATAATATAAAAATTAAAAAAAATGGTTTTAATGAAAGCATGAACAATATCCATATTAAGAACTATGTGATCAACTGTACCTGGTTGAATCATGTCTACATTTTCTAAACCAGGAATCATTCTTAAAAATTTTTGTTGAATCTCTTCAGGCATAGTATTTGATATTCCGTTTGGATATACAATATGTGTATCAAGGCCTATTTATAATAACATTTAGATAATAATAATTATAATAATGTCAGTCATCATTTTTTTTATATATTTTTTTATTTTCAACTGTTTCATGAATTTATTTCTCTTTAATATTATATATTTACCTTCAGGCTCTAACCAAATATTATGACTAGTTTTTTGTCGAAATCTTTTAATTTTACTTTCTAAGGATGGACAATATCTATAAAAAAAATAAATAACAGGATTAAAAATGATGCTGATGATGATAACAATATCATTTAATTAAAATGAAAAAAAATTACCTTGGCCCTTTTACTGTTTCTCTTATATGAATACTTTGATCAAAGTTTTTTTCTAAATAATCATGTACTTGCTGATTAGTTCTAGTTTGGTGACAAAGAATTTGGTTATCCTAATTAACATTTATCATATATTGAAAATGAAGAAGAATAAAGTGGTTAAGTACACTTCATCATTAAAAAAGAAGTTTATATATAAACATCGCAATAAAGAAGCTGACAAATTACCGCAAATGGTACAGTTGTATGTAAATAAGAGAATGGTGATGGTGGTTGATCTCCAATTTGTTCTATAAGCCCTTTATAATTGATAGTTCTTCCATCCAATCTAGGTGGTGTACCTATAGAAGAAATTCATGTATTAATATTTTATCATAATATATATACACCTAATAAATTCATCGTCATTCATACATAAATAGTACCTGTTTTTAATCTACCCAATTGAAATCCTGCTTCACGTAAGGAGTTGGATAGACCAATGGATGGATTTTCATTTATTCTACCAGCTGGCCAAACTTTTAATCCTAAATGTATTTCTCCCCCCAAAAATGTTCCAGTTGTAATTACTACGTTTGATGTTCGTATTATTTCGCCATTTTCTATTTTATATTATTTTTTCATTTTAAAAATAAGGTTTTTTTTAGCCATGTTATTGCATAGATGTTAATCTTTAATTTTACGTAAAGGCTATTTTTATTACCTAATCTAACTCCTTTCACATGTTGATATTTTGAGGAATCAAAAACTAAATCTGATACACTTCCTGAACGTATTGTTAAATTTTTATAATTTTTTAAATAAGCCTGTAAGTGTTTCTTATATAATGATCTATCAATTTGAGCTCTTGGTCCCTAAAAAAAAGGAAGAAATTGATTATTAATATTTAAAATAATTATCCATTACTTAATATTGAAATATGTATATATATTGATTATTACATAAACAGCAGGTCCTTTAGATCTATTTAATACTTTAAATTGAATTCCAGCAAGATCTATCAAAAGAAATATCTCTAACTATCAGTAGCCAATAAAAAAAAAAAGGATTATTCTGATATTATTATTTTTTTTTACCAGATATACGGCCACAAACACCATCAAGAGCATCCACTTCTCTAACGAGTACACCTTTACCTACACCACCAAATGAAGGATTACATGACATTTCACCAATAGAATTAACATTTTGAGTGATTAATAATGTCCTTGCGCCTACTCTGGCAGCTGCTGTACAAGCCTCAGTTCCAGCATGACCTCCTCCAATAATAACAACATCAAAATCATTAGCTGTACTAGAATAGTATCGTTTTAAATGATATAAAGATTTAGAACGTAAACATGATCTATATTGATGGTACATTATTTCCTTTTTGATTCAAAATAGATAACTGATAAAAAAAAAAAAAAGAAAAAACAACCAGGAAAAAAAAATTCATAAATTGGATATATAAGCTTTTTTTTTCAAAATTGAAAACCAAATTTAAACTCCGTTTTTTTACCATCTATAAAATAATATTTTCATATTATACGCTATTTATCTTCCTTTTTTTTTATTCCTTCTGTTTATCATTATTGTATTATAATTCATATGTCAGATAGTAGTAGCTCCTTTTCACCATTAGTTGATGCTTGGTATAATCATTTACAAGCAACCATTCATCTTATAAAAGTATTTTTAGAATTAGAATGGACTATATTCTCAAGACTCTTACTGTTAATTGTATTAGTAGCCATTTTTTATCTTGGTTATTTAGTTTTTACACTTAGAAATGTAAGACAGCCACTTCAAGCTTGGGAAAAATTAGGAAAACCATTTATAAAACCTCTTCGACCAAGAACATTTGCCTTTTTATTAGGAAAAATCGATCCTTATGCAAAATCTATAGGTAAAAAAAAAACAAAATAAGGAATAAAAAGAAAGAGTGATATATATATATATATATATGACAGTAAATAACATATATTTTTGGTGCCTGTAATGTTTTATAAATCACGAATCAATTAGACATGCGTGTTTCAACCTTATCACGTGGATTTTGCACTGCCATCATGCGTGTAAGAAAGAAATAAAAGGAAAAACCAGGGGGAGAGAAACAATAAAAATCATTTATTTACCTATCTTTTTAAAAAATAATAATAGGATCATCATAGTAATAGAAATCCTTTTAATAGGTAATATATAATTTATATAATGTTGTATTATGAATTATAATAGAGCAAATGTTATTAAAAACATATAAATATATAATGCGGATTAATAATCCATATTAATTAATTACAAAAAAACCATGTTTTATTTTTATTACCCAATGAATATATATATATATATATATTAATTTAGCATTCATGCCACAGCACTTGCTACATTTGCTGAAACTGTAGGTGGGTTAGCTCTTACATCTAACTTGGGAACAAAGGACCGAACCATATTAGTATCATTGAATATACAGGTAAGGAAATAGAATTTTTATGCAAAGAAATTGATCATACTTTAAATCTTAATTATAAAAATTATTTCTCTCATTTTTTTTATATAGTACCAAAAAAAGGCTCGTGGTTTATTAACAGCATCATCTGAATATACCTTACCTAATGATTTTGCTGGAAAAAATGAAATTAAAACTGAAGTAATATTAAAGGATCGTAAATTAGATACTGTAGCAACAGCAACATTAACTTGGCTTGTTGAAAGAAAAGAGTAAAAAAAAAAAAGTATATAGGTTTATAGCTATATAAATATAGGTATTTATTATTTTTATTTTTTTGGTACTTTTTTTTGAAATTGTGAAACAATAATAAAAAGCACTTTAAGGTATTACTTTCATTATTATTATTATTATTATTTTGCAAGATGATTCACACAGTCAATATTAACATTGAACCATTTGAATAAACAAAAAAAATAATGTGACAATAAACAATTAATGATTTTTAATAATAAGCTGGCTTAACAGGATTCTTGTAAAGAGATATAATATTACCAACAAATTAAATAATAGCAAAAAAAAAGAGAGAGAGCAAAAAAAAGTACACTAAAAGGTTCCCACCCAAAAAAAATAGAAAGCCCGCCGAGGCATTTTTTTTACTCCTCCCCCTTAATTTCTTTTTTCGCTTCTTTTTCCATTTGATTATCTTTTCCTCTGATCTTTTAATTTTTTTTTTTTCTTCTCTTCTTTATTTCTATTTTTAAAATATATTCATATATACCATTATGACTGAAAATAAATTATTTCAGTTAGCACAGGTCATTTCCGATATATCACCACGACATTCACCAACACTTCCCTTAATTAACCAACGGCAAGATCGACGTACTTTACCTTTACGAAAAGTAATTTGTTTATTTATTTTATTTATATAAAGAAAAACAATATACTAGAAAAAGAAAATAACAAAATAACAAAAAAAAAGAAAAAATAACTGGTTATTACTTTTTTATATATGATGAAATTAATATAATCATTAACTAAGAATATATTATCATGACTTATAATAGAATGCTTGTATTGTTTGTGCCATCTGTTTTACTTGTTCAAGGGTAAAATAATAACAAAAATATTTTTATCTGAATAACAAATATTTTTTTTCTTCCCTTTTAATATTACCTATTTGTTATTATTCTACTTCATATTAATATTCTTATTATATAAAAAAAATGGATAATAGAATTATTCAGAAAACTGTACTTGTGAAGAACTACAACCACGGAGAGGAAAGAATTTACCAGCTGGAGGACTAGATTCAAGAGCAAAAAAATTAAATAGAAATGACATTGATGATTATGAATTTACTATTAACTGGTTACAAGAAAACGCACATCCTATATATCGGGATGCTAGTAACCAAGTCATTGGCCTAGCCAATCAAACGGAAGTAGGACTTTGTAAAGCACATAGTTCAACGTTGTACAGAGCAAAAAAAAGAAGAGAAAGGGATACACCGATGCCTCCATCGCCGCCAGATCTTATTGATACACCAATGGATAATAATAATAATAATAAAATCACTAATACTACTACTACTTTAGGAGGAGGTTTAGCAGCTAAAGTAAAAGAATTAAAAAAACAAGAATTACAAGAACAACAACAACAACAATTACCTGATATAACCATGATACCCTCAACTTCTTATAAACGTAAAAGAATAAATAATGATCATGATCTTGATAATGTAAATTTACCACATTCAAGTGCATCTACACCTTTATATTCTTCTAGATCTTTAATTTCTTCACCACCACCACCATCACAACCTCATCCACACCATCACCATACTACTTCAATTTCTTCCCCTCCTCCTCACTTTTTATCATCTCAATTACCACCTCTCCAACCTCCTCCTACTTCATCAGCATCGTCATCATCCCAACAACCACAACCAATATCAGCATCTTTATCATCATTATCATCTTCTTTACAGCATCAATTACAACTTTCATCAAAATATAATCCATATCCTTCTCCTATTAATTCCACTTCATCCATTCCTCCTTTACCTACTTCATCAACATCATCTACCTCTTCTTCCACTACTACTAATAATAATACTAATTATAGTCACCCTAGTAGATTTATATCACAACAATCATCATACCATTCTCCTCATCACCATCACCATCACCATCAACAGCAACAAAATTCATCCCAGCATTCACCTACGTCAGCATTACCGCCAATGCAACCATTTCTTCAAATTGAAACAGTGTCATTAAAAAGTAAACCATCGGATGAACCATCTACTTATTTTATAAAAAATTTAGCTATTACAGATACATTCACATTTCGTCAATTATTGGATGAAATTGATATTACTTCACCACCACCTGGAAAACGAATTGTTATTTCAGATCCTCAAAGTGATCGTGTCTTCCCTCTTAGTCAACCAATACGAAGTGTGTTACCTAGACCTACTTCTACACATATGGAATTTTATCTTGGTTTAACTGATAAAACATCAATCGATTGGAAATGCTAATATTATTTGTTTAAAACTTGAAGAAAAAAAAAGAAGAAGAAAAAAGAAAAAGCAATATTCATAATGAGAAAGATTAAATACATAGTACACACATAAATATATATGTTTATATACAATTATATTCACATTTAAATATTCTATTTAATCTTTCCATTATCGTTATTATTATCATTATTACTACTACTCATATTTTTACTACTTCTATTATTTTTACTATTACTTTATTTATTAATGCTTTTTTATTATTATTATCATTTTATATCATTATTATTACAATTTTATATTTTTATTGTTGTTATTTTTTTATATATATCATTAGTTTATTTTATTTATTTTAGCTTTGCTTTTAACTATTATTAGTATTATTTATGTTATTTATTTATTTATATTTGGTTTTAGAATATAGTAGTTTTTTTTAATTATTGAATGCACTTTTTAATGGGTAAAAAAAAAAGAAAAAGGAAGAATACATATGTATGTATATACAAATATATATTATAAATAATAAAGCCTATTTTTGAAAAATAAAAACTCAGCTCCTTTAGTTTTTTTTCTCTTTCTTTTACCTTTTTTTATTAGTATCACATTTACTTTTTGTTCACTCATCACTATACCATTAAATATAATATAAATATAAATATATATATATATATATATATATATAACTATAGTTATAAATATAATATTTATTTATTTATATATTACCCTTTCTATTTAGTTTTATATTATACTTATTGTAATATTTCTACTTTTATTACTATATTATTATATTTGAAAATATGGTATTTGTAACTGAAGAATATAATTCAACACAAAAAAAGTGGATTGAAAGATTTTGTGATGAATATTACAATAAAAATCGATTTCAACATATATTTAAAAAAATAACCGTTCAATGTAGACGTTTATGGTCATACGGTATAGTAGCAATAGTAGCTCATGCTTTTAGTGGACATAGTTTATATCGTATTACAACAACAACACCATCACTTCTATCTTCTATTATTCCTCGTTTAACTACCACTAATGCTTTAGTATTAGAATTAACTATATGGAGTGCAGGTGTAAGCATAGCTTATTATGTTTGGTTATCACAAATATATATTAAAAAAATAAAACAAAAGACAAAAATCATATTGGATGATATTCAACAAGCTCAACAAGAACCAAAAAGCAACACCTGGATCTTAATAGATAATAATGATAATGATAAAAGTAATAAATTACTTGGATTGGCTATTTTTAATTATAAAAAAGAAGATGATGATAATGAAAAAATCATTGATGAAGGCCAAATCCAAGTGATTGCTATAAATTCACAAATCGAGCTGGCTTTGGTTAAACATGCAATTCAATATGCCCGACAACAAAATATAAAAGTAGTAACTCGAAAAAATAAATTGGATCACTTTTTTTAATATAATAATAATAATAACAAAGAAGCAAAAAAAAAAATGTATTACTCTCATCCATCTATCTTTCTTTCTCTTAATAATTTTTATATAGGTAGTTTACTTTTATTTATTTGTTTATCATTTATTTATTACTTTTTTCTATTAATTTCTTTTTATTTGTTATTATATAAACTTTGTTTAATGTAAACTATAATTGTTTATTTCATATTTATATTTATATATATATATATATATATTATATTATGTCGTTAGCTAAGGTTTTCTTTTTTTTTATCCTTTTTCTTTCTCTCTTAGCTTTTTTTTAAGAAAAAAAAAAAGATAGGTCAATATATTCAGCATTACTTTTAAAAATAAATAATAAAAAGGAAAAAAAAAAAGTATAATAAAATATGATATCAACTGTGACGAAACAGCCATTGTCACTAATAATAAATAAAAATGGTAACGATTTACATCCAATGCTTCATCTTTTTTCACCAACTACCTTAAAAGGTGATTTAACGTACGTTGACAATACGTATTACGATGCAAACAATATATCATCTTCATCCTTTGATGTAAGCAATAATAATAATAATAATAACAATAGTAACAGAAAGTCAATCGATACGTCACAATTGTCCATTAACTCTGTCATGCTGACTAAAGCGGTTGGTTTATTATCTAGTATTAAAAAACTTGATTTGTAAGTGAAAAAATAATAATATAAAAAGATTAAAAAGGATCTAATAAAATGATATCTCTTTTATTTTTATTTTTTAAGACGAAGTTTAAATTTATTTCGTTTACCATCACAAATCAGCCATTTATCACATCTTACCTTACTCGATTTATCATATAATCAACTTACTCATTTACCACCTACCTTAAAACAACTTAAACAATTAAAGCATCTTAATATTTCTCATAATCAACTTGATCATCTACCTAATGTCATTTGTGAATTACCAAAATTAAAAACATTAGATTTATCCTACAATACCAACATATTCAACATACCAAAATCACTTTCTAAAGCACATCGATTAATTTATTTAGATATTTCATATACCAACGTATCAGCTCTTCCAGCAGAACTTTGTCATATATTTACCATTCGCTATGAACATTGTTCTCGATTAATCGCGAATATTCAAGGTTTTAATTCTAACTTGACTCATCACCCTCCTAGTTTAGTTGAATTATGTGCGAGAAAAATAATGTCTTTACCAAATTATTCATCTACTTTAAAATTAAAATTACAACAACAAAGAGAAAAAGAAAGAAAAAAAGTATGCCATCATTATCTTAATCACGAGGAAGGGAAGGAAGAAATCATTTTAGAAGAAGTAGATGATGAACAAAAAGAAAAAGGGAGCATAAAAAAGAAAAAAGAAAATAAATCAAATCTATATTATGATCCATACAGTAATAACAGTAACAATAATAATAATAATATGTTATTGAAGCAGAAATTAAAACGTATTTGGAAGTTTAAAAATAAAATAAAATCAATTATTAATCATCCTCATAATGACCATTATTATCATCAATTTCATTCAAAAGAAACAAAGTTGCCAACATCATCAGCTTTACTTCAGTTACCTAACCATTTATGGGACTATATGATGAAGGCTCAATATTGTTCATTTTGTGGGAATTTATTTGTAAATGATTTTATTATTAGATATAGAATCATGAAACGATCAGATGAAACAGTTTTACCGATTTATTATCAACTATGCTGTGCTCATTGGACTGATGAATCTGATCGATTATTATTACAATTTTCTACACCTTTACCATCATCCTCAAAATAATAAAGTATCCTCGGGTAATTTTTTTTTTTTGAATAGTAAAAAAAAAAACAAATTGTTAATGTGTATATATTTACTAAAATATAATAAAAAATTACATGTATATGTTTATGAAAGTAAAAGATTGTATATTTAATCTATTAT
This sequence comes from Cunninghamella bertholletiae, assembly GCA_037043795.1. NCBI lineage: Eukaryota > Fungi > Mucoromycota > Mucoromycetes > Mucorales > Cunninghamellaceae > Cunninghamella > Cunninghamella bertholletiae. Next base: position 1,758,768 of record JAZGVP010000004.1, on the reverse strand, counting down.
ACTATGTATAATTTATGCCTTTGGAATATATATATATATATATATAAATATATACAAGTAGCAATAATAATAACAATAAAAAAGTCTAATTTCCAGCAGCCAATTAAAAATTTGATCGGGCCTTAAAAGGAATAAATTTTTGTTGTTTATTTTTATTCTATTTCCTCTTTTTTTCTCTTTCTTTTTCTCTTTGGAAAAGAAAACAAATAAACATAATTCATATAATTTCATTTCAACATAAAAATAGTAATTAACAAATAGTTACAATATAGTAAGTTCCATAATAATAGTAATAATAATAATAAAAAAGGTGAAAAAATAAAAAAAGAGGAAAAAAATTTAGTAACCTTTTTTTTGGGGTATCTATTATTTTGGCTTTATCTTTCTTTTTGTTTATAGGATGAAGATATAAATTAATCAATCAATAAAGAAAAAAAATGGATCAGTAACTAAAATTATTTTATAAAATAATAGTAAAACACTATCAATTATTAAATAATAAAGAAATAAAAAGAACAAAAAAGAAAAATATATGCCTGTTACCAGGAATCGAACTGGCGACCTTTCGCTTTCTTTAGATACGAGGCGAACGCTCTGCCAACTGAGCTAAACAGGCGGAAGATGTTGAGGAAAATTTTTATTATACTATGAATTAAAAAGTCTCTTTTTAAGGACAGATTTTTTCACACTCATATATGTCTTTATTTTTTTTATTGAAGTTTTAATAAACTAGTTGATTAAATATATTTTTTTCTACTGAATTAATAAAATGATTGCGCATAACTTTTTTTACGATTTTGTCTAAAAAAAAGTGGAAAGCCTGTATTTTTTTAAGCAATTTAATATGGAAAAGTTCAAATTTAATTTATATTTAAACCTTTTTTTATTATTTGAAAACATATGATTTAAACATATTTTTTTAAAAAATGAAACTATATTATAGGTGTAAAAACAAAAAAAAAATAATCTAAAATCTAAAATCTAAAATCTAATAATATATAATAGAAAAAATAATAAACGTAAAAGTTTGGAAATGGAAAAAAAACCCACGTAATTGATGATGTATATTACTAAAAATCTTATAAATCAGTTCATTTGTTTATAATAACTGTTTAATTGAATTTATCCATTTTTTCCTAAAAAATAAAAGAATCAAGCTTTTCGATTTTTAATAAATTTTCTCCGGAGATTAAAAATGCCGGACTTGATTACAAATAATTTACTACAATAAACTATTTTTTTTTAATTCGAAAATATCTCTGTTTTATTTTATTATTATTGTTATTGTTATTTTTAAATTAAAAATAGATGATATTATTTAAATAAAAATATATAAAATATTGATCTTATTTTTGTCTCATTAATAATAAATAAATAAAAATTAATGGATTTTTCTTTTTTTTAGATGAATCAGCAAATAAGGATATCTTGGAGTCTCATATTACTCATACAAATCTTTTGCTGACAAATTTTATGCTAAGGATGAATTTACTCCGCTCACTTTTTTTTTTACCTACTCTCACTCAATAAAAAAAAAATATAATGACCTGTCACAAAAGGTTTTTTTCATTTCCCCTTTTTTTTCTTTTTTCCAATCTTTTAAAAACCAATTTTTTCCTTTCTCTTTTTAACTTTTTTTTCTCCTTCCTTAATTTTTTTTTCTCTCTCTCACTCTTTTTTTTCTTCCCTTTATAGAAGAAGAAGAAAAAAATTACATGACACTAATGGATAAAAAGTCACTACCACCACCATCACCACCTCCCTCGACCTCTTCCTCCTCACCATCTAAATTACCTCAAAAGCGTAGTAACCACTTTGATATATCGGAACATAACAACCATAAAAAGCAAGCAACACATAAAACTAGAATATATAGTAATTATACCCAAGCATGTCTATTATTACATGCTATCGAGATTAATAGACGAAAAATGTTACACCCACGTTGTATTGGTACAAATAAATAAATATATAATAGAATAAAAAAAATTACTACTAAAAAAAAATAAAGATAATTATTAATATGTTTTTATTATTATTTTTACAACTCTATTATTAGCTCATTTAGCCAATTTTGTTGCAAAAGCTTGGGAAACCAATCCAGATGAAATAAAAACTCAACAATTATATCAATTGATGCAAAATTTATTATTAACAACAGCCATTAAACAACCAACTTTAGAAGGGGCTTTAGTTACTTTTTGTAAAAACATAGCTTCCACACCAACTCCTTGTTCTAGTGTTACATTATTAATAGCCGTTAGTTATATTGAAAAATTAAAAAAGGTATGATTTTCTTAATTTATATATAAGTCATCATCATTATCATCATAATAATAGTATGAATATTTTTATTTTCTTTTTTCAACTTTTTAGAAATATAATATGATTAAAGGCACAGTTGGATGTGGATCTAGATTAATCACTATAGCTTATCTTATTGCTGCCAAATTTTTACATACAAATTTAAAATTGATCATACATGTTCCTAATTCACCTCCATCACCACCCACTTCTCCTACTTTACTTTCCAATTCTATAAATCAACCACCTTCATTATCCTTATCCATGAATAATATAAACAACATTAATACAACTAATAGCAATATTAACATCAATAATAATAACATCAATAATAATAACATCAATAATAATAACGATGATGATAATATTAGTATTAATAATAACAGTAATGACGATAAATCAATTGATTCTTCTACGCCTTCAACTTCTTCTCTTCCTGATTCTTTATCAACAGCTTGTAATATACCAACAACATTATCACATGATAATATATTAAATATAGAACCCTTATCAACATCATCAACATCAATGCCATCATCATCTTCTACCTCTACCACTATTTTAAATCAACAAAATTTAACTTTAAATGAATATCATCAAAGAATATTAAGATTAGAAATGGAATTTTTATATTTTATGGATTATGATTTATCATTACCTGATCCTGCTAAACTTGTTAGATGGGCTAATACATTTGATACCACTAATGATGAATCAATCGATGATTGTACTTCAGCTGATGAAGGGGATGATGAAATGGACGATGAATTAGATACTTGTTCTTCTCTGGATTAATAAATATTTTATTATAATATAACGATGATCTTCTTTTTTTTAAAAAAAAAAGAAATAAATATACCTTACAACAATAATGCAAATAAACAATAACAAAAGGAAAAAAAAAATGCGTGTGTACACCACCAAACAAATGATGACTAATCATATTAATATTTGCCAAAATAACCCCATACTTTATTTTATATTCAGAACAATCTATTTTTTTATATCAATTGATTTTTTCTCTTTTATTTTTATTCCATTTTATTTAAGCAAAAGAAGAAAAAGAAATGTAAATAAATTATAAATAACAAAAAAGAAAGATGATTAACATGTATGAAATTTTTTAATTTTCTCTTTTTATATGATGATTCTAAAAAAAAATCATTTTCCAAAAATGTAGCAATTCCATCTATCATGTGATTATACTAAAAATGGTTCGCATAAAAAAAACAATTTTTTTTTCGAGCGTAAGTGTGGCGAGGATTTTTAAAGTCCTTTGGATTTTTTTAAAGTCCACCAATTTCACAATTATTGTATCGATTACACCACTTTTTTTTAAAAAAAAACAAAAACTTGTTCATTTTTGAGCTGCTTATAGAATGTAAAATAAATATTATTTCTTTGGTTATCAATATCATCTACGATTAAAAAATAATCAAGAATACTAGATGTTTATATAATAATAACAATATTAACCATACTGGCGTAAATCATCCATAAGAACCTAGAGTATATATACTTTTTTATTTAATTCTTAATACAACGCTATATGCATATAAAAATTACTTTTAAAAGTTGGATATACTTAAAAATAATAAGCTGGATCAATATATATGAAAAAAAGAAAGTGAAAAATGTGAAATATGACAAAAAATCGATGATTTCCCAAAGTATATTCTTTCAAATATTTAAAAAAAAAATACGACTTTTTTCATTTTTATTAAAGTTCATCCAAAATGTATAAAAAAGAACATAAATTATTTAAAAACAATAAATCAAGTATTAAATAAGCTTGTATACTTATTCTTTTATATAAATATAAAATATTAATATACAAGTAGGTACTTTTTGATAGCATATATGCATATATATATTGTTAAAACATTTTTTTTTATTATCATTCTTTTAATACAACTGTAGGAGTTCTACTAACTCAAATAATATATAAATATATCATATATCAATTATATTATAGAAACATATACGTGGAATTACTAGGCATACATTATATAAAAAGAAAGTTTTAAAAAACTTACTGAATAAGGAAGGTGCTGTTTTTTAAAGTCCGGATAAAATAGAGGGAAATAAAAAATAGCCTTTCTCTTTCACTTTTTTATTTCCTTTCCTTTTTTTTTTTTTTTTTTTTAAAAAAAAGACACTCATATATTTATATGACAATATTTGCCAATACTTATTTTTCATTATCTAAAGGGTTACATCCACGACTTAATACAACTATATATCATTCAATAAATAATGATAATAATAATAATAATGTAGAATTAATATCAATACCACTTTCACCACCTTCACCTTATACTATAAGTTCTTGTGCATTGGATATTATATATACTTTACCTCCTAGTATGTTTGTAGATAGATACCAGTTAAGAGACTTATATCTAGATATTGATTATTTAATAGATGATGGTAATGCTAATTTAGAAAAACCCTTAGAAGAAGTACCTCATCGTGACTCCTTTATTATTATTCGTAATCAAGCAACAAATGAACTTATTACTCATTTAAGATATCAACAGCCTGATAGCCAACTATCTCACCGTGTTATTAATGTTCCTTTACCAAAAGTGGGTTGGATATGCCATTCAAATAATATTAATAATAATAATTATGATGATAATAGTGATTATAATGACAATGGCGAAATAGTAATAAAAAAATCATCATCAACAAAATCATCGCCTCCAACTTTAAAAGACTCTTTATCGTTTTATTTAGAAAATAATAATAATAATTTGATTTGGATACCTATTTTATCATCATCTAGTATAAATCATCATCAAAGTTCAACTTTATTTTCTTCTTCTACTTCTTCTCTTCAAATTAATGTACCAGTAGGAAATTTAAATGATGTTATGATTGTTCAGTGGGGAACCATGATTACTATTCTTTTTGGTAGTTTATGGATTTTATGGTCAATTGTTGCTGCTGTCAAAAAACATCGTAGACACGAAGCAAAAGGAAAACGTAGAAAATCTGAATAGACCTATTATATATTTAATTTACCCATGATATTATTAGATATGAAATAGTAAAAAATATAATTAAAGTATATTTGTAAATTAATGGATAATTATATATGAATAATTGTAATGAAATTTTACAATTTTTTTAGAAGTACGTATATTATTATTGACCAAATAGTATGGTATGATTTTTTTTTATTTAAATACATTAATAATCATAATTAAAATAAAAATTATATATATATATATATTTATAAGAAATAAAAAGAAAATATTTAGTATTATTAAAGATCAATCAAAGGTGCTTCATAAACAGGTTGCTGTTGTTGTTGTTGTGATTGTTGTTGATGTTGTTGTTGTTGTGGTTGTGGTTGTGGTTGTTGTGGTTGTGGAGATTGTTGATGGGTAGCAGTTATTTGTGCTTGGTATTGCTGGTTAGAAGGATCATGATATCCAGGCATAGGTTGTTGATTTTGTATTGGCTGTTGTTGATATGTAGGAGCTTGAGTTGTATAACTTTGAGTGGTTTGAATTTGATGTTGCTGTGATTGATCATATGGTGGTGATTGATAAGATGGCATTGTTGGAATATTTTGTTGTAGCGGTTGTTGATATTGAGTATTAACAGATAATGGATTATTATAATTTGGTGAAGGTAATTGTTGTTGTTGTGGTTGTTGTTGTGGTGGTATTTGCTGATATTGATAATTAACAGAGGGAGGATTATTATAAATTGGAGAAGCAGGCTGTACAGGTGGATAAAGTGCTGATGATACTGGAGTGGAAGTAATTTGAGATGGATAGGCTGCTGCTGAAGAAGGAGTTTGATTAATATAGTTATTACTGGGGGTATTATAGTATGATGCAATTGATGTTCTATCCATAGATCGGAGATGAGCACTTGATACCCTTTGTTCTAATAAATTATCATAAGATTTAACAGCCATATTCAATTTTTCATGTAAATCAACAAAGATACCTGTGTTATTATAATTAATAATGGGAATAAAAATAAAGATAACCCATTAGTTATGATTTCTTTTTTTTTTTTTTTTTTTTTTTGGCTTACGATGTTTTTTATTTGCTTCATCTAAACACTTAACAAGTTTTGGTTGTAGTGTTCCTATTTGTGTATATAATTTATTAATTTGAGGATCCCTTGATATATCACCTGAAGCAGCCTGAACACGTTCCATTAATGTTGAAAAGAGTAGGATATTTTCCGATTCAATTGGTGAAAGTTCATCACGATTTCGATATATATTGTTATTAGTTTCATTACGTTGTTGCTGTTGTTGTTGTGATTGTGGTTGAGAATAAGAAGAAAATTTATTACTAATTTCCATGTCACGTAAGGAAGCTGCAATAGCAGCAGCCAAGTCAGGATCTTCTTCTTCTTCATTTGTAGTAGTAGTAGTAGTAGTAGTAGTAATCTAATATATATTATAAAAAGTATTTTTTTTTTTTATCTTAGTGCCAAGAACATTTATATTTATATTCTCTAAATAAATAAATAAATAAAGAAATGCTAACATACCTTTGGTTGTTCTTGTTGACGAGAGGGAGTATACCCAGCACCATAACTATTTTTTCTATTTTCCTCTTCTTTTAAAGATAATTCTATTGCCTTTTTCAAATCTTCATCAAAACCATCATCATTATTATTGCTATTAATATTTGGTTGGGAAGATGATTGATTAATACTATTTGATCGCCCAATATCATTTGAATCTGAGTATTGTTTCAAAAAGGATGGTAATGGTGCTGCGGCTGTACCATAACTAGAAGGTATAGCATCTTTTTTCGCAACCTTGGCAAGCTTTAACTTAATATAGCAACCATCACAAACACGTACTTCTTCATGTATAGCTAAATGAGGTAATGCCATATTTTTTGATGAACATTGCTGACAAAAAGTTCCACCACATTGACGACAGTGATGCTAAAGAGTAATCAAAATAATAATATAATCATTATTAAAATAAAATGATATAGTGTAATATATATATATACATATATATAAAATTACCTTTCTATTTGTTAATGTAAATTGAGTACGGCATCGTTCACATACATCAGAATCTGTCCATTCAGGAGCCTATAATATTAAAAAATTATGTATTAATATATATATATATATATTACATGGCAATAATAATAAAAAAATATTTGATTATTGCTATTATTGTTATTATATTACAGCAGATGTTTCTAAAAGAAATGAATCAATATTTGCAGGCATTGGGGGGAAAATGTGACCTTCAGCTTGAAGTAAGTAATATGTATCAGTAAAATAATTAAGATTTGGTTTCCCTTTAGCTGCTACTCCCCAAGTTTGTATAATAGATAATATTTTATTTTTCACATCCATATTACAGCCCTATTGAGACAAAAACAAATATTTATTATTATTAAACATTTAAAGTTTTTTTTTCTTTTTTGTATATATATATATATATATATAATAAACTTACTGGTGAGCGTAATAAAGAAACAAGTTCATCGATAAATTCACGACTAGCTATTTCACGTACGAAAGCATCGCCACTGTTTTTAACACAAGTATCCGTAAGCTATTATTTTTTTATTTTTTAATAATAGTAATAATAAATGGTAATATATATATATATATATTAGTTATTACTGATAGCTTATATGTTTTATTTTTATTACTCATTTATTTATTTTACGTTAAGAGTTGCTAAAACAACGTTTGGATTCTTGTGTTCTAATCTTCTTTTAAGTGACCGCATAGCATCTTTGCTGTTTACTTTTTTACTTCTAATTTCATCGCTGATTTCTAAATGAAGTGCTAAGTTTTCTTCTCCTACTGGAATATTTTCTGAAGTAGCTTTATCTAAATTTAATAACAATAATAATATTAATAATAAACTGTTTTTAGTAAATGCTACTAATCATACATAATATTTTAAACTACAAAGTCACTGAAGGCTACTTTATTTTTTGTACAGTATATGTTTTATTATTTTTTTAAACCATTTACCTATAAGTTCATCTAAAGGATTGGAGCCCCACCACGACATATTTTTAGTTATATAATAAAGAGTAAAAGAAAAGTATACAAAAGAACTGATCAAAATTGAAGTGGAGAAGCAAAGAAAAAGAAAAAAGCATTTTCCAGGTCTTGGCGACTATACGAAAAAAATCACGGAGTTTTAAATTTACCCAAAGTTGGTATAATTATTGAACTTTGTTTTATGTAAAAATTAAAATATCACATTTCTTTCTTTACTCTTAACTCTCATTTTTTTTTTAAAATAAATATTAAAGTATATACATATCAGTTTTTTTTCTTTATTAAGTTTTAAAAAAAGAATATTATAAATATTATTATAGGTATGAGTGAAGATAATGAAGATGAATGAATAGATGTAGATCCTCCTGTTAAAGAAGGTGGTAATTCACTTCCAGGAATTATTTTTCTTGACATAATATCTAACATAAACATAAAGTGTAATATTTATAAAAAATGTGAATTAATACTAACTTTATCTATTATAATTATAATCATTTTTAATTTAATATATTTTATTACCAGAAACACTACAAGCTTGAGTAGTTTCTTTACAAGGTAGATTATAATTTTCTTGACTTGAATTAAAGAAAAAGGTTAAGTTTGCAACAGATAATTCAATTTCTTGATTACTTGGAGGTTGACCACTAAAATTTGGATTACCATCTGACCAATGATTCATAATAATTCGACCTGGTTTATATGGAATACGTGTTGTCATTGTGTTTTTATATTCATTATCTAAGAAAAAATCAACTTTTTCTGGCAACCAATCAAATCTATACATATGATAATCCTAATTATAAATTAAATAAATGAATATTAACATAATAATAAAAAGAAAAAAAAAAGAAAAAAATAATAAATAAAATAAATTGATTAATAATAATAATAATGACTAATAATAATACTTTACTGTTGTAGGATCGTAATCTAGAAATTCTTTATGATGAGTTAAATTAGAAGCGGAACCATCTTGATTATAAATTTGAGGTTGAATAGCAAAAAATGTTTGCCTTGGATTATCATATTTACTTAAAGTTTCCATATCAATTTCAGATGTAGCACTTTCATAATAATAAAAAGCGGAAACTGTACCAGGAATAGAAGGTGTTTTAAGATAGGATCTAAAAGTACCATATAAGATATCATTACGAAAAGTCCCAAATGAGGCTGAGGTTGGTTTTCCATTTTCATCAGTCCGGACATATAATTTTGCTCCATCAGGTGTAAGATCAACATTATTTTTATTAAAAATACGTTCATAAATAGAACCTTGTTTATTTTTACCAACTGAATAATCCATCACCATAAAATTTTTATTATGTTGTAAATGAACACTATCATTCTTTTGATAATTAGAATACCACACTGAGCTCCATATATTCCCACTTTCATCCTTGAAACCACAATCACAAATGATTGGAGGTTGTCTATATTGGCCATTTAATGGAATGACTAAATTCAGCAATAATAGGCATACAAGATATAACATTATTAGTAGTTTTGTTGTAATTTCCAATAAACAAACAAATAAGTGAACAAACAAATAAAAAGAAAGAAGATAATAGAAATAAAAAAATCAGTTTACTTTTAACTACAAAATGTATAGAATTTAATTATATCGGTGAAACTTAATACCGTTGATAAAAAAAATAATATACCTAGGTTTATTATTATTATCTTTACCTTTTTTTAATAATAATAATAAAAAAATGGTAATGAAATGAACAAGAATAAATAGAAAAAAAAAAAAAATACAGCTACAATGCATAATTGAATAATTATTTATGATCATATCAAATTGAAACTCCTACAGCTTTTTCATACATTTTCTTATTGTTATTATTATTATATTAGATTGTTTGTGTAATACAAAGCATTTCAATACACATTTTTCTTTTTTTAACAAAGGTTAAAAGTATAACTTTTGCATATTATTGAAGGTTAATAATACTTTATTAATATCGTATAGGATTCGATTTTAATAATATATTATTAATATCATATTATATATCTCGTCTGTTCATTAAAAGTCTTTTCATACACTTTTATTTAGTGACGATCTTTTTTTAAACCAATAAGCCTGGAAAGATATTGCCGATTTTGGACATAAGAAAAATAAAAAGTATCTCCCTTTTTTCATTTTTTTATTCTCCTCCAAAAAAAATATTAATTTTCTCTTTACCATATATATATATATATATATATATATATAAATAATATCTAGATTTTTCTATATATATATATATGAATATCAACTAACTTACATGTTTTTATTTTTATTGTTCTTTTTAAAAAAGAAAAGCATTAAAAGTTAACAATTGAAGATTAATATAAAAAAGGTAAATCTATTGTTAATGATTGTTTAATATATGTATACAATTATTATTTTTTTATCTTTTTACTTTTTTGCTCATTAAAAAAATAAAAAAATGCTTAAAAATGGTCTCGACCTAATAAGAGACTAATTAAAGTTTAGACCATACCCATTGTGGATGGCTATCGGGGTTTAAGCAAAAATTGATAAAAGCCATTGGGAGAAAAAAAGGGGGGGAGACAAAATATAAAAAATCGAGACCACCTTTTTTTTTGGGTTTCTATTTCTTTGTGGATTTTTTTTTTCCTTTTCCTTTTCTTTCTCTTTTTCTTTCTTTTATCCCTTTTTCTCCTTTATATATACTTTTTTTTTATACATACACACATATAAATATATATATTCTTTTTATCTTTTTTTTCTTTTATTACCTTTTTCTTTTATCTCTTTTTTAACCTTTTTTTTTTTTGTTTAAAAAAGAAGTATGGCATGTAGACAACAATCACTCAGTTTATCTTCATTACCTTTAGAAATATTATTAAAAATATCCAACTATTTACATTTTTCAGATCTTTGGTACCTTGCAACAGCTTCACGTTCAAGTAGAAAATTAGCACACCATATTATATGGCATAAATATGGAATAGATTTATATAAACCAAGATTAAATGCATTTAGTCATCTTGTACATGCAGCGGTAGCCTATGTATGTAGACATGGTATTACAAACGAAGGTACCACCAATCATTTGGTACTTCAAAGCGTAGCAAATAGACTTGCAGTTGAAATATATGATCGTTCACCATTACAAAATTGGGAGCCATGTTTAGATTTTTTAGTAGATAAAACATTGGGGATATTATTGGATCATGTTTTATTTGATACTTGTCATGATAAAATCCCAGAAATTAATACTTCAGGAACTATATCACTTTCAACAACTACCACTATTCATCAAATTCAAAGATGTCCTTATTCTCCTACAAGAATGGGAAAATTAATCACAGACTTTTTAACTACTTTATATCCAACATTAACAGCTTTATTTGATGATCATGCAGCTTCTATTTATCATCGTTTATTAATTAATCATTTAAATCGTCATTTAGACACTTTAACACATCGTTACCATTATCATCATAAACGACGATTAGAATGTAAACATATAAAATCTTGGAAATTAATGAACCGATCAGTAAGACATAGCGTACGTGTATTAGTAAGGTTTATGGGCACTTTGGTTCAAACCGACTTATTATCAGCAAATGATTTAAGAATATTAACTCATCAACGTATTGTAGCGTTATTCTTAGTACAACAGTATCACCATTATCAACAACAAGAAAATAAAAATAATGATAATGAAAATGCTACTACCATTCGCTCTATCATGTCAACTCTTCCTGAAAGAGGCTGGAAAGATGAAATAGAATTTCAAATGGCCATTTTATTGGATTTAGTACGTGCGGTCATTGATCGCCAATTTGTTAAATCAGATGCTGGTATGGAATTAAATATTTTTACCTCCATGTTAAAAAATACTGTGTCTGATTTTATATCCTTTCATTCAAATTCTTCATCATCCTCTTCACCATCATCACCATCATCCCTTCCTTCTTCTCATATCAAATTAATATCCTCTAATTCTACAACATCTAATTCATCCTCATCAACTGTATCTACTGCTTGACACACAAATCATATTTACACACATAAAAAAATGAAACAAGAAAAGAGAACATTCTTCCATTTGTACATTTCCCTCTTTCTCTTTCTTTCTTTCCATCTCTTTTTACTTTTTTTCTTAAAAAAATAATACTTCATTTATTTAATCTTTTTGTTTTTGTTTATTTCATTCATTACATATTTTTTATTTTATTATTTTTATATTATAATTTGATATTATGTACATTATTAATTCATTATATTTAACTTGTAAAGCGACCGGATTCGAGAATAGAATAATTCATCAAATAAAAAAATTTTTTTATACTTCTAAAACATCTGAAAACCTGGTCATTTAAATTTTTTGCTATAAACCTATTTTTGGAAATAGCTAAAAAAAAAAAGGATTCGGATACTCAAAACAAAACTCAAACATAAATTTATTTATTTTTTAAAAAGAACAAAAAGAATAATAAAAAAGACTCATTTTCCTATTCAAGCATTATTTTCGTAAAATGATAATAATAGTAAAAAAAAATCATTGTAATTTCGTGTGATTATTGATATATCAAATAATTATTATTTATTATTTAATGTTTATATACATGTACTTTTTTAAGGTAGTACATTTATAACTAATGTGATAATAATTGATGTATCTGTCTCACCGATCGAGACCTTTTTTTTTTTAGGCATGTTTCATTTTTTATTTTTGAAAGTGGAATAAAAAAGAAAATAGAAAGAAAAAAATATCATTTTACTATAGAGTTTAGTTTATATTTATATATAATAATCGAAAATATAATAATAAAAAGCTTATTATATTTACTAATTGATTATTATTACTTTATTATAAATCACATTATCAATGTCGGGAAGGGAAATCGTCATTGCCGAATCTGTCACAGTTGAGCCTGGACCACTATCTACTACAGCTAATACTTATATAACACTATCAAGACCACCAAGTTATAAATTACATACAAATCTAGACGTAGATGCCATAGAAACACAATATAGATTAGATATCTTATCGTTAAATTCTATGCCAAATTGGTATAAACATTTTAATGGAGCTCCACTTGTATTTTGGTTATTGTTTTTTGTTATTTTGGGTACTGTTTCTATTTTTATACCTACCCTCCCAAATGCTGCGTTTTTATTATGGTTACCGTTATTGGTTTATTTTATTGGCCTACTTGTGATTCAATTTAATTATCGTCAACGGATACAAAAAATAAATAATATAAACCATCAATTATCTAGTATAAGGCAATATCGTCAACACGTAGCTAATCAATCTATTGAACTTCCTGATCATTTATATTTTTTACACTACCAGCCAAACCCTTTTTCAAATCCTTATACAACTTTATTACCACCTCCACCTTCTTATCAAGCAAAATAACATCATTAAAAAAGTAATAATAATAATAATAATAATAATAATAATAATAATAATAATAGTAGTAGTAGTAGTAATAGTAGTAGCAGCAGTAGCAGTAGAAATAGTATGTATATATGTATTTTTTTTTTGATGTATGTATGTGTATAGTTTATTTATTTATATATTAAATGCGCATTTATGTAAGAGTAGGAAAAAAAATGAAAAAGGGGTGGAGATTGAAAAAATCATAAAAATGCTAAGTTTTATATTTCCTCTATTTCTTTTTTTGATTCTATTCTTTTGTTTTGTTTTTAATTGCTGCTGCTGCTTTATTTTTTAATATTGTTTGTATATTAATATCATTATCTTTTAGTACCATATTTAATATTCTTTTTTAATACATAATTAATATTTATTTATTTATTTAATTCATATATATAGTATATAACATAAATATTTATATATGTTTCAAAGTTATAAAAAAGACACAACATATAATCAATATAATAGACTTCAGCAAGATGATGGAGATGACGATTTAGAATATGATGATTGGGGTGATCTTGCACAGCATCCTAACAGTATTCTAGTTACAAACAATCATATAGAAGATGAGTACTCTATTGCCGTATTACCACATTCAAAATTACCCGTTTCTATACCACACTCTAATTCCTTAGGAGTATTATTATCTAATGATATATCCAACTTACCACAAGCAACTCGCGATTATATTAATAATAAATGGTTAATTACAAAAGCAAATAAAGCAACTTTAGCTAATGTACCACCAGTTATTGTATCAGATATTCAACAAGGAAATATACCTTTAAAATCAGACCCTACTTTACGTGAAATCGATTTACGGGGTTGGACCATTATTCATCGACGTTTATATCGTGTCAAAAAACAAAAAAAGAAAAGAAAATCAAAAAAGAAACAGCAAACATCAACAACAAGGGTTATCTATCATGAAATAAATAATGTAACAGATGACGAATTAGATTATTCCCATTCTGATACCTCTTTATCTTCTTTACAACCTTCTAATCAATTATACTCATCTGTATTTATTAAAACTGATTACGTTCCCAAATCAATTTCTTATTTACCAAAACATCCTAAAGTAAGGACCATCATTATGCTTTTTTTTATTTTTTTATTTTTTTTATTTATTATTGTTTATTTATGTTTTTATTAAAATAATAATGATGATGATGATAATAACTCTATTCTTTTTTTTTTTTTATATCAAATATATATAAATATTTAGTATAATCTTAATCCTATACCAGTCAATAAAGAAGAATATGCAAGGATAGTAGAATCTGTCCGGCTTGCAATTAATGATAATATTCAACCTATTCGGATCAGTCAAGGATCAAGTGGATCCTATTTTTGTAGAGATCGTGATAATAATATCGTTGGTGTTTTCAAACCTAAAAATGAAGAACCTTATGGACAACTTAATCCTAAATGGGCTAAATGGATTCATCGTCATCTATTCCCTTGTTGTTTTGGACGTAGTTGTTTAATTCCTAATTTAGGATACATTTCAGAAGCTGCAGCCTCATTAGTTGATCGTCAATTAGGTACATGTATTGTTCCAACCACCAATCTAGACCATTTTTCTTCGCCATCATTTCATTATGCTTATTTAGATCGCCGTCGTTATCGCCGTTCATCACCATCCGATCCATATACTTTACCTTTAAAAATTGGAAGTTTTCAATGTTTTTTACGTGGATATCTTGATGCAAATGTATTTTTACGTGATCATCCTTGGCCATTAGATTCTTCATCTATGTCAATTATGCGATTTGGTGGAGCAACTGGAAGTGCAGTTTGGGGTAGTTGTTTAGGTCAATCAGATGATAATGAAAATAATATTGATGATAATAATAATAAATATATAAATAATAATGAAGAAGAACTAAATCCATTTAATGATGATTATCAACAACATCAGCATAATAATACCAAAAGAGTGAATGATTATCAACCAATAAAAAATCACATTAATGCTCAACAACAACAAATACCACAGGAACAGGAACAGGAACAGTTACACCAAAACAAACTCCCACGTGAATCAGCTAATGACGATTATGTTGCATTAAATATGAATCTTAGTAGTAATAATAATAGTGATGATGGTGGTGATACAGATGATACTATTCAACATCAGTCATATAATAATAGTAATAGTAAAAAAAATCAGAAATCTACTTTTCAATGGACTCCTCAACTTCAAGCTCAATTTAAAAGAGAATTTGAACATTTAGTTATTTTGGATTATTTAATTCGTAATACAGGTATGGTACATAAATATTTTTTTTTTCTATATTTATCAATTTATTTATTTACTTATTTACATTTATATATATAAATGCATGACTAAACAATTTTTTTTCCCTTCTTAAAAATAAACAAATAAATAAAAAAATAGATCGTGGTCTTGATAATTGGATGATAAAATATTGTGAAGGTGATGCCAAATTAGGAATCAGAACGTCTAATTCCAGTATTGGCAGTAATAATAATACCTATAATGAAACGACAAACAACAATAATAATGAAACATCCACTTGTCAAAATGGGAAAAACACACCACATATACATATAGCAGCTATTGATAATGGGCTTGCATTTCCATTTAAACATCCTGATGAATGGCGATCCTATCCTTATGGATGGTTAGCACTTCCTAATAGTTTAGTCGGTAAACCATTTTCTGAAGAAACGAGAAAAAAATTCCTTCCTATTTTATCTGATCCTATATGGTGGCGAAAGACAGTAGATCAATTAAGACTTTTATTTCAAATTGATCCTGATTTTAATGAACGAATGTTTCAACGACAGATGTCTGTTTTACGTGGTCAAGGGTTTAATTTAGTTCGTGTATTAAAAGATGAACATGCAGGACCTTTAGATTTAGTGGCTATGGAAAGAATTTTGGTAAATCAAGAAGAAATTTTTATTGAATATGATGAAAAAAGATTAGAAGAAAGATTATCTTCTTCTAGACAAAAAAAACAACAACTTCAACAACAGCAACAACAATCAAGATCACAACAAATAGTATCTCCTCATAGTTCAAAACCTATTTCTATTGATGATGTTATATCTTTACCTTTACCAATAGATAGTCCTCGCCATAATCATCATCATAATCAATCATTGGATATTTCAGTATCATCACCACATTCTTCAGTAACATCTTTACCAATACAGCCAAAATTACAAGAGACCATTCCATCTTCATCAACATCTACAGCAGCCTATTCTAATAACAATAATAATAATAATAATCCTTCATCATCAAATAATGATAATCAACAAAAAAGAAAAAGTTCATTTAATGGGCCAAGGAGATTACGACCAAAAAGATCATCATCTTTTCATACATTTGATTCAAGTATTATATCCTCATCACGGCCAAAATCACCAACATCATTATCTAATAATAGTAATAATCATCATCATCAGGATTCCCATGATTTATTACCATGGAAAGATAAAGTAAGAAAAAGATTATCTTCTATTAAAGTCGGTCGCCGTCGTAGATTAGCTTTAAGACAAGTGGTTGGTAGTGATGGTGAAATGGATGATGATGATGGCGATGATATTCAATCCATAGATTCCTTTGATGATGCTAATGGTCCTATTAGAAAACGTGTTCTTTTTGTAATGGAAACAATTAAAGTTGTGAAAAGTAGATTACCTTACTTTACATGTTGCTAATAATACATCAATATATATATACATAAATACATATATACATTAGAAAAGGGAAGATAATAATAATTAGAAAAACTTATTAGATTATACTTTATGTATATATATATATATGTAAGTATTATACTTGATTTAATAAATAAATGATTTTTTTTTCTTTATATATATTAAAACTTTTAAAACAAATGAAGAGTGTTATTTATTGTTGTTGTTCTTTTTGTTTTCAATTAATAGGAAAGGAATGGTACCTTTAAAAATAAAAAATAAAATTATATTGTAACAATATAAATATATACTTGCAGATGGACTTCATTTTCATGAAAAGAAAAACTTCATCTATACATATAAATTATATTTATATTAAAAAAAAAATAAGTAATAAAGCTCATTTAATACTTGATTTATTGTTTTTCAGTAATATATATTCTTTTTAATACATTTTGGATTAAGTTTAACAAAAATGAAAAAATCGTGTTTTTTGAATTTTTTACATGTATACCATAGGATATCATCGATTTTTTGTCAAATTTCGCTTTCTTTTTTTATATATATTGATTCTAGTTATCATTTTTAAGTATATCCTACCTTTAAGAGCACTTTTTTTTCATATATATAATATTATATTAAAACATTAAAGAAAAAAGTATATATACATATATCTATAAGTCACGTATACTGTAGTATCTATATTTATATGGATGGAATTACACCAGCATATTGCTTATTATTATATTAAGGTGGATGAATAAAAAAAACATGATAATAAGAAAATAATAATACTAATTGAATTTCAATATTGCATATATAAAACAAAGTACGTATTGACAAGTGCATAAATTTAAATATATATAAAATTTATTAAAAGATATTTTATTAAGAGTAATATTAATTAATATATAAATATATGATCTATTTATAATAATAATAATTATATATTCATAGCTAGTTACAATATATAAAAAAAGTATAAGGCATTTTTTTTAGTAAATATATGCATGTATGATAGGTATGTATATATAAATAGAGGATAAATAATAATAATGAGTAAAAGAGATTAATGGAAAAGATGAATTATTTTTTTTGAACGTATGTTATTATTGTTATTATTATTCCTTAGATTGATATCGTCTTCTTCGTTCACTACGTTTTTTTGTAAAAGCCAAACTACTTGGTGTTCTATGAAAATGAGATTCTGCTTCACTGGTTGAAGCACTAACACTACCATATTTATCTAAGAAATATAAAGTATCATCTGATGTATCTTTTTCTTCTTCTTGTCGAGTCCAATTAAATATATTTTTATCATCTAACCAATCCATAGCTGTTTGATTTAAAAATCCTGAAGCAATTTGAGAAAATGTGCGTCGCCCTTCTCCAAGGTCTGATACACTTTGCCGATTTCCTGATGGATCATTATCATAAACTCCACTATTAGGATCAAAGTCTGAAAATACATTGGGTCCATAATTATTAATTAATTGTGTAATATCCTCTGATAATTTTTCTCTAGTGTTTCTTAAATTAGAGGTACTTGCAGGATCTACTAATGCCATATATAATGGTCTTAATGATCTATATATATATATTAGTTAATATTATACTTTCATTATTATTTTCATTTTCATTTTCATTTTTTTTTAATGATTACTTGTAAACATCCATTCCATTTTCACCAAAACGCATACTTGCATAGCTAATAAAAGGTAACATATTCCAAGTAGCTAAAGGTAATCCAATTTTTACTTTCCATGGCCAATCCCTTTGTAAGCATAAACCAAAAACAATTAATGTATATATTCCATATAATGTTGGAATCAAAACAAGTCCAACTAATAATTTCCATGTAGCCAAAACATCACGACCAGAAATTTTGACAGTTGATCCAGCAAGTGCCTCTAAATAAATAAAATTTAAAGAAAAAAAAATCAATATTTTTACATAGTTTTGTTAATCTGTCTATATAAATTATATATATATATATATATCATTACGTCTTGCTTTTCTTGTACTGATGACTTTGGCAACGATAGCAATAGGAAGATTAAGAATAGATCTATAATCATAAATAAATAAATAAATAAAGAGATGTATAAATAATAAATAAATAAAAATATCAATATGCCAATATATATGCTTACCCAGGAAATGATAATAATCCCCAAACAATTAAAACCAAAACACGATATAATAATAAAAAGAAAGTTCTCCATTCACGTAAATTAATTTCAGGCACTTGATGATCTTGCAATCCATGGTACTTTAACAATTGATTATATGCCATGACTTTTCTTTGTAACTCAATAATTTTAGGATCATTTTTATAAAGATTGTATCCAATCACAAAACGCCGATTAAGATCTACCACCTGGGCAATATGGAGCTTACGATTGGCTGCTGGTTTATACAATCTTCTGGCAGCTTGTATCATCTAAGTTATATTTATAAATAAGTAATTAATTTATGTGTAATTTAATATACCTGTTTTAAAATGTGTCGTACCGTTTCATTCCCAATTTTTTTTCCTTGTTCTTTTCTTTATATATATATATATATATATATATATATATATAGTGTATATATGTATTTTAATTTATTTATTTTTACCATTAAAGTTTGATCATTAGATGCATTAACAGTTACACTTTTTAAAGCATAGAAAATAGTATCTAATAAAGTAGAACAAGCATCTCTTTTTTCTGAACCACCTTTTTTAAATTGTTCAACTAATTTTGCCGGAATTGTAATTGGATTACCAAATTCTATCACTGCACGACTACGAAATCGATGAGCATGAAAATAGTTTAATCCGCAAGGCACAATTTTGACATCTAATCCAGGATATTTTGCCATAGCACCTAATGCCATAATTGTAACACCAGCTAAAAAAAAATTAAGAATAATATAAAAAAAATGGATATATTGTTAAATGTTTTTTACTTTTTCTTTTTCTTTTTCTTTTTTTTTTTTTTTTTTTTTTTAAATACATAAATATAATTTTACCTTTAAATGGTAACATTTCAGCTCTATCATGACTACCACCTTCAGGGAAAATAGTAATACAACGATTATTATTTAATTCATCATAAACTCGTTCATAAACAGAATCTTGTTCAACATGAGGTATACATTTATAAGCGGAACCATCTGATTTAGTAAGTAATGAAACCAATTTTGCATTACGAGGATCAGAAATATCCCATTTTTTAACTTCTAATTCAGTATCAGAAATAACTTTAATCACTTGTAATTTTCCTGCATTTCTTGGTAAGATCAATGTATCTTGAGGACGAACATGTGATAAAAAATCTGTATCAGTACCATGAATAATGGTTGGATTACTTTTCGCATTTAATAAATGGATCCTTCCTAATCCATTTTGAGCTAAATCTTGAGGTCGTATAACTGGGACTATATATATATATATATATGTGCATAAAATTTTGTAATATTATTATTATCTCTTTCCAAATTTGTTTTATTATTTTAGTTTATTTTAAAAAAGAATAAGTTAAAATAAAACTTACTTGCATTAACAAGTCTAGCAAAAAAACCAATTCCTTTTTGATGCATAGATTTTTCTGCAATTAAAAATGATACACGACGATGACATTCACGCATAACAATAAGAGGATCTACAAACTGATTAGCATGAGGTGCTGCCACAAATATAACTGGGCCAGTTAATGGTACTTTATGAGAACCTCTTGGTCTTATTTCGCGAAAAAAGACATCAAGCATAATATTAAATAGCCATAATACTATATCATATATTAAGTTAGAATATTTTTTATTCATTATGTATATATAGATTGAATCATAAATGAGTTAATGTAAAAAAAGTATAAAATATGAGAAATACTAACAATAATAAAATATAATTGTTTAATAAATAAATAATACTAAAAATAATAATATATATTATATAGAAGAGAAGGAGAGAAAGATAAAAAAAGGAAAGAAAAAGGAAGGAAATAAAAAAAGTGAGGTGTAAAATAAAAAAGCATTAAATTAAACGCCTGACCAAATCCCCATTTTTTTTATGTAAGCCACCCGCGCAAAAAAATAGGAGTTTTAATCTTACTTAAGGTTTTAATTTTTTGTGTTTGATCATTTTTTCTTTTCTTTCCTCTTTTTTCCCACTTTTATATTTAAATAATAATAATGGGTTCCGTTTTATCAAAAAATAAAACAGTAGAAGAAACAGCTAATAGTACTAAAAGAAGTAGAGATGGAGATGATGACATTAATATACCAACTAAAATACAACGTACTTCCATAGATAATAATAAAAAGATAGACAATAATAGTAACGATAATAATAATAATAATAATAATAATAATAATAATAATAATAATAATAATAATAATAAAGTAGAAGGAGAAGAAGGTACATCAAAAAGAAAAAAACGTCATTTAAGTGGAAAAGAAAGAAGAGAACATTTTCAAAAAAATAAAACTTGGAAAGCAGAAGATAAAAACAAAAAACAAAACAATCGACCACCTAATACAGAAAATAAAGAACCCAGATATCCTAAAAGAAAAGTAGCCTTATTAATAGGTTTTTGTGGTACAGGCTATCAAGGCATGCAGTTGTAAGTATATATAAAAGGAATTATTCTTATATTTTGGTTTATTAATAAAAATAAAATATGAAATATAATCTTTTTATTATTTTTCTTATTTTCTTTTATTTTTTTTTAAAGTAATCCAGGTGCAAATACTATAGAAAAAGAATTATATGAAGCACTTGTAAGAGCCAATGCTATATCCAAAGCCAACTCCGATGATCCAGGAAAGGTACATTGGGTAAGAGCAGCACGTACAGATAAAGGTGTTCATGCAGCTGGTAACATTGTATCATTAAAATTACAATTCCCAAAAACTACTCAAGAAATGATAGATGACATTAATGCAGAATTACCTGAACAAATCCGCGTATGGGGGATTGTAGATGTCATTCGATCCTTTCATGCAAAGACAGCCTGTGATTCACGGGTTTATGAATACCTTTTACCATCTTATGCGTTTTCGCCACCTTTACCTAGAACTTTAAATGATCAACCTACAAATGAGGATGATATGAAGATTTTAAACCATGATGGTACCATTATTAAATATATCACTAGATCTACTGATGATGAAATCAAAGAGAAAGAAACTTATCGTATCACTACTGAACAATTAAATCAATTTCGTGAAGCTTTGGAAAAATACGAAGGGACTCATAATTTTCATAATTATACTATTGGAAGAGGAGCTAATGATAAAAGTAATAATCGTTATATCATGAAAATCACTGTAAGTTAAATATCTATATATATATGTATGTATGTATATATGTATATGTATATAATGGCTGAATTTATATTTACTGGATATTCTTATATATATAGGTGGATGATCCTATTTATATTAATGGTGTTGAATGGATAAGTGTTAAATTACATGGGCAATCTTTTATGTTGCATCAAATTCGAAAAATGATATGTAAGTTTAATTTTTTATTAAAATAATAATAATAATAATAATAATAATAATAATAATAAACAAAAGAGAGAGAGAAAAAAAAACATCTTAAAGATATTTATACTTTTTTATTATTATTTTACATTTTATAGCTATGGCTGTACTTGTTGTACGTACTGGAACACCATTATCTATCATCGATCGATCATTTGAACTCAACAGAATCAATATTCCAAAAGCCCCTGCATTGGGTTTATTATTAGAAAGACCAATTTTCAACTCATACAATAATAAATTAAATGACCCTCGTCATCAAAAACCACACGATCCTATTGATTATGATGTATATAAGGTAAATTTTGATTATTAATATAATTATCCTTATCATTGTTATTAGTTTAAGAAATAATAACCATATTTAATATCTGTATTTGACTGATTAGGAAACTATCGATGCCTTTAAACAAAAATGGATTTATAGCAAAGTATTTGATACTGAAAAAGAAGAAAGAGGGTAAACATTACGATCATATATAAATATATATATATATATATATAAGTTGAATTTAATATTTTTATTTTTATTATTAAACTAATGGATTATTTTTTTATTTCTGATAAAATAGATTTGATACTTTTTTGGCATCAGTAGATAATTCTTTTACCGATGATTTCAAGTATTTGAATTCAGAAGGTATTATACCTGAAGAATGCTTAATAGTTACTAAATATAATGATTAATAAAAAAGAAAAAAGTAATCAACATTCATGCTTGGGTTTAATTTTTTTAATAAAAAGGTATATATATATATATAAACACGTGCATAAAAAACTAACCATCTGAAGAAAGAAAAAAAAAAACATTAATTATAAAACATACAGGGAGAGTGAGTGAGGAAAAGATTATGAGATTAAAGACATGTTATCAAACCAGGATAATATAATCTTTTTTTTTAAAAAAAAAAGAATGATAAAATACCAAGATATAAATTTAAACAACCAATATACATAAAATAATAATAATAAATAAAAGAAGTATGTTTGGTTTATTAATCTTATTATTCCAAAGCATATATGTTATAAATTATATATATATATATATATATACATATATATATATATATTATCCCTATGTATCCATCAATTAATCCTATGTCTTTCGATTATTTTATTATTTTTTAAAAAATAAAACTGTTTTTATAAATCATTTTATATATATGTTGCCACTAAGATGAAATACAAGTTTATTTAGAAGATAACCCCTTAATAGATAATACATAAGATATATATATATATATATTATCACAGCTAGCTTATTTTATTCTGGAAAAAAAAATAATAAATGATATGAATGGGCCAAATAACCATAAAAGGATGAAAATGTCGTTTCAAATATTGTACATGCTAAATATACATTAAAGTTTTATAGATATTTTTATATACATTAAAAAAAGTAATAAATCATATCTCGTATATATATTTACTATAAATATATATATATATATATATACACGTCTACATTCTATCTTTTTTTTTTTTTTTTTTTTTTGAAAATGATCCAGTCCATAATAAAGTATAAACGTTTTATAATATAAACTTGCATAAAAATATAAAAATAAAAAATTCCATTTTAGTTCATGACTTGTTCGGCTTAATATCAATTCTCAACCACTTATATAAAAAAATCAACTCCACACGTGTAATCTCTCTCACTATCTCTAGTCTTAAAAAATATAAACGGAAACTGAAATTATAATTTAATAAAAAGTCAACTATTACAGAATCTATTAAATAATAATAATAATAATAATAATAATAGTAGTAGTAGTAGTAGTAATTGAATTATATATAAAAATATACATAAATCTATATTTTTATATTAAAATATGTAATATATTTATATATCTATAATGTTTAAATCTAAAATTTCATTATAAACGATTTCTATATTATTTATTTTAAATATAAGAAGTAAGACTGTATTATGTTGTGTAAATTATTAAAATGTCACAAAAAGAAAAATAAGAATATATGAAGATCTTTTTATTTTTATTTTTAGTGTATAATAATAATGATGATGTTTATTTTTATCTTTTTATTTATTTGGTCACTAAATAATAAATTCGGTAGGTAAACCACCTAAAAATGTATATTAAATGAACCCAAAGGCCTCGGAGTTATAAAATTAATATTGATTTAGTAAAATTAAGCGGGTATTGAAAGTAAGTGACATAGTACAACATTTTTTTGTATCACTATAACGTAAACTTTAATTTCTCCTTCTCGTTCATTTTTTATTTATTTATTTAGTTCCTTTTTTTTTAACTTCTTTTTTTTTTTTTTTTTTTTTCTTCTTCTTTCTTTATTTTATTTTTTTTAATTTAATTGTATATTTTATTTTATTATTTATTTATCTATTTATCTCCATTCCATTCTTTTATTTATTTTGTATTTTAAAAAATCAATAATAATAATAAAAAAATCAACACCTTACACTCATTTTTTCAATAAATAATAATAATAATAATAATAATAAATCAACATGCAATTAAAATCATTATTAACTGTTGTACCATTAATGTTGACAATGCTCAACCCAGCAACTGCAGCAGCTGCAAAATCTGATGATAATTTAGTTATAAATAAAGTTGTTAAAACTGATATGAAAAGATTATCTCAAGTTGTAGATGCTAATAATTTCTGCGTTTATTTACCACCAAAAGATTCTAAAAATCGTAATATTGCTGATATGGAATGGACTGCCGAACCCTATTGTATGGGTGACACTCCTTTTGCTCTTAAAGCCAAGGCTAACCCAATGCCTGAAGGTTTTATTTTATCTGCTCATTATCTTGTTACCGATGCTTTTATTCAAATCACTGGTCAAATCGATCCTGCTAAAGCTAATTTAAATGTTACTGATGAAGGTGGACAAATGGATATCAGAGCTCGTAAGTTAAACATAACATTATTAAATAATAACTCATAATAATAATAATAATAATAATCATTAAATTTTCTTTCTTTCTTTTTTTTTTTTATAGCTAATCCTTCTCGTTGTTGGGGTTGGAAATATTATGTCAATTTAATCGAACCTTTAGGTCGTACTTATTGTATTAGATGTTGTAATGATCCTAAGACTTGTAACCGTGGTATTTCTGAAAAGGGTTGCGCTCACATCATTCCTGGTGATTATAGTGGTCCCTTAAGCATTGGTGGTGGTAACGGTAGCGGTAGCGGTAGCGGTGATAATAATAACAGTGGTGCTATTGCTTCCTCTTCTTCTAGTTCTGTTGCTTCTTCTGCCACTTCTACTGCTGCTACTAATCCTACTAACAACCCTGCTGTAGCTTCATCTTCCTCATCATCTTCCTCACAAGTAACTACCCCAACTCCAAATACTGCTGCCAATGCTAACAACAATAATAATAATAGCAACAGTAACAACAAAAACAATGTTGATGGTACAGTCGCTGCTCAATCTGTTAGTGGTGCTGCTACTTTAACTAGTTCTGTAACTCTTTTTACTATTTTAGCTATTATATTGTCTTTCTTATCTCTTTAAGTGATTAGTTTTTCTTTTCTCTTTTTTTAATATTGTTAGTTATTTTTAATTAATAATAATAATAATAGTAATAATAATATATATGAATATATATTTTTTTCAAAAAAAAAAAAAAAACTAATAGGAAAACAATGAAATTTTTTTGTTATCTATTTAATATATAAATAAGTTAATATTTTAATTCTTTTTAATTTATTATTTGTCTTTTTTTTCTACTTAATTTTACTATTTCTAGTTTTATATACCATAATAATATATATATATATATATATAATATTACCTTTTTTTTTTTCTATACTACTAATAATAAAACAATAAACAAAATAGATATTGGGAAATATATATTTTTGTATATATTCTATTATTTCTAAACTAATAATATATTTTTATTACCTTTTTTATTAATAAACTCAGATACCATCGAAGACTAAGAAATTTATATTTATTGATTTTTCTCGGTTTAATATTTTTATTTGATAAATATAGTAAAAACTTAATGACTATTAAGTGTGTTACCTGATATATGATTACATTATATTACATCATCTATTAAAAAGAAGTTGATCTTCTTATATTGAATATGTATATATACAATAAAATATTTTAAATAATTATAATAATAATGATAATAATAATAAAGAATACAACTATATTATATATATATATATATATATATATATATAAACATATAAGAAAAATATTTGTATAGATATGAAAGATTTTATAAAATAAAAACTTCTATCAACTTTATTTTTTTTTAAAACTCCTTTTTAGACATATTGGAATATTAAGTACTACATATAAGGTTTTTTAATATAAAAATTAGGTAAAAAAAAAATTAATGTTTTTTTACACATGACTTCACTAAGAAGATCTTTTTTTTTTTGTATCACTAAATTAATTCCAGTTATTCACTTTTCCATATTTTATTTAGTGTATAAAAAAAAACCAATTAAATGGTATGTAGTTTAATTCGTTTATAGGTTTTTTTAAAAGAAGAATAAAAAAAATATAATTATACTCTTTAAATAGTAAGCTGTTTTTTCAGTAAGAACAAATACGCGTAAAAAAATGTAAACACCTTTTTAAAAATCAGATGGTTTTTTTTTTTTCTGTCTTTCTTTTTTTCTTTTATATATAAAGAATTTTGTTTTTTCTTTTGTTTTTTATCATTTATTCTCTTTTGGTTAAACTCCGATACCTATATAATAATAATGTGTATATGTATATATAACTAATCAATAAACGTATACAATAAATACTATTTATATCTAATTAATAAATAAACGTATACAATAAATATTATATATTTACATATATTAAAAATAAAAGTAATGTTAAAAATCATATCGTTTTATCTATTGAAAAAATAAATAAATCGAAACGGATCTTAAAAAAGTAAAACCATTTAAAAAACAAGATTGAATGAAAAAAATTATGCTCTTGTTTCAAAACCCTTTTTTATAATTTTTTCTTTCCTTCTTTCTTTCCTTTTTTTCTTTCGTCTTTTTTGTTTATCTATTTTTATTAATATTTATTTTATTACCCCAATATACAGCACGTTTAAATAAAAAATATGGGAAAAGATTATTATGCCATTCTTGGTGTCAGTAAAACTGCAACAGATGATGATTTAAAAAAAGCTTATAAAAAACAAGGTATATATATATGTATAAACATCTATTTATATGACCAGAAAAAAGTGGCAACAATAATATTTTAAAGGGTATTTGTTTATTTATGTATTTATCCATTTCTATTTCTTTATTTAAAACCATTATTTTTATTATTATTATTTTATACTTTTTTTTTAGCTTTAAAATGGCATCCTGATCGTAATAAAGATAAAGGTGATTTAGCTAAAGAAAAATTTCAAGAAGTAGGTGAAGCTTTCGAAGTATTATCAGATAAGAATAAAAGGGCTATTTATGATCAATATGGCGAAGAAGGATTAAAAGCTGGCCCTCCTCCTCCTTCTGGTGCAGAGGGTGCTGGATTTTCTGGATTCCCTGGTGGTGGTGGTACTTTTAAATTCACATCTACAGATGGAGGTTATCATCCAAGTTCTGCTGATGATATATTTAAACATTTCTTTGCAGCATTTGGAGGGGGTGGTGATGATATACCTGGTGGATTTAGTTTTCAATCAATGGGTGGTGATGGTGGTATGCCGGGTGGTATGCCAGGTGGTATACCTCGTAGTTCAAGATCTTCAAGATTTCGTACTCAATCTTCTCCTTTCGGTGGTGCTGGTGGAGGCGGTCCGGGCTTTTCCTTTGGTGATCAAGAACCACAAAAACCTCCTTCTATTAAACGTCCTTTACCAATTACATTAGAAGGTAATAATAATAATTATAATTATAAAAGGATATATAAATATAAAAGTATGTATAAATTAAGCGTAATCGTCATCATATATATTTTAAATAATGATAGCACTTTATACGGGTACAACTAAGAGACTTAAAGTAACTAGAAAACAAAGAGATGCAAGTGGTAAATTAGTAACAACAGATAAAGTATTAACCATCAATATTAAACCTGGATGGAAAGCTGGAACAAAAATCAGATTCCCTAATGAAGGTGATGTTATGGATAATGGTCAAGCTCAAGATATTGAATTTATCATAGAAGAAAAACCTCATCCTATATTTAAAAGGGATGGTGATAATTTAAGGATTACTATTCAACTTACTTTGGCTGAAGCTTTAACTGGATTTTCTCAAGTCATCACTACCTTGGATGGTAGAAAATTAAAAGTCAATAATTCAAGTACAGTTGTTCAACCTGGTCAAGAATCTCGTGTTGCAAATGAAGGTAATAAATAATTAAATAAATAAAACAAAAAAAAAAAAAGAACGAAAGAGAAGAAGAAGAAGAAGAGGAAGAGGAAGAGGAAGAGGAAGAAGAAAAAAGGAAATTAAATATGTCATATTCTTTTTTTTCCCTTTTAAAAAAAATTAGGTATGCCAAATTCTAAAACTGGTAAAAAAGGTGATTTGATTATTAAATATGAAGTTAAATTCCCTACATCTTTAACAACTGAACAAAAAGAAGGTATTAAAAAATTACTTGGATAAAGTTTATTGCTATCATTGTTTTCATCATTCTCGTTATTATTTATAAACCTATGTGATATATATATATATATATATATATATATATGTATGTATTCTTATTATCATTTTTATTTTTTCATTTTCCTGATCATTTTCATTTTAAACATATATATATACATACACATTTTGAAGTAATAAAAAAATATTAATAATTAGAAATGTACTATATTTCATACATTTTTTTTTAACAAATAAATTTTTTTTTTATTTTCTTATGATCGTGTTTTTTTTTTTTTTTTTTTTTTTTTAATTTATACCTTTTCTTATGATTATAAGAAACGTTTTGATGTAAATGATTCATATAATCATATTAAAAAAACAAAAAGAAGATCATTAAATAATTTACTGCTTTTTATTTATACAAATTCATTAATTTAAAAACTAATAAAAAATTTATTTATAAACTAAAGGAAGTAGTTTGGCGAATATCACGACTACTGGCACCTATATAAAGTTGATATTTACCATGAGGGACTACCCAAGAAAGTGAAGACTCATCCCAAATACTAAGCTCACGTTGATTCAATTCAAAATCGACAATGGTTGATTTTGATTTTTTGATAAATACTTTTTCAAATCCACGTAACACTTTAGGTGGTTCATTAACTTCTTTTGGAAACCCGATATAAGCTTGAACAATCTCATTTCCATCTCTATCTCCAGTATTTTTTATTTTAATAGATGCTTTTATGATACTTGTTGTTGCTATACTGCTATTATTATTACTTTTTGAGATATCACCCACTTTAGCTAATTTTAATTCACTATAGGTAAAATTAGTATATGATAATCCGTACCCAAATTCAAATAATGGATCAATATTATTTTGATCAAAATATCGATAACCAACAAATATTCCCTCATTATAATCAACCTATATATATATAATACGAATATACAAACCATATATGTTCATAAGTTTAAAATATATATATATATATATATATAAAAGACTTACATTTTGTTTAAGTAAATGAATTTTAGCTGGATAATCATCAAGATCTTTTGCTATTGTATAAGGTAATCTAGCAGAAGGGTTAACATCTCCAAATAATATATCAGCTATGGCATTTCCCGATTCTTGCCCAAGATAACCTAATATATTTTTATAATAAAATAAAATAAAGTAAATCGTTTTGCTTAGGGAAAAAGTAAATACATATTTACTATTATTATTATTATTATTAGTATTATTACCTGCCCATACTATAGCTTTAATATTAGGATGATCCATCCAATCCATTTTTACAGCACTAGGAGAATTTATTACAACAATGGTATTTTTATTTGAGTTTGCTACAGTATTAATCTATTTCAAAAAAAGGAAAAAATATATAAATAAAAATAAAAGTACAAAAAAAGAAAAAGAAAAAAATAAAAAATGAATCTCATTAAAAAAAAATAATTACCATTAAATCACCAAGTCTATCAAGATGATAATTAATACGATCAAAAGCTTCCATAGTAAATACCTCAGTAACAACAATAGCAACATCAGCATTCTTAGTTTCAAGACTAGCGCTGATAATATTTATATCTGAATTAACACGATATATTTTCGTATTAGGTCCAGCTCTTTTTCTAATTCCTTCTTCTGGCTATAAAAATTAAAAAAAATAATAATCAAATGATGAATGATATATATATATATATATAAAATAAATAAATATGTACAGATGACTTACAGTAATTAAATAAGGAAAATGAGAAACAGAACCACTTCCACCACCAGCAGCAATATGTCCATCTAAACAAGGAATATTAACACATATATCATTTCCTCTATATATATAAATAATTTTTTTTAATATAAATATATATGCATATAAATATATATATATTTATCATCATCTTGTATCAAGTTCGCCATCAATTATTTATAACTTACAACAGAGGTTTTCCAGCACCAGTTCCGATGATTGCTATACTTTTAATTCTATCTGTTAACAAAGGAAGTACCTTATCTTGATTTTTTAAAAGAACAATTGAAGCTGCTCCTAATTGACGGACATATGTAGCATGATCTTCTTGAACGTTAACATTTTGATCTTTGGAAGGATCATTAGCATTCATATTAACTGGTGGAAAGCCTTGATCTTGACCAAGCTATAAATATATAATATAACAATAAATAAGTAAAAAACAAAAATAAAAAAATAATTATTATAATTACCAATTAGTATAAATGATTTACCTTATACCAAGTTGTAACAATTCGCATTGCCATTTCTCGAATCTAAATAAATAAATAAATAATATCATTTAATTGAGACATTATAAAAATAAATAGAAAAAAAAAAGTTTGTATTATATATATTTACTTTTTCTTTAGAAACTTTTCCATCATTAACAGCTTTAACAAGCTTATCACCAAAATAACCTGAATTAGGTTGAGTAACATCAAGACCATTATTTGCACTATTTACTGTTGAATGTGTAGCTCCCCAATCAGAAGTAATAAATCCTTTAAAATTAAAATCACCTTTAATTATTTCATTTAAAATATGGTTGTTTTCACAAGCGTATGTTCCATTCAATTTATTATAGCTGCACATGATGCTGCCAACACCAGCCTATTATTGATCATATTAAATAAAAAAATAGGATTAGTGCTATTGGTATTGTTGTTATTGTAAATATCTTTTTTATTTATTTATTATTATTTACATTAATAGATTGCTCAAATGGCCATAAATAAATTTCACGTAATGCTCGATCACCAACATTAGATGATTCCTAAAAATAATAATAATAATAGATAATTATTTAACTTACTATTTTAATATTTATTTATATATATATGTATAATTTACAGTTGTTCTGAAAGTTTCTTGTTCATTTGCAATGGCATGTTTTGCTTGAGCAATCTACATTTATAATAATAGAATAATTCATCGGTTATTCTTTTCCTTTCTTTCTTTTCTTCTTTTCTTTTACCACTCCATTGCTTTGAACACCAAGAATAGTTTCTCTAGCCACCACTCCTGAAAGATAGGGATCTTCACCAAAAGTTTCAAAATTACGACCAGCCATAGGAGTACGTACAATATTCATATCAGGACCTAAAAATATGTTGGCACCTTTTCCTTTAAACTCCTTCCCAATATATTCTCCACGTTGACGAATAGCTTTTTTATCAAAAGAAGCAGCTGTATTAATATCTGATACACCGGCTGTAATACCTTTTGTTGATCGTACCTTAATGAATATATTAAAATTAAAAAAAAAAAAGATCATGAGAGATTTCCTTTTTTAGTAACGTCATATTATCAATAGCTTATGCATTAATTATTTACTTTCTACATATTTATTATTATTTTTTAGCTTACACCAATAGGACCATCTTGATAACATAGAGATGGAAATAAACCTTTCACTTCTTGTGTGTTTCCAACGCATGGTCCATCTGATCCAGTCATAATCGTAACTTTTTGTTCCAAACTCATTTGATCAACTATAATACTTGCTTTTTTATAAGCTTGCTCCCATGTTATTGTTTCTAATCCAAAAACTGGTTTATGGTTTAATAAAAGTATTAAATCAATTAGATAAACTAACTTTATTTTCATTTTTTTTTCTATATTTTAAAAGATATAAATGGAAGAAAGAAGAGAAAAAAAATAAAAAATAAAAAAAAAAATAAAGTAAATGAAAAGAAAAAGGGAAAGAAAGGAATAAACAGGAAAAAAAAAGTGTAAATATATATAAAAAAGGAGGATGAAGTGGGGTGTAAGGGGTGACAGTATATATAGTTTATTAAAGTATTACATTTGTTAATTCTGCTTAATTTTACCTAATCCAAATTTATTATTACTATTATTATTTTGTTAAAGGTTACACCTTGTCTTAATATTAAATACTCCCGTATTCACACACACGATTATATAACCATATATACCTTTTACAAAACTTAATATTTTATGCCATAAACTGATATATTCTATTATATAATAAGAATAAATATAAGAAATATAGTTTCTCTTTTTTTTTATTTGTATGAGTATATTTTATCTATTTTATATTATGTTTTATTATCATATATTTAAAAAATAAAAACTTCATATATATACACCATTGATTTATAATTATTTTTTGCCATTTTTTATATCAGGTATTGAAAATGGTGAAAATGATTGTTCCGTAGAATCAGTTGGTTCATATAAAAAGGAAGAAGACGATGCTTGGTTTTGTTTCTTTTCTTTTGTTTTCTTCAATAATTCTTTTTCACATTGTTTTTGAAGTTCTTCAAAGTTTTCAATGTCATCAGGTGTTAACTGAATTCTAGATGCTGGGTACCTTATCATAGTTATCAATTTATTAAAAGTAATAAAATAATAATATATAACAATAATAATAATAAAGAAGAGGCAAAAAAAGGAAAAGAGAAAAAGAACAAGAAAGACAAATTTTAAACCCAGATTTTTTCTTTATAGTATATTACAATAAAAAGATTTACCAAAATACGTTTTAAAAAAAATAATAATAAAAGAGAGTAGTTAATAAATAGAACTAATTACATAATACTAAAGGAATTGCAAAATAAAATAATAAAATACCAATTTGACAATATTTATAATCAGGTTATTTAAATGTCAAAAAAAAAAAAAATTAAATAAGAGAATATAGAAAAATTTAATAGCTAATTTTTATAATATGAAATTATAGTAAAATTTAAAAATAGTACAAAAGCATAGGTTTATTAAAGTAAAAAATAAACAAAATAATACATAATAACAATAATAATACAATAATTTTGTTTTTTAAATAAAATAAAAGACTAATGCATATATATATATATAACGGGGATGGTTTCATTTTTTCTTTTCTTTAAAAAAATTAATAAAGAGTATGCATAAATATAAATGATTATTTCTTTTGTTTTCGTTTACTTTTTTTCTTTTCTGTTTTGTTTTTATGTTCACATTCTTTTTGATGTAAATCCAAACATCGATAACAATAAGTATTAGAATCATTAATCGTAGTTTTAGTTTTAGTTTTAGTTTTAGTTTTGGTTTTAGAAGAAGTAGAAGAATTTGAAGAGGCATCAGTACAATATTTACAAGCCAATTGACATTGATTACAAACATTTCGTTTACTTATTTTCGTTCCAACTACACCATGAATAAGAATACATTTACAATGTTTTAAATCAGTTGTTGGTACACAGCTTGAACAAAATTGGCCATGACACCCACCTCCACATTTCATTAATTCACAAAATGGACAAGCTACAATACCACATTTTGTACATTGATTGGAAACCAATTTAGTTTTTATTTTACAAGTAGAATGAAAATAACCATGTTGTTTTGCTTGTTGATTAAGATCCCATGGTGTTTTACATGCGTTTCTTTGTCTCATTTTAGCAATTCCATTATTATGATTACTATGATTATTATTATTATTATTATTATTATTATTATTATTATTATTATTATTATTAAGCAATGGTGTTGTAATGATAGATGACATACAAGAAGGTTGGTTACATAAAGCTAAAGGTAATTGACATCTTCCACAATCTGATATTTGAAAAGATAATAAATGAGGAATTCTTTGACAATGATCACCACCACAAACACGACCTTGGCAATGATCACAGCTAGGAGCACAAGCAAGACATCGTTTGATGGGAACAATACCACAATGAATACACGTTAAAGTAGATGTACAAGCTGCTATTTTACATTGATCACATACTTGACAATCTAAAATGACCTTTTTTTTAGCCAATTTATCAAGAGATTGTTGAATCATTTCAATATCTGAACCATGAATTGGTTCTATTGTCTTTTTACTTAACATTGAGAATTGCAATAAATTGGGCTGACAGATAGCAGATCCATTAGGTGATGAAGTAGATAATTGATTTAAATTCATGGCTAATTGATGATAATCCATGGATGGACAATGTCGTATTGATAAATGACGAATGGCTGGGAAAAATTGTAACATAAAACTGACTGTTTCTGCTTTAATACTTGTATGATCTAGATTAACTATTTTTGGTGAATAATGTAATTGTGATTCTCTTAATAAATTTAATAATTGATGAATGGATTTATCTTCAATGGTAGGGGCATCCTTTTTTAAAAAATCAATATAATGCCATACATCATAGTGTAAAACAATAGTACGTAGATGTTTCGATGTACATAATAGTCGAATTCTTGTTTTGACATCTAACAAATAGCCTATTTGAATAACCACTTGATTTGGTAAATCTATAAAACTTTTTTTTTTCTTTATTACTGGTTGCTGCTGTCGTTGCTGATCATGATATGTATGATATGAGAAATCATAATAATGATGATTTGTTGTTCTTGTTGGTGAGTAATTATCTATTTGATAAGGTGGTGGTGGCTGCTGTGATAATACAGGGTTATATTGATGTAAATGATGCATTGGAGTGGTGGATGAATGATCAGAATGGTATACATTTGATGATTGTTGATGATGATGATGTTGTTGTATTGGATTAGTTGGGAAATAATTAGATGAATAATATGAATAAGGGGATTGAGGTGAAATGGTATTATTATGATTATGATTGTTATTGCTGTAAGTATTATTTTGTTTTGATACTTTTAAAGGAGTGAAGTGAGAAGGTGAAGAAGAAGAAGAAGAAGAAGAAGAAGAAGAAGTATTTTTAGTTGATAAGTTAGACATGGCTCTATTCAAGTCATTTAATGTTGAAGTAGTGCTAACAATATTATTATTATTATTATTGTTATTGTTATTATTGTTATTATTACTATTGTTATTATGATTATTTACATTTGTAGTTAAAACTGAAGAATTTCTTGAAGGTAGTGTTGAAGTTGTTATTAGATTATTATTTTCTTCTAAATTAGAAAATAACTTATTCCATTCTTTTAAACCAATTTGTTGCTTAAGATATTCTTTATCTATATCACAAAGTCGTTGAACAGGTATAGCAATAATTCCACCTGTTGCTTTTTTTAGTTTTATTTTATTTCCTTGAAATAAACTTATAAAAGTTGCTTCCGTTTCAAACCTTCCATCATTTCCTTTCCAGTTACGTATTTTCTTTTCTTGTTCCATGATAATTAAAATATTGTAGATTATAAAGATATATTTATATTTATATATAAAGAAAAAATAGAAAGGAAAAGAAAAATATATCCTAAAGTGGCGTTAATATATCATCCTTCACTTGTGTAACACGTGTATTATACTTTATATTTATCATAAGTTTTTTATTTTATATATGTATTTATATTAAACTATATTGCTATCATTATTTTATTATTATTGTATTTTATTCTTCTAAATAAAAAAAAATTATATAAAATACAAATATGTAAAAGAGAAATAAATTAAAAGAGGAAAGAAAAGGTTAGAAATAAATAAATCTACTTTAGGCTATAAAAAATTAAAACTCAGCATAATAAACTTATGTTTGTGTTGTGGTAAAAGATTTACCGAAATAAGATTAAAAAAGGATAATAAAATTGAATAATAAATAGTATTAACTAAGTAAAAATAAAGGAATAATAAATTAAAAAGACCGGTTTAACAATATTGATAATCAAATTATTTAAACGTCAAAAAATAATTGAATATGAGGAAGAGCTTGACTTTGTTAGAATATAGAAATTAAAATATCTACACTAAGTGAAGAAGGCAGAATTATGATTGACTAGAATTTCAAAAGTGGGATTTTATAACATGCTTTATGTTAGCCTTTTTACCAAAAATTTTAAAAAAGGTTCATCTTTATTAATAGGTTATATGTTTAATAAAATTTTTGATATATTATTTAATTACTTTTATAATAATGATATCAATTGAAAAATGTGAAACTGCATTGCTCGTTTGTGCTTTTCTTTTTTTCTATTTTTTTTTTTTTTTCTTCCTTGCAGAAAACAAATAACATAGAAAACAAATATAAAAAAAATCAAAAAACAAAAGGGATGGAATTGTAGACTAAAATAAAACTAGTCTATTTTTTCAAATGAGACATATATTCCTTTTAAGAATTTTATCTAAATGGATTTGTATATTCTTTTGATTTTTGTAATGTATTAGTAATATAAAAAAAAAAAGAAAACAAAGAAAGCAATTATAATTAAGGTTTTTTTTTTTAAGTGAAATAATAATAAAAATCCTCGATTGGTTTATTGTTACAAATCACATAATTACATAATCTTTTTTTTTATTGAAAGTTTCTTTGTGTAATTCAGGTTTTTACCATCAAATAAGGTTTTATTCCGTAGTTTTAAAGTATGGGGTAAATTAAATTCTGGAAGGGTGAGAAAAAAAAAGTGGAGTAATCAATGTTTTTATTATTATTAGTATGATTTTTCATTGTATTATAATTTTCAAATTGTTATAATTTTCAAATTGTTTACGAGTTTTACTTGATCAGAAAAAAGAAAGAGAGTATGTGAGAAAAGAATTATTTATTACGAGGTTTAAAAAATAAAAGTAAAATATTATTTTTAAGCAATAATTTATTTCTACGAGAATATATATATATATATATATATATGTATAAAATGATACTTTTTATTAGAAAAATATACATAAAAGTTTATTTTTTTGTTTCTAAAATAAATTCTTCCCATTTTTTTCAGAAATCGTCAGGGAAAAAAAGGAAAAAGGAAAAAGGAAAAAGGAAAAAGGAAAAAGGAAAAAGGAAAAAGGAAAAAGGAAAAAGGGGAGGGATGGAATCGTAGGAATTTTTTTGGGGAAAAATAAAAATCATATAAATTTAAAGAGTTTGTTTTATATTTTTTTTTCTTTTGTTCTCCTTTATAACAATATTTTTTAATATATTTTAATTTAATATATTTATAAATATATATATATTTATAATAAATTAAAATGTTATTTTCAACAGCTACAATAGCATCAGTATTTTTATGCTTACTTGGTACAGCAACCACTCCTACATCCGCCCAAAAAACATGGGATGAAGCTTATGCTCAAGCTAAAGCATTGGTAGCTAAAATGTCTATCGAAGATAAAGTAAATCTCACTACAGGTGATGGTTTTACAAATGGTAAATGTGTTGGTAATACTTATCCTACGAAAGATTTCCCTTCTCTTTGCCTTCAAGATGCTCCATTAGGAATGAGGTAAAAATAATAATAATATTAAAAAAATCAAAATGTTTTTTAATTTATTTTATTTTAAATAATCATCATTTATTTATATATATATATATATATAATAGATTCGCTTATAATGTTACTGCTGGTGTTTCTGGAATTAATGCAGCTGCATCTTTTGATAAAGAAGGAATTTTACAACGGGGGATTTATATGGGAAAAGAATATAAAGGCAAAGGCGTTCATGTTCAATTAGGTCCTGCTATGAATTTTATGAGATCTCCTCAAGGTGGTAGAGGATGGGAATCTTTTGGTGAAGATCCTTATTTATCAGGTGTTGCTGCTGTAGAAACAATTAAAGGTGTTCAAAGTCAAGGTGTTATTAGTACTGCTAAACATTTTATTCTTAATGATCAAGAATTAAATAGACATACTGTATGTTTTCTTTCTTTATTATTATTATTTTCATTTTAACGAGAAGAAAAAGAAAAAAAGAAGAAAATAATAGTTTCATTATTAATCTTATTTAATTATATATTTATAGGAAAGTTCTGATGTGGACGATCGTACATTACATGAAATTTATTTATGGCCATTTGCAAGATCTGTTGAAGTAATTATTCAATACTATTATTTTTTTTCATTTTCATTGTATAATATAATATATAAAATGCTTTTATTCATTGTAATTATTATTATTATTATTTGAAAAAATAGGCAGGTGTTGGCTCTATTATGTGTTCATATAATAGAGTGAATGGTACTCATGCATGTGAAGATGATCATACATTAAATCAAATTTTAAAAGGAGGTAAAGCAATAAATAAATTAATAAATATTACCATTTATATTTATTTATTTATTTATTTTTGTTGATTTATTTTATTTTATAGAATTGAATTTCAGAGGTTTTGTTATGTCAGATTGGTGGGCCACTTATTCAACTGTTAAAGCTGCAAATGGTGGTTTAGGTATTAAAAAAATAAATAAATAAATAATAATGCATACTGATCATTAAATTATTTTTATTTATTTGTTTAATTTTAGACATGGAAATGCCAGGAAATATTGATGAAAGCAATCCAAATTCTGGTAGCTATTTTGGTAAAAATTTAACTGCTGCTGTTAAGCATGGTAAAGTGAGTGAAGAAAGATTAACCGATATGGCTGAACGTATCGTTGCTGCTTGGTATAAAATGGGTCAAGATAAGGTATATAAATAATATGTATATAATAAAAAATAAATTATGCAACTGAGTTTCTAATTTTTTTTTATTGTATATATATAGGACTTCCCTGAAACAAATATAAATAGTTTCCATCCTGAAAAAGCACCTTTTATTAATGTTCGTGCTGATCATAAAAAATACGTTCGTCAATTAGGTGCTGCTTCTGTTGTTTTATTAACTAACAAAGATAATATTTTACCACTTACTGGTAAAGAAAAAACCATTTCTATTATTGGTAGCGATGCCATTGGAGATCCTATGTAAGTATTTTTCAAATAAAAACACGTACAATAAAAAAAAATTAGTATACGCATTATTGAAATCATTTCTATATAATTTTTTTTTTAGGCTTTTCAATAACACTGCTTGTCCTGATTATGGTTGTGATCCTGCAACATTAATTCAAGGTAAATAAAACTAAAGATAAATATTAATCTTTTTTTATCTAATTATTTATTTATTCTTTTTATTATTATCATTATTAATATTTTAGGCTGGGGTTCTGGAACAGTAACATACCCATCTGAAATCATCACACCTTTACAAGGCATTGCAGAACGCGCAGGAAAGAATACCAAAATTACTGCAACTGCTTCCAACTGGGACTTAGATAAGGCAGAAAAGGTAGCTAAAGCAAGTGATATTGCTATTGTATTTGCAAATACAGATAGTGGTGAACAATATATAACTGTAGATGGAAATATTGGTGATCGTAATAATCTTACCTTATGGAATAATGGTGATAATTTGGTAATTTATTATATATATATATATGTATTTTTAATATTAATAATAATAACAATAATAATAATGTCTAATTATTTTTTTTTATTTTTTTTTATATTTATATAAATAGATTCAACGCGTAGCTGATGCCAATAAAAATACTATTGTTGTTATTCATTCTGTTGGTGCAACACTTATGCCTTGGGTTGATCACCCCAACATCAAAGCTATTGTCTGGCCAGGTAATTTATTTTTTTTTCTCTTTAAAAAGAAAAAAAAGTCACTATTATTTTAAGATTATTATATTTATTTTATATTGATATTAATGACTCTTTTTATTCATTTGTTTTGTATGTATTTAGGTTTACCTGGTGAACAATCTGGAAATTCTTTAGCTGATATTTTATATGGTGATGTCAACCCTTCAGGAAGATTACCTTACACTATTGCTAAGAAAGAAGAAGATTATGTTACTGCTCCATCACCTGATGATCATGTAATTATTTTTTAACATATATAGAACGCTATATGATTCTACTTTTTTTATTCAATTGATTTAATCATTTTTTTTTAATTATCTTTTTTTTAATAGATTGTTTATAGTGAAAAGCTTAATTTCGGTTATCGCTGGTTTGATTCTAAAAATATTGAACCCCTTTTCCCATTCGGTCATGGTCTTTCTTATACACAGTTTACCTATAATAAATTAAAAGTCAAAGTCAATGCTAAAAAAGAAACAGTTAACGCTAGAATTCAAGTGAAAAATACTGGTCATGTTGGTGGTGCTGAAATTGTTCAAGCTTATTTATCATTCCCTAAAAATGCTGGTGAACCACCTAAAATTTTACGTGGATTTGAAAAAGTATATATTGAAGCTGGTAAACAAGCTGTTGTTCAATTTGATTTAACTAAAACTGAACTTAGCATTTGGGATGTTGCTTCACAATCTTGGGTTATCCCTCATGGTGAATTCCAATTACATATTGGTGCTAGTAGTCGTGATATTCGCCAATCTGCTAAATTCACTTTGTAAATTTAGTTTGTTTGTTTTTTTTAATTTATTCGATTACCTATATCTATATTTATATATATCTTTGATACATTTATATATCTTTTATAAAAAAATATTCTCTCTTTTAAAAATAAATTTTATTTATTTATTTATTTATTCACTTGCTCATGTTTTATTGGTGAATTTACTTTATGCACATATGTCCTTTTTATTTCATATAATTTAAATATATATATTTGTAGAATATTATCTATATTTTATTTTTATTCTTTTGATGTTGAAATATAATTGCAGCTGGTAAAATTTTGGAAGATAATATTCGCCGACGTTTCTAGATATAAATAAATAAATAAATAATACACATAAATATTTTTTGATTTTAATTTTTGTAATTCATATATACATATATATTGTATTACATTATATAAACTATTATTATTATTATATTTACCTTTTTATTATTTGAAGATGTATTTATATGCAATGTACCATAATCATTCTTAAGTATTCTACTTGATTGAGTTGAAGTAATGGCAACAGGTAAAGTTTTAGATCTGGATTTTAAAGGATGATGATAAATAGTTGACTGTTGTTGATGATGTTCAAAAGCTAATAAAGAGTCATTTTCTAATTCATCATCATTATTATTATTATTAGTAATATTTGTTGAAGATGATGTAGGTGTTGTATGAGTTGTATGAATTGAAAATTCTTCTATAAATAAATCATTGGATA
Organism: Cunninghamella bertholletiae; assembly: GCA_037043795.1. NCBI lineage: Eukaryota > Fungi > Mucoromycota > Mucoromycetes > Mucorales > Cunninghamellaceae > Cunninghamella > Cunninghamella bertholletiae. The sequence goes on along the minus strand of JAZGVP010000004.1, from coordinate 1,716,407 downwards.
ATTTTACATAGTTGTTTAGTTTTCCACGAACAGGTGCTGTCATACTATTTTTATTTTCCAAATCAGTATTATTAACATCTTTAAAATTAAGTCTATCATTTATAGTAAAATAATGATTATTGTAATTATCAAGATCATCATCGTTATTATTATTATTATTATTATTATTATCTTCTATATCATTATTTTCATTGATTGTTTCTGCATCATCCCCTATAAGTAATTTTTCAGCAAGTATATTCCCAAATAGACTAACAAAATAAGCTGCTACTGCTATAGATATAATGATATAAATAAACCAGAATTCTTGTGCCAGCTAAAATTTTTAAAAAGAAAGAAAGAAAGAAAAATAAATTAGAACAAAAAAAATTACATGTTTATTTTCTCTTTCAAATATTATATATATATATATATTTACAGCAGTTTCTGGAACTAAATCGCCAAATCCAATAGTTAATTGAGTAACAAAAGTAAAATAAAGAGCATCTAAATAAGACCAATTTTTTTCAAGTAAACAAAAAATAGCAGCACCACCAAGCCAATTTATAGTAAATATAATAGACATTTTTGAAACACCTGAATGAGTAATAATATTTACAAAGACTTGCCTTTTTTTATCTTTAAATAATGGTTCAAAAGTATGACTATTATTATTATTATTATAACTAAATGTTGAAAATCCACTATTAGAACCATGTCTCATATGATGTCTAATAAAATTAGTTTGCTGTTGTTGTTTTTTAAAATAATAATTATTTTCTTTTGATAAAGAATGAATAATAGGTGTTGATTCTGTATATATTGGTTGTAATCTTTGATATTGCTGTTGTAGTTGTTGTTTAGATTTATTATAATAAGGATAATAATGTTCACGCGCAAAATTATTGATTGATTCCATACGCATAAGGTTAACTTTCATGATAAGATTATCAGATGATCCATTAATCATTACAGCACGTAAAGAAAGAAAAAAATAGCCAATGACGCATATACCGACCACTGCATAAAAACAAAAAAAGAGTCTTCCAGTTGGAGTTTTTGTTACTGTATCACCATATCCTATAGTAGTTAAAGCAGTAGCACAAAATAGCATGGATTGATTATATTCCCAATCTTCAATATACATAAACGATATTGAACCTATCATTATAATGCCACTTGCCATCATACTAGGTAATAATAGGGCTTTTAAAGTAGGCGAGATAGATTCATCACAAGATAGATCGAGTTTCCAATCTAAAAAAAAACCAAACCAAGTAAAAGACATAAATATAACTGATGCTAAACAGCTGTAAAAACCACGTGAATAAACATTGTTTTCATCAGTATTGATAATATCAAGTGTACGATGATAAAAAAGTATTAAAGATAAAAGAGTGAAAAGTGCTGAAAATAGTAAAAAGAGAAATTAAGAAAAAAGATGAGAGAAAGATTAAAAAAAATGAATGAGTGATTTTTAATTTTTATATATATCTCAATGGAAAAAAAAGGGATTTTTTTTTCAATTACCGCTAGTTAGAGCTAAACATTGGCATTGATTTGATATTGATGTTTGATAAAATTTACCCTTTAGTATTAATAATATCCAAATAATGATTTCAAAACAAAATGACATTATTATTAAAATCATTTCAATAATATTTAATGATACAATTGGATGTCGATCATAATGATGCCCAGATCCTCCCCAAAGTGAATGATCTACAATAAATCCATTGATAGCTTAAATTCAGAAAAGGAAAAAATAAAAAAAAGAAGAAAATTAGTATATATAGAAGATATTAAAAGAAAAAAGTATGGTGGTGATGATGATGATTTAAATATCTTTTATTACCTAATGCTCTGACAAGCATAAATAAACTAATGATTGAACAAAAAGCAGAAAAAGAAAATGGTATATTATGCCAATGCGAATGATTTGATGGATTATAAATCGTTTCATTTTCATATTGATATTTATTATTTATAGGTTGATCTTCAAAAAAAATATTTCTTATTGTTGTATTATCCTGCTGTGAATTATTTGAATAATTGATCATTTCTCCCTAATGAAAGGGAATAATATATATAATTGATTTTACTATAAAAAAGAGAGAAAAAAGAAGAAAAAAGAAAAGAAAAAAAAAGAGGAAAAAAAAATTGATATATTTGTTTTAAGCATATTTTTTTAAAAATTTATGCGGTAATTTTGCCATTTAATTTCATTATCAGTCATTTAATATATTTTGTACTTCAATTGTTTTTGTTTTAAATTCTTATTTTATTTTTTTAATATTACTAAAGTGATATTAATAATAAAAAAGATAATGATTATATAAAGAAAAGTAAAATGTACTTTTATAATCTTTATGGAACAGATCCTTTTTTTTTCTTTTTTTGGAAGACAGACTGTTTTTTAAAAATCGTCACAATTTAGTATGTGCCACGTGAATTTAGTCTTTGTCATTTTTTTTTTTGATTCTCCTTTCTCCCCCAGTTATTTTTATCCCTCTTTCTTTCCTTTTTTTTTTTTATCTCATATTTTATATACCGTCAATATAAAAAAATGCTTAAATCGTGGATACAACGACCTGAAACAAAAAAATATGCTGCCGATGGTATAGTTACAATATATATATATATATATATATATAAAATAAAGATAATATATATAAAGTGAAAATAAAAAGGTTGTAACTTATATATATAATGTCCTAGAAAAATAGTATATGTTTTTTAATCTTTTAATTATATATCATATAGTGGCTGTATTTGCTGTATCTCAAGTAGCCTTTTATTTTGCTTTTAAATGGATTATTGGTTCTCTTGACCCTACAAAAGCTAAACGTCAAGAAGCTAAAAGTAAAAGTAATAAAGTCCTTGGAAAGCTTGGCGTAAGTTACTTTTTCTTCTCTTCTCTGTTACTATATATATATATATATATATATATATATATATATATTGTTTAATATAACAAAAAACAAATATGTATATTTTTAAGAAAAAGTATATTAACAAACAAATATATATACTTTAGGTTAAAGATTTGAAACTCAATGAATATGAACAAATTATTGCAACAGAAGTTATTCATGCTGATGAAATTCATGTTAACTTCAAACGTAAAGAAAATAAGGAAATAAATAGAAATAGAGTTGGATATATATTATTATTTAAAAGAGACAGGAAAAGGAAAAGGAAAAGGAAAAGGAAAAGGAAAAAAAGAAAAAAAGATAATATAAGACTTAGCAATAATATTTATAAAATGATTATTATTATTATATTTTAATTATATACACATTATATAGAAATCGGTGGATTGGATCACATTATTCAAGATTTAAGAGAAAGTGTTATATATCCATTATGTTATCCAGATTTGTTCACTTCAGCATCAGGATTATTAGGAGCACCCAGAGGTGTGTTATTATTTGGACCTCCAGGATGTGGGAAAACAATGATGGCTAAAGCATTAGCTAAAGAAAGTAATGCCACTTTTATCAATTTACATATATCTACTTTAACAGATAAATATTATGGTGAATCCAATAAATTAGCAGCAGCTGTCTTTTCATTGGCTAGAAAATTACAACCTTCAATTGTATTTATTGATGAAATTGATTCATTTTTACGTGAAAGACGAAGTAATGATCATGAAACAACTGGAATGATGAAAGCTGAATTTATGAGTTTATGGGATGGTTTAACAACTGGTGAAGATAGTCGTATTGTTATTTTAGGTGCTACTAATCGTCCAAATGATATTGATTCTGCTATTTTAAGACGTATGCCAAAAAGATTTGCTGTTCGATTACCAAATGAAGCTCAACGAAGGAGTATCTTGGAATTGGTAAATTTGAAATAAATAAAAAAGTAATAGAATACAGAAAATTATAAAATATTGATTTTCATTTTTATTTTATTTTTATTTTTATTTTTATTTTCATTTTTATTTTCATTTTAATATATAAATATATATAGCTTCTCAAGGATATTAAATTAGCACCTGATTTTGATATGTCAGAATTAGTACAACGTACTGCTGGATGTTCTGGTAGTGACTTAAAAGAACTTTGTCGTAATGCAGCCATGATACCCATTCGTGAATATGTAAGAACCGTACAACCCAAGAATAGTGATGATGCAAGCCAAGATTTAATTAACGTTGATACAAAGGTAAATATATATATATATATAATACTTGTTAAATAATGTAGTTGAGTTTATTTAATTTTATTATTATTATTATATGATAGAATATTAATATGCGACCATTAAAAGTGACAGATTTTTATACTTTTGACGAAACTAATGAAAAAAGTTATTCACATGCTGTTGATGATTCAACCAATTTACCTCCACAAGAAAATCTTGATTGATTAGTTTATTATTATTATTATTATTTATCATTATATATATGTTAAAAAAAAATTACAATACATTATATATATATTATCCTTAAAGTCATAGAATTTATTAAAATAAATATTAATTATTACAAAAATCAAATTCCGGAGTTTATTTTTCTAGATATTTAAAGTTTCATTTTTTTTTTGTTTCCTTTCATTTTTTTATCTTTCTTTCTTGTATCTTCATTATTATAATTATACTACTTTTATAAATATAAAAAGTAATATGCATGGATATTACAATTCAAAACAGCGTATACCTGAAGTATTAAATAGACCGAAATGTACACGTAGTATTACCATTGATAGGTGTGATAATTTTATTAATAGCGGTGCTAATGCAAACGATCTTAATTTATTGCCTCAGCTTTATAAGGCACGTACCAATTCAGGTATCGTTTATTCATAATTATATATATATATATATATAACTTAATATTTTGATATTAATTTTTTTTTTTTACTTATAATAACACATTGCTACTACCACCACCATTACTACTATTACTAGAGGAATTTATTTCAATATCGGTCTATAGCGTTCCTGATTTAAAAAGAATATCATTTGAAGAAGCTATTAGAGAAGAGTTTACGGTTGTAGGAAAAAATGAGTGGTATGGACCAAGTTGGGTAAGTTTTTTTAAATATATATATATATATATATATATTAGTTGATTTTCTTAATATATATATATAGAAATAAAGGCGGGAAAATGTATAATAAATGCTGGGAAAAAAAAAGGATATTGAATATAAAAAACTAATTTATATGAATAAACAAATAATTAATATTTTCTCTTATTATTATTTTAATATATATATAAATATATAGTCAACACATTGGTTTCATGTAAAAATACGTATCCCTAATGAATTTTCAGGTGAAGAAGTACACTTTATCTGGAATTCTAATAATGAAGCTTTGATTTGGAGTATGAACGGGGTACCATTACAAGGATTAACCGGAGGAAGTATGATGAAAAAATAAATATATATATATATATATATATATATATTAATTGTATTTAGTGATTTATATTTATATTTATATATATATGTAAAAGGTGGAAGTGATGCTCGATATGATTATATATTAACACCTCAAGCAGAAGGTGGTGAATTTATACAATTTTATGTAGAAATGGCCTGTAATGGAATGTTTGGTGCAGGAAATGGATTAATTGGACCACCTGATCCTAACAGATTTTTTAATTTAACAGAATTGGTAAAATCATCATCATCATATGTAAACGATAGAAAATACTAATTTAATTGGTGTTATTATTATTTTTTATTCTAGGATCTAGCTGTTCCTAATAAACTTGCTTGGCGTTTATTATATGATTATCAAATTATTTTAAGCATGGCAAAAGAATTGGAACCTGAGTCAATAAGAGGATCTCAAGCATTGTATACAGCAAATCGTATCTTAAATACATTTATTCCTGGTGATGATTATTCCCTTATAAATTGTCTAGAAATTGCTTCGGAGTTTCTATCAGCAAAAAATGGTGATGCACAACATGAAATTCATGCTATTGGCCATTGTCATATTGGTAATGATAATAATAAATAAATAAATAAATAAAAAGCAAATCAATATATATATATATATATATGATTATTGTATGAAATTAAATCTTTTATTTTTATTTTATATTATCGTCACTTATCACAATTATTATTATTTTATATAGATACTGCCTGGTTATGGCCATTTGAGGAAACAATTCGAAAAGCAGCAAGAAGTTGGTGTTCACAAATTGATTTGATGGATAGATATCCTGAATATAAATTTGTTTGTTCTCAAGCTCAACAATATGAATGGGTAAAAAATAATTATCCTTATCTTTGGGAAAGAATACGTGAAAAAATTGCTATTGGTCAATTCTTACCAACTGGAGGGGTAAAAACATCATTCATATAGATATTAAATAGATAAATGGATAATAATAATAATAATAATAATAATAATAATAATAATAATATATTTGTTAATAATATATATTTATACATCTAAATAGACATGGGTAGAAATGGATACTAATATGCCAAGTGGAGAATCTTTATGTAGACAATTTTTATTAGGGTAAAAAATAAAATATATATTCATAATTAACAAACAGTCGCATAATATTTATATAAAAACTCTATTATATATGTAAATATATATATATATATATAAAGGCAGCGATTTTTTGAAGAAAATTTTGGAAAGAGATGTAAAGTATTTTGGTTACCTGATTCATTTGGATATTCAGCACAGGTATATACTCAATAACATAGAAATATAATATGAATATATATTAATCTTACTTTTATTACATTATAATTTAGTTACCACAATTATTAAAATTAGCTGATATGAAATATTTCTTTTCTCAAAAACTTTCTTGGAATAATGTCAATAAGGTATATATAAATACATATATAATAGTAAATATTGAAAAAAAATGAAAAAAAAATTAATCTACCTCAATAATTCATATACTATTTATTTTAAAAAATGATACTTTATAGTTTCCGTTAACAACATTTTGGTGGATAGGTATAGATGGATCTAAAACGCTTACTCATATGGCACCTTCTGAAACCTATAATGCTCAATGTATTCCTGAAGAATTAATTAGAACGTAATAATATTATCATTTTTAGTTTTTTTTAATTTTTTAGATTTTTCATTAAAAATTAATTCGTTGATGTATGATATATATAATAGTGTACGTAATCATCGTGATAAAGAATATTCTAACACAAGTTTACTAGTTTATGGAAATGGTGATGGAGGAGGTATATATATATATATATATATATATAAATCAAATATTAGAATATATTAAATATAGTAAATATAGTAAACAATTAACCTTTTTTTCTTATTTCTGTTTCATAGGGTAAAATATAATAATACACGTTATAGGTATTAAATGATAGGTCTTTATTTTAATATAATAATAATGAATATGTTTTTATATATATATTGTATTTTTATTAGGGTAAAAAGTGAAAGATAAAAAAACAAAAGCAAAAGCAAAGAATACCTGAATACAAAATAAAAATGCTAATTTCTTTTTTTTTATATATGTTTCATTAAATATTTAGGGTAAAATAAATATAAATACTTTATTAATAATATTCAAAAATATTACTTATAGTAAACTAATGAAATTATTCTTATTATAATATATACAGGTCCTTTGGCAAGTATGATTGAACGATTAAGAAGAATGAAGGATGTGGTAAAGTTTTAAATAAATAAATAAAAATGAAATACTTGAATAATCATATTGAATTCTTAATATAACGATTATTTATTTATTTGATATAGGATGGTTTACCTAAAATTGAATTTAGTACTCAAGATGATTTTTATGAAAAAATTGAAAGAGAAACAGAGGCATTGAATAGTTGGAAAGGGGAATTGGTAATTATTATAGTTATTATATAATTGTTTATTTAATAGTGAATCATTTTTTCCTGTATTTTAAACAATTCATTTATATGTATATATCTTATATTAGTATTTTGAATTACATAGAGGAATTTTTACTACCCAAGCATTATGTAAAAAATATAATAGAAGCAGTGAATTTTTATTACGAGAATTGGAGTTACTAGCTACTTTTATTCATATCATGGACAAAGCTAATTTTCAGTAAGTGGATAGTTAATATATATATAGTAATAATAATAATAGTAATAATAATTCATACATGTTGTTAAATATATATAAATATATATAGGTATCCTAAGGATGAATTTGATCAGTATTGGAAGATGATATGTTTGATACAATTTCATGATGTCATGTCTGGATCTTCTATTGAAATGGTGTATGATGATTGTATACAGGTATACTATATATATATATATATATATGTATTAAAATAACAAAAACAATAAAAATTCTTTTAATTAACGAATTTTATATTAATTACAATTACATTTTTTCATTTCTTAACATAGATGTTTACTAAAATGAATAATGAAGGGAAAACAATGTACAATCAATTTTGGGAAAAATTGTTGGAGTTTGATAATACACTTTCAGAGTCAACAAAAGGTAGATAATCAAAACGCTAATAGTTAAAAAAAAAAATACTAAGCAACTGAATATATACATTCTTGTTCATTTTATTATTAAATATATATATATATATATATATATATATAGCCATTAGTGTATTTAATTCTTTAGCATGGGAACGAAATGAAATTATTGAGGTATCATTAGATGATGAAATACCAACTTTACAACAAAGATCAGCTTTTGGTCCTACTGGTTATGCTTTAGGTAATAACAATAATAATAACAATAATAATAACAATAATAATAACAATAATAATAATAGTAAAATATTATCATTTTTAAATGAATAAATAATTTACTATTTTTTTATTCTTCTTTTTATATATAATTATTTAGTAAAACAGGTACCATCTTTAGGTATCAAAGGATATGCATTCAATGAAACAGTTGATTATATACCTGTCAAAGTACAAACCGATCGAAATAACAATATATTAATGGAAAATGAGTTTCTTCAAGTTACTTTTGATAAATCTGGTCATCTTATAGGACTATTTGATAAAAAATTAAGGTAATGAAATAATACAATAGATTATGATTATATATATGGGTATGTTAACTACTTTTTTAAAAAAAAATAGCCGCGAATTAATTAAATCTGGTGAACGTGGAAATGTATTTAAGATGTATGAAGATATTGTAAGTTAAAAAATATATACCATTAAAAATGATTATTAAAATAGAGTTATTAATCTATCATTATTGTTTTTTTTTATAGCCTTTATTCTGGGATGGTAACTAATGATTAAAAAAGAGAGAGAGATAAAAAAAAAATGAATATAAAATTATAAAATTAGATAAATTCATATTTCTATTATCTATTTTTTTTTCTTTTCTTAAAAAAGCTTGGGATGGTAAGTTAATTTAATTAACAATTTATTGGAGAATTGTTATTTATTTATTTATTTATTTTTAATATATATATATATATGAATAGTTGAAATGTATCATTTGGAAAAAGAAACCATTATTGAAGAAGGGTCTATACATATAGTAGAACATGGGCCATTACGTACAACTTTACTCATTGAAAAAAATATATCTGAAACTAGCCGGATTAGACAATTTGTGATATTAACAGCAATCTCTCGACGTATTGATTTTGAAACAGAAATAGATTGGAATGAAAATAGAAAATTTTTGGTAAATATACAATCATAAATGCTTACATATATTTGTATGTTTTTGAAGAAAAAAAATCATTTATTTAATTCTTATTATGATAACAATTTATCTATTTTTTATTTTTTTATAGAAAGTAGAATTTGCATGGGATATTATGACTGATAATGTAAATAATAACAATAATTATATAAAAAAAGTAGTAATAATGATAGTATATTAAAAGATTTATTTTTTTTTCACGATTATATAAACTAAAATATAGATAATATATGAAACACAATACGGTATTGTTCAACGACCAACACATTATAATACTTCTTGGGATGGTGCAAAGTTTGAAGTTGTGGGTCATAAATTTGCTGACATGTCAGAATATGGTTATGGCATAGCTTTATTAAATGATTGCAAGTATGGTTATTCAGCACATGGAAATGTTTTACGTCTTTCATTAATAAGATCACCTAAAGCTCCTGATTCAAATTGTGATATTGGTAAAATTCATAAAAGAAATTATGAAATAATTTATACAACTAATATTAATGGCTTATATATATATATATTTAAATTATTAAGGACATCATGCATTCAAATATGCTATATACCCTCATGAAAATCATTTTATGCAATCTGATGTAGCTCGTGAAGGATATAATTTTAATGTTCCTTTGCTTACAAAGTAAAAAAAGAAAAAGAAAATAATAATTAAAATCATTATAATAATTTAATGTAATATACAATTTAATTAACTTATATATTCACTCACATATAAATATATATATGTTAATATTAGAATATTACCTTATCATAAAATAGAAAGTTTGATACAACGTATACCCAAGTTTAGAATTGAAAAAGCACCTAATGTTATTCTTGATACAATAAAAAAAGCAGAAGATTCAGATGATATTATTATTAGACTATATGAAGCATATGGAGGACATGCTAGGGCAAGATTTCATTGGTAAATTTTATCTATTCATTAAAAAAAAAAAAAGAAAAAGAAAAAGAAAAAGAAAAAATGAAATTTATTAATATATAATTTATAAATAGTTCTTTACCAATGAAGAGTATATGTTCATGTAATATATTAGAAGATGAATTAGAAACTATCTATCTTATGACGAATGATGCAAAAGGTGCTGAAAGAACATTCAGTAAAAATCTTCGAGTATTGGATGATGAAATATCTTATTTACAGCATGAAGCTCGTAAAAAACAGCAAGCTGAAGGTGCATTGCTTCAATTTAAACCATTTCAAATTATGACATTAAAAATCAAATTTTAATATTACCTTTTTTTTTAATAATGATAATAATGATAATAAAAATAATATTGACAAAATAATAATAATACAGATTGTGTTTTTTTTTAATATATATATAAAATAAATAAATTGACGGTCATCTTTTTTTTTTTTTATTTATTTATCCTCTTTATTTTGGAAATTATTAGGTGCACACTATAGGCAAACTTGCAAAAGTTTTTTTTATTATCATATAATTATGATTCTTCCTTCATCCTTCAATCCTTGCACGATCATAAGAAACACATTGATGTAAATGATTCATAAAATCTAAAGGTTTACGCATACTCCACCTATAAGTATAAGTATATACACTATTTTAATTATTAATGCAACGTTATATGCATAAAAAAATTTTTTTTAAAGGCATGATACACTTAAATGGAATCAGTATAATCGCTATACATTAAAAAAAATAAAAAGAAGGAAAAAGTGAAATTTGACAAAAATTAATGGTTTCCTAAGGTACACACCTCTTGTAAAATTCAAAAAAAAAAGAAGAATTTTGACGAATTATTTTCCTGCGAAATTTGATTTAAAATGTATAATGGCCATAAAATAATTAAAAACAATAAATCAAGTATTATATTAGCTAGATTACTTATTTTTATTAAATAAATAAATAAAAAGTCATTTTATATTTTTTTTTCAATGCATCTTTATGGTTTATATATATTTTAAGTTTTACCAATTGAAAATTTTATTCTTTTAAATATAAAATACACAAGTGGAAATCATCTACAGTTATATATGGGTACATATTTATGTTTATATTGTTACAGCATACTTTTCATTTATTTTTTTATTTATATTATTTTTATTTATTTTTTATTTTTTTACAATTCAACATTATATAAATAAAATACGTGTATTATACATAAGTATATAATATTTCATTAATCTATCACTTATATTAATTTAAAAAAATCCAAACCATTATTACTACTATTTATATTGTTATTGTTACTTTTTTTTTAAGAACGGTTATCGTTAAAATACCAATCAAGATTTAACATAGATTCACCAAAATGACTTCTTCTAATAGCTTCAGTGAAAAGAGGAGCAACATCAAATACTTTAATTTTATCACTACGAGAATGTTGAGATTGTGGTACTGAATTACTAACGATTAATTGATCAATAGCACTTTGTTCAATATTTTCCACTGCATTAGCGGAAAGTAAAGCATGACTGACAATAGCATAAATTTTAAGTGCACCGTGTTCACGTAACATTTTAGCAGCTCTGGTGATAGTATATGAGGTATCAGCAATATCATCAACTAAAATACAATCCTTTCCTCTTACATCCCCTACTAACATTAAATCTGTTTTTTGTGTATATTTTTGTCTTCTTTCTTTATGTACTAATGCAAAATCCATGCATAATTTTTCTGCTATAGCGGTGGCCCTATATGTAGATAAATTTATATATATTAAATATATGATTTCTTATCTTTTTTTCTATTTAATTTCCTTTTATATAAATATTTATCATTATTATTATTATTATTATTATTATTATTTACCTTTTAGCACCACCAGCATCAGGTGATACGATTACTGCATTTTGATAGTTTGGAATATGTGAACGAATATGATTCATCATCAATGATCTACATGTTAAATTATCTACTGGACAATCAAAAAATCCTTGGAACTAATTGATAAAAGAAAACCATGTTATTACTATAATCACTTTCTTTCCCTTTTTAAAAAAAAACTCTCCACCAAGTGTATAAATAAATATGTGCATGATGACATTTAAAACAAACATCTTATCTTTTTTTTTTCTTCTTTTTTTTTAAATTACTTGAGCGTCGTGAAGATCCATTGTAATAATATGATCTGCTCCAGCACAAGTTAATAAATCAGCAATAAGAGTACCGGATCTAGCTAACCAAGGACGATAAGAAGCATTATTCAAATTATTAGATAATGGAGAAGAAGTTGAAGGAGAAGGAGGGTTAGAAACATCATCCAATTGTTGCTGTTGTTGCTGTTGAGAAGTGACAGCCAATTTACGCATAAGTTGTTTACCCAAGTCTTCTTGATCAATATGTTTTGGAGTTTTTGGAGTAGCAGGAGGTAAAGAAGTTAATGGAGCACCTGAAGATTTATAAGGAACATCGGGTTGTCTAGAATAAGGAAAATGAGGAATAACAACAGTAATACGTTTAGCAGAAGCTATTTTAGCACCATTAATCATGATTAAAAGTTCAATAAAATTATCATTCACATTGCCGCAACCGGATTGAATAATATAAACATCTCTTTCACGTACTGATTGTTGGATTTCTACACTGGTTTCTCCATTAGAAAACTTTCCAAGTTTAGTGGTACCAGCTGGTACACCAAGTCGATTACAAATAGCTGTGGTTAATTCTTGATGTGAAGACCCACCTAATATGACAAGATTGCGCATTCTTTTTATTTATTTAATATATATATATATATATGTATATATATATATATATGTTATAGTTATTTTTTTACAATGAAAAAGTAAAAAGAAAATAGAAAAAGAAAAGAAAGAGAAGAAGAAGAAGAAAAGAAAAAAAATTTTGAGATTTAGAGATTTTTCTCCATCAAAATTTTTTTGTTCGGATTTTAAAATCAATTGTTTAATGAAAAAATAAAAATAAAAAAGTGTACATTCGTTATATAAGCTACTATATCAAAAGTATACAAATAGAGATAAAAATTATAATTGTACTCCAAATATATTTTTTTATTTTTATTTTTATTTTTATTTTTATTTTTTACTTAAATAATTAATTAAAGATAAGAGAGAGAAAAAAAGAAGCAACCTATTTATGTATAAATATCAGTTAAAAAATAATGTGGAGTACACTTTTTCGGGGAGATGAAAAAAATGCGGAGTTTAAATCTACTTATTTTTAAATTGGTTAGTTTAATTTATCACAAACCCTTTTCATTAATTGTTTTTCTTCTATACATTTATTAAAGAATACAGAACTAATATCAGTACTGTTTCTATCATTTTTTAAATAAAAAAGATTAAGAACAAACAGATATTTTAAAAAATTGAAAGTAACAGTATAAAATCAGTTTATATATATGTGCGTAAATTTAAAATGAAATAAAAATAAAGAAAACAAAGAGTTCAAAGTAAAAATAGCTAATATATAGAAAATCACATTCATGTTTGGATCGTAGTTTTAATTAGCCATTGGTTTAGTGGTATTTCAATTGGAGTAAGAAAACCTTTTTAATATTAAAGATAATATTTTTCCTGATTCCAATACAAGGTAGTTTTACTTGAGTCAAAGTTATTCGTTTTTGCGATCACATAGTTTTTATCATCAAGCTTTTTTAAACGGTTTATCCAATAGATAGTATAGTCTTTTTCAGTTAAAGAAAATCAAAATTTGATTGATTGTCTGAGTTGTTTGATTTTTGGTGTTTAATGTTTCTTTTAAATTTTGATCAGAAGGATGCGATATATTGGTTTCTTGCTGTATTGGACGCTTGTAAGTAAAAAAATTTAATTTGTCTTGAATCAAAATACGTAATAATTTTTGCCTATTCCGTAGTTCAAGCCATATTATAAATGAATATATTTAAGTCACTTACCATATTCATACGACTAGCCAAACACCAATTCCCCTATCTTGAGAGATGATCGTAATGGAAAATTTCAGAGTGGTTTTCATAATACGTATCAGTATAGCTTAATAATAATTATAATAGTTAATTGAATAATATATATTATTATTTATTGTTCACTTTTAATTCTTACTTTGTTTGTTCCATAATATTATTTTCATTTTTGTATTTCTTTTTCTTATAATAAAAATAATAATTATAATTAATTGAAACATATATATTATTATTACTAGTATTATTTATAATTTATTGTTAATTCATTTTATTCTTACTTTACCTTGTTCTGTTCTTTTTTTTTTTTTTTTATTTGCTTGTTTTCTTCTTTTTTCTTCGCTATAATTACAAAGAATAAAAAATAAGTAATAACATTAATGTAAATGTAAGGTAAACATGGCTTTAAATCATTAATAATTATTATATAAAATCTCAAATGAAATCTTCAGCTGCTATCTGTGACAATTTTAATAAAAATAAAATTGACGAACAATTGTTAGTATTTAAAAATGACACAGTAAATGTATAAAACTAATATAATCATTTATTACTTTTGCAACTTCTCCTTTTCTTCTTCTTTTCTGTTTATCTATTTTGGTTAAGTTTTAATGATTTATAAATAATATATAATCAGTATATTTGTAATATTATTTTTTAATTTTATATATATTGCTATTTATTGTAATGTTAATTTAGTATCATTAGTTGATGCCATTCAATGTAAGATTAACTTTTTAAATGAAAAAAAATGTATTTATATAATCCTATATGTTATTTTTTTAAAAAAAGAAAAAAAGAAAAGAAAGAAAAAAGGTTGGTAGATTAATAAAAAGGCATATATAAAGATAGATTGATAAATGAATTGATAAATGAATTGAGAAATGAATCGCTAAATGGATGCTTATAAATAAATACAATTCAAAATTAAATAAAAAGATAAATGTATTACCTAGTTATAAAAAAATAATGTTGATAAATTTACATTGGCTTAAAAATATAAAAGTACACGAATATCAAGCTTTATACAAGCACCTATCACCTGAGTTTGAATATATTCTTTTTACCAGATCTCTACTTTTACTAAAATTAGTAAAAAAGTATCTTATGCATTGATTATATCATTATGATTGCTTATATTTAATGAAAAATAGAATTACTAGAATATGTTATTTTTGTATGTCTTTTATTTATATAGTAACTCAATTATAAGTGCAAGTTATTCTATTTTTATTTCTGTAAGTGATGTATTAAATTTGCTACTTGTATAAAAATTGCAGAGAATTTTTTTTTCACTTTTATTCCAGGATTTCTTTTTAAAGATTTACTTATACGAAACATTTCAGAAAAAATTAAATTATTGTAATGAGTATTAAGATTTTACTTTACGACCAGAGTAAGATACAAGAAAAGACAAGTTTTTAACGATGATAAATGGTATCACAATCAAATATACATATATATTTATTAGTTTCCAGCTGTAAAATCTATTACTTTAAAACTCAGACTGCAAAAAATTGGACAAATATTACTGGATAAAAAATAAATGAATTCTATTGGATGATCGCTTTTTTTTTTTTTGCTTTCTTATTTAGATCTGTTTTTATTATTTAATCTTATTGTCCTGTGATATTATATTAGTATAGAATTATTGTTATTATTAATATTAATTTGACATAAAAAGATAATTATTTTTCTATTTTAAATAATGATAATTATTCCCTTTTTGATATAAAATATTTTACACCCTTAGTTTTCAGTCTTACTGATTTTGTAATAAACTAGTCAATTCAGTTTTTATGAAAAAAAAATGTATCAAATGGGGCTATTTTTTATAGATAATAATTTGAGGTTTATTTAAAAGTTGATGGATGTATAAATTATCATCAATGAAAATACATTTATTTAGTATATAAATATATATTATAATTTCAATATTAATAGCATGTTCTAGTTATTTTTTTTCGTTTTTCTTTTATTTTGTAAAAATGATAAAAATAAAAGGTTAAGAACGGAAATATTTTATAATTTTAATTATACAAAGCACCGCTTTTCAAATTATATAGTTTTATTAAACATTTAAAATAAAAAAATATTTATAAAAAGAAATTTACAAAAGTTGAAAACATATTACAATATATAACATGTTTAGAGTTTAGCAGTAGGACCAATGCTCTTGAAGACACTGTCAAGTTTCTAAAATAAAATAGAAAAAGAGGGTTTATTATTAGTATATCATATAATAGGTTTTGATTGGATAATAGCTTTCATCCCTCTTTTTTTCCATTTTTCCATTTTTATTATTATTTATTATTATTTATTATTATTCATTTTTATTTTACCATAGCAAGCATCATTTGACCCTTGATCTTGAGTTTACCAGCCATGTAAGCCTTTTGACCATTAAGTTTACCAGTGGCTAAATCAACAAAGTCTTGATCCTTGATAGCTATATATGATAAAATAAAAAATAAAGATTAGTATCAAATATCTTTTTCTTTGTGAAGAACAAATAAGATCAAGTATATCACTTACTGATAATAGCATCAGGCTTAGCACCCTTTCCTCTAGTAACTTTGCCTTCTTTCTTGCAGTCAATAGTGAAGAATTCTTCTTTACCATCAGCATTCTTGATGGCGAATTGGAAGATACCGTTAACCTATTTTATTTTTTTAATAAAATAATATATTTGTTAGTAAAATAAAATAAAATGATATAAATAAATAAATAAAACGCGTTGTTTTCTTTCTTTATTTTTATTATTATTATTATTATTTGAATTTTGAAATAAGACTTACTTTCTTGATTAAACCTTGCTTTTCTTCAGCAGAGTAACCGTCAAAGACTTTGGATAATTCAGCAATTAATTCAGAGCTTTTGAAACCAGGAACAACGATATCAGACATGCTTATAGAAGTGGATTATTTAAAATAAATATAAAGAGATAAAAAAAAAAGAAAAGAAAAGAAAAAACAATTATTTATGTTTTTGATTATTTTTATACACTTGCTTTTTTTTGTCACTTCACGTGCTTATTAGATTTCACATGTAATCTCATATAATGGTTTGTAAAAGGATTTGAGCGGAATTTGTTATTGCCCCGCAAAATAAAATAAAAAAGTTAGATTGTACAACACCCCAAAATAATACATTTATGAATGTGAGTGTGAGTGTAAATGTTTTTTTTTTTTGGATCTTTTATATATATTTGATATTTTTATATATACCTGTGTGAGTATGAGTATGTTGTATATATATATATATATATATATATATATATATATATACATACGTATATATTACTCACTGTTTTTTCCCTTTTTCCCTTTTTTAATCTAATTTGTTTATTTTCAACCCCAATTAAAATCATTTTTTATTTTCATATAATAATTTTAATTTCTCTCCTTTAATATTTTTCCTAAATTTTATAATGTTTTTTGGTCCTTTTTCATTCTTTTGTTTTTATTTATTATAATTTTATTATTTTGTAATTTCATTTTTTATATTTTCCAATCAATATTATATTATTTACCTATATAAAATTTATTTTTGATTTAGTTAAAATAATGATTTTTTAATCATCTATATTTATATATATTGTTTATATATGTATAGGATTAACCGAGGATGATCCGGTATAAAAAAGTACAAAAATAAAAAAGAAAATGAAAAAAAAATGAAAAAAGCTTACGTATGAAATGGACTTTTTTATTATAATGATGTTGGATGATGATGCTGAGACATATATATTATAATGGTTATGTGAATATTTATGTTTATATCAGCTGATAAATAGTTAAAACTCATCTATCCTTAAAAACCATTGCATAAAAAGGGTACTCTGTTTAAACTCCGGAGGTTTCTTTTTTTGATTTTAATGTTTAATAGGATTATACTTTTTTTTTAAATCTATGTTTAAAATATATATTTTTTATGATAGAAAAGTATATACGTAAGTATATATATATAATGGATAAAGATAATAGATAGTAAAAATGTTAAATGATAATACCTAAAACAGTTGGTATTAAGATCATATATTAAATGTTTTTGTATCATAGAATTCTTGGAGATGTGCTACAAAACTATTATATATACAAACCTGGAAATTATATTTGTTATATAGTTTTGGTCTTATTGTTATTTTTTATTCCCTGACTCCTTTTTTATTTCTCTAATTTTTTTTTTGTTCGCCTCTTTTTTTTTATTTTTTCTCCTTCTTTCTTTTCTATTTCTCTATTTCACTTTTTTATTAAGATCTATTTTTGTTTGAAACTTATTTTATACCTTATTTTGAAAAAAAGACCTTATTTTTTTTTTCTATTTCTTTTAACTTGTAAAGGAAAAAAAAAAAAAAAGAAGGTAAGAATTAGATTGTGGAATGACTAGATCTAATCAAGTATATAATTCAGATATAGTACATCTTACGCTTATATTCCATGAGGAAGTGAATTCAACCTTAGCGGAAGATTTAGAAAAATATTATCAACATCATAATGAAATCCATCAATATAAATATATTATTAGTAACCATGGAAAAGAACATTGTTGGATAGTACATAAACCCACTTTATCTCAACATTCACCTTATTTTGCAGCCATGTTTGAACATGAATTTTATGAATCCACTGCATCAGTAATATGCTTACCATCATCCATATTAAATTATTATGGGATGAATGCTGTCATTCATTATATGTATCACTCGCGTGACTTTAAATGTTGGTTGGATAGAAATTATCACGAGGCAGGAGATAAATTATTTTTACTTCAAGATGCTTATGCTACCGCAGATTATTTTGGAATGAGTGATTTCTGTATTCATATTATAGAATGCTTAAATGATTTAGTTCATCAATGGAATTGTCAATGTGATGATTGTCTTTATATTATTCCTCAACTTTATGAATATGCTTTTCTTAATACTCTTTATCAACAACAACAACAACAACAACCATCATCATCATCATCATCTTTTCATCATCATCATAAACAACAAAGTAATAATAATGATAATAATAATGATCAACAACAAAATCATGAAATATTATTAAATAAAATATGTTCAAAAGCCATTCATTGTTTAACGCATGATCCTGAAAAATGTCTACCTAATTTTTGGACACACCGTAATATGGCAAGAATGTTGGATGATTTATCAAATGACAATAATCTCATGTTTTCAAGGAGGATATGTAAAAGAATTACAAAATGTAATGCGGTTGAATCTCTTCATGCTTGTTTTTTAGCTACTACAACTTTAGCTAATACAGATCCTTTATTATGTTGGAGTAGATCTTTACATGCTACTTTAGCTTCTGTTCAAGCCAAATCCACTCAATTAATAGCAAAACATTTTACTTATTATTGTTCTCAATATCCTACTCTACTTTCTTGTATTGATGGTATAACTTATTCTTTTGAATTTTTGGAATATTTATTTATGCATGTATTAGAAGATCAGATGGATACTTTCAATGCTGGTTTACTTTATCAAGGAATTGTTAGAGATCTTTTATGTCGGCATTCTGTTCAATATAATGATCAAGTCAAACATATTCTTAATGTTGCAAAGGATATCATCTTACAATATATTTCAAATCGAATCGATCTTATGAAAAAAATGGCTGCTTTGGATAATTTGGATACTGAAGTATTGAAAATTTTAGCTAGTGGTAAGAAACAATGAAAGAATATATATATATATATATTTATATATATATAAAAAGAGAGATTATGATCATCATTATAAAAAAAAATGACTCATTCTTTTTAATTTTTAATTTTTATTCTTATTATTATTATTTAGAACTTGATGTACCTATTAAATCATTAATAAAATCAATGAATAAACATCATGGGTTATCACAACCAAATTTACTTTCCATCTTATTCCCTCCACCAAAAATCTCATACCCTAACTCTAGTGCATCATCACTTCATTTATCAAGAAGATCATCCATGACAACTCAACGTACTTTTTCATTACAAAGTAATTCAACATCTATTTATTCAGCTCGTTATCATAATAATAATAGCAAAGGTCATTCATCATCTATCATTAAAATTTTGAAGGGTTGGATAGGTGCACGTGATCATAAACAAACCCATCATGCATCAACTTCGTTATCATCATCATCAATATCAACTTCATCACCTGTATCCTCATCAACGTCTAATAATCATAATAATATTAATATTAATAAAAATCAAAATCATATCAAACAAAATAAAACTCACCCACATCAACATCATCCTTATCATAAAACAACGATTTTTTCTTGGGCAACTGTGACAGTTAAATTTCCAAAAAAGAATCATGGAACGCTTTATCGATTCTTTTTTCAACATCCAAAATTATCTTCTCAAGCAAGACAGAAATCTAAAATGTTGGTGGTTGGTAAAAGAGTTCAATTGACTCGTAGACCTGTATTAACGGTTGGGACAGTTAAATATGTTGGTCCTGTTTTATTTGCTGAAGGGACTTGGGTTGGTGTAGAATTGGATCGAAGAGGTAAAAAAAAAAAGAAAAAGAAAAAACATATATATATATGTCATCAAGTATTAAAATTTTTATTTACTTACGTATTTATTTATTTTTTTGATCTGATTTTATTTCTTACAAAAAAAAAAAATAGTTGGGAAAAACGATGGATCAGTAGATGGAGAACGATATTTCACTACTTCACCAAATCGTGGTGTTTTTGTTCGATCAGATGATTTAAAAGTTATGTTTTAATTTCGTTCCTTTTCTTTCGTTCCTTTGTTCTTTTTTTTTTATTTTTCTTCGTTTTCTTTTTATTTATTTATTGATACTTTATAACCTACCTATACCATTTTAACCTTATTATTATTATAATTATTTTACTAACTCAACCTTCATTTTACTTTCACTTTTTTATTATTATTCATTATATTTATGTATTTGTTACACAATCTTCTTCTTTTATATATGTTTTAATTATTATTATTACCCAACTCCTATTTTATTATTTAATCTTATTATTTTTTATATTATATTATATTATATTATATATATATATATTTATATATATATAGAAATATATATAAAAGTATATGGATAAATTTTTAATTATTTTTCTTTTATGTATTATCATATTTTTTCATTATTAAATAAACCAGTATAATTAGTATTAAAATTATTTTTAAATGTTGTTTGTAATTTATATACATACATATATATATATATATATTTATATTTAAATTATTATATAATAATTAATGAAAAGTAACGTTCAATACTATTATTATCGACTTCAGCTGTATATGGAAAAAAAGCCTTATAACTTGTAATTAATTCATTGTGTTACATAGGATACTGAATTTTTATTAAAAATATTCAAGGGCGGCTTAATATGGATATTAGCTCAGATTTTTCTTTATTGTTCCACTTTTTTTTCTCTTTCCCTCTTCTCTTTTCTCTTTTTTCTTTCCTTTTTTTTCTCTCCAAAAAAAAATAAAAATAAACCTTTCTAGTCATTAATGACTTTATAATTCATTATATATATATATTATATCATATATACCTTTCCATTCCTTTTCTATTTTACATTTATTTAATACCAGTTTTATCTATTACAAAATAATATATAATATTTAATAAATAATAAACAACAAATAACAGAACAAAAAAAAATAAAAATAAAAATAAAATGCATTTAAATACATTATCAGTATGGGTTATTTCATCTCTTTTAATATTCTCAACATCATCTTTGGCTCAATGTAAATATTCATAAAATATAAATGGAAAAAAAAAATACAATGTATTATCTTTTTTAATATATATGCTTTTTATTTTACTTATTTTATTTATTATATATTCACCTAAATATAGCTACTAATTGTATGCCATCTAATTGTGTTGCAACATGTCAACCTAGCTGTAGTGGAGATAATATATGTATATTAGGTACAATGACTGAATGTGGACAGTGCCCAGCATCAAAATGTGTTAGCGAATCATCTATTCTTGGTGGTAGTACTTCACCTAATAACAGTAATAATAATAATAACAATGATGATAATTCAAACGCAGCATTGATTGGAGGTCTTGTTGGAGGTTTAGTTGCTGGTGGATTGATTATAGGTGCTATTGTATTTGGATTATTTAAATATCGAAAAAATAAAAGAATCACTTTACCAATCACTTTCCATTCTTCTGTACAAAAATATTGTAATAATAAAAAAGATTCAATCAGTTCACAACAAATGAAAGAAAGCACAAGAGGAGTAAGTTATAATAAATAGGTATCTATTTATATATACAAATACTGATTCAATCCTTTATTTCTTTTTTATTTTTTTAAAAAAAAATATAATTTTAGTCTGCTCAATCTATTACATCAGGGGTAATTCCTATTGCCTATATTCCACCATCTCATCATATCCAAGAAGAAGAACACCATCATTCTATATCATTATCATCATCTCAACAACATCAACCATGGATGTCACAAGAAACAGAAAATATATCTAATATATCAACACCACCATTATCGGCACAATTATCTACACCAACAAAAACACTTGTTGTGTCATCATCATCTTCATATAGTACATCAAAAACAGCATTGGAAAATCCATTCCAAGATCCTAGACATACTGTTTATTCATTAAATTCTGAAGACGATGACTACGACGATGATGATGATATGAGTAGTAAACATGATTCAGTAGTTGGAAAAGCTCAATTAGCTTCTCATCATGCTGTTCAAGTAACAAGAGCAAAACCTCAAATATTACGTGTGAATACAGTTCGAGATTTATCACGTGGAGATTCCGTTCGCACGATATTAACAAAGTCAGAAAATGATCATTTATCACGTTCAAATACTTTACAATCAAATACAATGACATTAGATAATAATAATAATAATAATAATAATAATAATAATAATAATAATAATAATAATAATAATAATAATAATAGTAATAGTTATCAACATAATGAAAATCCTTTCCAAGATGATCGTTATACTGTTAATGAAGAAGAAGATGATGATTATATGAAATTAAAAAATTCTCGTCCTGTAACAAATCATAGTATGGCCTCTACTATTGGTGATGGAGAAATTACTATTTTTTGGAGTGGTTCAAATCCTTCTCATAATAATTAAAATATAAAATGGTTTATATTTTTGTTTTTTTATTCTATTTATATACAAATAGAAAACATGGAACCAATTTTTAATTTATAACCTTATTATTGTTATTATTATTATCATTCATATTCCTTTTTTGATTATTATATTTATTTAGCATTTGTATTTTTTTCTTTTCTCTTTATTATTCTTATTATATTCTTTTTTTCAATCATTTTCTTTATTTTCTTTATACGTATATACATATATGAAAAATCATATCAATAATAAACAATATTAAACCATATAATTAAGTAAATCAGTAAGACATTTATTAATAATAAAAAAAAGATAATTATAATGAATAAAATAAGGGAATATAATATAATATTAATAAGATAGAAAAAGAGAGAGAAAGAATTTTATTCATTGACGGTCTTTCCAGTTTTCTTGATAGCTTCTAAAACAGTTTCACGAGGTAATTCAGTTTCAACAACAACAGTTTGTTTTTCCAAGTCAATATCAATCTTGTCAATACCTATTTTATTATTATTATTATTATTAATTTCCTTCTTCTAATCATAAAAAATCTTTTTTTGTTTATTTTCATGTATAATATATGTATATATATTTACCTCCAAGTCTTGTTAAAGCTTTATTGACAGCATTGGAACAACCACTGCAAGACATAGTTACGTTAAAAGTATATTGCTATTTATTTATTATTTAAAATAAAAATACATTTTATTAGTATATTGGTTATAATAAAATAAATATAAAATAGCTATAATTATAGCTATTGTTATAATATTAGGAAGAAGTAATAAATACTTACAGCCATTGTTATTTTATTGTTGTTGTTATTTAAAAAAATAGTTAATAATAAAAAAAAGACGTGAAGGAAAAAAAAAAAAAGGTTCACTATTTATATAAAAAATGGTGGAATATAAAAAATAAGGGGAGGGGACTGAAAAAATAAAATAAAATGAGTGAATTGTGCTGCAATCATAATTTGATTGGTTACTACTCCTTTTTAAAATACTAAAAAATATAAAAGCATAATGTGCTCATTTCTTCTTTTTTCATTGTTTATGGTTATGATTTGTCATCCTTCTTATTACTAAAACCAAATAAACAAAATCAATGAAGCTTAACTATATGCAATATTGAAAAAAGCATAATATGCTCATTTTTTTCATTTGTAATTATATTATTTGTAATCCTTTCATTTATCTATTTTTATTATACAAAAACGATGGTATATATATATATATATTATAATCCTAACTGAGCTGCAAATGAAAGTGCTACCTGAGCCGCCATACGTCTTCTTTCATCATCTGGTAAATCTTTACTTTTTTCTATTATTAAATTAATAAATAAAAATGAATAATTAATGATATATATATAAATTCTTTTTTTTATTATTTAATATACCTCTCATTGCTTGTAACGATTGAAGAGCTTTATCTAGACCATCTTCTTGGTCAATATCACCAAATAATTGATCATGCATTTTTGCAATTTCTTCTTTAGTTGGTAAATCTAATATTTACAAGATATATATATATTAATTCACACATATTCTTTTAAATCATTGCCTTTCCTTTTTTTTAAAAAAAACCTACCAAGATCATCATCATCGCCTTCAAATTCTAATATATCTTGAGCATCCTTTATGTCGATTTCATCTTTATTATCTAACCTTAACTTTTCAATTTCTATTATATATTATTATTAAAAAAATAAAATGTTAATTATGATTTATTTTCATTTACTCACTCCTTCTTTCATTTTTTTCATTTTTACCTTTAAACCAATCTTCATTTTTTATATCATTTATATCAAGATCAAGATCACCCTCATCATCATCATTTTGTATAATGATATCCTTTTTAACTGGTCGACCATCCTTTCTTGTTAAACCATCCCACATATTTGTATGTAAAACATCCACCACCATATCATACCCTACTTTATCTAAAGATGATTCTGATTCTAAATTCATATCTACATAATCAAATTGATGATCTAAACACCATTCTTCAATTTCTTCCCATTTTTTTTCATTATTATTGTCATTATTATTATCTTTATTATTATTAGTATCGTTTTTAGTGGTTGTTGGTAATGCAATGCATATCTTAATAGATGGTTCACAAGTATCTAAAAATTCTATCCATTCTTTTATACCTTCAAATCCTTTTATCTACATCAAATATATACATATATATATATTAGTACTGATATATGAGTATATATCGTTTGAATTTTTTATTTATTAACTTTACCTCATCCTTTTTAAATACATAGATAAAAGCATCAATCACATCTACAACACCATTATCCTTTCGTGTAAATTCTTTAATAGTTTCTTTTAGAGTTTCTATTTCTGGTTCATCTAACCAAAAGTCAACATTGGCTGTATAATATTTATTATCAATTTCCCAAGGAATAATTAATCCGGCTATGGCTTCAGTTTTATCTTTTGGTATCAAGTTTTCTGGAATGGTTTGATTAGATGAAGTAAAAATACCTTGGATAATATAATAATAATAATAATAATAATAATAATAATACATATTTATTAGTAAAAACAGAATAGAAAAAAAAGTATATAGAAAACCTATATATAATATATATACCTTCAATAACCTCAAAAGTACCAGTATTTGGTAAACCAGTTACAAGTATTTTGTTTCGTTTTGACATAATAATATTAATATATATATATATATATATATTATTAGAAATAAAAGGAAAAGGAAAACGAAAAAAATGTCAAAATGGTTTACATTTAACCACAACTCTTGCTCAGAAACTGAGTTTAAATCTTTTTTTCGTATATTTTGTATTGTAAAAAACTTGGTGAACTGTTTTATTTTGTTTTTGGAAATAAAAACTCAAGCTCCGCGTTTTTAAATTTTGGTGGTCGTGTTTTTTTTTTTTCTCTTTTCATCATTTATTTCTATTTCCTTATTTAAGAAATAAACAATATTTAATAAAATGGATGAATTCGATATTCTTTTAGACGATTATGATCCTTTCGCAGAAGAAAATAATACTAATACTAATAATACTAATAATACTAATAATAATAACAATCAAAAAAGTGAAAATTCAGCAGCTCAGTTATTACCAGTTAATGTAGAAGAAGTTTATGGAAAAAGAGATCGAGAAAAAGTGGAAGATCCTATAGATTCTATGTTAAATGATACACCCGTGAAGAAAAAGAAAGTGTACAAGAAATTAGATGCCCAACTGTAAAGAAAAAATAAAATATAAATATACATAATATAACCTTGTTTATTTATTTATTTAATAGAAAAAGAAAAAGCTAAAAAAAAAGCTTACTATTATTTTTACTTTTTAGACTATTACAACCAAACGGTATATATAGAATAAGAAGTGAAACTCCATGGTTGAAATTTAAAGGAAAAGGACATGAAGTAAAGTGTAATTCTTAATATAAAAAAAAAAGAAAAATAAGATAATATTAGAACAATCTATTAATTATATACATATATATATAATCATAGGCTGAAGATCTAAAAAAATTAATGTTATATTATAAAGTATGGGCTAATCAACTTTATCCAAAACTTAATTTTACTGATTTTTCAGATAAAATTATGAAAGTTAGTTCAAAAAAACAATGCAGGGTAATATTTATATAACTTATTTATTTATTTATTATATATATATATATATAAAGTACTCATATATTTTATGTGTATGCGTATACGCTATAGATTGTACTTGATCAGTGGAGGGAGGAATATAAATTTAAAAATAGTCTAAATAATGAAGAGGGTTCGGAAGAACGTGTTACTGGTGAATTATCGGGTATGACATTAGAAGATGAAGAAAATATGAATAGAGCAAATAAAAGGTAAGTAAAAAATAACTCAAAAAAAAAAAGAAAGAAGATGACTTTTTAATTCTAATATTAAACAATATTAAATTTAGTAATAATGGGAATAATTCATCGGATGATAATGATAGTGACGACGATGATGATGATAAAATGGATGAATTGGAATATTTCAATAAACTAATACAAAAAGCAACACCAGCAGAAAGTACAAGTACCCTACTACCATTACAAACGCAAGACCAACAACAAAAAGATCCTAATGGACGATCAGCAATTGATGATTCTGATGACGAAGAAATATTTATACCTACAAATCAAATTAAATCTATACAGAAAAAACAACAAACTAAAAGTATTTTGGATGATGGTAATGATAATGATAAAGATGGTGATGAAAATATGCATACATTTTCACAAATAAATAATTCTAGTCAACAAAAACAAACTAAAAAAATATTAGATGATTCTGATGATGATGAGGTCATGCATACATCTTCACAACAAAAACAAATCAAAAAAATATTAGATGATTCGGACGATGATGATAATGATGATAATGGTAATAATAATATACCTACACTTTCCCCACAAAATAAATTCAGCCAGTCAAATCGATTCAAAACTGTAATAGACGATTATGATGAAGAAAATAATGATATTGAAGAATACATATCTAATCAAACAAAAAAAGATACACAAGAACAAGACCAAAAAAATGATCAATTGGCGTCAACTCAAGATGAATCTAAAAATGATAATAATAATAAAGACAATGACGACGAAGATGAACCTTTATTTAATAATAATAATAATAATTTGACATCACTCCAATCTCAACCTTTATCAGTAGATGATTTCTTTGCGGATTAATGATCAAAATACACGTAATTTATTATTTTACTATTCTTGTATATATTTTTATATATATAAAATAAACTTATTTTATTTATTTTGTATATACAATTTGATCCACGCTTATTGCTTAATTTGGTTAAGCTGTTAATTTCAAAAAATATCAAAGTTGGAATAGCGCCAATTTACGATTTTCTTTTCTTTTTTCTTTTTCTTTTCTTTTTTTTTTTTTTAATTTTACTTTTTTATTTTTTTCTTTTATGAATTAAAACAATTTGAATGACTCCTTTACTTCCACCTGAACTTCAATATAACATATTATCCTACCTCTCATTAAAGGACTCGATATTATTAGCAACAACGTGTAAAAACTGGTCAACGCATTTAAAAGGGAATATCTACACAAAAGTTCATTTATACTCTTTACAACAATGTGAAAAATTTATTGATTGTTTGAAAGAAAATAAAGAATCGGTGAAAGGAAATATGGAAGAAACAAATGGATACCTTGTTAAAGAAATCATGCTTCATACTTCTTATATTTTTGATATTTCGGAAACACGTGAACTTCAAGAGTTAACACCTATGGTGACTCGGTTTGACTATGCTAGTAATATTTCACTTACAGACGAACATCTTTATCATTTTTTACCTTATTGGAAACATTTAACCGTATTGCCAGTTTATCATGAAGATAACAGTGAAGATTGGATTCCTTTACTTGGAAAACAGTTAATACGTCTTGGTTGTCATGGAAATGAATTAGATTATATCACTAAATCATCAACAAAAACAGTAGAAAACGAAAAAGAAAAAACAGATGCAATAAGCATCAACATACCTAATGATCAACAATTTATAACACCAACACCAACCTTTCCAAAATTAGAAACTTTGGAGCTTCACTTAGAATATACTTTTAAACCATTAAAATTATCCACTATAGAATGGATTCATCAAATATGCCCTTTATTGACTTCTTTGACTTTAATTTTAGAAGATATTAAAATAATCAAAGATATTGATTCTATAGAAAATCAAGTAACGCCTTATCAATCATTATCTTCATTAAAATTAAATTTGGCACTTCTTTCAGTGGGTGTAGGATGCTTTGATTATTTTATTCATAAATATAAACATTTAAATCGACTTGAAATCATTGATCATTTTTCAATAGAAATAGATTCTGATGATGATGAAGAAGAAGATGATAATTTAGAACAAGAAGGAAATGGAAATAATAATATCAATCATCTTTCTAATGCAAGACAAAATAGTAAAACAGGACTTTTTAAATTAATTACTAGTAATCCTAATTTATCGCATATTCATATTGATTCAGAAGAAGAAAATACAGCTATTCCTTGGGATGATCTTAAACAATGGATTAAAAAATATCAATTTTCATCATCATCATCATCAGATATTCAACTTGATAAAGTGTCGTTGTGGAGAATGCCATTTGATATACTTAATGAAGACAATAAGGAAAATCATTACGATTATCATTTGCAACTTCCTTAAGTAGAAGATGAAAAAAAAAGATAATATATAAACTTATTATAGACGAATTAACGTAACGAAAACATATATATTTATATATATATATGAAGTAAAAGGAAGAATATACGTTATTATATTCCATTATTAAGCTATTCAATAAAAAACTAGATCAATATTTAATATTTAAAGTTTTAATTTTTATTATTGACAAGATTCACCATTATAAAAACGTTGTAATTAAAATATCAAGTGTTAAATTCAATAATTTTTTACAAGTAAAATATATAACCGAAAATAATAATAATAATGAAAAAGATCATTGGAATGTAAAAAAAAAAATAGCAAATAACCTTTTTCAATTTTATTTTTAAAAGAAAAAAGGAAAGCTCATTGGAATGTTAGAAACAATGATGATGGTGATGATGAAGTTTCGACTCCCTTTGAATATCTTTTTTTTAGATTTAAAAACATATTTTTAACCTAATATTATATATATAAACGAACAAAATACACTTATAAGTAGTAATTAATAATTTTTATTTCTTAAAAAAAATCCCTATATAATTCTCATTCCATTATAAAGAAAAAAAAATCAGCCAAAAAAGAAAAAAATATCCTTTTATTTACTTCTCTCTTTCTTTCACTATTATAATTATTATTATTTTATGAATGACTTCAACTGAAAAAATATCCATATACAGTTCATCTGTTATTTCATATGAACAAAAAGGAAAAGAAATATGGTTTCGTATACAAATAATACCAGTTAAAGAGCCTTGTTATAGTATTAATCGTAGATATGAAGATTTTATACATTTATCAAAACAATTAAGAGAAAATTTTCCACAATATGTTAAAAAGAAATCCATAACAACAGCAACAAAACGATATTATTTATCATTTAATAAGAACAATAAAAATAATAAAAATAAAATTATACCATTGAAAGAAGAACCAATTAAACATTTAACAGTTCATCATGATTCATCTTTTGAACATATACCACTACCACCATCATCATCATCAATGTCATTACCTTTAACAACAACAATGTCACCATCACTATCTTCAAAACCAACACCAAAATTATTATTACAATTACCCAAATTATCTACGTTACCAATAATAGCATTAAAATCACCTTTATTATCATTTGATCACGTTGTTATTCATTATTTTTTTAATGTTAAAAAAAGACAAAAACAATTGGATGAATATCTATATCAATTGTTTACTATGCCAGTAGAAATTCACCAATCTCCTTATTTATTTGATTTTTTAAATTACCGACCATTTTCTTTTGATTCACCTTTATCCGTTATTAAACGTTATAACTCTAATAATAATAATAGCGAAGATAATGAAGAAGTAGAAGAAAGTAATAATAGTAATAGCAATGATCAAAAAGAGCGTTTTTCAAAATCATTACCACCTAGTCCTATTCAATCCATTAATACTATTCAACACCCGTTATCATCATCCACTATCATAACAAAATCATTTACAACTCCAAATATTAATCGTAATAGTATGATACAACAACCATCACATTATTTTTATCAGCAACAACGGCAATCAATCATGAATATATCATCTAAAGCGAATGTACCTACATCATCCTCAACATTATCTTGTTCATTATTAAAGGAGATTACTATCTCACTTTATATAGGATCGAATACTTATATTACGGTTCAATATCCAAGAAATGAATTAAATTTAACGATTTTAAAACGATTATTAAATCAACAATTGATTTTTGAAGGATATGAAACCTTACCTATTCCATTAGTTTTAGCCTATAATCATATTACTACTACTGATCGGCAAGGTGCTTTAAAAACACTAACTTTAAATAGTAAAGAAAGTTGGTTAAATAGTGACCAACAACATCATACCATTATTGATTTGGCTTGTTCACAAAAAATAGCTTTTTTTAGTGCCTCTTCCACTTCAATTTCTGCATCATCAGCATTACCATCATCGGAATCATCATCATCGTCACCTACAACAGATTCATTATCTACATTAGATTCAAATCATCATCAACCAGATAATAATAATCAACCTTGGAAACATTGTAATTGGTTAGATGATAATATTGACAAAGTATTACTGATTGCTACAGATAAAGATTTGGCTGCCGCCATATATGGAAAATGGAGACGATTAGATCATGTTACATTAACTTGTTTAGCACATTAAGTTTAAGTAATCTTCTTTTATATTTTTTTATTTAGTCTTTATTTATTGTTTGTAATTATTACTTATTTTAGTATTTAACTTTATTTATTTAATCTTTTCTTTTTTTTTTTTTTTTACACATCGTCTTTGAAATTTGGATACCATTTTAAATATAAATAAATAAATAAATAAATAAATAAATAGTAAATAAATAGTATTATGATAATAAAAAAATACAATAAGTAAATTAATATAAACATATTTGGATAGGTAAGTATCACGAAATACTGATTCTTTCTCTATTTCTTTTTTATTATCAATGAAGAGTGTATATCACCTAATATTTGTTGTATATAAAATATTAATATATTCTTTATTGTATATTTAAATCCTTTGAACTTTTTTGGTTCAATAAATCTTACGTTACACAGTCATTCACATGATATCTCTTTTCTCTCCATTTAAAATTTTCTTTTTCACTTTTTAAACTTTTCATTCACTGCTTTTTTTTTCATTTTTTCCTCTTTTTATTTCATTCCATTCAACTTTCATATAAATAATATATATATCCCTTTCTATTCTATTTATTATGCCAAGTTATCAATTATTACCACAAGTAAAAGCTTCTTTAGAATTTATTCTTGACTATTATAATAATCACCAACAGCAACCCATTATAGTTGGGATTTCTGGTATTCCTAATATTGGAAAAAGCACCTTATGTCATACTTTATCACATATATTTGAAGAAGAATATCAATTAAAAAATATTATATTATCCTTAGATGATGATAATACTTCATTACAAGATCAAATAACTTCCATTCAATATTGGATTCAAAATAAAACTTATTCTATTATTTTTATAGAAGGAACTATATTAGGATATAAACCTTTATTACCCAACCATAGGCTATGGTCTATATTAAAAAAAAATAATAATACCGAAAAATATCAACAACAATGGGAAAAATTCAACCAATCTTTATATACTTTAGAATCTACTTTATATCCTTTGATTCAATTATTTATTCAATTAACTCCAAATAAATTGGATGATGATTGGCAGTCCAATAAGAAGAAAAAATATCAACTTATCATGCATCGTTATTATTTAGAAAGATTAAATCAATTTGGTTTTTTTGATACAACAACCAATAATAATAATAATCAAAGTCGACATTTATCTTTAATATTAGATAAAGACCTTAAGTTAATAAAAAAACAAAAATTATTAGATGGAGCTTATCAACAATGGTTAAATAACCATCACCTTCAACAAAAACAACAACAAATGATTTTATATAATAATGACGGAAATTTATCATCATCACCTCATCATCATTCTCTTATTAAAAAAGAAAATATATATTTACGTTTATTAAGATCTAACCCAAATAACCAATTATTAGCTTCCCTTCATCCTAAAGTATTAATTAGTTTTGCTATGATGAGTTTATTAGGTTTATTAGGTTATTCAAGACGTTTGTCTTTAATCTTTGATTTTATTAATAAATTTCAACAACTCTTTGTTTAAATATTTTAAAACTCCGCCTGTTTATTTTTTTTATATAAAATGTGGGGCATCTGTATCATTACTTTTTTTTTTTTTCCTCTTTCTCTCTCTCCTATTTTTTTTTTTTTACTTTGTTGTATATAATATATATTTCCTTATAAATAAATGTCACATAATGTATTAGACAAAATATCTCCTGGTGATATAGTCTTTGCTAAACTTAGGGGATTCCCATGGTGGCCTGCAAGAGTAAATAAATAAATAAAGACCATATATAATATTGTATAATATATGATAGTAATATTAATAAGTAATAAGACTGATAAACTGATTCACGTGTCTTTTTAATTGATTATCAAGATTGAAGATGATAATACTTTACCACCTGAAGTATTGCAAAAAAAAGAACTTCTTGAAAAGCAATCATATGAAGTTTATGCTGCATTTTTTTATGGTTCTTTAGATTAGTAAGTAAATAATAATAATAATAATAATAATAATAATAATAATAATAATAGTGAAAGTAAAACTATTGATAATAAAAAGATATTTATGCACTTGTATAACAAATATTTATAAGAAAAACAGAAAGAAGAGGAAGAGGAAGTATAAGAACAAGTAAACTGATTTCTCTCTCTTTTTTTATTTTTTATTCTAGTGGCATTTTTTCTAGAGCAAAATTACGGCCATTTAATGTTGAAAGAGTAAAAACTGATCTTCAAAGAAAAAAATTTACAAAAGGTCAAACCGAAGCCATTGAGCAAGCTTTAGAACCTAATTTTTTAGATGATTATTTTAGTGAACTAAAAAGATTGAGAGAAAATAATAATAAAAGAAAGACAACATCATCATCATCAAGAAAGAGATCATCAAATAAAAAAGTATCAAGTCAACAATCATCAACAAAAAAGAAAGGTAATAAAGGCACTGGGTTTAAGGGAAAAAAAAAAAGAAAGAGAGAAAGAAAGAAGGAAAAAAAGGGAAATATATGTATATTATGATTTGGATAATAAATTTAATATTTTTGCTTTAAAAGATGGAGAAATAGAAGAAGGAGAAACGATACAGCAAGATCAACCAGAAAAAAAAAATGAAGCCGGTATTCAAAAGGAAAATGGTTTAAATGATAATAAAAAAGCTGTAAATGTTAGAAAAAGGAAATCATCTGCGACAACAATAGTTAACTCTCGTCCAAAAAGATCATCAACAACAAAACGATATCTTGAAGATATTGAAACAAATAAGGATGAAAGTAATGCAGATAATAATAATGTAAGTTTTAACAATAATAAATAATATTTTTAAGTAAAAAATTAGGGTATAATATAATTAATATGGGATATATATAAATACATTTTAGTCAAATACTACAGATTCACCACCAACTACTAATGGTAACAAAAAATCTAAAAAGAATCGAACAAAGAAATTATCAGCATCTTTAATGGAAGCAGCTAAAAAATCACCTATTTATGAAAGAAATCTCTATCGAATTTATTATATACGATTATTAATTCAACATTTAGCATTTAAAAAAAAACAGGTAATGTTTATTTATTTAAAAAGAGAGAAAGTATGCATATGCTTATGGAAAATGGAAAAAAAGGAACTGAGAGAATAATTATGTTTGTTTTATTTTAATGATAGGGTGAAATATTATTATCAGATTATAGTAAAATAGATCAAGTATTAAAACAAATTGAACAATGGCAAATGACATTAGATTTTCTTAAGGTATAATTAAAATATTTATTAATGATAATATATATGCATTGTATTGATTTTTTTTTTATAAAAATAGGATACAAAATTATATAAAGTAATATATAATATCAGTAAATATGAATTTGAAAATGATGCAGCAACATATAAATTAAGGGAACGATGCTTAAAATTATTATGGGATTGGAAATCAAATTTAATCCATCCTTACCTTAAAGAAATGAATTATGAATCAAAAGCAGCATCTTTAATCGATCTACCAGCATTAGATAATGTATATAGCAATGCATAAATAAAACCATCTTTATTTTATTTGATTTTTTAAAAAAAGAAAACAAGACAAAATCCACATTGATATTTCTTTTTTTAGTCATTAGGATATAAAAGTAAATAATGATAAAAAAAATAAAAAAAATAAAATAAAAATGGAAAAAGGATAGAAAAGAGAAAGAAAGTAAGAAAGAATAAATAAATAAAAGGTCATTTTTTGTTTATTTTAGTGGCTGAATATGGTTTTATATATATGTTTGTTTACTCATATGATGATATACTAACTATATACAATAAAATAATAATAATAATAATAATAATAAATAAATAGCAAGTTGATTATGTTTAAAATCATGAATAACGAATTCACGATTATACAAGGTACATAAATCAATATATATATATATATATATATATAATTTTATTTATTTAAATGCTTGCTCTTTTTTTTAATACCTATTATTGCTTATAGGCTTATACATTATACTTGTTATTAATTTATTTATTTATTTACGTTTTTGCACAACAAACAACTAGAGCAGCAAACGTCAGGTTTTATTTATGATACTCTGTATATATTGGTAAAGTGCCACAAAAAATACAAAAACAAATAAATATATAAACTAGAATATGATTTTGGTTGCCTTTTTTTTCTATTTTTCATTTCCCATTTTTTTTTATTTATGAAGTTAAATATAGCATTATCAATTTTTTTATATGATGGGTTTTTGTATTAATATTCAATTTATTTTAATTTTTTTAATGATCATTAGTCAATTGAATTTGTTATCATTGGCTTCACCTATTGATGATCCATCCAATTATCCAAAATATGAACCAGGTGTATTGTATCTTTATGATAAAGCCATTTCTTTAGGTATATAAATATCACTACAATAATAAAATCATTATTAAAGAAAAAAGAAGAAAGAAAGAAAAATTCAAATACTGATATATATATATATATATTTATAGATGATGGATATGAATTATCTATTCAAGGTGTACTTGCAGGAATTATTTTTTTCTTATTAGGATTAGCATTATTTTTTAGAGGAATGGTGGATTCAAAAGGAGAATTAACGAGATTTAATATTGGATTTATTACTTTTGGATTAGTTTCTTGGGTAATGTTAACAAATTTTGAACCAGCAACTACTTATGGAGTGAATCGATGGTCATTATATCTTGCTGTTGTGGTAGCTATTGGTTTATTTGGAGGACTATTAGTATGTTCATGTGATAAAATTGCAGCCCATGTAGCATTACTTGGAGCATTAGGTGGGTTAAGTTTTGGATTATGGATCTTAGGTTGGGTAGATGGTTTATCTATCAAATCCACTTGGGGTAGGGCCGTTTTACTTTGTCTTTTAGCTTTATTTTGGTTCTTTTTGGCTAGGTATATATATATTTATATATAAATGAATAATAATTGAAATAAATTGAAAATGAAAGATTAATTTGATGTTTTTCTTTTTCTTTTAGCTATTCTGTACATTTTAATGTTTTAGCTTCTTCGATGGCAGGTGCTTATTTATTAATCCTTGGTTTTGATGTTTATTTTCATACTGGATTTACTTACTGTATTTTAACTGCATTGGATGCAAACCCAGCTCACGGTAAATAATAATAATTATGGATATTTTATATATAATGATATTAATACAATGATTTTATTTATTTTTTAAAAAAAGCTCATGATTTTATTGCTTATAATCAAGTTCGTTATATGCAAGCTGGATTAATAGCTGCTGTTATAGTAGGTTATTATTTACAAGTACTTCAAAGGGTAAAATTATATAAATATCATTCATTATGAAATATTTATTTACTTATTTTTATTTATTTAATAATATATATACAGAGTTTAAACAGTATCAAATTCCATTTCGAAAACAGATACATCCTTGCTGGTACTTTAAAACCAAGGCTACGTGCTCCATTTCAACATTTTTATCCACAGCCTGTAGTATAATGGTTTTTCATTTTTGATTTTTTTCCCCAAGGTATTTAATTCATATATATCCTTTTGTATTTTTTGTTTTTCAATATTGTATATAAACAAATCGGCAGTTCCTATATTTTGATTTTCTTTTTCTTCTTTTTTTGGGTTTTACCTTTTTTTATC
Organism: Cunninghamella bertholletiae; assembly: GCA_037043795.1. Taxonomy (NCBI): domain Eukaryota; kingdom Fungi; phylum Mucoromycota; class Mucoromycetes; order Mucorales; family Cunninghamellaceae; genus Cunninghamella; species Cunninghamella bertholletiae. The sequence continues at coordinate 1,678,725 of JAZGVP010000004.1, read as the reverse complement.
CAATCAAATCACTGCGTAGACTTATTTTTTTTTCGATTTCAAGTTCCTACTATTTTTGTTTTTTTTTTTTTTTAGCTTTTCGTTTTTTCTTTCTTTCTTTTCACTCACTTTTTTTTTCATATACAATCTTTAAAATGGAATCTAACAAAGGTTTTTCTAACTATATCTCCACTAAAATTTATCAATATGAACTCCAAACAGCTTTATATATGCTTGAACCATGGTAAAAAAAAAAGTAGAAAAAAGATTAAAAATAGATATAAAACTAAAAGAGAGAAAGTAATAGCTAACATATATCTTTACTTCAATAGGGAAAAGATGTTATTTAGTATGTTAAAAATAAATTAAATGTACAGTAAGTCAGTAACAACTAACTTCTTTTTTTTTCTCTTATAGACACTCTTGTATTTAGTATTGTTGGTTTATCTGTTTTCACCATGTATCAATATACACCTGTTGTATTCTCTAAAATGTTAAATTAATTCATCCTATATTTCTTCAGTACTCCTACTACTAATGCTTTTTTTTTTGTAAACACACACTCATACAACTATCCCTTTAATATTTACATAAAAACTTTTTGTTTTTTATTATATATACTCTATTATAACTACTTTTTTTTATTAGTATTCATCATATATACTCTTTAATATATCGTTTATTACCCCTCTATATTATTTTATCTTTTCCCTTTTCTTTCTCTCACTGCACACTATATTTATACATATTATTATTTTCATATGTATGAATCTATTTAATCTCCTTTTAATTAATTAAATTGATAATCTTGTAAAAAAAATGATAAAAAAAATGTTGATTATTTTATTCAAAAATTCTATAATTGAAACTATATTTATATTATAAAATAGGATGGATATAAAAATAACATTGACGGCTTTATATACATATTTATAAATATGTATATGATTACTATTATTATTTACTCAGTAAATCAAAAATAATATATAAATAGTGTAACCACCAATCAAACGGACTTGAAACCAGAAAATAATAGCAATAAAAAATTACATAATGATCTATTTTTTCAGAATTAAAAAAAAAAAAATAGAAATAACAGATGTTTTATTAATAAAATATGATCATTTAAATTATTTAAATAGATGATTACTATTTTATACATTTTTCCATTCATGAAACATGGCATAAAGTAAAAGATGACTGGGATTCAAATTTGAAAAAGTACTCCGGAAAAAAAATAGAGTAATGCTTGTTACATAAATAGCATCATGTTAATAAAAATAATAATGATAAAAAACAGATTTATCAATAACAACAAAAATTGATTAGTTTTAGTATATATATATATATATATATATTAAAAAAAGACCGTGGTTAATACTTTTAATGGTTAAAACTAATTCATGCTAAAAAAATAAAAATAAAAATAAAAATACGAAATATCATGCACTGTCGCTTTAAAAAAAGGGAAAGGGTTTTTTTGGTTTTTTAATTTTATTATAAAAGCACAAATAACAAAATAATGTATAAAATATTATTAACAATTGATTTAAATGAAACCAATACGGTTAGCAATATCGAGGGCATCAACATCAGCAGTTAAGCGAACGTAAGCCTTCTTAGTACCATCAGGTCTATTATAAAAAAAGAGAAAAAGATGATTATTATTTTTACTCTATAACCGATATATATACATATATATAAATTAAAATTACCTGACTAAGGTGTTAATCTTAGCAGCATCTACATCATAAAGCTTCTTAACAGCTTGTTTGATTTGATTTTTGTTAGCCTTAACATCAACGACGAAAGTTAAAGTGTTGTGATCTTCAATTTTCTTCATGGAGGTTTCAGTGTTTAAAGGTTGACGGATAACACGGTATTGATCCATGCGAGGTAAGTGAGGGATGGACTTACGAGTATATTTAGGAACACGAGCTAACTTTAAGGTCTTGGGAAGATAGAAGGAAGTGGAGGTACGGATTTTACGTTGTGCCTTGGCATGTACACCCTTAAGGGCAGCCTTCTTAGCATTTTGAGCCTTGGAAGTAGCTATATTTTTATTTATATAATATATAAATAAATGAAAATATACGTATCAATATCTTTCCTTTATATATATATATATATCAGTTCTTTTTTATAAATAAACTTTATATATATAGATAGCTTCTTTTTTTTTTTTCTTATTTATCCATTCTAATCTATTCCAATCCAAATCTATTTCTATATATATTATCCACTTTTCCAATAACATCATATATATATGTAGATAATTATGAAAAAATAAGTTGTCGTTTTTTTGTTATTCATAAAAAATAAATAAATAAATGCTGTTAATAAATTAAAACTGTTGAAATATGGTAAAAAGAAAAATAAACCAATATACAGATATTAAATCCAATTATCTTTATATTTATATAAAATGACTGAAAAAGAAGAAAAAAATCAAAAATCAATCAAGTGTCCAAAGTTGAAATATTGGTTGATAAAAAAATCAATATTTTAATAGAAATAAAGATGGATGGAAATAGATATAGAGATGGATGTGTTGAAATGATGGATTGATGATCAATTTAAAAATACCTTTGTTGGCAACCATTTTTTTTATTGCTCGTTTTTAAAAGAAAGTTTCAATACAAGTCGTTCAGAGTGTTCAAGAATATACTTTTCAGATTTAATCTCCGCCGCCCTTTCTATTTTTTTTTCCTTTTTGGAAATATATACATTTAATGTTGAGTGTGTAAATCAAGTATACCGCTAAATAAAACTTTCTTTGTATATAGTTCATTCATTTTTAACTATTTTTTTTTTTGATAACTTTGTTGATCCGTTGTTATTGTAACCATTTATTAATGTGTATTTCTTTTAAGATCTGTTTCTATTTTAATATAATAGTTCTATTATATATCTTCTAATAAGTATAAAGTGATATGAACTGTATAATCGAGTGTTTAAATTGATTTTTTATTAAATCCATTCCATCGATAGAATTTGGCAATATATTTTAAGTTTTTTATCATATGTATTCCTATTTTAATACAAGGTATATCATTTCCTTACTATTGCTCTTTTTTATATGAACAAATGCTTCTAAAGGAATAAATAAACATTACAATTACTAATAAATATTATTTAAAATGTGCTTTATGTTAGCTTTATTAGTTCATTCTTTTATCTTTTATCTTTTATCTTTTCATCTCTTGCGTTAAAATAGTCTAATATTAACTTCTTTTTTTCTAGCGCATATTGGTTTAAAACAATCGTTTTAAGTTGACTTATTTAAATGATTATATTTTATTTGTCTGAATTTTTAATTGAGCTATTATTATTATTATTATTATTATTATTACAGTTAAAATAGTTAAAAGTTATTTACATAATTTATCTTCATTCTTATTTTTAAAAAAAGTAAACGATGGAAAAAGAGAAAGATAAAAAAGGAAGAAAGGGAGAATAAAAATAAAGTGAGGTTTAATATTTTTTTAACAGGATAAAATTAAGGTTACACGCTCTTAATTTTTATTATTTTTGTTCATTGTTAAAGAATAACATGTTCAAAAGTAGGATTTGTAAAAACGAAGCCCTTGATTTACTAAAAAATAATAATAATCATGTGATTATGTATACCAGTATCCTTCGAATAATGATATTTGTTCCTATACTAATAAAAAAGCATTCATAATAATTCATAATACAATGAAAGTGTTCATTTTTTATATCATAAGAAATATTAAAATTCTAATATTTGTTCATTACTTTAGACCTAGTGATTATATCCAAGAATCCCCTACGTTTCTTTATATACTAAATATTTATTTTGACTATACTTAATTTTTTATCTTTTTCCCTCTTCTTTTTTTATTATGATTATTAATGATTACTATGATTCAATTAAAGAATTTTCATTTGATATATAATTTAATAATTCTGCTAAAACACCTTGAAAATTCTCTATATTCGTTAAATTAAAAAAGATCAAATACATTTGTTCTTTTTAATACAATTACATAATCATGATTTTAAACGGATTGATTATGAATTTTTAATAATTAAAGTAAATTAAATTTATCTTAAATCTAATTGATAAATACATTTTTAATTTCCAAATTGAATATTGATTTACTATGTGAAAATGTTTGCATTGGTGTTGTAATCCTTTTTTATATATTCATATTTTTGTACATGTTTATTTTATGTGTTGCTGTTATTCAACTATATCGCTACTATTATTAAATTTATTTACACTACTATTAATGGGTCATTGCAGCCTTTTAATTCCATCTTCAGACAATAGAAAAAGCCCTTGTTGTATTGGCACACCTTCAAAGTAATACCATTGATTTTCCTTTAAAGATACATCTAATTCTTTGAATTTGACAGGACCTATATACTCATTAACAAACTTTTTCATAATTTTCTTGTTAAAATTCTGTCTAAACTCAATATGCACGCCTAAGATTTCAAAACAATCATACTTTTGCTATTTTTCATATTTAAATCTGCCAAGCTTATCACTTATCTTTTCAATTCTAATAATCATAACACTGTAATCTCCTATAGTAGAATAATTTATTTAATCTGGTGCTGTAATCCAATTATTACCATTTTTTAATGTTTGTGTAAATTTACATTATCCAAACGCCGCTTAAAGTGACTTTTCTTTCGCAAAAAATTTTTTTAAAAAGATGATTTAAAGAGTGGATTTTTATTTCTCTTTCTTTTTTATTATTTTATATTATTTTTTTATTTTATTTATTCATAAAACTGATTGTATTCTTTTTACAATATAGGTGAGTTAAAAAGAATTTTTTATATTATATCTTTTTTAATATATTAAAGGCATATGATGTTTTTCTACAAAAAGCTATTTTTTGTTGAATTTCTTCACATGATTCATAATGATTCAATTTGACACCCTGATGCTCTTTTATTAAAAAAAAAGATATCTATCAATATCAAAAAAGCTATTATAACAATACTAATATGTTTACGTTTTTTATATATTTATATAGTTAGGCTTTGTTTATAGTTTTAGTTTTTTTTAAAAAAAGAAAGATCATTTTATATTGTAATAAAAAACTAGTTCTTATTTAAATATCAACTAATAATAATAATAATAATAATAATAATAAGGATATAAAGTTGGTTTTTAATAAATTTTTATTGAGAAAAAAATAACAAACAATGTTAGTACTTCTCTTTCTTTCCTTTTAAAGATATGATGTTATTTGAATTATTAAAGTATTATATATAAATGTATATTAAATTCCAGGTTTGTTAATTTTCTTAAAATATAAAAATATTTTATATATATTGATTGATTTTCATGATTATTTTTTAAAATTCTTTCTTTTTTTCATCCACAGAGATATTACCAGGACCAAGACTAACAAGAAGTAAAAAGCCACCTACAGTTGATAAAGTTTGGAAAAAGTCATATTTCAAAAAATCACGTCGGAATTCATTATGAGTGACAGACCAAAAATTATTAATCAAGACATTGGAAACGGATAATAGTAAAACCAAGAAGAAAGCAGAATATTTAGCTTTAAATCCAACCGCGACCATGATACATGCAATTAAACCAAGAACAGAGACTGCAATACGAGCTAAAGACCAATCCCCATGGAAAGCAGATCCAATAAATAAAAAGATTAATAAGACTCTTCCACCTAATTGTAAATAAGTACGTTTACTTGATTCTGAAACTTGAGGTAATGCTGCAAACATTTGTCTTCTTTTCGCAATGGAATCGGATAATACCATCACTAATCCTCCCATCACTGATAAGTTTCTTAAAAAGAAATCCATATGAAATAATAATCCATATCCTAATGCTTGTGCCAATACTACACCTAATAAACCATATGCTGCATAATCTTGTTGTTTTTTTAATATTACCATGATTGATCCTGCCAACATAACCTTTTATAATAAATATGTAAAATGATAATAATGATTATTATTATTAATAAAAACCCCTTCTTTTTTCTTTTTTAATAAATAAATAAAATCACTTACAACAACGTTAAGGAATAAAAAAAGATGACTTAAACCAGTAGGAAAACCACGTCTAGACTCCATAAAATCGACTTGTGCAGACCATTGTGTTACAATACGTAAAGCATCTTCCAAGAAGGTTGCTACTATTAAAAAACGTGCTATAATAGGTATATATGGTTTTACAGGTTGTCCTACTTTATCAATAATATCTTCCATGGAAGAACTAAAATTTTCAACTTTCTCTTTTACATCTGACATGATTGCTTAATGTATATTATGTATGTTATTATTTATATAAACGAAAGTAAATAAAATAAAATATATATGTATATAATAGATAGTTAAAAACGAAGAGTGAGAAGAAAGATAAAAGAAAGAAAGAAAGAGAAAAAAAAATATTAGAGAAGTTTTTCTTTTATCAAGCCAATCACATACCAACAACAATTGTGTGGCATGAATATTTTAAGGAGTAAGACAATTTTGGTCATTATGTAATGCAAAACAAATGATTCACACATTGGTATGAAAAAAGAAAAAAAATTCATATATATATATAAATAAATAATAATATAAATAATAATAAATACGAGAATAGGTTTTATTTTATACTAAAGTTAATGTTTGACCACCAGTCCATGATTGACCGGCTTCCATACGAACCCATTGAGCTACTGATCCTGTTTCTACACAAATCATTTCTTTATATTCTTCATCGCCAAAATCACCCATACCTTTAGCCTTTTCAATCCATGGATTCCATACAACTAAAAAAAGAGAAGATAATCATTAGAATAATGATGATGATTATCTATATATATATATTTATCGTAGATTTTTATTTTATTATTTTTTACCAGTATCTTTCATGCCAGATTTATCTATAGCGATTTTATTTCCATCTCCAAGGTTTAATTCAAGGTGATCTTTTACATTTTGATAGACACGATCAACTTCAGATGAAATAGTAATCTTATCTCTATTTTCTACATCAGTGGCTCCACTTAAAACTTTATCTGCATATGTATAATTTTGTAATCCTTCAACAGACACATCTGCAATATTCTATAAATATATACATTTATAAAATAAATAAATATATAAATAAAATATAACTATATATATATAAATTTACCTTCACTCTGAAATAAGTATGTAAAAGAGTATTAAACTCCATTGTATCACTGTCTTCGTTTTTAACAGTTAAATAAGTCTTTAAAGATTTAGCTGTTAAGGTAACAGTATAAACTAATCTGAAAGAGTGTGGCCAAGCTTGACGCTGTTCTTTAGTAAGTTGGTTATCCTTTAAAGCTAAAATAATAATAATAATAATAATAATAATAATTAATAAATATAATTATACATTTATGATAATCATTTATTCTTACCAAAACGAACGGATACTTCTTTTTCATTTTCAGTCAAAATACCAAGATAATCCCAGTAAGAATTACGAGCAAAACCTAAATGATAAAAGTAAATAAATATTTATTGATATATATATATTAAAGATAAATTAAAAATAAAAAACAAAAATGCATACATACCATGTTGAGGTAAAGATATTTGAGGTTTTGTACCAAAAATGGGGAATACAAGAGGAATACCACCACGGATAGCTTTAGAACCATCTAAAATAGCTTGTTTACTATTTAAATATGTATAAATATGCAAATTAAGGTTAGCTTCGAAATACTGTTATTTATTTATTTATTTAGTCTATAAAAAAAGGATATATTCATCATTTAAATATCATAAAAATATGTGATTCTTTCTTTCTTTCTTTCTTTCATTAAAAATAAATACGTTTATTCAAAATACCTAACGAATAAGTGCTCAGTACCGTTTGTATCCCAAGAAATAACAGTAGCACCTAAATATTAAATGAAGTTATTCGCGTATTAATAACATAGCCAATTATATATACATATATAATTTATTTATTTTACCAAAAAGAGCTACTTTTGCAGTTGCTCCTGAACTGTGTTCAATAGTAACAACTTTATCAGTTAGTGTAGCAGACATGTTTAGTAGATATGGTTTTTAAGATGTAAAAAAAACAGTGAGAGAAAAAAGAAAAAGAAAAAAAAAAAAGGAAAATGGGAAAAAAGAGGGAAATAAAATAAATGTACATTATTTTTCAAATTTATTGGTGGATATTTGAAATAAAAAATCCCGCACGTGTTTTTTTTTTTTTTTTTTTTTTTTGATTATCAAGGTTTCTGCAAATTAAAAAAATACACTTCATTTTAATGAGTATATATATTACTTGATATTATTTATTTCTTTTTTTAAAAAGATAATGACTAATCATAATTAAAACCGCTGTCAAAGTGTTATTTTATTATATAAATTTTATTTTTTCAATCCATTTATCATCTAGTAATAACAAGAAGCATGTTTATGTCAATTATCCATAAAAATCTAAAGATTAAAAGGTGTATTACTTACAAATACACATACAATAACATATAGAATACTTACAAAAGTTTTAAATTTTTTATGTTCATGCTGCTTTTTTTTATTCAACCATCTTCTTATGATAATAAAAAATATTTTGATGTAAGATAATCAAAAATTTATAAAAGATCTAATAAGATAATTACAAATTCACTATTATTAAAGCCGCTTTTATAAGTTTATTTCTAGTACGTGGCTTCAATATTTTTGTTTCTGAATAATCTTAACAGCAAAAATAAACATGGTATAAATAATTCATAAAAATAACAAGGCTAAAGCTCATCTCATTAAAATATATATAAAAATACGTTGACTACTGGTATTTTTTTTTTCTTCTGATCATGCTTTTTTTTTATTCATCTATCTTTTTATGAATATAAGTAATATTTTGATACAAAAAAATCAAAGACCTATGAAGGATATAAGGTGATAGTAGCAGATTCACTTTATAATTAAAACATCTTTTATGAACATATTTTTAATATATAACTCTTCAATTTTTTTGTTTCTGAAATGTCTTACAACAATAAAAAACATACTGACATAGATAATCCATAAAATTTTAAATTTTAAAGCATATCCCATTGACAATTATACAAAATATGTAGGTTACTAACAAAAATTTTCTTATTTATATTCTTTTGATCATTTTTACCTTTTTTTTTATTCATTTATCTATGCATGAAATCATGAAATCTTTTAATATAAAAAAAAATCTAGAATCTATAAAATATTTAAAGAGATAAAGACAGATTCCTTTTATTATTATTCATGATTAATTACTTATGAAAAATAAAGTGATATATCTTCAATAAGTTGTTTTTTATATGTTTAGTTTTAATAAAAAAAAAACAATGTTCAAAAAAAATTAATGCCTTATTGTAACTCAGTAAAATGATCATCATCCAACTAAGTTAAACTATTTAATGCATTTTCATTTAAAACTGTCAAAAAAAAAGTAAAGTAAAATCAAAATAAAATAATAATAATCATGGTTGTTCTTATTCTTATTATTATTATGATGGTGATAACGGTATTTTTTTAGTTAAAAAAAAGAAAGATGATTTATTGAATGGTGGTAGTAAAAATTAACAAAATATAATATATATGTAAGTTGGAAAAAAGATAAATATATATATATAATATTTAAAGACGACGACCACGACGACCACCCTTTCTACGAGTAGAGTCAGTAGGGATAGGAGTAGTATCTTCGATACGACCAATACGCATACCAGCACGAGCTAAAGCACGTAAGGCGGATTGACCACCAGGACCGGGGGTCTTAACGCCAGTACCACCAGTAGCACGGATCTTAACGTGGAGAGCATTGATACCGAGTTCTTTACACTTGGCAGCAACATCTTGAGCAGCCAACATAGCAGCATAAGGGGATGATTCATCACGATCAGCCTTAACCTTCATACCACCAGTAACACGGGAAATGGTTTCACGACCAGAGAGATCAGTGACATGGACAAAAGTGTCGTTGAAAGAGGCAAAGATATGAGCAACACCGAAAACAAGTTCACCTTCGCGAACTTGAGGACCAAGAGTTACTTGTTCAACTTTCTTAGGGGCAGCAGCACGCTTAGACTACATATAATATATGTATTTATTTATTTTTATATATAAGATCAAAAAAAAGAGAAAGAGATATTGAGTACCATCATTAAAATCGTTTAAATTATAAAAAATCCATATGCATATAAGTTTTTACAAATTCCGTTCTTTTTTATTTTAATCCATTCATCCATCCATTCGATTCGTAATATGATTATTTATCCATCTATTTCGTATCCTTTCATCGTTTGTATTTACAATTCATCTACTTGTTGTATAATATGCATCGACTTTTTTAATATATAAATTTATTTTATATATATCATCCATATTAGGAATATGAATACATACCATCGTGAATAGAGGGAGAAAAAAAAAGGAGAAATGGCAAGGTTTCTCTAATTTTAAAAAATCGGAAATTTAAACTCCGTCACTTTTTTTCTGCGGCTTTGTTGTGACCAGCTAAAGAAAAAAAAAAAAAAGGTGCACCTATTTTTTTTCTTTCTTGTACTCTCTTTTAAATTAGTTTCTTTTCATTGTCATATTTGTATATATACTATCATGAACACGTAAGTATTTTATAATTTTTGCTCTTTTTATACTTTTATAGTTAATTATTATTATTAGTGGAAAACAATATAAGCAATATAAAAAAAATACGATGATATGGATGTCGAATATATATATATTTAAACCACCAAGTTCGATTATTTATTTTTATATACATCACAACAAAAAAAAAAAAAAAAAAAACAAATAATAATAAATAGAAAACAGTGTATAACATCAACAAATATTTATGAATAATATACATACATATTCAAGTGTATTAAATATGGAAATATTATATACAGAATTACTTATTAAACAACTTTATTAATTACCAATCCTTTTTATTTTCTTTTCTATATACATCTATATTTTAAATATGAATAATACACAATTTCAATATGTAGAATGCAAAGTAAATCATCCTGGGCTGATGATATTGAAGATGAAGGTTAGTTTTGATTACTTTTTTTATTGGATATAAATAATAATAATAATAAACGTGGAAAAAAAAAGCTCGTGGTATTCAACTTTATATTATTTATTTATTTATTTATTAGATCCCTATCAACCCAAAGTATTCACTGATGAAAATGGTATCAAACACATTATTGAATATAGAGAAAACGATGCTGGAAAAAAAGTCAAAGTAAATAATTAATTAGAAAAAAAAAAAAAAGATTTAGGATTACAAAATCATCATCATCCTTTTTCATGCAAATTTTTAAATGAATGAAGAAAGAAAGATGATTATTTAAATGTATCATTAATATATGTATTTTTATTTATTTATTTAATAGATCACTCGTAAAATCAGATCAACTCTTAAAACAGAACATGTAAATAAAGCAGTTGCTCAACGTAAGAAATGGGCTAAATTTGGTGAAGAAGAAGGTAATAAACCTGGTCCTGATTTATCAACAACTACTATCGGTGAAAATATTCCATTGAAATTAGGATCTAAATCTATTAAGGTAAAAAAAAAATGGAAAAAGGAAAATGGAAAATGTGAATATGTTAAAAAAAAGAAAAGAAGGTACATTTGTTTTAACTGATATATATATATATAATTATATAGAATGAAGAACCTAGTGCAGCTGAAGTTGTTCAAGATAAAGTACGTAGTCAACTTAAATCTAAGAACATTATGTGTCGTATTTGTAAAGGTGAACATTTCACCTCCAAATGTCCTTACAAAGATACCTTACAACCATTGGATGAATTGGCTTCTTCATTAGAAGCAGTTAAATTGGAAACCCCTGATTTATCTGGTGCTAGCACTCCTGAACCATCTGTTGGTGGTGGTCCCGCTAAATATACTCCTCCACATCTTCGTAATAAAGCTCCAGGTGCTGCCGGTGCTGCAGTTGGTGTATCTGAATCCCGCGAACGTCGTGATGATAACTGCACTTTACGTGTTACCAATTTATCTGAAGATGTTGTTGATAATGATATTCATGATCTCTTCCGTCGCTTTGGTAGTATCACTCGTGTCTTCCTTGCTCGTGATCGTGAAACTAGATTATGTAAGGGTTTTGCTTTTGTTTCCTTTGCTGATCGGGAGGATGCTGAACGTGCTCAACAAGCTATCAATGGTTACGGTTATGATAATCTTATTCTTAGAGTTGAATTTGCTCGCAGTCAATAATAATAAAAAAAATTAAGATGTAGATTATTTTTTTTTTTGTTAATATCATAATTCCTTACTCTTTTTTTTTTTTTTAATATATATACATTTATAAAAACTTAATAGTTTATTATTTATAATAGCTTTCAATTCAATTGTATGTGTTTTACTATTTTTTTTTTTTTATTATTTCATTCATTTTCTTTTTATTATTATTATTATTTACTTATTTATTCTATATACATAGCCTTTATTAAAACATAAAAAAAAGCACTACTTCAATGATAAAATAATAAAAATAGTAAATGGATAATTTGATTATGATGATTCCATTTTATCTTTCATTCCCTATAATAAATATAAAATAAATAAATAAATATTAAAATTACCATGCAATGCTATATAGATGATGATTATTATTAAAAACTTACATAATTGACATATTCAGGTGTTTCACAAGCTTCATATTCATCAATCAAGTCTTGAACAACATTCCTTGAATCATCAAATTCATCTAAATTATCAGAGAACATTGATTGTTTTCTATATTGTTCTAAAAAGGCATTACGTCTTCTTAATCGATCATATTGATCACATATACGTTTAAATAACTAATAAAATATAAAATAAATATATCATTAACAAAAAAAAAAAAACATATATATTTATATATATATATATATAATTACCGAAGCTATGCTTGTATGGTTAGCCAACATTAATCCGCTAACACGATGAGGAGTTTGTACATATGGTGATTTCTTAGATAATGCTACTTGAATGCTTGCAGGTCCCCATGGAATAAATTGTGCTAATCTTCTTTCTCGTATACGTAATAGTGATTTATGTACATCAGTTGGATCAGCTTCTCCTTGTATAATGTCTAAAACAGAAATGTAACAACTTCTTTTAGATGGAACCGTTGATACCATTCTATTTTTTGGTTGCAATAAACGTCTCATCACATCCAATACAGTAGTTTTTCTTACAGATTTTGCCTATATAATAATAGTTATATTTAAATAAAAAAATATCTTCTTCTAATTTTTCATCTTATACTTATTTATTCGTTTTTTTTACCTTATCTACTTGTTCGCTTGAGAAAGGAGTATAAGCAGTAGTTAAGAAATGACAACGAGGTGTAGGAATTAAAGATGATATAATACCGACAAGATCATTATTCATATATCCAGGATAACGTAAAGTAGTTGTACTTGCTGACATAACTGTAGAAACAAGTTGATTTGTTTGTTCAAAAGTGGGTGTTTGAATATGTAATCTATCAGCCGCAATTCTAGCAAGTGCTGCATTGTCTAACACTACCTGTTATATATCCATAACAAAATAATATATATGATTATATATATACTAAGATTAAAAAAAATACACATACACATACACATACACATACACTTATACACACACACATATATATATATAAACTTACCACACTATCAGCATTACAAGTTAGTCTTTTTAAAGTAAGCATACTATTATAAGGTTGAACAACGATATCAGATACTTCATCAGAATTTGGAAATACTGAATAAGTCTGGATTAATTTTTTTGGATAACGATCATTTAATTTTTCTAATAAAAATGATCCTAAACCAGAACCAGTACCACCAGCAATAGAATGTAATAACATAAATCCCTATTAAAAATTCGTTATAATCATCATCATCATATATATTAGATCACACGTTCATTCCTTTCATTTCATTTTATCTCTTTTCTTATATATAAATAATATATTTACCTCTAATGAATCACTTCCATCCGCTTCTCTATCTACCATATCGATAATATCTTCGTATACTCTTTCACCTTCAGAATAACCGTATGGCCATATGTTCCCAGCCCCTCCACCATTGTTAGCTACAAATATATTTTCAGGATTATATAAATTGGCAAAAGGTGATTCACGAATTGTATTTATAACCTAAAAATAAACGACATTATATTTTGTAGATTAGAATAAATAATTTTTTTAATATATACATTTATATATATACCCTAGGTTCAAGATCCAATAATAAAGCTCTTGGAATATAATGTTCATCGTCAGCCTAAATAAATTATATATATATAAATATATTAGTTAAAAGTAAATATACAAATACAATATTATTTTATCATACTTGATAAAAAAAGACATCTTTACGATCACCACCTTCTGTTGCAAAATCTTCTAAAGTACCATCACTACTAATACCATGTTCTGCACATATTTGTTTCCAAAATTCACTACCAACTATATATATATTATATATAAATAAAATCAGTATATATTATGAAAAGTTGTTATTTTATTATTGCTGTTTTTTTATGATTTATCGTGTTTTTACTTTGATTTCCGCATTGACCAGCTTGTAAAGTAATTATTTCACGTGGCATTCTATATTAAAAATATATATATTATATTCTAACAGTTAATTATTAAAAGTGTACAATAACAAAATAAAGGGATATAAAAATAAAGGGGAAGAGAAAAGAAAAGAAATTGCAGGAAAAAAAAATGAGAGAGAAAATAATTGTGTTGAAGATTTTTTCTTTTACTTATATACAAAAAATCGGAGTTTAAATATTAATTGAAGAGTGTCTTAATCTAAATAATGTTTATTGAAATAATAATAATGAATATAAAAAATGATGAATAATAATAGTAATAAAAAAATAGAATGATTGACTAAAAATGATTATTTTTTTTTGAAAAAAAAAACAATTGAGGAGGGAATGATTATTTCTTTTCTGTTAAATTGTTTTGATAATCATGAAGACGAAGTAAGTTACGTTCCAACATAGCGACAGTGACTTTACCAACGGAAGGAACGAAAATGGAAGCCTTCGATTTAATATCATCTTCAAAATTAGCGAAAGAAGAGAAATTAATAGCAATAACACCATCCTTTAATAAAGAAGAAGGTAATTTATAATTAGGAGTAGGAACACCAGTAATTACTACATCTGATTTTGGTACAACATCTTCTAATTTCTCATCAATATCTTCTACTTTATGAGCCTTTAAATGAATACCATTACCACGAGTAAATAATTGAATACCATTAATATCAACGGAATATACTTTGGCACCGTCATTGGATAACATGGCAGCTAAAGGACGACCTACAATTTCACTACGATTTACAACAGTAATGGTACGACCATATAATCGATTACCATAAGGAAGTACTGAATTATAAACACCAATATATTCAAGAATCTATTTATATAGATAGATATATATATATATATCATTAATATTCTTTTTATTCCTTTCTTTCTTATTTATTTATTTTACCTTAACACATGCAAGAGGAGTACAAGGAATAATACATTTCATTGTTTCACTTTCATCCATATAACGAATATTATGATATACATTATATACAAATTTATGACATAAACCTTCTACGTCTTTTATTTCACTAACACAACTTTGTAAATATAAATCCTACGTAAAAAAAAAAAAAAATGCGCATTATTATATAATTAAATTTGATTCGTTTTGTTAAAAAAAAAAGGAATAACCCATGTATTAATTATTTTAATATATTTTTATTCCTTACTTGTTTTCCACCGAAAACTGGGTAATAAACCATAATACCGTTAACTTCTTTTTCTTCGTTGGCTTCAGTGATTTTTTCTTCCAAGTCTTGTTTATCTACTTTACGAAGTTCAAAAGTAACACCAGTTTCAGCACAAGTCTTTGCGGTCCATTCTGCATATTTCTTAGCAGCAGGATCTTCATTAGCAAGGAAACCAACTAACTTGGGACGAATATTACGCTCTTTAATATCGGCTTTAATTTGGTCTCTATATATATATAAAGTTTAGTTTTATTATATTTATTTTATTTAATAAAGAACTGTCAAATAAATTTACTCTTTTTTTTCCTTTTTGTACCTTTTTTTTTTTTCTTTTTTTCACTTTTATTATTGTTAATATTATTATCCTATTTATCTACTTTATTTATAAGTATTTTTACCTGAAAGAAGCGGAAACTTTAGAAGCAAGAACAGTTTTACAAGCAACACCCATTATAAAATAAAATAAACCTGAGGATAAAGAAAATATGTAAAGAGAAAAAAGAAAAAGAGAAA
Source organism: Cunninghamella bertholletiae (assembly GCA_037043795.1). Lineage (NCBI taxonomy): Eukaryota > Fungi > Mucoromycota > Mucoromycetes > Mucorales > Cunninghamellaceae > Cunninghamella > Cunninghamella bertholletiae. Next base: position 1,662,441 of record JAZGVP010000004.1, on the reverse strand, counting down.
AGATTTTTTCTGATCGTAAAAAAAAAAAGAGATGCAAATAAATCTCAGAAAATTCAAACTCATACCAGTCATGCCAATTTTGACTCAAATGTGGGTGGCTGGGAGTTAGGGAACCTTGTTTTTTATATGTATACACATATATAAAAATAAATAAATTAGATCATAGTAAATATAGATATTTTTACTTTATTTGTATATTTACCTATATAATATATATATTTATATATATAATCATTTAATATTTCCAATAATTGATTGTAATAAAGAAAATCATCTTAAAAAGTAGGGCTGACTAACCTTAGAAGATTGCTATTACTATTATTATTTTTTAAAAAAAAGAAACATAAACATAAACTTTATATATAAATAATTAACAATTTCCTATTACAGATCTCTTGTCAGATCAACAACAAAAAAAAAAATAGTAAATAAAATCATTTAATGATATGGTTGATTTTTTTTAATGTATTATTGTATTCAATGATTTTTCTTTTTTTAAAATGAAAAATCTGTTAATAAATGCAATATATGTATATATATAGATAGAAGATAAATATAAAAATGTATTTGAATATACTTGGTTCATATATATTATTGTTTTTTTTTTTACTGATGGTTAATTAATTCAATTAGTTGCTGTCGATATAATAATCTTTTATTTCTTCTTTCATCCCCTTGTTCATAAAGGTCTATCTCAGCACGAGTTTGAGGAATAATTTGAGGTGCAACCACAGGAATAAGTTCTTTATCTACTGCTGTAATTGTAAAAAATCCATCATTTGTAAAAACAGTTTCACCCGTTTGTAAATTTTCTATTTTTTGTTAAAAAAAATAATGATAATAATAGCAATATTCAATATTTAACTTTTCTTTGCTTTTTGGTTATTTATTTTTGTTCTATTTTTTTTACCTGCTTCTACACTAACATATATTTCCATTGATGAAGTATAAGTTTTAGATACAATGGATCTTATTGTAATCACATCACCAATTCTTGTAGGAGTTATAAAATTTAATGTATCAATACTATTTATATATTCATAAACATATATTTAATGAGTATATATATGTATATATAATAATAATAGTCCTTCATATATATATTTATTTAATACCTTGCAGCTAATAAATAAGCCTTAGCCAATCGATTAGCACTACTAAGAGCACATAATTCCATCCATGAAATGATTTGACCACCAAAAGTAATACCTAAAGTATTGGCATGTTGAGGCATCACTAATTTTACGACTTCTGCAAAAGAATCTTCAGTATTTAATGATTGAAAAGGTTGTAACATGGAAGGATCCATAGAATATCTTCTTTTATTTAATGCTGTAGGAGAAGAAATTGAAATTGGTGATTTTAAATTAGTTTGATCATTAAAAGGATTTTCTTCATTTTCTTCTTCTTCATTTTCTTCTTCTTCATTTTCTTTCTTTGAAATAGAAGAAGAGGAGAGCATTGTTTTTGTAGTAAAAGCAGGATGAGAATGGACAGGAGCATCATTAATTTGATGTAACTGTAAACCTTGAGCATAAGCTTGCATCGTATTTCGAATAATAGAATAATCCGGTTGTTTTCTTTTTAATCTACTTTGTCTTCTTTGTTCGGCCATATCATACCGTCTTTTTTCTTTATCATTCAGAGGTAAAATACTTGGTACTGGAATAGGTTGATATTGTAAATATCTTTTCCCAAGATAAGTACGGGGTTTTGGTCTTGGTGATAATGCAACAAAGGTTAAATAGGCATGTGCTACAAATACACGTTCCGCTGTTAATGGTGATTCCGCTTCTATTTTAACTCCTACTTCCATAGATGTTTTCCATGATTTATTAACAGATGCTTGAATTTTTAACTAGATTACATACCAATAGTTAATAAAAAATGAAAATTATTTTTTAATCGACCATATATTATTTATTTATTCTATATATATACTTACAATATCGCCTTCTTTTACAGGTCGAAGAAAAGCAACATCATCAACAGATCGTGTTACCTAAAAATTAAAGTGAGAGAGCAGTAATTTATTTCAATTAGAGTTATATATATTTATATAAAGGCATGAATTTTCCTATTTTTTTTTTTCTTTCTTTTACTTACACAAGGAACTGAAGCATGCCTTTTAGCTGCTATACCTGCACAAATATCTATCCAACCAAGTATAGTACCAGCAAATGCAACACCCTAAATAAATACATGGAATAGAATAAAATAAATGAATAATGATAATAAAGAGATGACTATCACTTATTATTTGTTGTATTACTAAAGAGTTAACATGAGAACTTGTAACAATTTCAGTCATTGTGACGCGGCTTTCATGCATATACTTTGTTGTTACTCGTTCATGACCTGCATTAGTATAAGGATCAGGTAATAATAATTTAAAAATAGGATCTGTAATAAATAAAAATGCTCTTAACCATAAAGATTTTATGGATTCAAAAGCAGTTTTAAAATTTAGCATATCAAAAAAAAAGTGGGGAATATATAAAGGTAAATAAAGTGATATTCCCAATTAAAAAAAGAAGTGATAAAAAAAAATATACCAATCAAATTTTAAATCCCGTTCAAATTTATTTATAGTAAATCTGTTTCCGAGGAATAAAAAATCAAATAAAAGTAAAGGAGTAAAAAAAAGGTATAAAAACGTGCCTTTATTTATTTACTTTCTTTCTTTTCTTCTTCTTCTCATCATTTAAAATAAAAATAAAAAATACTTATTTCATACTTTCTTATTAAATACAAATAATAATAATATATAATGGCCGAAGTTACTTTATTTGAATCTAGTCTTCTTTCTCCTGAAGTTCAAGCTGCTTTACCATCTGGTTATACTTTACGCTCTCTCCGTTCTAACGATTATGAAAGAGGTTTCTTAAAAGTATTAGAAGTTTTGACAGAAGTTGGTGGTCATACTAAAGAAGAATTTCTTGGTAAGATAAATAATAAGAAAATGATTTTCATACTATTATTATTATTATTAAAAAAGAAAAGATAACTAATATAAATGTGTATATATATATTTATTTATCATAGAGCAATTCAATTACTTAAAGCAACATAACCATGAATGTAAGTGATCATATATATATATATATATAAGAGAAGAAGAAAGAGAGAGAAAGAAAGAAAAACTAAGGATGATTATATTTAATTAAATGAAAATTATTACTTTTATATATATATTTAGATTTCACTATTACTATTACTGATGATAGCTTAGATAAAGTAGTAGCAGTTGGTACTATTTTTGTTGAACGTAAATTTGTACATAAGAATGGACTTGTAGGTCATATTGAAGATATTGCTGTAGATGGTAATCAACAAGGAAAAAAATTAGGTTTACGTATTATTCAAGCATTAAAGTATATTGGTGAAAAACGTGGATGTTATAAAGGTAATTATATAAATAAAATTTAGTAGTAATAATAGTTCATTATGGATCCATTTTTTAAAGGTTTATAATTAATATTCATTATATATATCCTATTTGTTTTAAAAAAAATTAGTTATTCTTGATTGTTCAGAAAAGAATATCCCATTCTATGAAAAATGTGGATTTAAACAAAAGGAATATGAAATGGCTTGGTACGTTGATAAGAAATCTAAATTATAAATTTGATCAATCCCAAAATACTTTTTTTATTATTTATTTATTTATTTATATACATAAATCATGATCACTTTTTTCCCTTTATTATCACACAAAAACTTACAAACACATACACACACTTCAATCACTCATTCACTCACTCACTCATACATTCACCCAATTTTATTTCACCATTTATAAATAAATCATTCATTAAATTCATTTCCAATTATTTATTTATTTATCAAAATGATGATATAAAAATACAATAAGGATTAAGTATATATACATATAATTGTTCTCCTTTTTCTTTTATTTTAAAAGCGCCAATGTTTTTTAAAGCTATGAATCCGTTCTTTTCGAAGTCTATGATTTTGATCCAATAATATCATTCTTGCAAACTAAATGTATATATATATATATATATATAAATATATTAAAAAATAATTAAAATTAATTAAATACAGAAAACTGAGATTTAAAAAAAGGTATTTGAGAATATATATAAATATTACCGTAGTTAAAATCATGATAGTAAGTCCAGAACATGCTGCTATCATAAATAAAATGATTTGTTGATAATAAACGGAATCCAATATATTGGCTCCACCAATGATTTGACCGGCCATAGCACCCGGAATAGTAATTAATCCTGCAATAGACATTCGTTGAATATTAGGTAACATAGCTAATCTTGATGATTCTCTAGTTAAATCTCTACTTGCTTCCCATCTTGTTGCTCCCATGGCTAAATAAGTTTCAATTCGAACACTATTGTTACCTGATAATCCACTTATTAATTCATTTAATGTCATGGCCATGGTACTGGTAGTAACACCTAAAATTAATCCAATGGTGGGTATAAAAACAATAGGTTCCCAAAATGGGTCTTGATGAATAGCAAATTTAATCCCCAATATACTGATGACGGCAACTCCCAAAGTAGATGATATAAATACTGACCCAAACTGTATATAAAAAAATAAATAAATAATCACCATCATAATATTTATTTATTTATTTATTTATTTATTTATTTATATTACCAAACCATGAAATATTTTTTTTGATTTATTAAAAACAGTTTCACCAGTTGACAACAATATTAAAATAACTATTTTTTAAAGTAAAAAAATAAGGTATTAAGAATTATTTTTTTATTTGTTTGAAAAATGAAACAAAATTGTGTTAAATTCTTACATGTCATTGCAGCTACGTAATATGGATTTCTTTGTTGAAATAAATCATCCAAAATGAACCCCTATTCATCAGTCGGTAAAAATACATAAAATTTTATTTAAGAACAAATATAAATAAATAAATAAAATAAATAAATAATAATAATGCAACTTTTTTACCATAATTGTCAATTGAATTAAGCATCTTAAAGCGCTGATGATGAGCGGCTTGGTTAGTTTCATATTAAGGTAAAATGATATTGCAACTTGAATAAATAAAAAAGAGAGTATTTTATCAGTTTATTATTTTTCCTTTCACATCCTTTTTTTTTATCTTTTTTCTCTCTCTCTTAATATAAATGCTTTACAATCAATAATAAAAAAAGCACTTGCAATTAAAACATTTCCCCATGTTAAATGTGGTAAATGACTACCAGCAGTTATATGTGGAGTTATAGGTTGATCAAATGTATGAGTTTGAATAACTTCTAAAGGTGGAGGAGGTACAATTACTGTTTGATTATATTCCATACTATGGCGTTGTAATCTATATAAATAACAAGAAATAGAAAAAAAAAAAACAGAAAAAGGAGAGGAAGAAAAAGAAGAGGAAAAAAAAATGAAAAAGCCATGAATTAGAATGTAAATACCATTGTTTTAAAATATAGAATGACAATTTAGAATATACACAAATGTTTATCAAAAACCCCTGGGTTTACTTAATAAGTAATGCATCCTCCTCTTATTATTATTATTTTAACCGAATATTTATTTATTTATTTTTTTTTGTCATTCATTTTATTCTATATTCTTTTTTTGTTTTTTTAGCATAATCAAATAATGATAAAAATAGCTGGTGTTTATTTTTATTTTATTTTTTTAAATTATAAAATGCTGAAATAAAAAAAAGAAAAAGTTGATTGATGATCATCAACTAATACTATTCCCTTTGTATAAGAGCAAATAATCCGAGTATACCTAAAATAACATATTTAACAGATGGATAATCGTTCATAATAATTGTTACCATACCAACATAAGGTACAAATCTAATCATATATATACATAATATTCATTAGTATTCAAAGATATCTTATAGAACATAAATGAAGCTTTTATATTATTTACCCTCTCACTTTCCCAACTATATGATCTTCATGAATCCACATTTGACGCTTATCATAAAGTACACGATCATCAGCAGTATTATTATCACCTTTAGTTAAAAGATATTGTTTTCCAGTTTTAGCACTATCATCAAATATATATATATATATATATATATATATATATATATATATAATTAATATATTTATATGATATGTATTTATTATTTCTTGTTATTATTATTATTATTATTACTCGTCATGAAGTTTAATAACACGATGTACAATAGGAACATCTCTTCCAGGTAACTTGAACACACAAATATCATTTATTTGAACAGGTTTATTTTGTTGTAAAATTAATAAATCACCTCTATAGAAAGCTGTTTTGTAAAGAGGTTATTAAAAAAAAGAAGAAGAAAAATCATACCTTATATTAATATTTTATAATATTGGTCAATATATACTTTTAATAATTTGTTTAGTTATATATTCCTTTACCTGGTTCCATACTTCCACTATAATATAATATATTAATATGTAAAAGTTAGCTTCCTTTTTTTTTTTTTTTAAACTTCAATATAATTATAACTTATATTACCTAAGTACTACTACAATAGGACTTTCATTATTTAAAGCTAAAGCTAAAGATTTCCAAATCATAAGAGCAGAAGCTAATACAGTTAAAATATTTAATACTTGTAACGCGACCTAACATTATTAAATACAGATGCTTTAATACTCTTTTATATACTGTTTAGATTCTTATTATTAATAATATTAATATTACTTGTCGTGCGTTCATTCGTTTTAATTCACCAAACATGTTTATTTATTATTTTATATGTATATAAATAATAATAGGTATTAAGAAATATTATATATATTGGATGTGTATATAAAAGAAGTGTATTAAAAAAAGAAGAGAAATAAAACAAAGTAGGGAAGAAATATTGATTTAAAGACAGATGCAAATGTGCCACGTTTACTTTTTACTTGTCTTTTTTTAAAATTTCAAAGTCCACCCTTATTTTTTTTTTTTCTTTCTCGCTCTCTTTCATTTTTTTTTTTAAACACTTAATATTTAACTTTCACATACCCATATTCCTTTTTATTTTTTATTATATAACTCATATTAATATAGATATCTCCCTTTTCTTTTTTCTTTTTTTTTATTTATTTAATAAAACTATATTTACTCTTTATATTTATTCCTTTATTTAATATTATATTATATATATATATATATATAAATCAACATGATAGCAAAAGTAACAGCAGATATGGAAGAAACTGTTAAACGCATCTCTTCACGTAAAGGAGTAAAAGGTGTCATCATCATGAATCATTCTGGTCAAACTATTAAAACAACTATGGAACCAGAAATAACTAAATCAATTGCAATTCAATTTAGTGGATTAGTTAAACAAGCACAAGCTACAGTTATTGCTTTAGATGAAGAAGTAAAAAATAATAAAAATAATATAAATATTAGAGAATTTTATTATTATTATTATTATTATTATTAAAAATAAGGTAGAAAAATCAATTCTAACTAATCATTTTATCTATGACCTTATTTATTTTTTTATCTATCTACTATATTTAGAATGATTTGACATTTTTAAGAGTAAGGACTAAAAAAAGTGAAGTTATGATTGCTCCAAGTAAGTTTTAAATTCTTAATATATATACATTCATACATTTATTTTTTAATATAAAATATACTCATGATTATTATTATTTAATCATATATACATTTATCAATTAGATGAAGAATATGTATTACTTGTTGTTCAAAATCCTGCAGAAATATATCAAGAATAAAGTTTTTTTTTTATTTCTATCAATGTCTTCAACTTTGTGCACAAATAAATAATAGTAATGATATTAAATATGGATGTCAGTTGTTATAAATTATTATTATTAGTACTATATATATATATATATATATATATATATATATATATATATATTTATATAAGAATATACTATCCCTGTTAGTTTACAAATCATTTATTTACATATTTTACAATATCCATCATTATGTTAAGTTAATTCCAATTGTATAATAAATAAAGTCAAAAAAGAATTGCTTAAAAAAAAGGAAAAAGAAAAAGAAAACTAATATTATAACATGATTCTTTATAATTCATCAAAGATGATAAGTTTTGATTTACAAGCGAATAAACAAATGAAAGAGCACACATGTAGACATTTATATATGTATATTACATCACATCGTTTTATATATATAACAAAAAGTAAAAATAGATATAATTCTAAACTTATTTTTTTTTTCTTTTTGTCATATGAAATAAATTCCTTTTTTTACTTTTAGATCTCAGACTAATTGATTAGCATGATCAATGTATATCACTTATTAAAAATAGAGAAAAAAAAACCCAAATGGTAATAGTAATAGTAATGATCCTATTTTATTTCATTGTTCTTTTATTTTATTTTTTTATTTTTAATACTGGTATAATATTTTATTCTTTTATTTCATCTTTATACATTATTTATTTATTTACTTTTATTTGTTTTGTTTATTAGTTATATATTTAAAACCTGAAAAAGGTGCCATATTTATTTTCTTTTTTTTTATTTGGTGTAACTTCAGGTTGATCAACATCCAACACGATTGTTTCAGTAGCATAACCACCAGTAGTATCTGTTGGACGATGTACAGCAGCAGGCATAGATGATGATGATGATGATACCTCATTATTATTATTCTTATTATTATTTACATGATAATGAGAAGAATCAATAAGTGCAGATGTAGAATGTATTCCATCATCATCATCATCAGGTAATTCCGTAATTCGTTGTTGATCATATAATGCTTGTTCTTTTAAAATTTCGTCACGTCTTCTTAACATAATATAATCTTCAAATATCAAGGCATTTCTCCAATTTGATTTAACAATAGCATCCAAAACATCACCAAGTATGGGTACCATACCAATCTAGATATAATGATTATGATGTCATTTATATATATATATATGCATATATTCAGAGTATTATTAGTTTATTTTTATTATACTTACCAAAAAATCTACGAAAACATTTGAAACCATTTGAACTTTAAGATGATTTGGTATATCAGCTTCAGATGCTTTTTTCACTAATTCTAAACCTAAAAGTAATCCAATAAAATCGCCAATAATTGGAATAAATCCTATATTTTTTTTTATGTGTTAAAAAAAAAAAAAAGAGATCATCTAGTTTAGTATCTACCATTAATTTATATTATTTATGATGATGATTTTCTTTATTTTATTTTATTTTATTTTATTTTTTCTTTACCAATAATAAAATCAAAACCAAAAGTGAAACAACAACAATCACACCCTTTATCTAGAAAAATAGCACGTTTTTTTACAGAGCGAAGGATTTGACGATCACGTTCATTTAAAATAATAGAAGGTGTATTTTGAGGTTTTCTCCACCAATGTTTCTTTTGTTTTTTAAGAGCTTCTGTTTGAGCATTAAGGATATGAGGATCATGAACAAATTTTTGTTTTGGATTAATGACTTCTGCTAGTTTTCCTTTAGCCACTTTCTTGGCTTCATTCTCAACATATTTTGTAATAATCTTGCTCATATTCCTTTTTTTAATAGTTAAATAAAATAAAGAAAAAGAAGAGATATTCTTTAGAAATAATATTAATAATAATACGTGTTTGTATTTATATATATATATATATAAATAAAGATAATAATAAAGAAGTAAAAAAAAAAAAAAAAGAAAAGGAAAAACGAAAATAATAACAAAAAAGAAAGAAAAAGAAGAAAAAAAAAAAAAAGAAAAAGAAACAAAATCCTTGAAACGTTTATAAAAAACTGCATTTTTAAATTGGGGTTAGCGGGCCCAAAAAATAAAAAGGCAATAAAATGTGACATATGATTAAAAAAGAAATATCACTTTTGACAAAGCATAATTTTTTTAATATACAAAATGAATATCCATTTCTATCCATTTCCATTTATATTTTACTTTTTCTTTTCTTTTTGTCATTGTTTTTCTTTGTTTTTATTCCTTTTATTTTTTTAAATTGTAAATGATGATAATGATGATAAATAAAAATAAAAATAATAATAATAATTATATACAAATATAGTATTCAAGAATAATAATCTGGTTTTTTAACGTTGATTCCATACTCTGATAATGCTGCTGATAAGTCTTCCATTGTTAATATTGTTTTTCGTTCCTACAAAAGTAAATATATAGATATATATTTATATTAATCAAAACCATTTAACCAAAAATAAAAATCATCCATTGAAACAATTTAAATATATATATATATATATATATATAATCAAATTCTTTCTTATTACCTTTCCAACTTTACTACGGTTTCCTGATTGACGTACTTTACAATATTGAAAAGCATCCGTTGCAATATCAGCTACAAACTTTTGAGCTGCTAAAGCTAATAAACGTTTCCTATAAGAAAGATTCATATTATTAAATGATATATTCTTTTGTTTCACTGTATTTTTAATAATAATAATAATAATAATAATAATAATAATAATAATTCTTACACTCTAACATCATCACAATCAAAACCTGCACGATTTAAATAATAATCAGTAACAGCATCTGGTATCTAATAAACATATAAAATAAAATAAAATAAATAAGTGTGTTATAATAAATAATAACAAATAATGATATTCTCTTATTATTATTATTGTTATTATTATTATTATTATTATTACAATAGGTGAATAGTTATCCATTTTTGTTAAAAATTCAGCCAAAGTCTTTTCACGTTTATCTACTTCAGGTAATCTAGCTTGACGTTCAGCTACAGCAGCTTTTAATGCATCTTCAGGTTGTTGTTGTGAACTAGAAGGTTCTTGTTTAATAGTTATATTTTGTTGTTGGCCGTCAGTTGGAAAACTAGCATTATTATTAAGATTAGTGGTATCAGGTGTAGAAGATATTTTATTACTATCAATATCCATAGGTGTTAAAGAATTATTTATTGATGGTTCTTGTGAATCGGGCATATCTATATGTATATATTATTATATATTTTTTATGTATATTTTTTAAATAATAATAATAATAATAATAATAATAATAATAGGGATAATAATAAAATAGATATTAATAATAAGTATGAAAGGAAAAATAAAAAATAAAAAGAGAGCGAAAGAAAAAAAAAAGTAAGGAAACGAAATAGGTATAAAAATTTAAATTATAAGCCAGTCACTTTCCTTTTTGGGCAATTTTCATTTATTTTTTTAATATATACTTTGTAATAATTTTATTACTATGTTGATTCATTTAACATTATATATATATAATATGGATAATGATAAATATAATTTATTTATTTATTTATCTTTAAAAGAAATTTTCATATTTATTTTATAGATTCTTTTACATTAAAAAAGATATGTAAAATTAAATGAACTTCATATGTAGTAATTTATATAAGTGTATATCAATAAATATAGTTTGCTTTTAGCCTATAGATTTTTATAGATTTTTTATACCAGTATGTTTTAATAGTGATAGGAATATATAGAAATAAAAAAAATATATATATATAAAGAAAAAGAAAAAATAAATAGTTTTATTGCAGCAATTTCGGTATAATAAAGTGAATCTGCTACTATCTCTTAAAATTCTTTATATATTTTTGATTTTTTTTTATATTAAAATATTTCTTATTATCATAAGAAGTTGACTGAATAATAAAAATAATAATTGCGATCATAAGAAAAATGAGAGACTTTTACTAGAGATATATGTATATATACATATCTTTAAACTAATTACGTGCTAAGCTTGAGATTTTTATAGATCATCTGTATCAATATGTTCCTTATATTCATAAGAAGATGGAATGAATAAAAAATAGGCATGATCATAAGAAAATAAAAAATAAAAATAAAAACTTTTATTAATAACTTAAGGCATATATACTATTTATTAAAAAATAAGGAATTATATTATAAAATCTTATTTTATAGATTATCCATAATATGCCATATATATATATCATGTACCAAAAAAAATGAATACAAGATTATTATTATTATTTTTTTGTACAGTTTTTTTACTTTTATATATAAAATAACTATAGATGGTTAGGTCTTTTTTTTTTTAATGAAAAAATATCATAAGTTAGATAATAAATATATATATAAATATTAGGATTGGTTTTTTTTTATTACAATTATTATTTAAGTATTAAAAATGATTGTTTGCCGAATTTTTTTTTTATTACCATTCAAAGATTCCTTGATTATGTTTTTATAAAACGTGACATCTCCTTATTATCATTTCATGCAAAATCAATGAAAAGTCGGTAAAAAATAATCCTCTTAAAACATTCTCAAACAAAAAAAATAAAAAAATTCTAAATATAAGTATATATTTATATAAGTCATTTTGAGAATCTACTTCTTTTTCTAGGGTATATTGATATCTGGTAATATTTTTTTTTTTTTTTTTTTTTGCATAAAAACCGATCTTATACCCGATTTATCCGGCTTTAAAACAGCTTCCTTTTTTCTTTTTTTGTTTTTTCTCATGTAGATAAATTATATATATATATGAATTTGTATCCTTTTATTTTTTTTGTTTGTTTTTTACTTTTTTTTTTTTTCTTTCATATATACATTTTTTTTTTAATGTTAAAAATAATATAAAATGATCTGGACAGATTCAATATATCCATCAACCATTTTACCACCAACTATTATAGAACAAACAAATATCTTATCAAAAGATTATCAGGAAGAAGAAGAAGTAGTAGAAGAAGGAAGAAAGAAAATTAGAAAGATTCAATCAATAAAAACTAATAATAATAATAATAATCATATGGATGATGAAAAAAGGAAAAAAGTATTAGAAAGAAATCGTCAAGGTAAAAAAAATAAAAAAAAATAAAAAAATAAAAAGATTAAAATATAAAATAAATAAAAATGACTATAAAAGGAATAAAAAAATTAATTAGTAAATTTTTATTTGTTTTTTTAAAGCCGCTTTAAAATGTAGACAAAGAAAAAAGCAATGGTTAAATGATTTACAAGCTAAATTAGAATATTTAACTAATGATAATGAACATTTACAAATACAATGTAATTTAATGAGAGAAGAATTAATTCAATTACGAAATATTTTATGGTCTCATAAAGAATGTTCTAACCATAATAATACAAAACAAATCCTTCAACAGCATCCTTCTACTTTACCTTTGTTTCAGCCTATAATGAATCCTTCTCCTCCTCCTCCTCCTTCTTCTTCTAATAATAATAATAATAATAATAATAATAATAATCATACTAATCATATTGATAATAATAATAATAATAATAATAATAATAGTAATAATGAAAGTTTAAATTCTTTTTATTCTAATCATTATTATCCTATTACTGCTACTGCCACTAATAGTAATAATGATAATAACCCTACTAATAATAGTAATAATGTTAATGATATATCAACATCCTCAACGATATCACTTTATCCATCTTATTCAACATCATCAACATCATCTACATCATTACCTTCTTCACCATCATCTATTTCTTCTCATACTTTTAATCAACAACAATTATTAAACCATCATCGTCAACATCATCCATCTTCTTCTTCTCATTTTTTATTACAAACAACACCACCAACAAATATTAAAGATGTATAATAATATAATGATTATTAATATAAATATATATATAAATATATATATATATATATTTATATATACATTATTTATTTTATTTTATCTATTTATTTATATATGATTATTTCCTCTTTTGTTAATAAAACATTTTTTATATAAATATATATAATTTTTTTTGAAAAAGAAAAAAAAGAAAAAGGGGGGGGGGATATGGGTGAGATTGATGGGAATTACACAAAAATTTTTTATTTCTTTTTTTTACTATTTTTAATATTTTTTTTTTTTATAAGACGAATCAATTTGTGAAACGTGATTCCAATGATTTAAAAAGAACAGTAAGAAATAAAAGATCCATATAAGGTTGAATTCGGTATATTCGTCATCTGGGTTACAAAATCAATTAAAAAATTAACTGTGATACCAAAAAAAAATTTACCAACTAAAGAATATTTAGAAGAACAGGAATAGAATATTAAGTTTTATATTTTATTTTTTATTTTAAAAAGAAAAAAGGAAAACAGACAATGGAATCCTTGGATTCTATTTCAAGCCTAATTTCATTATATTTTCCTTTTTATCTTTATTTTCATTAGATTTGATATAAATATATATATTTATCTATATTTTTTTTTTTTATAAATAATTAGATAAATGGGAAAAATAGATAATAAAGAAAGAAAACGGGAACAAAAGGAAGCTTTATTATTATTATTATTATTATTAGTATTGATGAGAAATCAAGGTCATTCTAGTTATTCTAAAGTCATCTATATTTTAGTTTACTTTTTTTTTTTTTCTATTTTCTTTTTTTTTTTTTTTAATCTCTATCTATTGATTTTTTTTTTTTGTTTTTGTTTTTGTTTTACATTTTATCTATCTATAAAAGATGATAATAAATAAATAAATATAAATAAAATAATGAAATAATATTATCATTAAAAGTTTTAATATTAACAAAAGGTAGAAAGTAACTCCAAAACTTTGTCAGGTTTTTCGGCGTGAACTAGTACAAGAAAGAAAAAAAAAAAAATAAATAAAAAGGGAATAAATAATTTAAATAGAATAAAGAGATTATTCTATGGAAAAAAAAAATGATGATATTTTCCAACCAAATGTAGTAATATTTCTCTTTTCTCTCACTCTATTTTTATAATTCTATTTACCCCAATGTCCAGCATTTTCTATCACTTTTAATTCATTATTAGGAAAATTGGCCTTAATTTGTGATTGGTATTTTAAAAAAGGAGGATAATAAGGGCTTTTTCCACCAGCAATAAATAAAGTTGGTCCATTATAATGGTTTTGATCATTAATAGGGAACCCTCCTATAGTAGATAAATGATTTTCTAAAGTGGTTAATGGTAATCTACATTTAAAAACATTTTCTTCATTTCTTTTTAAATTTGTCATTAAAAATAATCGAATGCCTATATCCTTTTCTACTTGCTGTAAAATTTGATCGGCTTGACTTTGTTTAGTAACTTGTGCTTCATTGATTTTTTTTAATCCTTGAATATAAGTTGAAAATCCTTTTGATAAAGTTAATGAAACGGGTGGCATATCAATAGATACTAATTTATGAACTCTTTCTGGAGCTGTTAAAGCTGTCATCATTACTGCTTTACCTCCCCTATTTTTTTTTTAATATTAAATAAATAACAATGATCAAAAAAAAAAAAAAAAAAGGATCTTCATAACCTTTTTATATCTGACTTTTTTTTTTTATTATAATTATTATTCCTTATTTCTCTCTCTCTCTCTTTTTTTTTTTTTTTTTTTTTACTTACATAGAATGACCTATTAAGATTGGTTTTTCTATTTTCTGTTCATCCATAAAAGCTAATAAATCTTCAGCCATAGAAGGAAAATCATGTTGTTCATTATGACCACTTTCACCATGGTTTCTCAAATCCTATTTTAATATAAATATAGATCATAATAACGTATATAATAAATAAATAAATAAGGACATAAATAGATAGATAGATAAATAAAATACATACCACTGCATAGATATCACGTTGCATACGTTGCGAAGCTGCTCGGCATAACGAAGCCCAATTTTGTTTTGAGCCAAATAAACCATGACAAATGATTAAAGGTGGTTTAGTTTGTTGTGAAGGTGTTTTAGAAATATATTTATCAAAAGCTAATCTTACAGTGGCAACTGATTTTGAAGAAGAATATTGCCTTTTTAATATTAAAAAAGGTTTATTTATCATATTTTATTATTATTATTATTATTATTGTTTTATTATTATTATTATTATGAGAAAGAAATTAAAAATCCATTTGGGATAAAAATAAAACATGTATTATTTATTACTTTTTTTTTTTAATCTAGACTTTTTTAAGCCCAGATATATAAATATATACTTAAATAAACAACAAAATTTACCATATATAAAAAAATAATCTGATTATATATATATATATATATATATATATTTATATATAAAAGAGTACAAAGAGTGTATGTGTTTAATAACTTTATTTTTTTAATTTTTAATTTATATAGAAAGAAGAAGAGGAATAAAAAAAGAACATAAATAGATTAATTATAATATAAAGCTTATATATACATGATATGCAAGTTAATAAAATGTCAATAAAAGATAATAATAATAATAATAATAATAATAATAAAAGATCATAATTATACTATAAAAAAATGAGGAGATAATTGATATATAATATCAACGGAAAAAAAGAAAAAAAGAAAAAAGGGAAAATAGGTATTTTTTGGTAAGAGAAGAGTGAGTGAGTGAGTGAGTGAGAAAGGAAAAGTTATAAATAAATAAATAATAAAAAAAAAAAAAAAAACGTAAATAAATAAATAAAAAGAAAAAAAAGAAAAATCATAATAATATATATAAATGAAGATGAAATGAAATAATAATAATAATAAATATAATTTATATAAAGGGTTATTATTATTATTATTATTATATATATATATTTATATATATATTATTATTATTAACTAGTGTTAAAAAAACCCAAAAAAAACCAAAAAAAGGGGTTGGGGGGGGGGAGAAGGGGATATTATATATGATTATAATTCCATAGGTGTTATTTTAGAAGAGGAAGAAGAGGAAGATCTTCTTGAAGAAATATCTTTCCAAACAAAACATGAGTTTCCTTCGATATAAGTTTTTGGTTTTCTTCCACGTTTTTTCTTTGGCATCGGTAAAACGGTATCCATATTAGAACTAGTAAAAGCTGTCATTGAATTATTCATCATCCCATGATTCACATCATCATCATTATCCATTTTATCTTGTTGATCTTGTTGCTGATTATTTGATGAATTATTCACATCCCATACTGTAGGTGATAAAAACGTCCATCCTCCTTCATCATATCCTGGTGATCGAGTAGGCGGTCTACCTCTTCTTCTTTTCAATATTGGTTGTCCTGTAGGTGAAATAAGAATTTGTGTACATGGTGGTGGTGCTGGTACTTCTTCTTTTTTTTCATTATTATTAATATGTTGATTAATATTATTATTATTATTATTATTATTATTATTTTTACTTGATTTTTTATTATGATTAAAAGTGGATATAGATGTGGATGATGATGAAGAAGTAGATGGGGATATAACAATTTTTGGTGGGGATAATGATGGTGGAGATAATAATTGTGATGATGAATGACTACTTGATGATGATGATATAGATGATGATGAAAAACTTCTTTGATGATATGGTATTGATGGTGATGATGATGATGTATTATTGGTATAATAGGAAGAATTATTATTATTATTATTATTATTATTATTATTATTATTAATATAATCATTTTCTTTATTATTATTATTAATATGATAATCGGACCATTTATTTGGTCTTTGTAAATAATGAGATGATGATGTTGATGATGATGTAGGTGTAGGAGATTTAGGAGAATGGATTAATCTTCTTGGTGGATCATCACCATGAATAGGTGGTAATTCTGATAAATTCATTTCTGATAAATTTAAAAGAGTAGGTGAAGGAGGTTCTATTGAAGAAATGGATGGTGATCTAGTAGATGATAATGCTGGTGATAAAACTGGTGATAAAGTATTTGTATCCATAGGTGAAGGTGGTAATACTTTTAATGATGGTGGTTGGGCATTATTTGGTGGCGATGGTGGAGGATTTAATAATGATTGAATAGATGGTAACTTCATTTTTATATATATATATATATATATATATATTTATATTTATATTTATAATTATTTATTTATATATAAAAGCGTGTATATGTTTATGTATGTATGTAAGTATGTATGTATGTATTTATATTACAATAAAATCAAAAATAAAACAATAAAAGAATAAAGAGTAAATAATTTATATATATATCTATATATATATATATAAAGAAAGAGTGAAAGTTTTAAAATAAATAAATATATATATATTTGTATATATAAGTTAAAATAATAAATAATAATAAAGGGGAAAGAAAAGGAAAAAAAATAGAAATAAAAATTTTTTTAAGTTTCTTTTTTATACCACCAAATTAAGAATAATTTTTTTTTATTTAGCAATAGAAGGTTGGGAAACCTGGTAAAATGAGGATCTTCCAATATTTCTATTATCCACTTTTGGAAAAATGGATTAGTTATATGGTATTTTTTTTTTAGAGTTTGAGGCTACACGTGCCTATAGAAATACAGCCTATATATGTAGGAGTTTTAAAAAAGATTTTTAAAAAAAAACTGAGACAAATAAAATAGTGTAGTGTGTCATAAGTACATTTATTTATTTATTTTTTTAAACCTAAATTAGAATCATTAATCTTTTATTATAATTATTAATATTAAAAAAAAAAAAAGTAATGATAATAATTATAATTATAATTACAATAAAAATAATAATAATAATAATAATAATAATAATAATAATAAAATGATACTAATAATATTTTGATATATATAAATATAAATATGTATAAATATAAATAAAAATAATGATGATAATAATAATAGTAATAGTAATAATAGTAGTAGTTATAATTTATGTTCTTTTTTTATTTTTTTTTTTTATTTGCGTTTTATTTTAAAAAGATTCAATCATAAAGCTTCTAACTTTTCCTTTTCTGTATTTATTACTTACCAAATGAGGAAGCTTATTAGTTGATGATAAAGAAAAATGATTAGTAGTAAAATCATAAACTGAAGCCAATGCAATCAAGATACGATCAACACTTTTAACATGAGCTCTTGTGGGATAACCATCTGACATTTTTAAAGCCTGACCAATAGAACTATAAACGGCACATGCGGCACGAACCCCTCCTTGACAATTCATTGGTAAATTGAATATACCACGACAAGCACTGACTTGGATTTCTTCAGCTTCACGGATCAATCGGAGTGCCAATTCTTTTAATCTTGCATCACCTAATTTTCTTGCCTGTCTTGATTTTAATAAATTTAATTCATTATCTTTGCCTTTTAACCATGTTATAGGTAAATAACATCTTCCTAACTGTTGGCTATCTGTAACTATATCTCTTGCTATATTTGTATATTGTAAAACAAGACCCATTTCTCTTGCTCTTTCAATAGTATATATAAAAGTAGACGGATGCATTTTTTTATTATCATTATTATCATTATCATCATGGTAAAGAATAATTCGAGTGCACATTTCACCAACACTACTTGCTACACAGGCTGAATATTGTTTTAAATCTTCTTCATCTTCAATGGGTCTTCTTTCTAAATCCCATAAATAACCATCTAATAATTCATCAATGGCTTCAGGTTGTAAAATATGTCTTAATCGAACAAAACTACGAAAGGATGCTAAACAATCTTGAGGTAATAATGCTATGTAAGGAGTCCAATCCATATCTTGAGCATGGTTCGATTTTTGTAAAAATAAATCATGAATGAATTGTCGAACAAGATTCAATTGTTTTTTACGATAATCAATTGGAATATCTTCATTGTCGGCTAAATCATCAGTGGCTCTACAAAAACCATATAAAACACCTAAATCTTGACGAACTTTATTTGGAAAAACAGTAGATGCAGTATAAAAAGAAGCAGATCCATGTTTTAAAATATTCCATGTTGTTTGTAAATCATTCAATGGTAATTGATTTAATTGTTGATCGGATTGACAAAAAGCCCAAGTTAAATCTTTCATAGTCATTAAAAACCGATAAAATTGATTATCATTACTTGAATATTGTTGGTGTTGTTGTTTCATAAAAGAGGACGATTGATAAAGATAATGATGATCAGATTTATATAAATGTAATACAGCATAAGCACGATCAATAGCACAAGTAGCAAAAACCAAAACAACATTAATTAATAAAAAAAATAAGAATTCTTCAATAGGTAAATGTGGTACAACCATAATTTGTGTGCTAGTCTTTTCAGAAATATGCCATGTGCCAGCACGAATAGCAATTTTATCTACCCAACATAAATAAATAGTAGGTATAATAATAGAAATAATGACACTTTTCCATCTACGACAAATATATTCACCAGCACCAAACCATAATAAAGCTAAAACAGGAAATACATACCAAACAATACATCCACCATAAAATAAAGATGTGTTAGGTATAGCCACATTCTTTTTTTTTTTTAAAAAAAAAAGAAAAAAAAAAAAAAAGAAAAAAGAAAAAAGGGAAAAATAAGAAAATAAAGAAGGAATAAGAAAAAAATAAAAAGTAAAAATTAAAGTTAGTAAAAAAAATAAAAAATAAAAAAAAAAAAAAAAAAAAAACAAAAAATATATATCTATATTTATATATATTATTAATATATTATTACCCATGCTTTTTTTGCAACAGCTAAAAAACCAATAATAGGAAGATATCTTGTACACATAGATTGAAAAGAAGAACAATTTGATTTAAGATAAAAAGTAGGTAATTCCCAACGCATCACCAAATTTGTAAAAGGAACAGTAATCATAGTCATAATCACAAAAAACATGTATTCTTCTAAAGGAACATAACCAATCACAGCAGTAACACATTTTGGACAATACCACCAAGCACGATGAAACACAATATAATTATCCCATATGCTAGCAGTTGTAAAAGCAACAAATGATAAAAAGACATATTTGACTTGATCTTGAGATGAATGGAAAGGTTTAAGTAAACTTAATAATATCCAAACCAAAGGTAAAGTGTAATACAGATGCACTTCCATATATGTAAGCATTTTTTCTAGATTTTTTTTAAAAAAGGTATTTGTAAGAATAAATAAATAAATAAATAAACAAATAAATAACGAATAAACTTTTAAAAAAGATGATAAATGTTTATGTTTATCAAAAACAAGAACGAAGAACGAAGAACGAAGAAAAAAGAAATAATAAAAAAAGTGTATTAAAAAGAAATAAAAAAGTGAAAGAAAAGAAAAGAAAAACTAAAAGAATACTTTTATATATGATAAAGAAATTCATTAAATTAAAAAAAATTATATTTTAAAAAAAATAATTACATGCTGGCTATTACTGATAAAAATAAACGCCGTACTGAAAAAATAAAATAAAATAAAATAAAAAAGATAAAGGAGGTTATTATTTAAAGTAGAATAATGTATAAAACAAAGAGAAAAAAAAAATTATTATCGATATGCATGAACTTTTTTCCAGTTTCAATTAAACAATGAAAAATTAACTTTAAAAAAAAATACGCACATACTTTTTTTTTAATAGTTAATAATTACCTGATTTTAATTGGTTGAAAGGTTCAATAATGTTGATATTTTAATCATCCTATATCGAATTCTCCCTAAAATAAGAAAGTAGAAATAAGTATGATTAAATGAGAAGAAAACATATAATGAAAATGACACATACATCAAACAAAAACAAAAAATAAAAGTACGGTTTATTTCCAAATTAAGATTGAAATATATATTTTTTTTTAAACTTCACTTAATAGATATATGAAATCATTCCTGTTTTTTTTTTTGCATATTTAAAAGCCTTTCTTATTTTATTTTTTCATATATTTTCTTCTTCTCCTTTTTTCATATCTTATCTTTAATTTTTTTTTTACTTATTCATATCATCAACAATATTTAAATTCAATTTTTTTTTTTTTTTATCTGTGATGACTAGTCAAAAACATGTTATTGTAATTGGTGCTGGTGCTGGTGGATCTGCTACAGCTGCTCGTTTAGCTCGTCAAGGTTATAAAGTAACAGTGGTTGAAAAAAATGATTTTAGCGGTGGTCGTTGTTCATTAATTCATCATAATGGTTATCGTTTTGATCAAGGTCCTTCTCTTTATTTGATGCCAACATTGTTTGAAGATACATTTGCTGATTTGGATGAAGATATTAATAACCATTTAGAATTATTAAGATGTCATAATAATTATAAAGTACATTTTGATGATGGTGATAAAATTCATTTAACTTCTGATTTAACAAAAATGAAGACTGAAATGGAACGTGTGGAAGGTGAACATGGTTTTCAACAATTTTTAAAATTCATGTCGGAAACTCATACTCATTATGAACGAGGTACTTTGTTGGCTATTAAACGTAATTTTGTATCATTCTGGGATATGATTCAATTGAAGTTTGCTCCTGAAATCTTCCGCCTTCATTTATTTGATAAAATTTACAATCGTGCTGCTAAGTATTTTATGACTAAAAAGATGCGTATGGCCTTTACTTTTCAAACTATGTATATGGGGTAATGATAACAACAACAACAATAATAATAATAATAAAATAAAAGAGATGAAATGATATGAGTAAAAGAAAAAAAAAAGTATATTATTAATCCTTCAACTTTTTTTTTCTTTAATAGAATGTCACCTTATGATGCACCTGCTGTTTACAGTTTATTACAATATACTGAATTTGCAGAAGGCATTTGGTATCCTCGTGGTGGATTTAATATGGTGGTTCAAAAATTAGAACAAATAGCTACAAGTAAATATGGTGCTAATTTCATTTATAATGCACCTGTAGCCAAAATTAATACCGATGATCAAAGCAAAAAAGTAACCGGTGTCACTTTAGAAAATGGTACTGTGATTGAAGCTGATGCTGTTGTTTGTAATGCAGATCTTGTCTATGCTTATCATCACCTTCTTCCACCTTGTTCTTGGACAACAAAACAATTAGCTCAAAAAAAATTAACTTCTTCATCCATCTCCTTTTATTGGTCCTTATCTAAAATTATTCCTGAATTAGATGTTCATAATATCTTTTTAGCTGAACAGTATAAAGAGAGTTTTAATGAAATCTTTCAAGATCATAGTTTACCATCTGAAGCATCCTTTTATGTAAATGTTCCTTCACGTATTGACCCATCTGCTGCACCTGATAATAGAGATGCTGTGATTGTTTTAGTCCCTATTGGTCATATTCGTCATCCAAATGGTGAGTTTAATGAACAAGAATATAATGCTTTAGTGAATCGTGCACGTAAAATGGTTTTAGCTGTCTTGGAAAAAAGATTAGGGGTTAGTGATTTTAAATCTTTTATTGATCATGAAATTGTTAATCATCCTGGTGATTGGCAACAAAAATTCAATTTATGGCGTGGATCAATTTTAGGATTATCTCATGATATCTTTCAAGTGTTATGGTTCCGCCCTTCTACTAAGGATTCTACTGGTAGATATGATAATTTATTCTTTGTTGGTGCTTCTACTCATCCTGGTACTGGTGTTCCTATTGTATTGGCTGGTAGTAAATTGACTTCTGAACAAGTTTGTGATTATTTCCATGAAAAACCAAAATCACGTCAAATAGATGTTGGAAAGAATCAATTTAGTTATCAACCCGAAGTTGTAAAACACGCTTTGTTGATTAACTTTTTATGGTATTGGTTTGTATCCATTTTTGTTATTATGTTTGCTTTCTTTACTGGTTTCCCTAAAAGTTCTAATCATACCCCTGCTTCTTTTATCAATTCTTTGTTACCTCCAATCTTTCAAGTTGTTTCTGCTGAATGTTTAAATGATATTTGTTAGAGAAATGATATATATATATATTCTTATTTATTTATAAATATACTTTTTTAGTTATTATCTATTTATTTATTCGTTTCTTATTTTTTTAATATTGTTTAAAATAAAAAAAGATTATCAAAGTTAATTTAAATGAAATAAAGTAACAATATAGTTTATTTCGTGTTTTTTTAAAAAAAAAGAAAAACATTATATATGTATATATTAATAATAATAGTAAAAGTTTTCTTTATATTTTTACACATAATTGTTTAATTAAAACTACTGTTTTATAACATTATATTTCAAGATACATTATAATTCATAATATATCCATTTATTATATTCCAATAAAATTGTGTTTTTTGGTAAATTGCTCTGAAATTCCTTGTTCTCTTTTAACAGTCCAAAATCAAAAACAGGTTTAAATTTTTGTTTTATGTTAAATTGTAGCTGAGAATGCTCAACTTGACTTGATATGAACATAATTCTACACTTTCGTTTACTTATCTTCTCAAATTTAAATTCAAATATCATCTAAATCTAAAATAAAATTCCACTATTCCCTATAGTAGTTATCTACAAGATAATAATAGTAAAAGTAATAAAAAAAAGTAAAGAAGAAAAGGAAGATGAGAAAAGTGCTTAAGTTTCTCACTTTTATAATTATGCGGAATTTTAATTAGTTTTTTAAATTTTTAACCGAAAGTATATAAAAGTCATGGATTATATAAAAGATTGTTCTTTATTAGATTGTAATTATTTTTAAAATATCAAGTGAACACAAAAGTATCACAATTTATATCATTTTTATTATTTGTGTTAGCATTTATTTACCTATTTATTTTCAATGAAAAGTGAAAATGTTGGGCTTTAAAATTACCCAAATTGAATTAAGAGCATAAAAGCTCAAGTTTTTAAAAAATTAGGCTAGTTCTTTTTATTTTTTTTTACTTTTCTATCTTTTATATATAGTTCGTATTTTATCTTATTTATATATTATTATTATTATTATTATTATTATATTTTAAAACTAATAGCATTTTTGGTAAACTTTGAACTTATTAATTCATTCTTTAAATTTAATAGTTATTTATCTTTCCATAAAAGTTTTACAAATATATTTTATTTAGGTAGTTATAAATAGTAATGGATCAAGTTGGTGTTGCACTACATACGCAAATTCTTCTGTAGTATTTTTTTTTTTTGCAACTGTATATACTTGGTGTAAAAAATTCGATTAAAATAATGTCGTGCCGTAGTAAGAGTTATGATTTAAACAAACACTCTGACCGTAGAAATTGAAAAGAAATGGTTAAAATCGATCTTGACATAAACGGGTATCATGATTTGGTAGTGAAAATAGAAAATAAACTTGAGTATACAGCAATCATAAGGTATCATATGTTTCATAAAATGGATGGTGGTAATAGTAATAGGATAATAGAATTTAAAAACGTTGCCCCAGGGGCAAGTAATAGATAAGTAAGGCATTTAAATACACTGCTATTAGGGATGCATTATATAGCGGATTTCATGGATTAGCTTCAGTGATTGCTGATACAGAATATGGACCACATGAATTTAAAATTAGTATTAGAAATAGAATCGATGTACGTGAACTTGTAATATCAGAAAATCACGCTATGCTTTCTCATTGATGAATTAATAAAATGTGACTCATTTTAACAGTTTAACCAAAAAAAAGATCAATTCTAATTGAATTTTCTATTTTATAATATTTTCTTCTTTCTTATATATATATATAATACATGAAAAAAAAAAAAACAGATAATCAAGATTTTTTTTAGCAAACCTGTCTGATCATCAAGTGGTGAAAATGTAGACTCAAGTCACGTATTTATGCATCTTAACTTAAAAAAAAGATTTCCTCGTTAAAATGAAAATGGTTCACTTTAATTATGGAATGGCAAATAAAATAATTGAATATGATGAATATATCATGGATTGTATAGGAGCAGCTTTCAGGTTAGCTATTAGACTTTCTTCCGATATAATAAGAATCTTTGAAAATCAATGATTTTTTTAAGAGATTGTATTTTTTTTATGAAGAATTAATAAAGTACAAATAATATAATAATAAAATAAGGATATACAATAAACATATTTTTTTGGGCTTGTATATTTTATTTTAAAGTTTACTTTTTTCTTCAATCAATATATTATTTTTACCTCAGCTTTTAATAAATAATATGAGAAAGTTTAAATAAAACAAGTCAGGAGATGTTTCTTTTAAGAGAGGCAAAGTAAAAAATAATATGTCATTTATTTAGTGAAATGGATAAAGAATATCAGCTGGGGTAAAAGATTAAATATGTTGAATATTGCACGAAAAAAAAAAAAATAGGCACTTAGCAAGGTCACATGAGTTTTATCTTCTGCTGTGCAATGTGAGTTAAAGATGACTCCATATTAATTATTAATGTTATATTTGTTCATGAAGTATATATATATGAATTATTTATGAATTATCATTTTTATTATTATTAAATGATTATTTATTATATATTAGTAATATAAATATAAAATAAAAAAATAAAAAAAAATGGATTTGGAAAATAAATAATGTTTTGCTTCAAAACAAAAAAGGAAAGAATCTTTAAAGTTGAAAAGACAAGTATAAAAAATTAAAGTTTACAAGTATAAATAATCATCCATTTTTGATTTTTTTGTGATCATCACTCTTATTCACATATGTATACAAAAAGTATTTAATCCCTTTTTTTATTATTTTATTTTGCTCTTTTTCTTCCTCTTTTTCTTTTTTAATAAACAAAATAATAATATAATAAAATGACTGAAGGAGCACCACATAATCTTACTGTTAATGTATTATCGCCAAACCATTGCCCTCCACCTCCTGGCGGCAAACCTCCTCCACCTCCTCCCCCACCTGGCGGAGGAGGAGGGGATCAACCATGTCCATTAGTACAAGGTAAACCTACTTGGACTCAGCCTCGTCAAGTTGTTCCAACTGGTAAACCAGTTCCAGATATGCAATGCAACATCATGTAATCTAATTTATTCAGCAAAAATAATCATCATCATTATTATCTATTTTTTTTTTGCATTCTCAATGGTTGCCTTTTTCCTTTAAAGAAAGACAAAAAACTTAATTATTATTTCATTCAATTACAACTAAACTATATTATGATTTTGCTTTTTAAATAAATATATATATATATATATATATATAATATACATTTATATATTGTTTATTAATATTATATTTGCATTTTTTTTTCTTTAAAAAAATCATAACTATACAAAAGCGTTTTTTGTTTTTTTTTCTTTGTTTTTTCTTAAATAAATAGTAATTATAATATAATGATGGTTGATTATATTTCTGTCTATATATAAGTTTATCCGAAATTGATACCTTGAGCTAAAGGAAGTGCACCAGAATAATTAATGGTACTAAATAGTTTTAGTTTTTTTTTAAAAAAAATAATAATTGTAAGTAAATCTATTTTATGAGATTTTTTTTTTCTTCACTATTATTTTTATTATTTTTATTTTTAATTTACCAAGTTCCACGACGGCAGTATTGTTTCCAACTATCACTACCACTTTCACGACCACCACCAGTTTCTTTTTCACCACCAAAAGCACCACCAATTTCAGCACCATTTGTAGGGATATTAACATTGATGATACCACAATCTGAACCAGATGGACCAATCCATTTGAAGATAGTAGAAGGATTTGTAGTAAAGATAGAGCTAGAAAGACCTTGTGCTACGTTATTATTAATAGCGATAGCTTCATCTAAAGTCTATATATACATATATGGTAATTAGAATGGTTATTATTATTATTTTAATACTAATCCCCATTTTTCCTTTTCTTCCTTTTTTATTTCTTTTTCATTTTCGTTTTTTCATTTTTTTTATTTTTATTTATTATATTTTTTATCTTAATTACCTTATAAGTCATAGTGTGTAAAATAGGTACAAAGGCTTCATTCTTAATGACATCCATATCAGGAGTAACACGAGTTAAAGTAGGAGCAACAAAATTACCATCAGATTTTAATACTTCACCACCTACCAAAATTTCACCACCTTGCTTTTTAACACTTTCTAAAGTCTTTTTATAAATATCTACAGCATCTTTAGTATGTAAAGGACCACATAAAACACCATCTTCTAAAGGATCACCGACTTTAACTTGTTTATAAGCTTTTACTAAACGTTCAACAAGGGTATCATAAACAGATTCATGAACAATTAAACGACGAGTGGTAGTACAACGTTGACCAGCAGTACCAACAGCAGCGAAAAGAATAGCTCTTGATGCTAAATCAAGATCACAATCTTCTGTTACAATAATAGCATTATTACCACCAAGTTCTAAAATGGATTTACCAAATCTTCCTTGAACTACTTGTCCAACTGTACGTCCTACTTTGGTAGATCCTGTGAATGAAATAGCATGGGCACGTTTATCATGAGTCAAAGCTTCACCAACATCAGTACCACCAGTAACTAATGAACATAATGATGTAGGAAGGTTATGTTCACGTAAGGTTTGTTCTAAAATACGTGTAACAGCAATAGATACTAAGGGAGTGGTAGGTGATGGTTTCCATAATACACCATTACCAGTAACTAAAGCAATAGCACTATTCCATCCATAAACAGCAACTATTTAAATCCAGTGATTATTTAAAATAAAAAAATAAAAAATCAGTATTAAATACGATTAATTAATTAATGTTTTTTTTAAACATGATCAATTTTATCATATTCACTTATTTTTAAATATGACCAATCCTATTTCACTTTTTATTTATTTATTAATTTTTTTTTTTTTTTTTTTTTTTTTTTTACCTGGGAAATTAAAAGCACTGATAACACCAACAGTACCCAAAGGGTTCCAAGTTTCAAGCATAACATGACCAGGACGTTCAGAAGGAATCATAGCACCATTTAACATTCTAGATAAACCTAAAGCATATTCTAAAATATCAATATATTCTTGTACTTCTCCAATACCTTCAGGTAAAATTTTTCCCATTTCTAAAGAAACTAATTTTCCTAATGGTTGTAAATTTTTAACAAGTGCATCACGCATAGCTAAAAGTACTTGACCACGTTGAGGAACCGGAAGCTATTTTATTTTAGATTATTATAAGAAAAGAAAAAATATTATAAGTAAATGATTAAATAAATAATAATAAAGAAATTACTATGATTTATAATCATTATTAATATTATCTAAAAAAAATAAATATATATTTGTATACTTACTTCACGCCAGATTTTTTGTGCTTCAGCGACTCTATCTAAAGCAACATCAAGTTCTTGAGGAGTACCCTATATTATTAATAAATAAATAAACAAATAAATAAATAAAATGACTATATCAATATATCTTATATTTCTTATCTCAAACTTACTTGTACAACTTCAGCAATAACTTGGTTATTGACGGGATTTAAAGAAGCAATTAATTCACCATTACCTTTCCACTCACCATCAAAAACACCTTTATTTCCAGTTTTTTGTAAACCAAGTTGTTCAAGAATATCACGGTATTTTTCATAGGTAGATGAAGCAAAGGTACGTGTAGATTGTGAACCAACTGATTGTAATAAAGTACGACGTACTTGTGAATTTAATGAGGAACGTGCTACATTAATACCTTGACGGTTAATAAGCGAAACAGATCTTGATAACATGTTTTATTATAATTATTATAAATAAATAATTAAAGGAAGAAAAAAAAATAAAAGAGAAAAAAAATAAAATAAAATAAATAAGAGTTCAAAAAATAAAAAAAAAATCGTGGGAAACAAATGGTTCCTTTTATATCATGCACTCCTTCAGGCGTGAGAAAAGCGGAATTTAAATTCCAAGATAAATCAAACTAATTGAAAGCGATAGTTAAGTGGAAGAAAAAAAAATATTCTTTCCTTTTTATCAAAGAAAGTTTCATAAATGGACCAACTAGTTAGGTCCCAGAATATACATATGTAACCATATTAAAAATAAGGTTTTTTAGTAGTATTAAAAAAAAAAAGGGAAGAAAAAAAAAAGTAAATTATTGGATATGATGTAAAATGCTTTTTATTGTTTATGGAATAATAAAACTGCCAAAAAGAAAAAAAATAATATAGAAATAGAATATACAGTAATAAATGCTTAAATGAATTAAATATTATAACGCCATGTCAATTTATATTTATATTTATATTTTTAATTTGAATTTATTTCATTAGAAGGTGCCTGCTGTTCCTCTGCTTGCTTTTGTTCAATTTGTTGTTGAGTTTCTACTGCTTTTTGATCTATAAATGTATTCAACATTAATGTACGTACAGAATCTAAAAAAGTATTAATTTGCTGTGTATCCGTAAAAATATTTGATCTTAATGAGTTTAATAATTTGTTTAACCGAGATTGGGAGCCATATTCAGATAACATATTCATTTTACTATATGAGTCATTTTTAAATATAAATAGAATTAAAGATATGAACTTTAATTTTCAATGACAGATTCCTTATATATATATGACTTACTGTTCATAATCCTTAAATTCATCCACTAATGCTCTTAATTGTTCTAAAACAAAAGAAGGTACAGCATCATCTTGTTTTACTAAATAATCACACGCGTATGGAACCCCTAAATAAAGTATATCATCAATATCTAACTATATTACACTTTTATATGTATATGTTTATCATTTTTTATTTACTTACGAAAAGACCTAGTATCATTCCAGTCTTTACTAATATGTAAGTATTGTATTTTGGAACATTCACTTGCGATTCTTATATCGTATGGAGTGACAATTACACCAATAAAAGGCTCATCACCTGTTTTTTCATTTCGAAACAAAGTCTTTTTTTTAAAAAAAATAAAAAATAAAATAAAATTAGAATCCATACATATACACACATACACGAGCGTACATATATATATATATATATATATATATAATAGATATTATAATGATCTTACCTGATATGATGTTTGATTTTCAATATCACGAATACTTGGATGAGGTTCAAAAGTAGGATGTGAATGGTACCAACCAACAACGATATAACCATTATTTGAAAAGAAATCCCTAGCTTCCATTTCTGAAGTAGGGTCCATTTCACATTGAATACCAGTACTTGTACTTTTACATGGGAATACTCTTTCTACAATTAAGCGTTTCTTTTTATTACCATCACCATCATCAGAGTCATTAATAAATCTTCCACCCAATAATCCAATGATTTCTGTATGAGCTAAATGTGAATGAAAATCCATGATTAATAATGATGTGCTTGTGATTTCTACTGTAAATGGTGCTGTATATTCTTCATCATAATAAGAAACTGGTACTAATCTAAATGGGTCATATCCTCTACTAAAATCATCTCCACTATAATAATGTTGTGATTTTTTAGTATTACGCTTTGGTCTTGCTGATGTCACTTTATATATAAAAATGTAAATATTTTTTAATTTAAGAAACAAATAAAAATATTAATATTAGTAAACGAATTCTATAATCCTTATATAGTTATATATATATATATATATATTACCTATTGCTTTTGGTACACCATGCTCAATAACTCTTCCTTCTAAATCTTTTGGATCCACCCTTTATATAAAATAGAAATATATCATTTTGTTAATGAATAAGATTATTTTATTATTATTATTATTATTATTATTAAATAATATAAAGCAATATGATGTAAAATTACCATTCTCCATTTTCATTTCGTACTTTACGTTTTCGTGGACTATAAATATAATAAAAGAAAAGGCACATACATCAGTAATTATCTTTTTTTTTTTCTTAAATATATATATATTTACCCATCATAGTCAATTATTAATTCTGCTGCTGCATGCATGCTATTAAAATCATCATCATACTTGTTCGTATTAGAAGAACTAGTTGTTTTTCGAATAGGAGGTCTTGGAGCAGAATTAGTACAATCAACATTAATGGCACCAATAGTTTCTAAATAAGTATGCACACGTCCAATAGCATTAACATCACCACAATCCTTTAACTCTTTTCTTGCACGTGTTTTAGTGAGATATTTTGGTTTACATTGATTCCAACAATCTAACATATGATTTCGAATTTTTAAATAACGATCTGGTGTTTTTGTTGCTTTATTCTTAAACCATTCAGGATTTTCGGTTTTTTCTTCTTCAGATATTGTATAACGATCAAAAACCTTTCGATATAGACATATATATATATATATATATATATATATATATATTAATTATTAATTACGCTTTTTTTTCCGTTATTTTTTTTTCAACCTTACCAATTCATTACTATTACTTGTTGATGTTATGGAGGGTATAATTGTATCATCTAATGATTCCACTGATTTATCATCATCATCGTCATCGTCATCATTATTAATATTAAAATTATTATTATTATTGTTATTGCTGTTATCGTTATTATTATTATTATTCAAATTAGTTGAGTTTGATTCTAACTCATTGTTAGTTGATTCATCTATTGTTTCTGTTCCTGCAGTTGGATTATCATTAATATTTTCATTATTTGTTAATTGATTTTCATTCATTGACTCTATTTTATCATCTAAATCTATTTTTTCATTTGGGATAATATCATCATTGTTATCATCCATTTGATTAGAATCTGCATTTTCTAAATTTTCAGTGAAAGTGAAAGGAGGTATGGGAGTTTCATCGTCTTCAACTGATATTTCTTCGTCATCACCTTCATCACTGATGTTATTATTTTCATTATTATTTGTAGAATCAATTTTATAGTTACTATTATTGTTATTATTACTACTACTACTATTATTAGATGGTGATGAATTGTCTAATTGTTGTTGTATGTTGCTATTTACAGTATCTTTTAAATCACTTTTACTTTCATTTGACATGTTATCATTTGTTATGGGTATTTTTTCCTGTTCATTCCTATCATCATCATTATTTTTATCATTTATATTTACAGAGTCTGCTGAATTTGTATTTACTTTAGAGATATTGCCCTTTATAGATAATATATTTACATAAAAAAATAAATAAATCATTAAAAAATGTATACACATATTTAAATATATACATATTAAAAAATAATAATTTGTATTCATCATTACCCCACTATAGTTTAACCAGTGTCTTGCACGATTTTTACATTGTAATGGATTTCTAGTTGATACCATTTCTGAAATTGGTTTCCAATTCCCATATCCGTGTTTTTCCTAGAATTAATATGTATTATTTCATTGCTTCCTTTTATATATATAAACATATTTATATTTTTCTTATTTATTTGCATAAATAAACCTTATTTCATCATCAACATTATTATTATTACCAGAGCACTTTTTAATAAGGCATCTTCATCTGATGTCCAGCGTGTTTTATGAGAAGGTAAAGCTGCTGATGATATAGTTGACAATTTTCCTCCTATAACATGATATAGAAAGAATATATATATATATATATTGATCAATCAAACAGTATAATTATATACTATTGTTCTAAGTAAAAAAAATAAATAGACTACTTACCTTCACTACTAGTACGATCTAAATCAGACTTTCTTTTTTTGGTGTCCTTTTTTTTTGAAGTAGTTTCTTCTTTTTTCTTCCTTTTCATTGTTGATATTGAATCTCTACCATAATAAAATTCTTCTTCTGCTAACATTTGTTCAATTAAAGCTCGTGAATCAGAATCCATGTCATCATACTAAAAGAATATTAGATTAAGTATATTTTCCTTTTTTTTTTTTCCTTCCTTTCCTTTGTTTTCACTATTGCTATTTACCGTGGCTGCTGACCAATCCATCAAGTTATCTGTATATTCAATATCTTGATCGATCTTTACTTCTGGTTCTTTACTATAATAAATATGTATATATATAGGTATTTTAATTATTTATTATTTTCTCTCTCTTTTTTATATGTTATGATAATTGTTTATTCATACAGTAGTTCTATTTCTGGAGCATCTTCGACAGCATCAATATCACCAATATCAATAATATCCTCGTCTGTCATTTTTTTAAATCGTTATTGAAGACTTGAAAAAAAAAAAAAAAGAAATAGTGAGGGAAGAGAAAAAAATCTCTTTTCCTTTAAATTTTAAATCCCGACCATACGACTTTTTTGCACTTATTGCTGGATTTTTGATTTTCCTATATGTAGTTTATAAAAAAGGTCCATTTTATTTAAATAGTAATAGAGTTGGAGTAAATGTGCATGATTTTTATTTATTTATTTAGGTTTCATAGATCTTTCTATCTTTGCATCTTTTTTCTTATTTCATTTCATTTGTCATTAAAAACTAAACAACAAACATATATATCATTTTCATATGTAAAAATGCCTTAAAAATGATAAAACATGTAAATAATAATCCTTTTCGCCTTAACTTTTTAAAATAGAAAAACTAGAAAAACTAAAAAAAATATTTAAAAGAACAATTGATCTAATATTAGTAGGATGAGAACATTTTTATTCACAAAATGCATAATATATAAACAATAGCTTTACATGATTTTCCATCTTTTTTTTTTTTTTTTTTTTTTATTTACTTGTTTATGATGTTTTTTGATTACTTTTTGCCAAGAAAAATAGAATATTCACTTGTTTTCCTGTGAAACGTATTAATGTTATTATAAAAAAAGCAAGATCGAGTACATACATATAAATCGGTTTTAATCTTTTCTTATTTTTTGAATCCTTTTGTTTTTTACGGTTTAATCTTTTGCCATTTTATAGTTTTCAATATTGCTCTTTTTTAGTTCAGACACGTGTCAGAGGTCATATGAACCGTATACAAAAATATACTCATGATAAGTTAAGCTAACAAAAAAATAAAATAAAAAAGATATTCCTTAAAATATAATCATTTATTTAATATACTCTATTATCAATATTATTATTATTATTTTAATGATTAAAAATATATAGAGTTATGATTATTTTATTTCATTTCATTTTATTTTTTCCCACTTTGAAAATTGTAAAGTATAAAATATCTAATGGATGGAAAAATCTATTGAAAATGATGTAACGACATATCATCAAGTCCAGTATAATAAATAAATAAATAAAAATAATAAAAATGAAAAAGGCCTCATTGTATCACAGATCTGTATCCTTATTCTATATTGATAATAAAACATCTAAATAAGGATAATTTTTTTATGTTAGAATTGATGGTTATGTATTTTTCTCATAAAAGGTAAATTTTTTTTTTAAAGTCCTTATTGATCAGACTTTTCTTTTTCTTCTTTCTCTTTTCTTTAATTTTTCATTTTCTCTTTTTTTTTATTTAAAAAATCTATTGTATTATAATATAATTTATTTATTTTATCTTGTTATATATATAATTGTATTATAATATTATTTAATTCTGTATATAATATTATTCTAACTTTAACGGGATCATAAAAAATGGTGGTGTCTAAAGATTCCGACCCAGCTGTGCATAATGGTGCAAGTGAAAAGACTGAGGCTGATATTACCGAATCCGTAGAAATTAATGTTCAAGAATCTAGTAATGAAAAAGCTAAAGAAGATTCCCCAGATATGAAGACTTTAACTGTTGAAGAACTTTATGATAAAGAAAAGTTTGATTTATCTACTATGGAACCTGGTGATGTTTTTACTTTATTAAGGTACGCGGTAAAATAAAAAAATATAAATACCTCATAGTAAAAAAATAGAAAAAAGAGTGAGTAACATGAATATAAAGGGGTAATTTTTACTCCGCTCTCTTTTCTTTTTTTTTCCTTCATACTTTTTTTATTATAACTACAACCAATTTTATCTTTTTTATCTTTCTCATTTCCTCTTTATTTTATTTTTATTACAATGAACAATCTATTTTTTCTTTTTTTCTCATTTCCTTTTTTTTTTTTTTTTTTTTTTTATAACTAATACTGTTTTTTATTTTATTATTATTATTCCTCATTAAAATAGAACAAGTGCTGATGGTCTTACAGCAGAAGAAG
This sequence comes from Cunninghamella bertholletiae, assembly GCA_037043795.1. Lineage (NCBI taxonomy): Eukaryota > Fungi > Mucoromycota > Mucoromycetes > Mucorales > Cunninghamellaceae > Cunninghamella > Cunninghamella bertholletiae. The sequence continues at coordinate 1,626,939 of JAZGVP010000004.1, read as the reverse complement.
CAGAATCGCGTATCGAAAAGTTTGGTTATAATCGTATTGAACACAAAGAAGTAAATCCTTTTTTACAATTTCTTGGATTTATGTGGAATCCTTTATCATGGGTTATGGAAGCAGCAGCTATTGTAGCTATAGCTTTATCTAATGGTGAAGGTGAACCTCCTGACTGGGAAGACTTTATTGGTATTATTTTATTATTATTAGCCAATTCTATTATTGGATTTTTAGAAGAACGTCAAGCTGGTAATGCTGTTAAAGCTCTTATGGATTCTTTAGCTCCTGAATGTAAGGTTAAGCGTGATGGTGAATGGCATACAATGGAAGCTGCTTATCTTGTACCAGGTGATATTATCTCTATTAAATTAGGTGATGTTATTCCTGCTGATGGTCGTTTAATCGCTGCTCATGGTCAAGTATCTATTGATCAAGCTGCTTTAACTGGTGAATCCTTACCCGTAGGCAAAGATACAGGTGATGAAATATTTTCTGGTTCTACTGTAAAACAAGGTGAGGCTGAAGCTGTAGTGATTGGTACTGGTTTAAATACTTTCTTTGGTCGTGCTGCTAAATTGGTTGGTGAAGCTAATGACGGTATTGGCCATTTACAGCAAATTCTTGCAAAGATTGGTAATTTTTGTTTGATTTCTATTGGTACTTTTGTCATTTTAGAACTTGTCATCATGTATCCTGCTTTTAAATATCATTATAGACGTGGCATTGATAATATTTTGGTTTTACTTATTGGTGGTATTCCTATTGCTATGCCTACTGTTTTGTCCGTGACTCTTGCTATTGGTGCAAAACAATTGGCTGAACATAAAGCTATTGTCACTCGTATTACTGCTATTGAAGAAATGGCCGCTGTCACTATTTTATGTTCTGATAAAACTGGTACTTTAACTTTAAATAAGCTTATTGTAGATAAACCAACTATTAAAACCTATAGTGAAATGACAGCTGACGATGTAATCCAAATCTCTTCTTATGCTTCTCGTACTGAAAATCAAGATGCTATTGATTTTTGTATTGTCAACTCTCTTCCTGATCCAAAACTTGCTCGTGAAGGTATTGAGGAATTGGACTTTGTACCATTTAATCCTGTTATTAAACGTACTGAAATCACTTACAAAAGATTATCTGATGGTAAAATATTAAGAGCAACAAAGGGTATGTCTCATTTTATTTTGGACCTTTGTACTCGTGATAAAACTGAACAACAAATACAAGCTTTAAATGATGATGTAGATGAATTTGCAAGACGTGGATTAAGATCTTTAGCTGTTGCTGTAGATGAAGTACCCTCTGGTGAACCTGATGGTCCTGGACTTGGATTTCGTTTAATTGGTTTATTACCTATTTATGATCCTCCACGATCTGATACAAAAGAAACAATTGATCGTGCTATTGTTTTGGGTGTACAGGTGAAAATGATTACAGGTGATCAATTGGCTATTGCTAAAGAAACTGGTAGACGTTTAGGTATGGGTGATAATATGTTTTTATCAAAAACTCTTAAAGATGGTCCTCCAGCTGGTTCTGGTTATTCTAGCATTGATGATTTAGTTTTAGGTGCAGATGGCTTTGCTGGTGTTTATCCTGAACATAAATATGAAATTGTTGAAAGATTACAAGCTATGGGACATATGGTAGCAATGACAGGTGATGGTGTAAATGATGCTCCTGCTCTTTCAAAATCAAATGTTGGTGTTGCTGTAGCTGATGCTTCTGATGCTGCTCGATCTGCTGCTGATATTGTATTAACGGAGCCTGGTTTATCTGTAATCATTGAAGCTTTGATTCATTCTAGACAAATCTTTCAACGTATGAGAAACTATTCCATCTATACGTGCTCTGTCACTATTCGTGTTGTTGTTGGATTTGCCATTATGTGTTTTGCTTTCCAATTTGATTTCCCTCCATTTTTAGTTTTGATCTTGGCTGTTCTTAATGATGGTACTATCATGACTATTTCAACAGATAGAGTACGACCTTCACCACATCCTGATCAATGGAACCTTTTTGAAATCTTTTCTTATGCTATCGTTTATGGATTATACCTTGCTCTTTCGACTATTTCCTTTTATGCTGTGGCTTATAAAACTGACTTTTTCGCTAAACATTTTGGTGTACACACTTTCGAAAATGATCCAAACAATGGTGTTTTACATTCTGTTGTTTATTTACAAGTATCTACTATTTCTCAAGGTTTAATTTTTGTAACAAGATCTCAAGGATGGTTCTTTACAGAAAGACCCTCTGTTTTATTAATGTGTGCCTTTGTCGTAGCTCAATTAGTGGCAACATTTATTTCAGTTTATGCTAATTGGGGATTTACAAATATTACTGGTTGTGGATGGACCTGGGCTGGTATTGCGTAAGTTTTCTTTTTTATTTTTTTCTTATTCTTTTCCTTCTTAATATTATTAATATTTTATTTCATATTAATATAAATAAACATTAATCTTATAGATGGGTCTGGAATTTTATTTGGTTTGCACCTCTTGATTTAATTAAATTTTTTATGCAACGTCTATTCAAACCTAAACTTATAGCTCCGCTTGCTGATCAAGCTTCTGGTGGTCGTAGATCTCGTCGTTCATCCATTATGTCTAATTCAACTTCCGCAAGGTAAATATTTTAGATTGGCTAAAAAAAAACTTACTAATATATACCCTAATTTTTTTTTTAAAGATATTATGCTAATCGTACTCAATCTTTGCGTGCTCTTGAACGTCCTCGTAACTTTGGAAAACGTCTATTTGGTTTGAATAAAAAGATGTCCATGGATCCAACTGAAATGCGTAGATTCTCCTCCGTTCAGGTAAAAAAAAAAAGGAAAGAAAAGAATAAAAAAAGGAAAGAAAGAAATCTATTTAAAAAAAGAAAAAATTTACTGGTTTCATAAATATATAGTTATAAATATTTATATGTTTATATTTTTTAAAAAAAACAATCTTTTAATCTTAATTATTTGTTTTTTGTTAAAAATAGACAAATCAAGCTTCTCAGATTCTTTCTGGGTCAACCTCAAACAATAAATAATCACTGCTATTTTTTTATTATGTATTTTTTGGCTTAAATAATAAACTTTTTTTTTTTTACTTACTTCATATGACTATTTTTAAAGTGCGATATTTTTAGTTTAAAAAAATTCAATTTCCATTTTTATCAATATAAAATTCTATAGATAACTTTTTAGAATATAAATAGATACTTTTTTATTTTAATTGTAACATTGAAAACTTGATCATGCACAGGAATTACAAATGAAAGGTAAATATATATAAAAAAATAAAGAACATAAAGAAAATGAAAATGGTATAAGAAAAAGAAAAAAATAAAGTATACTCACGTTTGTTGTTAGATGTCATTTTGTTCTTTTTTTTTTAGGTATCACAAGTCTTTGGGCTTAGAGAGATCCAATAACAGTTATTGTTTGTTTACTAACAGTAACTAATTGGCTTATCCTATTTTTAATATCAAGACTAAATCAGGTAAACTACATTTATAGTATACTTTTTTTTTATATATATCTATATTTATTTATTTTTTCTATCCCTTTCTTTTTTCTTCCTTTCTTTCTTTCTCTTTCTTTTGTTTTATTTATTTATAACTACTTCTAACCTGATACTTAATTTTATACCCTTCATTTTTTTTTCTTAAAAAGAAAATGAAACTATTAAACATGTTCATAAAATTTTTACTAATAGCAATTTTAATTATTAATGCAGCATGCTATGATATTTCTTCACAAGAATTTGATCAGCTTCCAGAAGGTGGAGGTTCAGGATATGTAGCACATGAAGGAGTGATATACATTTATGGAGGTTCTATAAAGAATGTCAGTACTAACGAATATATTCCTGGCGCTTTATATAAAATGTCTATTGATCCTAATGGAGCTAATGGAGGTTTTCATTTGGAGTATCTCAATAGTTTTGGAGACTATGGTTTTGGACAATTGCTTTTATTAAATGATAATCAAACTTTACTCACAATAGGTGGTGAAAATAATTTTACTGGATCCATTGTTCAAAATGATCAAACCAATCAAACCAACCAAACCAATCAAACGGTTCAAACTGATCCTTCTCTCCGTCCGACTATGAAATTATATCATATTCCTAACAACACATGGTCTGATCCACCAATTGCTAATTTATCCGCTGTTCCTTTAAATCGTGCTCGTTTAGCTGCTGCTGTAGCACCAAATGGTTTGGTTTATATACTTGGTGGTGATGTTTCTGGGGGTGGAACTGCATATGACTTTTATTCTTATAATCCAGTCACAGGTGTATTCACTGATCTTACTAAATCTTACCAAGCACTTCCGTATTATACATATCCTGGTTCTTGTGCGTCACTAGTCATGAAACCGTAAGTTCTTAAATATATATATTTATTTATATTTCCAAAATGATGTTAATTAACGATTTGTTTATTATATAAATTAATTAATTAGTGATGGAAATATGTTGCTTCTTTTTGGTATGACATTTGATAATAATGGTAATCCTCATTATACAGGAGCACAAATGGTATATTCATTCAATACAAATACTGGTCAATGGACATCATTCAATGATACAGGTTATCCAGATGGACCAACTGCTGGTCGTCTTTGTCCTGCAGTGATGGTTAATCCTAGTAAAACAGCTGTTTATGCATTTGGAGGTAACTAATATATATACAAATAAATTTAATTAATCATTGATAATTAATCTTACTTTTTTTTAAAAAAAAACAAATAACAAAATAAGGTGGTAATTTTACTCTTATGTCAAATGCAAGTCTTTATAATGATATATTAATCTATAATTTGACTACAAATAAGTGGAGTAAACCAGAAACAATTGGCTACTTACCGGTAGCTAGAATGTTTGCTTCCGGAGGCTTCTTGGACGATAATCATATACTTGTATCTAGTGGTAATAAAATATCATTTTTATTAAGAAATAAGAAAAAAATCAAACTTAATTTCATTATATATTAAATTTTATTATTTGATAGGTAATGTATATGGTATTGCTAATCATTATCTTGATGTACTTCGTTTACCTTCTGATCCCACACAATCACTACAATGGGTGAGTAGCTATAATCAAGATGTATTGGTTCAATCATCATATTCTATTGACGGTGGAAAAATTGCAGCAATTGTTGTTTGCACAATTATTGGCCTTATTCTCATTGGACTGTTTTTATGGCGATTTGGAAGATATTTAAGGATTATGATACTTAATTTGCATTATGATATTTGGCGACCTAGGTACATTATATATATATATATATTGATTAAATAGCAATAGCACATTTATTTATTAATCTTTTTTAAAATTTTAATCTTTATTAGAACTGGTGAACCTTTATGGGCTGAAACAATGCGTGTCATTTCTCAAGCCATTCTTTTCTTTTTATTTATTGTTTTTGCTGTATTCATTGGAAAACAAGTTCAACAAAGTCCAAGTGTAACTCTTACTATTGATGATTCAGTAACTACTGTTTATACACCAAGTAAAATAAATTAATATTTATTTTTTTATAAAAAAAAAAGAAAAGACAGTTAATAGCTTTAATTTATTTTTTTATAGATGTTAGAGTATGTGTTGAAGGATCAGCTGCACCAGGTCAATTTATTTTTCCAAATCTTCCTGTCATTCAATGTCAACTTCCTAATGGAAAACTTTGTGATAGTGCTAGTTTTAGACAATTAGACTTAAGTATATTTCGACCTGATTATGGAACAAAACTTCCAAATATGACATGCTCTTATTTTAATAGTGGTAATAGTATCGTTATTGGTTCAGGAGAAGCACAAAATGGAAATACTACAGCATTACAATTTAATATTTATGGAAATACATCGGTTGCAGGTGTTGTTCATGTTGATTTATTCCCCCATAATTATGACCCTATTGAAAATATCTACTACAATGTCACTAATCTTATGCCAGAATATCAAGTTACTCAATGGAAAGAAGATGACAGAACAGGTGGTCATGTCACTAATTCTTATGATTTATTAACAGGTCAAATCACTTATATCAGCTACCAATTAATAGATCATAAATATTTAACAGATAGTGGTTGGAATTATATTGGTTTAATTCCATCATTCAACCATACACCTGAATTAGACTCAACCGCTCATACAAATATTTTAAAAATAGATCAACCAAATTTATATAGTATGCCAGCTACCTATGTAAGAATAAGACCACAAGCTATGGTTACTAGAACACTTCAGGAACAAAAACTGTATTCTGTTATTAGTGCTCTTAGTTATTTGGGTGGTCTTTTCAGTTTATTCCTTACTATTCAAACTTTACTTTTCGGCTATCGACCAACATCACCTTGGGGATTGGTAAATTATAATAATAACAATAATAATAATGATTTATTTTTCCTTTCCTAAAAAAAAAAAAGGAAAGCTATATCAATATTAATATTAATTAATTTAATTATAGGTACATCGATGGTCTATTGGTGAATTAAAAAGATCTATTTCACAGGGATTAGTGTCAAGATTCCAAGCATTAAGAACACCAGTACCTTTAGTTAATCCTGTATCTCGACGATTCTCTACATTAGATGTTAAAAGTTATGGATATCGAAATATTGGACCTTTACACGGAGGTGGAGATGCCTTTGATGATTATGATGATATTATTGAAAAAGGAGGAACAGAACACGAGCCATTAACACTTATGGAAAATGAAGAAAATAGATTGACACGTATGGAAAATAGATTACAATTATTAGAATTACTCTTTAAATCTTACTACATCAATGATGAAGTCTTTAAATCATTAGATAAGGCTATCAAAAAAGAAGAAAAAAAGAAACGGGAATCCATGAGTACATTAGGAAGTAATTATCCAAATGCGCCACCTTCGTCAGAACCTTTAACACAAAATAATGATTCGGTTAATGATGAATTTAAAAACATTCCACCACCTTTACTTTCTGTTAATAATAATGATAATAATAAAGCAAAGAAAAAAAACTGGATGCCAAATTTAAAATCAAGTACATCATTATGGGACCAAAATAAATCTTTAAATGATGATCAACATGAACAGCATCAGTTACCTCGTTTAACTACACCAACAAGAGATTTTAATCCTACAGCACATCAATCTATTCAACAACAACAAGACCTTTTAGATAATAATAATGATCATCAACCTGATTATCATAATTCATCATCCACTTATAATCCTTATTTAAATCAAGATTTTGATCATAAAAAATAATATGAAAATATAAAAATATACAAAGAAAAAAAACAAAATTACTTATAAAATGCATTTATCCAATTAATATAAATAGTTCTGTATAAAGATATATATATATATGATTATTAAATCTCATGTAAAAAAAATTTCTTTTTATTATTGCCACAGTAAATATTTGAAATGAAATAAATAAATAAAATGTATACTATTTAAAATTTTATCATTTAAATAGCGTTCCATAAAAGTTAAAGTACAATAAACAGAAAATGGTCTAGAGGGGGCTAGAAAGAAGAGTCTAGAGTAGAATGAACTACGTTTATTTTTAGCATAAACAAGGAAAAAGAATAATATGTTCTTTTTTAAAAAAGTCGATTGTATTTATTTCTCTTTAATCTTATTATTATTTTTGTTATGACTTTTATGATTTTTATTATTATTAATGCAAAAAGGAATAAAACATAAGAGTATACCATTGAATTTTTATATTTTTTAAATATATTTTATTTTAAAAGGCGTATTGCGATAAAAAGATTTACTGAAAAAACTTACAAAAAAGGATGATAAAATAGGATAGTTAATAATATTAATTAAATAGAAATAAGGAAACTGTAAAATAAACAATAAAAGACCAATTTGATAATGTTGATAATCATATTACTTAAATGTCAAAATATTTAAATGAATGAGCTTGTTTTTTTATTGAGAATATGAAAAACTGAAATATTTATATGGAGTGAAGGATATAAAAATTCTAATTGGCTAAAATTTCAGAAAAAATAAGCATTGTAAACTATGCACCTTTTTAATACAGAATTTTAACGCGTTTTTACTTTTCCTCTTTTTTCTTTTTTTATATTTTTTTTTTCTAATTTTTTTTTATTCTGATTATTTATTGTTATCGATTTTTTATTCAAAATTGTGTTCATACAGAAAACATATCTCGTGTGGTAAAGTATATATTTTTTTTGTACAGTTTTATTTTTTTTCATTCCTAAAGTATATAAATTTTTTGCTTAAATTTAATAAAATAAATTTTTGATTCAACAATAAGTTAAAACTCATAATAGTTTACAGAAAGTATTACAAAAGTAAACCATAATACTTTAATAGAACTTTTAAATATAAAACAATATTATTATTGATTTTTTGCAATGATAAATGAGATTTTAAAATACTATATCATCCCTTATTGAATCATAATTAAAAAAACAAAAATAGATATATAAAAAAGGTAAGCTGGTATATTAAAAATAAAAGGACAAAGATAATAAATAATGAACAAATCCTCATTTAATTTTTTTTCTTCATTATATTATAAAAGGTTCTACATTGATCGTACCTGCTTTGATATGATTTTTCTACTTTATGGTACAAGATTGTTTCAAAAATGTGGATTAAATATTTACACCAAATACCACATCAAAAGATATAAAAAGAATGATTAGCTCACTATGATAAAATTACATAAAAAAAAAGAAGCTTATCTTTTAAACAATTGTGGAGACACAATGAACATATATCTGACATTATTCCTATGACGAAAACTGACAGAATTAGTTAAATACAACAGAAAATAGGATGGTTTCAAAAGGAAACTGGTTATCTGATAGATACCAAAGATGATTACAGATAAAATTTATTGATGTTCAGAGAAAGTCATATGCAGATATGCAACACATTGAAGGTCAGCATATAATCGTATTCAACAACAAAGAAATAGAAAAAACCAATGATTGAATAATTAAACAAGGAACACAAAATTAAAAGGCTTGTTTTTTATTAAATCAACTTTAGCAATTTAAAAGATAGAATATCACGTTTTTATGTTTATACTTTTTTGATCTTTTTTTTCTTAATTTCATTTTAATAGATAGAAAACAAACCCAAGCCTACCTGATCAATTTGTTTTAAGGATCTTATCAGCAAACATTATTTTAATCTATGTATGAGAAATAAACATTTTGGAAAAAAAATAATGATCTTTAATTTTTTTTACTACTTTAAAAGGGTGGTAATTTCATAATAATATACTATAATTATATAAAAAAACAACCATTAACAACGTAAATCTTTTAATTTATTTGATTTAAGTATTACAAAACTTTTTGGCTTAGAGATTGAAAAAAGTTATTGTTTTGTTTACCAACAGTAAAACTATAATATAAGGCTTGTATTTTATTTCTTTCCTTTTTTAATATTTATACCCCTTTTTTTTCATCTTTCTTTTTTTCTGTCTCTAATTTTTTTTTCTTCACTTTTTCTATCTCTCTTCTTTTTAATAACAGTAAAATAAAAATGAATCTATAGATGCATTTATAAGATTTATACTAACAGTAAACTTAATTATCAATGCAGCATGTTATGATATTCCTTCATGGCAACTTGATCAATTTCCAACAAATGGTGGTGCAGCAATGATATTGCTTGATGGCGTAATATACATTTATGGAGGTTCTGTGAAGAATGTTAGTACTAACGAATATATTCCTGGCGCTTTATATAAAATGTCTATTGATCCTAATGGAGATAATGGAGGTTTTCATTTGGAATATCTCAATAGCTATGGAGACTATGGTTTTGGACAATTGCTTTTATTAAATGATAATCAAACTTTACTCACAATAGGTGGTGAAAATAATTTTACTGGATCCATTGTTCAAAATGATCAAGCCAATCAAACTAATCAAACTAATCAAACAGTTCAAACTGATCCTTCTCTTCGTCCAACTATGAAATTATATCATATTCCTAACAACACATGGTCTGATCCACCAATTGCTAATTTATTCGCTGTTCCTTTAAATCGTGCTCGTTTAGCTGCTGCTGTAGCACCAAATGGTTTGGTTTATATACTTGGTGGTGATGTTTCTGGGGGTGGAACTGCATATGACTTTTATTCTTATAATCCAGTCACAGGTGTATTCACTGATCTTACTAAATCTTATCGAAGCCTTCCGTATTATACATATCCTGGTTCTTGTGCGTCACTAATCGCGAAACTGTGAGTTATTAATTACTGATATTTAGTTATTTTTTACAAAACATAGTTAATAATTTATTTTTTATTTGTTTATAATAATTAATTAGCGATGGAAATATATTAATTCTTTTTGGTACAACGTACGATAATAATTATAATCCTCATTATACAGGATCAGAAAAAGTATATTCATTCAATACAAATACTGGTCAATGGACATCGTTCAATGATACAGGTTATCCAGATGGACCAACTGCTGGTCGTCTTTGTCCTACAGTGATGGTTAATCCTAGTAAAACAGCTGTTTATGCATTTGGAGGTAATTAATATATATATGTATATATATATAAACAAATACATTAAATTAATTGATTAATTGATTAAATATTATTATTATTTAAAAATAAGGTGGTAGTACTGTAATTATGTCAACTACATATCTTTATAACGATATGCTAATATATAATATAACAACAAATAAATGGACTAAACCATTAACAGTAGGTCATTTACCAATAGCAAGAAATTATGCAACTGGGAGTTTCATAGATAATAATCATTTACTTGTAACAGGTGGTAAATATCATTCTTATTTAAAAAAAAAAAATAAGAAAAAAAATGGATATTTTTAATATTATCATCTATATTTGAATATATTGATAGGTACTGGGTACAATCAATTTGGTCGTTATCTTGATGTACTTCGTTTACCTTCAGATCCTACTCAACCTCTTCAATGGGTAAAAACGTATAATGAAGATGTATTAATTCAAGACTCATATTCTTTTGGTATTGGAATAATTGTAGCAATCGTTATCTGTACATTTATTGGTGCCATTAGCATTGGAATACTTTCATGGTGGTATAGAAAATATTTAAAAATAATGATACTTAATCTGTATCATGATATTTGGCAACCCAGGTATATAAAATATACATTGATAAACAATTATAAATATATATATTAATTACTACTATTTTTATATCTATTAAAACTGGAGAACCTAATTGGGCAGAAGTGATGCGTATAACCTCTCAAGTTATTCTTTTTTTTTTATTTATTTCATTTGCTATATTTATTGGTACACAAGTTTATGATAGCCAAAGTGTAACTATTATGATTGATAAATATGTATCTGAAGTTTATTTACCTAGTAAAATGACATTATTTTTGTTTTTAGCTGATTAAAAAAAAAGAAAAAAAAAAGAGTTAATAATTTTATTTTGTTTTATTTTTTTTATAGATGTTAGAGTATGTATTGAAGGATATGCTGCACCAGGTCAATTTATTTTTCCAAATCTTCCTGCCATTCAATGTACACTTCCTAATGGAAAACTTTGTGATAGTACTGATTTTAAACAATTAGACTTAAGTATATTTCGACCCGATTATGGAACAAACCTTGTAAACATGACATGCTCTTATTTTAATAGTGGTAACAATATCCTCATTGGCTCAGGTGAAATAGGAACTGGAATTGCATCTACATTACAATTTAATATATATACAAATACATCGGTTGCAGGTGCTGTCCATGTAGATTTATTCCCTCATAATTATGACCCTGTTGAAAATATCTACTACAATGTCACTAATCTTATGCCAGAATATCAAGTTACTCAATGGAAAGAAAAAGATAGGATAGGTGCTCATGTGATTAATTCTTATGATTTATTACCTGGTCAATTTATTTACATTTCTTACCAATTAGTAGATCATAAATATTTAACTGATAGTGGTTGGAATTATATTGGTTTGAAGCCATTCTATAATAATACACCTGAATTACAAACAACACAGCGTATAAGCGCTTTAAAAATGGAAGAATACAGCATATATGATATACCAGCTTCATATATAAAAATAAGTCCGCAAATGATGGCCATTAGAATACTCCAAGAACAAAAATTATACTCTGTGGCTAATGCACTCAGTTATTTGGGTGGTCTTTTTAGTTTATTTTTTACTATTCAAACTTTACTTTTTGGTTTTCGACCATCTTCACCTTGGGGATTGGTAATTATAGAATTGAAAGTGAAATTGAAAAAAAAGAGATAAAAAAATCTAAATAGGAATGAAAGAGCTAATAATAATACCAATAATAACAATAAATTTGATTATAGATTCATCGATGGTCTATTGGTGAATTAAAAAGATCAATTACAAATGGTTTAGCATCAAAATTTCAAGGATTACAAACGCCTGTTCCCTTTGTTAATCCAATACACCAACGACTCTCTACATTAGATGTAAAAAGTTATGGGTATCAAAATAATGGATTTTTTTATGGTGATGGTGAAGATATATTTGAAGAAGATGATGATGATAATAGAAGTGATGATAATATGAAGAAAAAAGAAGAAACGGAAAAAGAATCATTAACACAATCTGAAAGTGAAGAAGATCGATTGACACTTATAGAAAATAGATTACAATTAATAGAATTAATTTTCAAATCTTATTATATTAACGATGATATATTTAAATCTCTAGATAAAGCTATTAATAAGGAACAAAAAAGAAAAAGAAAAATGGAAAAAAATAAAAAATGAGACCCAAAACTTTAGAAAATGAATATCCAAATTCAACAGATTCAGAACAAAATAAAAAACAAAAGAAAAAGAAAAAGAAAAAAATTGTTACCTAATTTAAAAGTAAATCCATCGTTATTGGATCAAAATAATTATTAAATGATAATCAACATGAACAATATTAACTACCTCATTTAACTACACCAATAAGAGATTTTAATTCTACAATACATCAAACTACTGAACAACAATATGAAATTTTAAATATTAACAATGATCATTCATCTTATTGTCTTAATTCATCATCCACTTATAATCATTTTGATTAGAAAAAATAACTTCTAATGTTAAAAAAGCATTTATTTCATTTTTTGAGATATCAACTTATATATACAATAAATATAATAATAATAATAATAATAAATCTTTCATTGTATGTACAATTTTAATGATGGGAACTTTTTTGATCTTATTAATTCGATGACTACTGCTACCTCCTTATAAATTTTACATCAAAAATAGCATTTATTATTGTTTTAGAATAGAAAGATCAGCACAAAAAAATAATCACTTTTGCATAATCATCAAAATAGGACTATAAAATATAATCATATGACGTATATAATATATATATTTTTACTTTTGCATTAATTCGTTATGTTACTTGCTCATCTCATTTCTTCCGAAGAATAAATATTAATTTATGTTATAAAGTAAGAAGATAATAAAAACAATAAGAATAAGAATATATATATAATCTGTTAGTACATTAAAAAAAGAAGTGTAAGAAGGAAAAGAATAAATAAAAAAGGTTGGAAAATAAAAATAGCTGGATTTAAAACTTTGTTTTACATTAAACTTTTAATTCCAAGGGGTTGGTTTTTTTGTTTCTTTTTGCCTTTTTTTATTATTTTATTATATAAATATATTTATCCTCTTTATATAATTTTAAAAATCCTTTTATTTTTTTTAAGATGAATGAACAAGTATATTTACAAAAGTTCTTTTATTTTATTTATTTCTTTAAAGTCAAGGGACTCATGACATAAACTTTTCTGTATCCACACCTGCATGATGCGGATTGAAACTCCGCATCTTCATCGAAACACTTTATTAGTTATCATCATCATCATTATTATTATTATTATTATTATTATTATTATTATTATTACTACTTATTACCATCATCTTATTATTATTTACTAGTTCCATAATTACTATAATCAATAAGTTAATGATTATTAATGTTTATTGTTTATTTTTAATTTAAATAAAATAATATCAAATAAAAAAAATAAAAAAGAAGGAAAGGGAAAGAAATGAAACTTTTGTCTAAAAGGGGTAAAATAAAATAAAGGAAATTGAAACTCAACCACCTTTTAATCATGTTACCTTTTTTCATTTATTATTTATTTTTCGTTTTTCTCACCTTTTTCTCTTTCTCTTTTTTCTTTTATTAACTTATTTATTTTAACACACTAAAACAAAATGAGTAAGTGATAATAAATGTGTATTTATTATTAGACTTTTATTCTAATGAACTATTTATATAATTTTAGCTGTTCAAGAAAACCCTTTAGACAGTTTTTTAGCTAAAAGACCTGATGTTCAAGAGTTGGTTGATAAAAATATTTTAAAAGGTAATAATAATAATAATAAATAGATACGCAGATAGGGTATATATATTCTTATTGCTGTTCTTATTACTATTATTATTTTAGATCCAAAAATAGCACCTTCTCTCCAACAACACCGCGATGAATTATCAAAAAGAAAAATTGAAGATACTTTAAGACATAAAATTGATCATCGTCCTACTCCAGAAGAACTTGTTGAAAAAAATATATTAAAAAGTAAGTTTAAATAAATAGAAAAATCATTTGTAATTTATTTATTCTGTATTTATTATTATATATATGTTTAGGTCTTGGTAGTGTTGCTCCTGCTCTTCAAAGACCTATCAATGATGTAGAAAAAGCTGATATTCAACATAGTCTTGAACAAAAAATCGCTGATCGACCAACTAAATCTGATCTTTTAAGTCAAGGCATATTGAAAGGTAAGGGAAAAAAAATTAATAAATAAATAAATAAAAAGCAAGGGAAGAAGAGAAATAAATAAATAAATAAAAGCAAGGGAAGTAGATAGATAAATAAATAAAAAAAGCAAAGAAAAAGGATAAATAAATAAAAAAATAAAAACAGGATTATGCAGGTATATCTTGAAAAAAATACTACAGAAGATACATAACGTAAACATTTACCTATTTTATTTATTATTATTGGGTTATTTATAGAAGAAGAAGCTAGTAGTTAAAAAAAAAGAAATAGCAATAATTATATGATTATTTTATTTACCTATCATAAGCTATACTGATGATTACATATCTATTTTACCTTTATAACCCAACAATAATAATGATAAACAAATAAACACCCCAATACTTATTTTTTAAAAACAATAATAATCATAATAATTATCATAATCATAATAGAAAAAGAAAGATGCTTAGATTATTTTTTTTATTAGTTTATTTATTAGACATATATAAATATATATATGTTTTTTAAAAAAAAGATATTCACAATAATTAAAAAAATGAGGATGATGTAGGTAAGGTATTTATTATTATTATTATTACATAATTAAACATTTATCATTAGTTGCATCTCTTGGATTAGCCAAAGTTTTTCTAGGACCTTTTGGAGGTTCAGGTTGAACAGGAACAGGAACTTCTTGTTGAATGATTTTTGGTGGGGCATAATAAACAAAATAACCAGTATCAGGAGAAGGGACAGGAACATTAGAAAATGGGGTTTGTAGCATTTGTTGTTGTTGTTGTTGTTGAGCTTGAGGTTGAGGCTGAGGTTGTTGTAATTGAGGTGGAGATGGAGGTGTTTGAATGGCTGGTGATGGTGTTGAGTGAGATGGTGGTAAAGAATAATGTTGATTTTGTTGTTGTTGTAAAGATGGAGAAGGTGTTTTAGATATTTGTTGATCATGATCATGATTATTATATTTATTCGATTCGATAATCATTGATTTACTTTTGTTCTTTCTTTTACTTTTATATTCTTCATTATTATTATCATCATCATTATTATTTTTTTTCCACCATGATCTTTTTTTAGTAGGGGTTTTTCTAGGTAACCAAAAATTTGATTTTCCTTGAACTTTATCCATTTTCATTTTTTCTTCTACTTCTTGTTGCTCATTTACTTTTTTTTCATTTTCCGTTGGTGAAGGAATAGGTGTAGGAAGTTGATTAATCATCATTGTATTAGGATTATTATTATTATTATTCTGTATATTTGTATTATTATTATTATTATTATTATTTTGTAATGGAGAATTAGATAACATTGGTGATAGCATTGGAGATGTTGGTGGGTGTAAATAGGATGGATGATGATGTAGCCATGGTGATGATTGCATATTCATTCCATCCATTGAATATGGATAAGCCATTGTTTGCATTGGCATTAATTGTTGTTGTTGTTGTTGTTGCTGTTGTTGTTGCATCCAGTAAGATGTTAGCATTTCTCTTGCATAAGTTTCCATTTGTTCTTGAGGATTCATCATAGCCATTTTTATAAAAATAATAGTATAATAAAATAGACAATGAAAAAAAAAAAGAAAGATGAAAAAGTAAAGTAAAATATAATGATGACTTTATTTTTACTTTTATTATTATAATTATTATTAGAAAGGATAGAAATAGAATTTACATCTCTTTACATGGTAATCTGTTATTTGATCATCACAAATAAAGAAATAAAAATAAATGTAAAATATAGACAATAACAATACTAAAAAAGGAAAAAATATTTAAACTCCGATTTTTTATTTTTACTTTAAAAAGGTGAGATAATTAGCAATTACTTTTTTTTTTTTAGTATATAAAATATAAATGCTAAAAATTATTAATTAGTTTATATGTACATATTATATCAACAAGATATTTAGTATTAAAAAAAAGTGATTGACAACTTTATTTTTAATTAATGAAATGGATTATATAAAAAGGATGTTGCATCTCATTAACTTAATATATATTAAATCATCCATTTAATTTAAGCTAGTTTACTTATTTTATATTTATAAATAATATTTTAGTGACTAATATATATAAAATACATATGTTTTACACACAATTTTTATTTCTGGTCTTTTTTTTTTTGATGATTTCTTTTTTTATACCATACACAGCACACTATTTTATATAATTTTATAACATAGAATTTACTATTATAGATAGATGCTATTTTCAATTTTTAATTTTCATTTTCGTTTTCATTTTTTTTTTTCAATCCCCACAAACTTTAAATTATAATCCATATCCAATAAAAATTTTTTTTTGTGAAATCCGAGGCTCATACAAATTTTATTTTTTCCAACTTTGGATAAAAGAGGCACAGTTTGGAAAGAACACGTGGTTTATTCATATATATGAAAAAATAGATGATGAGAAGAAATGTTTATAAAGTATAATTTTACTTATCAAAAGAAAGTTTATCATTATTATTATTATTATTATAATAATAATAATGTATCATTATACCTTATTAATATATTACATATAAATATGTATATATTGTATATATTTGTATATACTAATATATGTATAATTAGAAGATTATTATATAATACATAAATATAATAATTAATCTAATTTGAGTTAAAAGAGATATTTATAAAATGATTAAAAATAGTTCGTAGCGTAGCTTTGTTTTTTTTTTTTTTTACTATAATATATGACTTTTTGGAGTGAAGGAATACAATAAAAAATGACAAATTAGATTTCCTTAATCATTTTTATATTTTCATCATAAATAGAAATCTTTCTCGTCTTTCTATTTATCAAGGTTTTTTTTTGTATATTTTTTTTTACTAAAAAGGTGATTTAAAAGCTTGTTTTTTTTCTATTTAAAAAGAAAAAAATTACACAATTTTTTTTTTTCTTTCCTCTTTTCTCTTTTTTTACTTTCCTTTTTATTTTGTAAACTTAATTTAATTTATCAATTACATTATTTATATATACCATATTCTTAATAACATACAATACTAATACTAATACTAATACTAATAATAATAATAAAAATAATAATGAATAAATCATCTTCATCAATCTGTTTACCTCCTATATCTACACTCTTATCATCAAATATAGAAAATGATTATATGATAAAAAATAATCATCATCATGATGATTTAATATTACCAAAATTACAAATAGATAACGTATCATCACCAGTAACAACAAAAACAAAAACAACAACTTTATCTATACCTATTGATCAACACCATCAACAACAACAACAAGAAATAATATCCCCATTAATATCATCACCTAATCCAAGTAGTAGATCTACATCACCATCGTTTTCTCCTATATCATCCTTTTCTTCATCTTCTACATTTTCAGATATACCCACTTCTAATTCTTCATCGTCATCGTCATTTTTGTTTGTATCTCCAATTGAATCTTTTAATTCTTCTTCAAACCAAAATAACAATAATACAATCACAGAAGAAAAAGAAAAAAAGGAAATAAATAATAATAAAAAAAATAAAAATAATAATGATAATCAATTATCAATAATAAATAAAAAGCCTTTAATCAAAAAAAGAAGAGGTAGACCACCAATTTATTCTATTTATCACCATCATCATTTATCATCATCCACTATATATACTAACAATAATAATGATGATGATAATAATGGATTAGATAATAATAATAAACAAGATTGGACTTTTTTAACCCCAACTATTTGTTCACCTTTATCACAATTAAATCAAGAACAAAAAAATAAATGGTTAAAAAATCAACAACAACCAACATCTGGTAATACTACTCAATCTTTATCATCGCCGTCAGCATCATCATCTTCTTCTGTATTTTCTTATACTTCATCTTCTACATCATCATCACCATCATTATCTAATTTAGATCAACAATTAATGCTTGGTAATGGTTTACCTTGGAAAAAAAGAGGTAGAAAACCTAAATTAAATTATTCTGGAAATCATTGTTTTGTATGGAAAGAAATCCCTATTATACGTAGAAAAATAAAATCTTTAAATAATAATAATAATAATAATCAAATGTAATAATAGCTTAATAGTATTTTTTTTTTTTAAAAAAATCAATAAATATAATATTAATAATAACGATAATAAAATTGTAAGAGTTTTT
Source organism: Cunninghamella bertholletiae (assembly GCA_037043795.1). Classification (NCBI taxonomy): domain Eukaryota; kingdom Fungi; phylum Mucoromycota; class Mucoromycetes; order Mucorales; family Cunninghamellaceae; genus Cunninghamella; species Cunninghamella bertholletiae. Next base: position 1,607,993 of record JAZGVP010000004.1, on the reverse strand, counting down.
TATATATTGATCAAAAAAGTAAGGCTTTTTAGTGGTAATTTTATTTGAATTCCAGATTCAAATTTTATTTGGTTCCTTTTTTCCTTTTTCTTTCATTTCTCTTTTTTCTTAACTCAGTTTATAAAAATATATATATTTATAAAATACAATGCTTTTTTCATTAACAAAAAATAAAGTCAATATATTATATTCAACAACTATAAAATATTATTCAACATATCCTGTATGTTCAACTATTCCTTTATCTTATACAAAGTATACTTTTAATAATAAGAATAAGAATAGTAACAATGAGCAATTAAATTCATCAACACAACCACCTTCTCCACCAGTAATTATATGCCATGGTTTATTTGGAAGTAAACAAAATTGGAAAGGTTTAGCAAAAGCTATGAGTCAACGATTGAAACGTGACATTTATACTTTGGTATATAAATAAAACAAATAAAACAAATAAATAAAAACTACCATTTTAGATAAATATGGATATGAAATAAAAGATAACATAAAAAAAAAGAAAGTTTAAAGTTAAAATAGGAAAGTATGTATTAATAATCTTTTTCTTTTATTTCTTAATATATATATAAAAATAGGATCTCCGTAACCACGGAGAAAGTACTCACGCCTTACCCCATACTTACGAAATTATGGCTGATGATATTAAAAAATGGATTAAAGATAAATCTATTGAAAAGCCTATTTTACTTGGTCATTCTATGTAAATTAATTTAGATAGATATCTTTTTTTTTTCTTGGTTTTTAATAAGAAATAAGAAAAATTTATTATCAATAATAAAAAAAAGAAAGAAAAAAGGTACTCATTTTACTTATATTTTTTCTTCTTCTTCTTTTAATATACTTATTAGGGGTGGTAAAACGGTAATGACTTTTGCAAAATTATATCCTAACGAGTTATCTCAATTGATTGTTGAAGATATAGCACCAACCCATATGACATTATTAAGTGAATTTCCAAATTATGTGAAAGGGATGAAACATATCTTAAAAGCCCAAGTGACTACACAAAAGGAAGCCGATCAAATCATGCAACAATATGAACCTGATTTACAAATCCGTCAATTTTTATTGACGAATTTAACTAAAAATATATCAAAAAACGGAGGTACATATGAATTCCGTATTCCTGTAGATCTTTTAGGAAAAGCTATTCCAGATTTAGGTACCTTTATAAATGATCATCAACAATATCTTGGTCCTACTTTATTTATTACTGGAGAAATCAGTCCTTATCGTAAACCTTTCTTAACTCATCCTGAATTCATTACTCAACAATTCCCTAATTCAAAAATCAAAGTAATCCCTGGCTGTGGACATTGGTTACATTCTGAAAAGCCAGATGTTTTCTTAAATATGGTTCAAGATTTTATTCTTACTAATGAATCTCAACAAAAAGAAAATGAAAATTAGGCAAAGACAAGAAAAAAAAACACATAGATTAATTTATTTTATTTATTTTCTATATATATATATATATATATATATATGTATTCTATAATTGTGTATATTATATAAAATCATCATCAATGAAAAAAAAAGGGAAATTAAGAATAGAAAATATAGAAATCATTATTAATACATTAATAAAAATAATAAATAAATAAATAAATAAATAAAAATGGAATACATAAAACAAAAAAAAATAGATAGATAATTATTACATAAACAATAAAAATAGCAGAGATATTATATAATGATTATATATATAAAGAAAGAAGATTAATGATTAAAAAAAAAAGGATGGAAGAAAAAGAGAAAAGGAAAGGTTTATGAAGAACCAGCAACAGAAAGTCTATTTTTTTTTTAAAATATGAATACAAAGTTGAATATATTAATTAGTAAAAAAATAAAATAAATAATAGAATATATATATATATATATGTATGTATAATCTTACTTTTTCAAGTGTTCCATAAAGACTTGTAAACTAACATCATCGGTGAAAATAGTAGCAGGACCAGTGCCATTAGTGGCAGGAGCAGCACCATAAGGACTAGAACCAGTACCATTACTAGTATGAGTAGTAGAAGGATTTAATTTAGATAAAAGGAAACGAGCTTGGGAACCACCTTGATCACAAACAATATAACGAGGAACAGGGAATCGATCAATTAATAAATCTTGAGCATCGTAAATAGGAGCTTCTAATAATTGTTTAAAGTTTTCATATCCTTCTTGATCTTGATAACCAGCTTGACGCCATTGAGCAATAGTTTCACCATGGAAAATAAGAATATGGAAGAAGGTATCAAGAAGTAAAATTGTATCTGGTTTAATGGATATGGAATCTAATAAAACAGGTTGAGGTGGATTATCAAAACTATATGAAGTTAATGTGGGTTGAATCATAATTAATGAACTATCTACATCCTCACGATTAATGACATGACTATAAATAAGTAAAATAATAATAATAATAATAATAATAATAATATATATATATATATATATATATATAAAAGAAGATTAATCATTTATGTAATAATAATAAAAAAGGATTAATCATATATATATATATATATATATGTTCTATTTTTTTTTTTACCGATAGAATGCAGTTTCATCAGGTGAATTATTAAATACTTGTAAAAATTGACTACGACGTAAATGGAACATAAATTGAGGATAAATAGAAAAATTTTCAGAAAGACGGAAGCTATAAGGGTCATCTTTACGATAATCAGCAAAACGTTGACATAAACGAATCAACATACGATCCAACCATCTTAAAACATCAGGTCCATCATCGATTTCTCCCTTATAAACGGCAATTCTTGACATCAATACAGCAGCAGTTTCTTGATCAAAGGAATTAGCAATTTCAGGACTTTGTCCATCAGCAAAGTTACGAGCTACAGTTGTCACTCGAAGACGGAATTGGCCACTAGCATGTTGGTATTGAGTTACGAATTGAATAAGGCCACGAGCACCAGGTTGTAAAGGTGCAGTAGGTTGATTCACGATTTCAAAGTAAATAGCATTGGTAGTATTGGGAGTGATGGAACACATCTTCCATGCGGAGGTATTACCTATACCAATTTCTGTTTCTCCTACATTAGGTGTTTTTTTATTACCTGATACAACATGCCCAATCATACCACATACTTTAATTTCACGACTTGTCTAAGAAAAATAAATCATACATTTAAATATATTAGTTTTTTCTCTCTCTTTTTTTTTTGTTTCTATCTTTCTTTTCTTTTTCTTTTTTATATTAATTTACCTGTACTTCTGTAGTAGCATTGAAACCCATACGTAAATGTCCTTGACTGTCTTTTTGGAACATTCTATGGAAACTTTGTTTGAAAATAGCTGTATTGAAAGAATCAGATAAGATCATAAAACCACCAGTTTGATTCACCATTGATTTCATTTCTAATAAACCAATTTGATCCAAACATCCAGCAAATATATCAATAGCATGTCCATTTGTAGATGCTCTTTTAGCAAGTCCTTCATAATACTATATGTATTCATTTTATTTTATTTTTTTTAAAAAAAAATCAACATTTTAATATAAATGACCATTTCTTGTGTTTTTTTTTCTCTATATAGAATAACCATTATTTATATTTACCTTGGTAGCTTTTTTATAATGTTTAGCGGTTTCTTTGTCAATATCGTGATGTGATCTAATAGGTTCTCTAAGTTCAGTACTAACAACGATACCGGGACCTTCTGTAGCAGGGCCACCACTGAAAAGCATAATACGTGCACCAGTATTAGGGAAAGCAGCCTATATATATATTTAGTTATTATTATTATTATTATTATTATTATTGTGATTATTTATTTACCTCTAAAATACCAATAGCAATATTCATAGCAACACCAGTACATCTTTGAGGGCGTTTATCTTGAGCAACTGGCCATGGATCACGTTGTAAGTTTTCCAAAATAGAAGTTAATACAAATTCACAATCTTTAACAGGCATTAAAAATCTGTATATAGAAAAAAAAAAATAGTACGTACGTTTTAATACTTACATTTCTTTTTTTAAATCTTCCATTATTATGTTCATTATTATCATGATTATTATTTTAAAATAAAAAAAAAAGAAAGGGTCATTTTATATACCTATTAGCAGCCATAGTAGCTTGACCAGGTTGTTGATGTATAGGTTGATTAGGATGAGGTCTTGTTACATTTCCAGATAAACCCAAGATATCTTGAATTTGCTTAATAGTGTATTCCTTTGTTCCACGGAATACAAATGATTTTGGACATTCAGCAAAACCAAGTTCATGTACTTGAGTCTAAATAATATATATATATATCATTATCAATATCATCCTATTAAATAATTTCAACCCGTATATATATATATATATATAATAAAATTTAATTACCATAGTACCAAAAGTAATTAAACCAACCCAAGCATAAGAAGGTAATAAACTAAGACTAACTACTAAAGCATCTTTTAAAGCCTTAAGATCATCATCATCTACACAAGTGTCAACAACAAATAAAAAGATTGGAGGGATTTGTGCAACACGATTTAAATTGTATTCAATAGTTGTATATCTAGGAAGTAATTCTGGTGGTAAGTTGGTATTTGAAATATCTTTATATTGAGATGGAAAAGCATTTCGTTGAAGACAAAAAGGACATATCCATATTCTTCCACGTACATCAATTTGACTATATATATATATATATATATATATATATATATATATATATGTATGTATGTATATATAAATAGAAATAAAAAATAAAGTTGTTGATAAATAAATAAATAGTTTAAATAGATATATGAATATATAAATATTACCAATAAGGATTAAGAATAGCTCGACAAGGAGCTTTACATACAACTGGTTCATAGCATATAGGATTAGCAATAAAATCTTCACGTTCTTTTAAAGGTGTATATAAACAAGATACAGGAACAACTGCTTTAGTGGCTTCGACACGTGAAGATGGCCAACTATTCCAGGACATACGAATGCCATCCTAAAAAATAATAATGTTAATAATAACAAAAAGAAATGAATATGATGTTTTATTATTATTATTATCATTATTATATAAATAGAATAAATATTACTTGTTCTTCTATTTCATCAAAATTCATTCTCCAATATTAGCTGATGATGAAAATATATATCAGTCTATTTAAAAAAAGAGAAAGAAAAGTGGAAGAAGAAAAAAAAAAGGACCATAATTTTACTTTATATCAACGGAGTTTAAATTTTAAATTTTATGTGATGATAAAAATCCCATTTTTAAGTTGTTATATATATAAATATATATTTATATTATTTATTTATTAATTGACATTAATATATATAATACGAAACAAAAAAAAGAAATTGTTACAGCGTATTTATAAAACATTATATATGTATATATATGGATATTACATTATTTTTATTATTTTCAAACACTCCTTGGATTTAAACCTTTTTTCTGGCAACCAATCAAACATAATAAAAAGTAATTACGGAACTTAAAAATTAGTAGCATTACATTTACTACTGAAATGTTTGATAAAATTTTTTTTTCCCATTTCACTTATTTTTCTTTCTTTTTTTCTTTCTCTTTTTCTTTCTTTCTTTCTTTCCTTTACTTTATTTTATTAAAACAAGAAAACAATTATTATATTATTGTAGAAAAATAAGTATATATTTTTATATATACATTCATAATACACTCTCTTTAAAAAAAAAAAGAAATAATGGATATACCCAATCAACAGCCAAATGAAGATTTACTAAGAATCCGTAATATCCATCCTTCACAAGTTGGTTATGGAGCTACTCATTCAAATAGTCAAAGTCATGAAGATCGTGAACTTGGTTTATCTACTTCTCATGATTCTTTTTCAAGTAGAATAGGTTCATTTGTTACTTCTTATTCTACTACTTCTATGAATTTTGTAGCTGAAAATTTATCTGTTCCAAACAATCAACAATTGGTAATATAAAAATAAGAATAGTAATAATAATCATAATACATAAAATAAGGGGAGAAAAAAAAAAGAGGATTACTTATTTATTAAATACGTGTATATACACGTGTAAGTGCGATTAGTTAAAATATAATGATTTACTGATTTTGATCTGATTTGATATATAATATTTATATATATATATAGGATCATTTTATGTCTACCTCAACTGGGTAAGAAAAAAAAAAGAAAAAACTCATGCTTTTCTTTTTTAACATACATTATTCTTAAGAGAGAAAAGAAAGAAAGAAAGAAAGAAAGAAAAAAAAAAAAAATAAGTTAAAACTCAACAAATTGTAACCCTTTTTTTATCCTGATTATCTATTTTTATTATAGATATCGTCGACCATCACAAAGTTCACTCTTATCAAGATATGATACCAATAAAACGGGATATTATAGTTATGCAGATAGTATTCGGCCATCTATTCATTTTAGTGAAATGGATAAAGTCTTATCACATCATAGTACTATTGCGGATGTTCAATCGCTTTTAGATGGAAGACTAGAGCCAATAACATCTATTCAAACAGGAGCAGCAGCACCAGGAACAGGAGCACCAGGAAATGTGATTATGCAACAATATAAAAAATCATCCTTTTCACAATCTATTTTTAATGCTATTAATATATTAATGGGAATTGGGATTGTTTCATTACCTATTGCATTTAAGGATGCTGGCTGGGTTTTCGGGATCCTTGTTTTTATTTTTTGTTTATTTTTAACTAATCATACTGCTAAATTATTAGCTAAATGTCTTGATACAAATCCGGATTCTCGTACTTATGGTGATCTTGGTGATATTGCTTTTGGTTTAAAAGGTAGAGTTGGTGTTACTTGTTTATTTATTACTGAATTAATTGCTAGTGGGTAAGTTTTATTTTTATTTCATTTATTTTTGGTGATGATGATGATAGTTATTTATTTAACTCATTCTTTTTTTTTTTTTTTAAAAAAAAAAATAGGACTGCTTTGGTTATTTTATTGGTTGATGGTATTAATGCATTATTCCCTGGTCATAACTCCTGGTTAATTGCCTATATTATTTTAACCCCTATGCAATTTTTACCTGTCAGATATTTAGCTTATACCAGTTTAATAGGAATCATTTCTGCTTTTAGTATATTAGGTGTTTTAGTGATAGATGGATTATCTAAACATGATGCACCAGGTAGTTTAATTACCCCTGCCGATACTTCTCTTTGGCCTAGTCAATGGCATATTTTACCACTTAGTTTTGGTATCATTATGTCTTCCTTTGCTGGTCATGCCGTTTTCCCTACCGTTTATCGCGATATGGATCGTCCAAAACAATACCCAAGAATGGTCAATTATACTTATTTAATCACCACCGTTGTTTATTTCGGTGTAGCTGCTTGTGGTTATCGTATGTTTGGTTCTGCTACTTTAGAAGAAGTATGAATAAAAAAATGAAAAGAATATATAGAAAAGGAAAAGAAGAATCATCCATCTTAATCTTATTTTATTTTATTTATTTAATCTAAAAATAATAGATCACTAAAAATTTAATTAATGTAGAAGGATATAATCCATTGATTAATCATATTGCAGTTTGGTTAATTTCTCTTAATCCAAGTAAGTGTTTATATAAAATGATTTTATTTATTATATATATATATATATATAAATTGATTAAGTGATCATTAAAAAATAACAAATTAAAAACTAAAAAAAAACGGTTCCTTATTTTATTAAAAAAACATATCAGTTGCCAAGTATGGTCTCACAACAAATCCTTTGAACTTAACATGGCAATTATGGTTATTCAGAAAACCTAAAATGCAGTCATTAATTGAACACGTAGATTGGTTAGAAAATATTATTACTTTTATTGGTAAGTTGTTGGTCAGTGCATTTATTGTTTATATAGCCTATACGGTACCTGGATTTGATAAGATTATGTCATTACTTGGTGCCTTCTTTTCATTTATTATATCTGGTATATTCCCTATTGTCTGCTACTTTAAAGTGTTTGGTCACACTTTATCTAAAAAGAGTATCTTATTTAATGCTACTTTATTAATTATTTCCATTGCCATGGCATTCTCTGGTACTTTGGTGACATTTATCTATTAAATTATTTACAAAAAAAAAAAAAAACAAAAACAAAAAAGTACTATATCTTTTTCATTATATATATACATATATATATATATATATATATATATATAAATTCATTCATTTTCATGCCATTTTTTTTATAAAACAAAATAAATACAGATTCAAAATAAAATATATTTATATTTATATATATTGATTTATTTAATAAAGAATAAATATTTTATAATTTATATATAATAATTAATTATTTAATGAGTGAATGATATTAAAATGAAAAATGATACAATAAAATGATATAATAATAACAAATTGAGATGAAATGACTTTTAATTTTGATTTTTAATGAGACCAATCAAAATCAAGATTATTTAATTCTAATGGAGGTAAAAAATCCAAATTTAAATTATTTTGCGGGGTAGATGTAGATGATTCTGATACAGTTACAGATGTTGATGTTGATGATAATTTTAAGTTGATATCATTTATTATAGTATTTGTTGCTGCTATTGTTGCTGCTGTTGATGTATCTGATAATAATAAATTCGAAGAAGATGGAGAATTAGTAAATGATGATTGTAATTTTTGTATAAAACGATCAGCAAATAATGGTGATATAGTAATTAGTAATTTATCCATGGTATCAAACGTTTCTTCTAAATGTGAATTCACTACTGCTAAAGCATTTTTTATATGTGGGTCTTTATATAAAGGTGTACAAGATAAAACCTTTTTTTTTTTTAAATTTATATATATATTAAATTATGCAAAAAAAGAAATAAGAAAAAGGTTTGAACAAAAAAAGTTATATATATTTATTTTTTTCTTCTTTTTCTTCTTTTTTTTTTTACAAGTTTATTTTATAAATATTATTTATATATTTATATATTTATATATCAACATATCTATATATATCTATATATCTATATATCTATACCATATAACCACTTGACGAAGCTTCAATAATAACCATAATACCTTCTAGTAAAGTGAGTTCTATTTTCCCTATTTTATTAATAGAATCTCTAACGAAAACGGTGATTGAATTAGGCATGACTCCATAATTATATTTTTTATCCAAACTATTTAATTCTTCATTTAAAATAGAAAAGTGCATATTAAGTTTTATGTATCTAAAATAAAGGAGGTGAGAAAAATATGTATATAAATAAAAAAGTACGGAAGAAAAAGAAAAAGAAAAAAAAAAAGAAAAATATAGCATATAGTACAATAAAAAAATATAAATATCATCCATCCTTCTAATTGGACTTTGAAGTCCGACACCTTATTCTTACTAAAGGAACTTAATTATCTAGAATCGGTCAATTTTAGCCATGGAAAATATATTTAACTTCTTTCTCTCATTCTCTCTCTCTTTCTCAAAAAAAAAGTAAAGTGTAACCTTATTCATTTTTTTTTTTCTAAAATGGTACTATACTCCTTTATAAAATAACTAAATATAAAAATAAAAATAAAAAGAGAGGGAAACCCCATAAAAAAAAAAGAAATGAAGTGATTTATTGGAACTACTTTGTATTTTTAATTATTTGATTAAGTTTATTTTCTTGAAAGAGATTTTTTTTTAAAATGAGCAGGAAAAAAAAGTCATTCTTATTATTTGAATAGAGTTAATTAAATATTTAAAAATAGAACCTTATAACACTTTACATGACAAAGGGAAATAAAATAATAAGAAAAAAAGCTTCCCAGGCTATTTTATAAAGATTTTCCCAACACAATCTACAACAATGGATATAATTATCCGTTGGATTTCTATGAATATCATGATTTAACATCTGATTTAACTTAAAGAATATCTAATTCACTAATAAAAAAATAAATATAACGATTAACCTATATAATAATAATAATAATAATAATAATAATAATAGACTTTGATGATCAAATATATTTGATTATACACTACCGACTACCATTTTAAAAATATAATGAACTGTATTCATGTCAACAGTTCAGAAGTAACTAACTATGATTAAATAATTTAATTGACATATACAATAGAATGAATATCAAAAACATGTAGGGGAGTACCTTTCCAAATCGTGCTTTCATTTTTGTAATTTTCAGTCACAAATTTAAATTCCGGAAATATTCACAATGCTTTTTTTTAAGGTTTCCTTGGTTCCTGTATTTTTTTTTTTTTTAATCAATCGTTTTTTTTTTTCTTTGTTTCACTTTTTTTTTTTTATAGTTATATTAAATATTTACTATTATTCATAATATAAATAGCAATTGTTATTGAATAATATTATTTACTTTTATACATAATAAGGAGCAACTATCACAACTACACCTAACCAGTAACTGTTAGTAGAAAATGGAACTTATGAATGGGTGATTCAGTTTAAATAACTTTTATTACTAATATTGATATTAATTCATCACTTACTACTAATACTATTTGAAAATGGCTGTTATTCTTTTTTATTAAAGCAAAAAATAAAAATAGACTTTTAGCTGTGTTACCAAAAGAATCAAGAACAACTATTGTAATAATAGTTCATGTTTTATATATGAAGTAATATAAAAAAAGCTAAAATACTTATTAATATACGTGTTTCAAAGATGAATTTCAGAAAAATCATTATTATTAACCTTTTCTAAATAGATCTATTAAACTTATATAATACCTTGAAGAAAAAAAGAACAGTATATATTAATAGATAATAATTATTATATCTAATAAGAACAGTAATAAGAAAAAAAAAAACGGGCAGAAAAAAATTAATCAAATTGAAGAGGCATTTTTGTGATTTTGTTCACAATCATGATTTTGGATCAAACTTACATCAATATAAAATCTAATATTCCCAGACCACATACACAAAAACATATACATGTATATATAAACACTATTCAATATTCTAAAATTCTTCAAAAAATATAATGAAAAAAAAAAATTATTTTAATGATTATAATATAAGTGATATATTTGTGAAATACTGTGCAGTTGTGATATAGAAATCTGCCTGAATATTTTATTGTATGTATTGTCATTAACTAATTTACTTTACGAATTTTTTGTACTGATTTGCTTTTTATAGGCACTTTATAGGTTCACTCTCTGGCAACCTATTTTTATAAAAGGATTACAATCATCAAGAGATACTAAAAAATTATATACCCAATTATTGAATTTATCAATAAAAAATTAATATTTTATAGCGAAAATAAAAAGTAAAAAAATGAAAAGAACACGAAAGAAATAATAGCGAATTTTTTTTGTTGCGTTCTTATATTCAAACTTTAAAAATTGAGGCCTTTTATACGTCTTCAACAAGGTGTTAAATCATAAAAGGAAATAGTTAAAATTTGTTTTTAGAAATAAGTTTGAATATTAATATAATTAAACATTATATATATTTATATGTTCTATCCATAGTGTAAGTAATCATCATTTTTATATGTAGTGTTTATTTATTTTATTATGGTATTATATTTTTTATATGTAAGATATATGTAAAATACAGCATAGCTGTCACCTTATTCTTATTTGAATTGACTGATGTTAAAATGAAAGACGTGTTTGAAGTTCATTTATTTTCCAGCTTTCTTCACCTATTATTAGAAGTACATTTGGAAACAATCACTCTAATAGTCATCTGTAGAGTAGAAAGATAAATGATAAGTAAACTTATAGGAGATGGATGGTTTTGTATTTCTAACTTTCTTTTTATTATTATTATTATTATTCGCGTTTTATTATTTTCCAACACATGTATTTATTTATATTTTTATATTAGAATATTCATTGATTAGGTTACTTTCATACTAATTATCATATTCAGATTAAGTGATGCTTTGGTTTTGCTCTTTTATCAATGTGAAAATATAAAATTTTATTATGATCTCTCTAAACTGCCTAATATATATTTCCTAATTAAGATGATTAATCAAATGTGAAAAATAGTGATGGAAAAAGAAAAAGAAAAAAGTAACAACTTAAAATTTATAAGTAATTCTTATTGTACATGAATGGTTATTTTAGTTTTACGGATTAAAGAATATGGTAATAAGGGAAAACCTACTATTTTTCATTTAATCTCCATCATCTGAGTAACCTTAATTATTTGGAATACAGAAAACCTTAATGGTTTTTTTTTTTTTTTTTTTTTTTTGATGTGAGTACCTTAAAAATAATAATTGTATAATTACAGTAATAGTAATAAATTTCTCATTTCGTATATATTTTTTATTGTTCATTTAATAAAAAAATAAAAAAAATAAAAAAAAACATCCAATATAATTTATATTATATTATATATTGAAAAAAGGTAAAGACAATGTTCATTTAATTACCTTTCAAGTACACATGGTGATATTTTTTAATATCTCCTGCTTAAAAATGAGATAATAGAGAAAGTGCTACTGTATTATTATTATTTTTTTATTTTTATTTTTATTTTTAAAACTCCGCAATTGACCTAAGTGTATTTTACTTTTTTTAAAAAAGAAAAGTGGATTAAATGATTGATTGAAATAAGTAAAAGAGAAAAGGGGAAAGAACTGATATCCAATAAAAAAGCAAATGATTACGTATTTATCTCCTTTTTTTTTTTTTTAATAAAGGTTATATGTAGGTTTATTTTTTTTTCCAATCTTTTTTAATCAATCAGAACTCCATCTCTCTCTCTCCTCTCTTACTAACCCGCTTACTCTCTTATTCTCTCTCTCTCAATCTCTCTCTCTCTTTCTCTCTCTATAATTGTTTTTTGCCTCTAAAAAGAGAAAAAAATTGATTAGGCTGAGTTTCAAGTAAGTAAGTTAAAAAAAAAAGAAAAAAGTTACACCATGTTAAAAAAAGATATGCAATATTTTTATACATGAGAAAAAAAAATAAACGTTAACTTAGAAAGGAAAGATTTGATTGGATGAAGCCATAAAAAAATTTAAGCGGACCCATTTCGCTTTTTTTTAGAAAGTTGGTAATATATTAATTAATTTTTTTTCTCTTCTTCTTTTCTCTTCTTCTTTCTTTTCTTTATTAAAATAATTTCCCTTTTACTTTCCTTTAAAAAATTTAAATACCTTCTCTCTCTAATCTTTTTCTTTTTTTATTATTAATAAAAAAGAAAACAATACCTTTCCTTTAAACATCAAATACAATATATAAAAACAAGACCTTTTTTTACTTTCCTTTTAATACTTCTCTTCTTTTTTATTTATTTATTTATTTTTAATTACCCCTTTTTAACTTTTATTATCTCAACATGAACAAACTTACTTCTGAATTCGTTAACGATTATACTACTTACCCTAAACTTGAATGGACTGATCAACCTATTATGTATCCAGGTATGTATATATATATATAAATATATATACATATACTATATATTTATATATATTTATATTTATATTTTTATATATTTATTTTTTATTAATTTTAATTAAATGTATCTAATTTTATTTATTTATTTATTTATTTATTATTATTATTATTATTATTATTATTATTCTAATTCTTATAATTAGGATTCTGTATGACTACACCACCTACTACTGCTATCATGTATGATCCTACTATGACAGCTAGTATTCATTCATCCCCTACCACTTATCATCATCCTGGCAGTCCTGATTCATTAACATCCATCCCCACCACTCCACCTATTCAAACCGCTCTTCAAGAACCTCCTGTATTAGTTCAATCTTCTTCTTCTAGCACTCAATCTTCTTTAAATGAAACTATTGCTAAAGCTTCTTCTTTACCTGAAGCTTTTTATCCTGAATTTTTACAATATTCTAAAGAATCTTATGAACAATCTGCTGGTCGTCAACATCCTAATAAAAAAAGAAAAGCTTCCAGTAATAATGATGATAGCAACAACAATGATAATGATAAAGATAATAATAGACCTTCAAAAAAACATCATTCTGATAATGATCAATCCGATAATGATGAATCTACGTAAGTGTAGAAAGAAAGAAAGAAAGAAAGAAAGAAAAGAAAATCGAAGTTTTTTTTTTGGTCTTTGTGTTACTTTTATTTATTTTTTTTTACTAAAATTACTCTTATTCCATAATCTTTTTTTTTTTTTTATCATATCATTTTTTATTATTATTATTATAGATTGGCTACTACAGCGGAGATGAGACGTCAAATTCATATCCAATCTGAACAAAAACGCCGCGCTCAAATTAAAGGTATTTAGAAATAATATTTAATAAAAAACAAAAACAATTTTCAAGTATGTTATAATAAAACTAATCCTTTTATTTCTTTTTTAATTAAAATTTAGATGGATTTGAAGAATTACGTGCTGAACTTCCTGCTTGTTTAAATAAAAAAATGAGCAAAGTTGCTTTATTACATCGCAGTAAGTATTATTGTTATTATTATTTTAATTAATTAAGATAAATAATCAAATCTATTTATTCACATATTTTATTCTTATTTAATTACTTTATTTATTAGCTGTCCAACATATTCAACATTTGAAGAGTACTCAAGCTTCTATTTTAGCTGAACTTGAACGCCTTGTACACGAAAATGAACAACTCCGTTCGTAAGTCATTTATATACATATACATAAAAATATTCATTATTATCGATTGTAATTTGGATGATTAACTTAAATTATTATTTAATAGATTTCAACAAAGTATTCTTCAAAAACAAGCATTAGAAAATATGTATTCTATGGGAAATAACTTGTAAATACGTTTTTTTTTTTTTAACCTTGCTTGTATGTGGTACGATTCTCTCTCTCCCACCTTTTTTTTATTTATTTATTTATTATTTTACTTTGTATGATTTAAAATTATTATTTTTTTTTATTTCTTTGTAAGGCAAAATTCATTATTATATAATTTTTCTTTTTTACCTCTTTTTTTTACGCATCCCCCCACTTTTTATTTATATTATTAATTAGTTACCCGAAAAACTTTTTATTATATTTTTGATTATTTCTTTTTTTATTATTGAACTTTTTCTTTCTTTATGAAAGAAATTGTTCTTTTTTAAAAAAAGAAAATCATCCATACCTTTTTTATTTATTTATTTTCATGATTTACCGTTTTTTTTTTTTTTTTTAACTTATTTATCTATTTTTATTGATATTTATATTGCTTTCTTATATAGACCTTTTTTTTTTTCCTCTCTTATCATCTTTTTCTTGTATACCCTTTTTTTTTTTCCCTTTTTATAATTCACTTTTTTTAAGCACCCTTTTTATTTTATTTTCCCTTTTCTTCTATGCAAATCAAATTCCCTTTTTATATTTTTTTTTACCTATTTTCATCTTTTTTTCATAATATATATATACATGAATAAAAAATTTGAAAAGAAAGAAAAAAAACCATATATATCCAATACCAATTTTTTCCTTTTTTTCATATATGAACTTTAACTTTTTTTTTTAATTATTATTTTGGGGCTTATAAAAATAATAAGAATAATCACGTACGGAAATATTGAAGATAATTGTGTAACTTGAGCCACTACTTTGGGTACATACCATATCATCATCACTATCATTATTCTTATTTACTCATAATCATTTTACCCAACATCGAATTTCCAAAATCAATAGGATTGGTTAATATATTAATTGACAGCTATATATTTTTATACATATTTGTATATACAGATCATACTTTTAATTTTATCAATTTTTGTATTTATCATGAAAAAATCATTTCTTTTATTATCAATCTATATATATATATCTCTTTTTTTTTCGGCTTGATATAATAAATAAATAAAGAAATAATCAAAAACATTTATTTGATTATATACATATAAACTTAACTGAAAGAATCAAAAGAATTTAATTACATGTGATAATACCACAAAGGATCTACTAATAAAAATAATGGAAAAAAAATAAATAAAGTATAGAATAAAAGTATCTTGCAAAAATTGGTAATCAAGATCGTTGGATATATATACTCATATTACATTGATAAATAAATAAATAAATAAAATAAAAATAAAAATGATAAAAAGAAGATTCTGATTTCGATCTGATTTTTTTTTTTAGTGATCTAGACTAGATATCTTAATATATATATATATATATATATATATTTATATTTATATTTAATTTTTTTCACATCAATATATTCAGAATAGGAAATATACCAGGAAGCATGAATGATCTTCTTTATTTATATATAATATAAATGTTTTTATAAGGTTGATGGATTTTTATCGACTTATAAAAAAAAAGATCATCATTCAAAATAAAACATAAATTTGATATTAAAATGGTAATAAACAACTACAGTAAAAAAAAAAAAAATAACAGATTTACAAGTGAAGAAATCATAAATAAATAAAAAAGATAACAAGTATATGCATTTTATTATTATTATTGCTTTTAATGAAGTACTTATCAGGAATATATAATACTGTTTTTTACTCCTACACATTTATATACACAAACATTATCTTGACAAAAGAAAAAAGAAGTTGATCATCTATACTGTTGGACAGATATATTATTTTTTTTTGTTCTTGTTTTCCCCTGATCATATATATACAAATATAGTATACATAAATTTTTTTAATTTAGAGTATTCATATATTATCTAAATAAATATATATGGTATATTTATCATGATGATGATGATGATGTCAATGCCAAGAGTGTAAAAAACATTGTCTATAATTGTACTTAAAATTTTATTTGATCAAACCTGTTATATAAATATATATGTACATAACTTGTGATCATCGTAACTTATAAATACTAAAAATGATTAATATCTTAAAACTATATATATATATACATATATATATTTTACATGTATGTTTATTTTTTGTTTTTATCAAAATAAATTAATTAATAATATGATGTTTTTATAAAAAATATTTAACAAGCGCAAAAAAAAAAAAAAATGCTAAAGGATAAAAGGAAATAAAATATATAATAATAATAATGGTATTGGCTATATCTAATAAAGAAAAAATATAAAAAGAGAAAGTATATATATATATGATCACTTTTTTTCTTCCCTTTTTTTCTTCTTTTTTTTTTTTATAAATGATTACAACTATATTTTCATACATAACTTATTACACACATTCACATAAATAAATAAATAAATAAATTTAACCATTAGTTAAATCTTTTTTTTTTCATTTTTTTTTTTAATGTTGTTGACCTCCGCCATTATTATTTGAACCTTGAGGAACGAATTTGACCACAAGAATAATGACAACGATAAGAATGATGGTGATGAAAATACCAAAACAGATCCATTTCTTACGACGAGTAGCTTTAGCAGTATTAATAGCTATGGAGATTTGCTTTTCACCATGTTCTAAATCCATAACAGTATGTTCGGTTTGTGTATTAATGTCAGCAATAACCTTTTCTTGATTTTCCAAAAGGAATTGCATTTCTTGGAATAATTCAGATAATTCTTGAACAGATTGAGCCAATCTACGAATATCATTATGGCGTTCTTGAACAGCATCTAAAGTTTGTTGAGCATCATATCTACGTTGATCTTGTGAGACGGATTGAAGAATTTGTTGAGCAAACACGGCATTTGGTTTGCCTTCCTCAGCTTGAGCAATAGCTTGTTCAATTTCATGTGGAGTAGCATTTGGATTTGCAATACGAATTTGTCTTTCTAATTGTTTAGCTTCATCTCTTTGAAAATCTAAAGCAGTGGTACGATGACGTTCAATAGCTTCCATAAATGATTTCATCACACTAGCAAATTGGTTTTTACGTATCATTAAATCAGAATGACGTGATGTAGGTTCAATATCCTTTAATTGTTTTTTTACTCGTGTCATAATGCTTTGAGTTTCTTCAGTAAGAGATTCTACTTGACTACGATGACGTGCTAACTCTTGAGCATCGGCTGTTTGCAACATGGCAGCTTGATGAGTTTGTACTCTTTGTACATTATCATTAATAGTACGAATTAATTCTTGTAATTGTGATATATTATTTAAAAACCCATCCATAGATGAAGGATCACTAGGTGTGGCTAATAAGGGTCGCATCTCATATCTACCATTATTAATGTTATTGTTATTTCCTTGTGTTTTATTAAGGTCTGCAAGTCTGTCAACATTCATTTTTGTTATCTTTTTATTTGTTTATTTAATAAAAAAAAAATATAAATATATATGTACAAAATAAAAAATAAAATAAGGTATAAAACAAATAAGTAAGAAAGAAGTAAGAAAGAAAGAAAAACAAAGTGAGAGAAAAAGGAAAGAAAAAGAAAGAAATGTAAGAGAAAAATAGAGAAAGAGAAAATAAGAAAAAATGACTTCAGCCTCTTTTTTTTTTTAAATAAAGTACTTTCCCTTTTTGTAAATTTAAAAATAACTCTGAGCCAAGATCGTCGAAACTCCGACCATCTTTAGTCCAGTCCAGTCAGAGCTTTTTTTTTTATTATTACGGACATTTTTCTTTTTTTATACTTTCTCTCTTTTCATTATTTATTATCATCATCAATTCATCATTTAGATATAAATATATAGATATCTATATATTGGCTTTATTATTATTTTCATTATTGTTATTTTTCTTTCTTTTTATTTTATAAAGAAATATAATTGTTATCCAATAAAAATGTTTTTTTTTATCTTTATTTTTTTTTTTATTTCTGAGCACCAAAATATTAAAGTTTACGAAAATCATCTTACTATTTATGTGTAAGAATGGTTCATATAAATAATCATACAAAAAGGGGTTTTTTTTAAAAAAATAAAATAAAAATAAAATAAACATATATAAAATGAATTAAAAAGAAAAAAAGAAAAAGAAAACATAAAAGAATGAGTTAAAAAATAAAGAATAATACTGAGTAGTAATAATAATAAAAATAAGAATGATAATAAATTACTATACTAACTACTGATTTACAAAAACAGTGGATAAATAATAATAATAATAAAAAATAATAATGAGAATGATCATTAAAATAAATAAATAAAAAAAAGGAATAAAAGGAATACAAAATAATAAAATAGTTAATGAATAAAATAAAATATTATTATGTATTATATATACCTTTTCTTTTCTTCTTTTTCATTCTTTTTTTTAAAAAAAATAGTAGAAAGGAAAAGTTAAAGAGAATAATAAATATATATATATAAAAACAGGTAGTAATAATAATAATAATAATAATAACAATAATAAGAATAATAATAGGGTATATAGTTGATTTAATAATAATAAGAAGAAGAAAAAGAATATAGTAAAAATAATAAGAATAAAAATAATATAGAGAGATTTTTTTTCGTTTTTTTTCTTGTAAAGAAAAAAAAAAGGGAATGGAGGAAAGGGAAAGAGAAAATAAAAAATATAAATAAATAAATAAAAAAGAAGAACGTCCTTCTATTATCATGCTTTACATGCATAACGTTCACCAGTTTCTAATAAACCAACTGCCATTTTTAAAGCATTTTCAATTCTTGTACCCAAAATACCTTGATTATTTTCATCGTCATCATCATCTTTATCATCTTCAATTTGTTTTTTCTTTTTTTGTCTTGATTCTACGTTAATTAATATAGGTAATTGTAGTAATACTTTACACATTGTAATAGATAATTGCATTCTTCGCCATAAATTAAAGTAGGATAAACTTCTTAATTCTTGTTGAAGTTCATATAATCGCATTAATTCAAATTGAACCACCTGATAATATTGTTGCGTTGCTATATATATAAAGAAAAGTATATATATATATATATATATAATAGTGTTTATAGGAAAAAAAATAATAGATTAAGTAAATATGGAAATAAAAATATGAATGATGATGAATGTTGATTGATTATTATTGATATTGATGGGATGGATGATAATAAACAGAAAAAAAAAAAAGTTAAATCACATGAAAAAATTAAATAAAAGTTTCATCATCTGTGTTTCTCTTCATTTTTTTTTTTTGTATAACTTACAAACTAATACTTCACGCATTTTTCTAAAAGCTACTTCTATATGAACAATAGCATCTTCACTTATATGCATACCAGGGTTAGTTTCATTTAATGCAGCTAAAATGGAAAAATGATAAGAAAAAAAAAAAAAAACGAAGTTCATTATTATTATTTTAATATAAATAAATAAATGACAACAAATAAAAACAATTTTACTTACATATAAAGGCTCTCATTGTTTGGAATTCTCCGTCCATCATTTCATGGAATAACTAATAATAATAATAATAATAATAATAAAAGGATAAATAAATAAAAAGGATAGTATAAAGGAGTATGTGTAGGCTATGAAACTTACTTGGTGTAAAACTCTTTGCAACGTATCATTTGGGTTTTTATGTTCTGATGTATTAAAAGATTGTTTTTTATTGGAAGATAAATCATACATTAATTTAGAAGAGGGGTCAGATAGTGTTTCGTAAGCCAATGATAGCACTAAGTAAAAAGAAAAAATAGAATTAGATATATAAATAAAATAAATAAATAAAATTTTGCTAATTATATATGATGGTGATGATGGTGATTACTATTATTTTTTTGAATTTATTGCTTATATTTTTACATTGAAAACTTTCTGTTGCTCGAGGATAAGGTGGAACAAATTTA
Organism: Cunninghamella bertholletiae; assembly: GCA_037043795.1. Classification (NCBI taxonomy): domain Eukaryota; kingdom Fungi; phylum Mucoromycota; class Mucoromycetes; order Mucorales; family Cunninghamellaceae; genus Cunninghamella; species Cunninghamella bertholletiae. The sequence continues at coordinate 1,587,392 of JAZGVP010000004.1, read as the reverse complement.
TCAGGATGACACACCCTACTACGCTATATTTATTTATTTATATTTTTATTAAATTAAATATATATATAAGTTTCACATCATAAATATTATGTATATATATGTATATATAAATATATGCACATTCTATATATATATATATATATATATATAAATTTGTTTATATATTATTTTTCTTCTATTTTATTTTTTCTTTTTTGTGCCTATGTTCTATATATATTTTTATTATTATTATTCATATTTTCATATTATTATTATTTTTTTATCATATTTACTCTAATATAAGCTCTTCGAATATCTTCTGGTGAAGCTTTTTTTGATACATTTAATACACGATAATAATCAGGTGCATTTAATATTTCTTCTACAAATCGGTATTTTTCCCCATCTAATCCATTATTATTATTTCCTTGTTGATTAGAAAATTTGGGTGTAGTAGTTTTTGATGTAGTAGTTGCTTCTGAACTAGTAGTTGATGTAGTAGTTTTTGCTGGACTAACAAACGATAATGGATTTATAAATGGCATTTATATATATATATATTATTAATATATTATTATAATTTCTTCTTTTTTACTTTTTTATATATATTTATAATATATATCTTTTTTTTTAGTTTCTATATACAAAAGTAAAAAAAATAACAATGAAAGAAAAGGAAAAGGAAAAAAAGCTACTTTTTGTCAAAAAGAGATATGTAATAGTATATAAAAAATAAGGGGGAGGTTGACAAAAAAGAAATATGAAATAAGTTATGGGTATAAAAAAGGAGGAAAAAGAAAAAAAAAAAAAAAGAGAAAAAGAGAGAGAGGGAAAAAAAAAAAAGTAGGATAAGGAAAAAAAAGAAAAAGAAATATCAATGCTCACATTTTTTTTTCACATGTTAGCTAGCTTTTTTTTAATTTTCAAACTCAGTTGTCCGCATGAAAAGTTAAGCTTTCAAAGGTACCTTGAAAAAAAAAAGATGGATCCAAATAATAAAAATAATAATTACTTTTTTTATTAATTGTAATATAAATGAATATATCTATATATGATAAATAATAATAATGATAATAATATGTATAAATTATTTAAGAATTGCTTGATAAAAATGTTTTATAAACGACATTATTAGTTTCTTCTACATAAGTATATCCAAGTTGATCTAAAAATTGATCAAACAAGTCATAATCTTCGGGAGGAACTTGAATTCCTATAAATACTTTACCCATATCTATAATAATATGAATCATTAATGATCATAATAAAATAATAATAATAATAAATAAATAAAAATCATTAATTATCATCATATAAATAAATAAATAAATAAATAAAATGATAATGATAATAAAATAACAATGATTATATAATAATCAAAAGACTATTTTTTTTTTTTAAATATATAACAATTATTACCATCACCATGATTTCTATAATGGAAAAGTGAAACATTCCAAGATATATGTAAGCCTTGTAAAAACTTCATTAAAGCACCAGGTCTTTCAGGGAATACTAAATATCATTATAAAAATAATAAATAATAGGAATGAATAAAAGATTTATATATATATATATATACTTGAAAAAATAAAACTATTTTGATTTTTCTTTTCTTTTCTTTTTTTCTTCTTCATTTTTTTTAATAACGTACTAAATCTAAAAACTCTTTCATTAATGAGAGATTTTGTTTTTCCACCAATCATATATCTAGCATGTGTTTTAGCCAATTCATTATCACTGACATCCCAACCTTCCATACCATTTTCTTTCCATTTACTTAAAACTTCTTGAACTTCTTGTTTTAAATGATGGACTTTAAAACTAATATAAATATGTGCTTTTTCAGGATCAGAATAACGGTAAGAAAATTCGGTTACATTACGTGGTAAGACTTGTTCAATCATTTTATGAAAACTACCAGACTTTTCAGGGATAATCACATTACAAAAGGCTTCTGTTTGTTCACCTAATTCTGCACGATCACTAATGAACCTTAATCTATCAAAATTGACATTGGCGCCTGAAATAATGGCTACATGAATCCCTTTGGATTTTGTTTCAGGATTTTTTTGCAAATATTTTTTAATGGCCGCCACTGATACTGCTCCTGTTGGTTCACAAATGGATCTAGTATCTTTATATATATATAATAATAATAATAATAATAATAATAAAAAAAAAGGGTGATGATTTTATTAATATGATTATTATTTTGCTTTGCTTTTTTTTTTTTTCCTCCTCTTTTGTTTCAATAGAATTTTAAAGTTTTAAAGTTTTACTTGTATTTTTATTTTTATTTTTTTTCCCTTTTTCCTATTCCCTTTTTCCTATTTTCTTAATTTGTTAATTTATTTACATATTTATTTATTTATTTATTTATTTACCTTCAAAAACATCTTTAATAGCAGCACAAATTTCATCATTATCAACATTTACCATTTCATCAATCAAAGGTAAAGCGACTCTAAAAGTTTCTTCACCAACCAATCTGACAGCAGCCCCATCAGCAAATAATCCTACTTCATTTAATTCCACTCTTTCCTTTTTATCAACGGATTGAGTCATGGCATTAGCATCACTTGCTTCACAACCAATGATTTTAATATGAGGGGCAATTCTTTTGACATAACTTGCAATTCCTGCTACTAATCCACCCCCACCAACACATATATAAATAGCATAAATATCATTAACATCATGCTGTCTAAGAATTTCAAGTCCAATAGTTCCTTGTCCAGCTAAAAAAAAAAAAGATTAAAATAAAAATAAATAAGGCATTAAAAAAAAATGAGATAATCCTCTTTTTTTTTTCAGTATTATTTTTATTTGAATATATATATATATTACCAATCACATATGGATCATCATAAGGTGGGATATTTGTTAATTTTTCTTTTTCCATTAATCGAGCACATTCTTTTTTAGCTTCATCAAAATCATTTCCTGATAAAATCACCTCACCACCTAATCTTTGTACATTTCTCCATTTAATAGCTGGAGATGGAATAGGCATGACGATTTTAGCTTTAATTCCTAAATGTTTAGCTGCCATAGCTACACCTTGAGCATGATTGCCTATAAACATTAAAATATATATTAGTATAAATATATGATAATCATGTTTTTTTTTATTATTATTATGATTTATTACTATAATAATAAATGATTGGATTAACAATATTGAAAAGATATTTTTTTTTAACAATACTAATCATCCAGTTGACATTTTTTTTTTTTTTGATTTTAGAGAAATGGAAAAAAAAAAATCGTTTATCAAGTAATTATCATTAATGTAACGATTGTTAACCCAATCATCCATTGTATTATTATTATTATTTATTATTATTACCAGCTGAACAAGCAATAACACCAGCTTTTTTTTCTTCTTCAGTCAAGTGAGCCAATTTATTATAAGCACCACGGATTTTAAAAGAAAATACAGGTTGTAAGTCTTCTCTTTTTAAATAGATACGAGCCTTTTCATTGTTGTTTTTATTATTTTCACTATTATTATTATTATTATTATTATTATTTATTTTTGCATTCAAATTAACAGCTTCTTGTAAAGGAGTTTCTTTAATAATATCATAAACACGAGCTGTCAAGATCAATCTTAAATAATCAGGTGTTTCATCAGGTTGTCTAAAATCAACTTGTTGTGGTTGAAGTGAACTATGTAAATGAGGATTAGGTTCTTTTGTATCTGTTTCTACTAATCCTTCTGTAGGTTGTGGTGGTGACATTTTATTTTTCTTTTTTGTATATAAATATATGTATATGTATATATATATATATATATATGAAAAAAGGAAATATATAAATAAAATAAATAAGGAAAAGGAAAAAAAGAAAAGAAAAGAAAAAAAGAAGGAATGAAAAATATATCAAAATCCTTGATTTAAATAAATAAAAAAGTGGAAATTAAAAAAAAAAGAGAGAAAGAGAGAGAAAAAATATAGAAGTGACTCATTACAGTCAATTTTGTTATCTAACCAATCAAAATAAATTACTATGCAAAAAATTCAACGGAATCTAAAATAAATGACAAGTCATATATATATACATAGTATATATTATGTATATATAAATCTTCCTACCTTCTTTTTATTTATTTATATATATATATATATATATAATGACAAAATTATTTTTATTATTATAAATAATAAATACTAAAAAGAAATAATATATTATAAAACTGTATAAAAAAGAGATGATTAAAATAATAATAAATAAATGATTATAAGATATAAAATAATATAAAATAAAAATATACAAAGAAAAAAAAAAAAAAAAAAAGGTATCGAATTAAATAATAATTTTTTTTAAAATATAAAGAAAAAAAGAAGATTTTCCATCATGAAGATGGTGAAAGTGATGATGAATGATTATTATTAGAAGAAGTTGAAGATGATGATTCTAATTGAATTTCAAAACGACCTTTTTTAATCACAAAATCATTACTCTTACTATTACTGTTATTGTTATTGCTATTGTTATTATTATTATTATTAATTAATTTATCATTTGAAAGAGAATGCATTCTTCTTAATTCATGTACAATGGGAAGATCACAAGTACTTTTACTTTTTGCATGTTGACAACGTAACTTACTTGATGAAATAGGTGGTATAGGGGGTGGTAAAGATAAGGTTTGTCGATGTTGAAACATAGCAGATCTATGCTTACGTAATGTTTTATTATTATTATTATTATTAGTATTATTATTATTAGGTAATGGAGGTAATTGTTGAAATTGAGTATTTAATGTTGCAGAAGCTGATGAAGAAGAAGGTGATGAAGTGGATGATGGTGAAGAAGAAAAAGAAGAAGAAGAAGTATTTAATATAGAAGTAGGTGGTATTAATGGAGGTGGTGGAGGTATAGATGATGATGTTGAAGTTTTATTTATATTTATATTAGTTTCATTATGATGATTATGATCATCTATACTTGGTCTACGCCAGAATTGATTATCCCAAATTTTCATTTGATTATTTGGTTGACTTTTAGAGGATTCACAACTAAGAATGGACCAATGATGATGATCTTCTTGTTGATAAGAGGTCGTATAATTAGAATGAATTGTACTACTTGCATTAGGTGTTTTTGAAGTTGAATTATTTGTATTTGTACGAGTTAAAGTCATAGGAGTAGAGGTAGTGAAATAACTATGATTTGTATTATAATGATTATCATGGTCATTATCATCATCATTAGTAATAATAATATCGTCAGGAACAATTTTAATTCCTGCCATATCAGCAAATTCTTTAGCAGTTAAATCCTCAGAATTAATAGTAATATTAGATGCAGATAAATAAGAAACATGTGAATAATGACGAGAATGATGAAAATGATTAGGATGATGAGATGAGGATGCAGATGTAGATGAGGATGATAATGGCTTTTTTAATGAAGGGGGAGTAGATATAGTAGAAGCATTTTGTAAACTACTTGTATGACGATGACGTGAATAATGAGAAGATGGTGAGGGTGATTTATTATTATTATTATTACTATTCATTAATATACTAGGAGGTGGATGAATTGGTACTGTTTGAACAGATATAGCAGAAGGTCTTCTTTGATGTTGACTTGATTTTAAATATCGATTACGTTCAAAACAATCATCTTGTGAGTATAAATTATATTTTAATGCTTTATTAATATGTTTTTCGTCGTCATTATCGTTGTCATCATCCTCGTCGTCTTCGTCGCTGTTATTGTCGTTATCATCATTATTATTATTATGATGATGATAATGATTTTTTTTTGGTTTATAATTGTGTACAATAGAAGAATTTTTTTTTCCAATCAGCTTATATAAACCAGATCTTAATTTACTTAAAAAATGTTCTTGTGCTTTTAAACTATCTGCTGATTCTAAGGTTGGTAGTGTAGTAGCCATTATTATTATTATTATTATTATTATTACGTTTATTACTTATATATTTATTTATTAATAATATTTATACAAAAATAGAGAAAGTATTATAAATAAAACTAAAAATGAATTAGTAATAGTAATAATAACAATAATAATAGAAAAGTAAATGAGAAAAGAATAAGAAAAAAAAAAAAGAGAGAGAGAGAGAGAAAAGGAAAGGAGGGAAAAGGGAGGGATGGTAAATATATTTTAAAAAAAAATGGTGAGGGTATATAAAGAAAAAAAAAAAATAGAAAAGAAAGAAAAAGAGGAGTTTAAGCGGAAAATATTAAAATATACATTTATATAAATAATAATAATAAAAAGTAAGTAACAAGGGGATATATAAATGTATACAAAAGGGGAAAATAAAGAAAAAATTACCTGGTAAATTATCTTTATATATAGAAATGAATTTTAAACACAGCTTATTTTACTCACCTAATGTCATGCAGTGTGTTGCATTAAAAAAGACCTTCTTTTCTTTCTTTGTTTCTTTTTTTTTTTTTTTTTCTTACTTTCCCCTCTTTTAAAAAGAAGTATAACTATAATAATGATAGATATATGTATCATCATTTAAAGAAATAATATACGTAAAAGAAGTTATTTCTTATCTCATATATTATCAAAGGGGAACGAAACTTCTTAACACCAATTTCCTCCTATTTATTATTATTATTATATAAAATCCATTTCGCTTTAATTTATTATTATAATAACTTTATTTGCCATTTTACCGAAATAAAAAAAGTCACCCCGCTTTAAAATTTACAATACTATACATATTTTTTTTTTTTTTTACTATATTTATCTCTTTAAAACATATGACTATGTTAAGTGTTTTTTATAATAATAATAATAATAATAATAATAATAATAATAATAATAATAATAGTTTAATTTATGTATATATAACAAATCATAAATATAAATGGATTCACGTTTTTTTTTTTTTAATTAAGCATAGTTGATCATTACTGTTTTAAGTAGATATCATAAATAAGCAAATGAATAAATAAACTTTCTTTCTTTTCTAACTTTCTTTCATTTTATTATTATATTTCTTTTTTTATATTATTTTAATATAAATAAATAAATATTTACTTACATGATTATAAAAAAAAAAGAGTATTCATTTTTATATACATATATGTATATATATAGTAGTTATTCCTTTTAAATTCCGAAGTTCATTAAGCAAAAACCACGTTTAAAACAAGTTATTAAAAAATATATTATTGTTGTTAAGGGTTGAAGTGATCATAAATAACTTAAATGGCTCATTTCTTTTTTTCTTTCTCATTATACATATAAATTTTAAAGTCATATAATAAAAATAGAAGAAAGTGAAAGAAGGCAATATGTATATGTATATAAAAAGAGATAATTACCTTGTAATCAAAATCTATATTTCGATTACAGCTCTTTTTTTTTTAAGATCAATTGCATACATAGGTTTGCATTTTAGTTTCATTCTCTCTCTTTTTATATAACTATCTCCTTTTTATATTCAAAAGGGGATTAAAAATCATTCCCCTACTTTATTCAATTTTTTTTTTTTAAAAAAACATGATGAAATATGATGACAGTTTAACAAAGTAAATAAAAAAGATGTCATTTGAATTTTTAAATATTTGTATATTATATAAATAAATAAAGAATTTATATATTACTATTATTATTATTATTATTAGACTCTTTTTTTTTTTTTTAATTAAATAATGATTTTTTAATATGTATATAAAAGTTTAAGAAAATATATCATTAATGTTTTTTTTTTTTTTTTTTTTTTTTTTTGGTTCATTTTAAATATAATCATTTCAACTAGCCGATCCCTTTCTCGCTTTCACTATAAACTCGATCTGGTTCATCGTTTATCCCCTTTTCACTTTTATATTTTAAAATTCAGCTTGATAAATTTCTAATCTAATGCATATATAATCCCAAAAAAAAAAAATATACTATTTATATATTCCCGACCGATGGATGATGTATAAATTTATTGGGATTTTTTATATATAAAAGAATAAAAAGCAAATAGAGTGGTATGCATTTATAGTTATATATATTTATATACATATAAATTTTATATTCATCATCTTTATATATATATATAAATATATATTTATATATAAGAATAAATAAAAATAAAAAATATGGGGACTCATTAAATTTATAAATAAATGAAATTAAATGAAAATGACGTATAAAAAATTTTTTTATTTATACATATTACATATTTTCCATTTTTATTTTAATCTGAAATGAAAATGGCGAAATGAATATAAAACATGGCCAATAAAAGAGGAAAAGTAATAAAACAAGTTACAATTTACGGAAACGTGTTACTTGATCCGTTTTGTTTTTGGTAATTTTGATTGCGGGGATTATAAAATCTAAAAAAACTTTTTTAAATTGATTTTGATTTTTTTTTTTCTTTTTTTCTTTTTTTCTTTTTCTTTTCCTTTTTTCCCTTTTTATTTATTTATTTATTTATCGCCATTTTCATTTATATACATATTCCCTTTCCTTTCCTTTCCTTTCCTTTATTTTTTTTTTTTAATAGACCTTTTTGTAAATTATAATTTAATATATATTTATATATATAATATATATCTATTTTAGACAAATAATAAAAAAAATTATAATCATAATACTCATAATCATAGAAATAATATAATACACCAAATATATCTAAAAAGATGAAATCAAATAATTTTATTTTAGGTAAAATAAATAAATAAATAATAAGTAAAACCCTAGTTTATTAAAAAATCATCATATATATATATTTATTCATTCATTTATTTTTTATAATAATAATAATAGTAAGCAAAACTGGTAAAAAAATCTCATTGGAAAATGTTGCACATCCATGCCCACAATGTAAGCATCATGCTTCAGTTCAATTAACACGATCAGAACGTCAATTTATATTATTAAATAAACGTATAAAAGATACTACATCCGTTAAATATGAATGTCATCAATGTCGTTGGAAAGATTCTCAATTACCTAATGATGAAGATATTTCTACTTTACATCGCTATTTAACTACCAGTTATACAACTTTAAGTTTACCTTCGACTTCTACCGATGATCATTATTATTATCATCATCATAATGAAACTATTCATTCTTCTTCTTCTTCTTTTCAATTTTAATTTTAATATTATATATAGATTACTTTATTATATAATTTTATAGATTATTATTTATTATATATACAACTTTTTTTTATTAGATACCTTCTTTTTTTAATTAATATATGTATTGGCGTTGAATGATAATAATAATAATACATTCTCCAGCCTCAGTTTTTTTTTTAAACACCCCTTTTAATCCTTTTTAGACTGTCATAAAAAAAATAATCCTTAATTAAGCATTCTTCATCCCTGATTTATATATATATATATATATATATTTCTATATATAATTATAATTACCTTCATTATCTTTTTACTATATACTCCTTCTAATCATAGCTAATTTCTTATCCTCATTATTATTTTTATTATCTTCCCCCTTCCTCCCTTCCTTGCCTTTTTTTATTTTTTTTAATAATCATATTTTTTTTTTCTTATTTATAAATATCATCATAAATAACAATTAATAAATAAATCTGTAAATATATATAAATAAATAAATAAATAAATAAAAAACAGATGTTTTTTTTTAAAAAATAAACGACAACATGTCAAAAAAAAGATATTCCCCCTTTTTTTTAAAAAATAAAAATAAAGGATGTACAACGTAACACCAAGTATATATTTATTAAACTTGCATTAGTATATCACTAATTCATTCATATTTATATATATATATATATATAATTAAACAAAACTTGTTTTATTTATTATTGTTTATTTTAATCATCTTTATTTTTATTTTACTTCTTCCATTTTAAAAAAGTTAAAAATTTTAATCTTTTTTATTTTTAAGATGATTTTCCAGCGTCTTCTTTTAATGTAACAGTACGATTAACAATTAAACGACGTAAACCTTCTTCCATTTTATCTTGATTGATTAAATCAAGATCAAGTTCAGAATCCCAATCTAAACAGAAATAACCAGTTCTAACAAATTGCCAACGCATACTTTCTTTATCTTTACCACCAGTTTTTTTAACCCAATCACGGATTTGACTATAAATACCAACATTGGTAATAGCCCCATGAATGACTTCTAAAGAAGCTTCATTAATATCATTAATATAGCCACCTTCTACTCTTTCAGGATTTTCATGTTTAAATAAGGCTTGATATAAACGAACTTCATCTAATTTCACAGGAGAATGATGTTTTGGTGATTCAGCTACCCAATGAATATAAGTCTTTGGTTTTTTAAATTCAATATCATGTTGATATTCACAAATTAATTCTTCAATGGCACCTGTTTGTTCATTCTTTTTCATATCGACACACTTAACAGGATATTTGACATGTAATAAACCAACGGATTTACCGGGGGCTAAACGATAGTAATCTTTAGAATCTTGTTCACGGAAATCAGATTGATCAATATATAATACTTTAGTGAAAGGAACTTGATGTTCACCCATGGCTAGATCACGAGGTTTATTAGGAACTGTAATTTCTTCTAAATAATCATCAGGTAAATTCTTTAATACAACCTTTAATGGGTGAGTAATAGCCATTAAACGTGGAGTAGTATTATCAAGGTATTCTCTTGTTTTAGCATCAAATCTTAAAACATCAATCACAGTTGTATTAGTAGTAACACCTAATTCCAAAACGAAATTATTAATGGCTTGAGGAGGAACACCACGACGACGAATACCAACCAATGTATATAATCTTGGATCATCCCATCCTTTAACGTATCCTTTATTTACCATATTTAAAATTTTACGTTTAGACATAATGGTACCAGTGACATTAAGGCGTCCATATTCCCATTGAACTGGTTTATATACTTCAAGAGCATCTACTAACCAATAATAACTTTCACGAGATTGTCTAAATTCAGTGGTACATAAGGAATGGGTAATATTTTCAAAGGAATCCACTAAACAATGAGTATAATCATAAGTAGGATAAATGCACCAATCAGATCCAGTACGATGGTGAGGTGTATATAAGACACGATAAGCAATTAAATCCCAGAATTGAGGATTACCATTTTCTAAATCCATTTTCATACGTAAAGTAACTTCACCTTCCTTATAACGTCCTTCCTTCATTTTAATAAATTGATCTAAAGTTTCTTCTATAGGTCTATCTCTATGTTCACAAGCGGTACGTGGTCCTCCATCATCACCACCACGATGGGCATGGATTTGTTCACCAGTACATTGACATGTATAGGCTAATCCTTTTTTAATTAATTTAATGGCTAAATCATATAATTCTTGGAAATAATCACTAGAATAAGTAATCTTCCATGGTTCAAATCCTAACCAACGAACAGTTTCTAAAATGGAAGTAAAGTATTTTTCTTCTTCGGCTTCAGGATTAGTATCATCATAGCGAAGATAAGTAACACCATTATGAGCTTTAGCGTAACCAAAATTGACATTAATGGCTTTAGCATGACCAATATGAAGATAGCCATTAGGTTCAGGTGGGAAACGTGTATATACTTTACCGCCAGTGGTTTTTAAATGTTGTTCCATTAATTCGGGTTTGATTTGTTTATTACCTCCAGGTTTATGTAATTTAGCTAATTCACCTTCAAAGAACATTTTACTAATATCTTGAGTTTTATTTTCTTGTTCCTTTTTATTATCTTCCTTCTTTTTATTATTACTGTCATCCTTTTTAGCTTTAGGTTCTTTCTTTTTCTTTTGAGGTGCATCTCTTTCATCTTTAGGTCCTAATAATGCCAAATATTGTTTTTCTAATTCTGTTTTAACAAGACCTCCATCTGCCCATCTTAATTCATTATCTGCTGATTTTCTAACGGCTGCAAGTGATGGTCCAAGTGTTTTATAACGGTTGGTAATGATGTTTTCTTTATTATCTTCAATATATTTAGCAATACTTTCTCTGATTTGTTCTTCAGTAATAATTACCCCTAAAATGTTTATTAATAGAAAATAGGAAACGATAAATAAATGTATATATATATATATATATATAATTAAAAAAGGAAAAAAGAAAGATAAGCAATATATATATATATATAATATATATATGTTATATATAAAAAATGAGTCATGATAGGCTCATTTTGACATATCTCCTTCCTATTTTGGATTTTCTTTTTTTTTTTTCCAAATCAATTTTATTTTTTTATTCACTTACCAACACCAGCAGCTTCATTAAAAGCTTTTTCATCAATGGTTTCGATATCTTCAACAAATTTAATACCAGCTATATTTAAATAAAAAATCATAACATGTAGATAAAGAGAAATAAAAAAAAAATAAAAAAGGGTATTATTAATATCATTATTTAATATGTGTTGTTTTTAATCTTAAAAAGCAGTAACATATAGTATATAATAATATATATGAAAATAAAAAGGATCAACTTTACCAGCAATTTGATCAGTTGTTTTTAAATCACCATTAATAACTTTATTGACAAGAAAACCAAGATGAGGTTGAGCATCTTTTGTAAGAGTAGAAGCTAAATTATAAAGTAGATTACCAAGATCCTTTTCACAACCAGTTTCACGTACTTTTGCTTCATTAATAACGGTTTCTAAAGTAGGGGCTAATTTTTTATTTTTAGCAGATTCTTTAGCTTTTTGTTCAGAGAGCCCAATGCTCATAAAAATAGGAATAAGTTCTTCCATTATCACTTTTCTTTTATTTTAAGATAAATAATAGAAAGAAAGAGAAAAAAGAAAAAAAAAAAAAAAAAAGAGAAGAAAAGAGGGAAAAGAAAAAAAACAACAGACCTTAAAAAAAAAAAAATAACAGTGACTTCTCCACCAATCAGCTCAGCCAATTCTTATTTTGGCATTTTTCTCTTATAACAACGAAATATCGTCAAAATAAATAAGCTGTACATTTTTTAATACATACAAAATAAATCAAAAACATATATTTAAATAATGTTTTCTTTTATTATTTTAAAATATTTACATCATATAATATAGTTATACTATTATAATCAACTTTTTTTTACAGTGTATGTATATATATATATTACTTTTTGATGGTCATCCAAGTAAATGCTGTTAATGATCATTCAATAATAATTTTTTACTGTCAATGATTTTTACTTTCTTTTTTTTTTTAATCCGGTAAATTACCTATTGGTTAATTCAATAAATGTTATTTTGATTATCTAACTGTGTATCTAGGTAAATGCTAAAAATCGCAGTATATATATATATATTTATACATGTATTACATCAAATAATGAATATACTATACTTTTTAAATATAAGTTTATTCATATACTCATTTGTTTATAAATATATATCATTATAATCTATTAAATTCATTGTATTCAAACTATTTAAACAAATTCATTAAAATAAATGGAAAATTCTCTTCATAATTAAATTTAAAAACATGATCAAGAATTATAATATTCAAATTTAGTTAAGATATGTAAAACTATGTGTGTAACCTTAATTTATTTTGCTATAAAAAGTATTTTTCAAAATCAATTTTTTTTTTTATTTTTTCTTTATCTTTTACTTTATTAATAATAATAAAATGATAAAATCAATTCTTTCAACTTCCTTAATTGTAATGGTTTAATACAACCAACAAATATAAGATACATTCATTTAAACGAGCTAACTTAGCTGATTACTTTAAAGTATTACCAAAAAAAAAAAGAAACTTATTATAAAATACAAGCACTAAATATTTATTTATTAATTATACAAATGTATTTTTAATCCAGGCAAGGTGTTTTATCCAGTGTTAACTGATATTGAAGAAACAATGGTTCATAGTAAAATAATCTGTGTAAAAAGAAATACATATTATGAAGATTTGAAATATAATATTATATCTTATCGATGAGGTGAACTTGATAAATAACTAGTACGAACACATGATTGTACTTTTCATATCATTTCATTTGATTTAGGGGATTTCAAAAGACTTTGTACGTATATTAATGAAGAACTTGATCTATAAGAAATGCCATATTTATGGATAAAGGCAATATCAGTAGATCAACAAAAAAATTCAAGAAAAAAGAAAGCCATTTTACAAATACATCAAATTGATAAAAAGAGAACTTAAATTTTAACTGTATCTGATTTACATATATAATATTTATGAAAAAATATAGCAAATAAAGAAGCAATTGAATTGATACTCCAATATAGAGAAACAATCTATTATGAAATTCATTACTATCATCAACAACAGCAATATCATCGTCAATATTTCTTTGTTAATAAAATTAAAAATATGATAAAAAGAAATAAAGATATAAAAAGTTATGAAGACATAAAATAAAATGTATATGCTTTTTTAGCCTATCTTAAAAATGATTGGGCTAATCGCGTTTGAGACATTGGTGAATCTCATGTTATAAAAGAAAAATATAAGCAATATGGAACACCTTTTAAGTATATATTTATATATTTATTACTATATTTTAATTTTTTTTCTCATATTCTTTTAGTAATGATGACCAACAATAACAATATGAAACAAATAATAAAAATTTTGATAAAAATAATGAAAAATTGACTTATATAATGGTGAATTATCCTAAACATTCAATCAATTTGTAAGAACGAAATTTATGCAACGGTCACATTTATATATGATATTAAATTCAAATGAAAATAGAAATGAAGATTGGTTCAATGCAAGTTTACCGTCATGGAAAAAACACAAACATGCAATTAAAAATAAAAACACAGTAACTGAATGGAATATTACAAATTTGGCTTCAGTCGGATTGAAATTATATGAAAGTTTAGATTTTTGGGATAGAGCTAGATTTCTTTCTATATGACCAAAAAATGATAATGGTGAAGCTATGCTGCCTTCTTTTGCAAATTATACTCGTACGAATTCTCTAGCTCTTATTGAAAAAAAAAAAAAAAGATTATATTAATGTAGATGATAAAAGATACGAATGATCATTATTACGATATCTACATCTATGAAATGTAGAAGGAAAATATCGTGTTAAATAACTTATAAAATAGTTTCATATAAACTCTTCGTTATTATGGACTGTAAATTTGACTATCATTCAATTGAATCATCCTTTTCTTTTTCACAAACCTAATGTATATATTTTTTTTTGAACTAGAAGGGAAAGATAAAGAAATATCATTATCAAAACATCCATTCTTAGTAAAATATACTGATCGTCTTCACTCTGTACATACACCTTATTTTACTTGCACAAGATCTGGTTATACTAATTTTTATTTTAGTGGCTCTGTTGGTATCTATTTAATTGACAATATTAATAATAATAAATAGATGTTATTGTCTTATGAAACTTCTGAAAAATATGGTTCTATAGATTATACTTTTAATATATATTATTATTATTTTTATTTAAATATATAAAGTACACATACACACACATATATATATATAATTCAAATGTATGAATTGAATCTTGTAGCCTATAAGAGTCCAAAATAATTATAAAATAAAACTCACTTTTTTTAAAATGCTATCAATATTTAATACAAAGGAGAATTCAGAAATTGGTATAATCATGATAAAAATACATAGATGGATATTAATTAATTATAATGGTTATATAGACATGATATTAGATTAGAATATTTTTGTTCTGCTAATTAGACTCTTAATTATATATTATTATTTAAATAAATTAAATATGAGCTGTATATATTTAGTGTATGAAATAAACTTTTTGGAACTCACATGATATCCTTATAGTAGATAGTTAGATTAATGATATTAGAATAAACAAAAAATTAAATTAAAAGTATTCAAATTAGATAAAAGATATTTTTAGTGAATATGTGTGTGTGACAATAAGATTAACTTTAGATATAAATATTCTTATGTATTATTAAATCATACATCCTGATGATTTTTGTACAAGTATAAAGTCGGGTATTTATTTATGAAACACGAAGATTTAAAGAATTGATTTTTTTTTTACTCTTCCCCCTTTTTTTTTTTTTCCTAAAGTTGAGAAAAAAAAAGGTATTTATTCCTTTTTTATTCACTTGCTTTATTTTTCCTTTTATTCATAATGTCCGCCAAACATTTTTTATTTTTTAGTACTACAATTTAAAATATTTAAGTAACAAAACAATGTTTAAAATGTACTTTAACATCTTTTAACAATTTAGTAATTTTACATTAATATAATAAAACAAATGACAATTACATATAATGATGTCATCACCAAAATTATTTCATTACAAAAAACAACAACTAATATAAACGTATCTGGTCAAACTACAACTGGTAATAATAATGTGGCAAAAATGGCCTATTATCTTCAACGTATTGGTTATAAAGTAGGAATAAATATTAATAATAATAATAATGAACCTTTTATTATTATTATTATTATTTTAAAGAAAAAGAGGAAAAAGAAGAAAGATCAACCCTTAAATAAACTTAAATATATATATATTGAATATATTATTTGTAGCCGGAAGACTTGAATAAGCTTCAAATTATTCACATAGCAGGAACCAAGGGCAAAGGAAGTACTTGTTCTATAACAGAATCCATTCTACGTAATTATCCATTAAAAGATAACCCACTTAAAACTGGGTTACTTACTTCTCCACATCTTATATCTTTTCGCGAACGCATTCGCATTAATGGTAAACCTCTTAGCGAAGAATTATTTGCTATATATGGTCACGAAGTATGGTCTCGTTTAGAAAATACTAAATCCAATCCAAATGATTCATCATCTGAACAGCTTATATACCCTGATAAACCTTATTATCTCAAATTTATCCCTTTAATGGCCTTTCATGCATTTCTACAAGAAAAGGTAATTTATATGTAAATATAAACATTTATAAAAATAAATAAATAAATAAAAAGAAGATTATCATTCTTGTATATATAATAATTAGAATAACCACTTCTTTGAATATATATATATTTATGTATTTAGGTTGATGTAGTGATATTGGAAGTGGGAATTGGAGGTGAAACTGATTCAACAAATATCATTGAAAATCCTGTTGTATGTGGAATTACTTCATTAGGATTAGATCATGTAAAGTTGCTAGGAGATACTATTGATCAAATTGCATGGCATAAATCTGGGATTATTAAGGTAAAATAAAAATAATAATAATAGAAAATGATGATTATAAACTTGATTCTTAATTTTGATTTTTATTTATTATAGAATGGTAGGCCGGCTGTTTGTATTGAGCAAGTACCTGAAGCTTTAGAAGTAATAAAACAACGTGCAAAAGAAAAAAATGTAAGATTCTTCTTTTTAATGAATGCTTAATAAGTTTTAAAAAGTTTGACTAAAATATAATTATATTAATTAGGCACCATTAGAAATCATTCACTACTCTCAAGCTGAAAAATTGAAAAATATTGATATTGGTAAATAAAAGAAAAAGAAGTATATATGGAAAAAAGTTAAACTATTACTAAGATAGCACTTTTATCTTATTATTATTATTATTTTTGATTAACCAATCTATTAGGACTTACTGGGTTACATCAATGTTATAATGCATTGGTAGCTATTTCATTGGCTAAAAAATGGTTAGAAGAATGTCGTGGCATTAAATTTAAAAGTGATGATGATGAAGTACCTGCTGGGTTTATTGAAGGGTTAAAAAAAGTAGTATGGCCAGGTCGTGGGCAAAAAATACCTAATGATCAAACAAAATATGCAACAAAAGTAAATAATAATCAATCTTTAACATGGTATTTAGATTCAGCTCATACTTTAGAAAGTCTTGATATGTGTACTCAATGGTTTAAAGAGATTGTTGAAAAAGATAAAGAAAAAGATAAAAGTGTATCAAGAGTATTAATATTTAATTGTACAAAAGGTAGAGATGGTTTTGGATTATTAAAAGTAATTTCAAAATTACAAAATACAACAGCAGCCTTTGATCAAATTGTTTTTACCACCAACATTACTTTTAAACATGGATGTAGTATTGATAATACAAATAGTAATTCACTTCCAGTGGATGATCTACTTGCTATGAAAAAAGTATTAGTAGATAATTGGATAGAACTTGTACCTAATTTTGATAAAAATAATATTTACAGAATTGGATCCATTGAAGAAACAGTTGATTGGATAGTTGATTATTCAAATCAAAATAAATATCAAAAAATTCAAGTTTTGGTAACCGGTAGTTTATATACAGTTGGTAATATTTTAACAGGTAAGTGAATATATATGTATAAATATATATATATATATATATATATATATAATTTCTCTTTTTTTTTTAGTACTTGGAATGCCACTTCAATAACAAATTATTTTTTTTAAAAAATAAGCATTGATTATACCTCTCAATATAATTTAATAATGCCAATTTGGTATAATTATATATACATATACGCGTATTTATATATATCCTTAATAATAAATAAAATAATAAAAGCAATTCATTGTATTAATAAAAAAAGAAAGTTCTTTTATTTATTTATTACTATATAAAGTAATAAATTTAAAATTAACTCTTGCAAAACTGATAGTATGAGTGATGACTATTTCTATCTAAATATGTAATGGAACTGAAAATAGATATATCATTGGGTGAATGAACTATTGCATGGTTTTTCTTTTTCTTACTTTTTTTTTTTAAGAAAATTTGAATTAGTAAGAATTACGAAAAAAAAATAATAATTTATTTGGGAGAGTGAAAAGGGAAGAAAGAAAGAAAGAAAGAAAAAAAAAGCATATACATTGAAAAGTAAAACTAACAAAGGTATACATAAGATAATATATATATATATAAAACAATCAAATAAATGAAGATTATCATAAAATGAGAGTAAAATAAATAATAATAAAAAATATAAGTAGGTGTCAATTTAAACAAGAAAATGGATTAAAAAAAAAAACAGAAAAAGAAAAAAGAGAAAGATAGAGATAAATGATAATGACTGATTATTTTGGTGATTGGTGATGACAAAAAAAAATATTTTATCTATGTTTTGTTCATTTTTATTTTTTTTATTTTTTATTTTTATGCTGTTTTATTATTTAGTTGTTATTTTTTGTATATTTTATTTATTTATTTTTATCGTTATCATTATTATTATTGTTGTTATTATTGTTACTACTAGGTTTAAAAGATGAAGAAGATGATGGGGGTTCAGCAGGAGTAGTTGAATGTACATCGTATTTATTAGGAATATGAGAACCACCAGCTAATTTAAATAATTGAATTTTATCATTACGAGTTGCAGAGGAAATCATATCACTGTAATTATCTGTAAATTGATCCAAATACCCATCTAAAGTATCATTTAAATTCAAATTTACATCTAAGCCCATGGTACTTGCTAAAGTTTCAATACTAACTTGTAAATCATCAATATCTTGTGATATAGCTTCTGCAGATTTTGTTGCATTATTAAGAGATGCTGATAAACCCATAATTCTATTTACTTCATTATTAAAACCACGTTTTTCCTGTTGGTGATCATGAAGATCATTATTATTCTGTAGATGAATACCAAATGGCGGTGATGCTGATGGTGATGAGGATGATGGAATTTGTGATGATGTCATAGTAATATTTTTATCATTATCATTATTATTATCATTATTACTATTATTATCATTATCAATATTTTCATTATTACTACTACGGTTACCAATATTATCATTATTATTATTATTATTATTATTATTATTATTATTATTATTATTATTATTATTATTATTATTTCCACGTAATCGTTTTTGATCTATAAATGCTAAACTTTCACCAACTAAAGTATCTAATGGACGATGTTGATTATAATAATGATGCATTGGTAATGCATTTGGTAACCTACCTGATGAAGAAGGAGTTGCGGTTTTCAATGATGATGATGATGATTGCGATCCTGATGCTGTTGAACCTAATGATGGTGATGATAATGGTGGGATATTTGAATACTGAGGATGATCCGACGGAAATCTATTAAACAAAGGTAAATTCATGGCTAAAGAAGGTGTTTCATGAATTGAAGAATTAGGGAAAGAAGGAGGAAAATGACACAATGAGTAAGAATCATTTCTCAATAAATTCAATAATTGCAATGCATGTAATGTAGCCTTTCCATACATACCCATTTTCCCTTTATCTTGATTATCTTGTAATCGACCACCACTTGGATCAGTAGAAGGAGAAGGAGAAAGAGAAGGTGAATGAGGAGGAGCAGGAGGGACAGTAGGAGGAACTAAAGCGGCGGCTCCTTTAGATAGTTCATCTTTATTTTATTTTTATTATTTAATATTCAATGTTTGACTTTAGTAAATCATTCTCTGTAGTCCACTTGTTATATACCTGCCAATTGAACAGCATCTTTGAAATCAGATCTTATATGTATTCCAAGTGCTGTCCAAATATCCTAATGAGATGCGTTATATATATTTTTTTTGTAGAAAAAAAAAAAAGAAAAGAAAAAATATAGAGTTTTCGTTACCTATTGTGGAAGCGGTTATAAATTCATTCTTCTCACCAAGCATAAACCGTGGATTTTTAATCATATCAACTTGACTATCATTAGAAAAGACAGTTGTTAAAAATAATAAAATTCTTTCAATCACTTGTTGATGCCTTTGATGTTTTTCTCTTGCTAATAATATTTCACGCCATAAAATCTCATTATCATTATGAAGATGTTGTAAATCAGTAGTTATTGCATGCTGATGTTGACGAATACTAGATATATCTTTTACTAAAGAACTTAACCTAATCTGATCCAATCTCCCTTGATATCCACCGCTAGCCATTACATTTCTATCAAGTTCTGATACAATATTAGGATTTACTGTTGCTGCTGCTACTGCTGCTGCCGCAACTGCTGCTGCTGAAGAGGTTGATGCAACGTTAATAGGTAAAGATGGTAAAATACTTTGTGGTGATAGCGATGCCGCTGCTGCTGCTGCCGCTGCTGCCGCTGCATTTACATCCGATGATAATGATGTTGTTGTCATATCTGATGATGTTGATGATGATGAAGGCGGTGGTGTTAAATTTTCTACAGCACTACTGCTAGGCTTAATCTTTTTACGAACAACTAAATGCAATGTATCCTGTTTACCACGACAAAAATATGGATGTTCAAATTCCCAATGTTCCTGTTCACCATCACTAACTAACACACCATGTCGTACATGAGGTATTTTATGAAAATCATACATGTTAAGCTGTCGTACAAATGAACTGAATGTGTTGTGCTTAAAATACTTTGGAAGTACAGTTTTTGAAAATGTTTCCTGATCTTTAACTATAAACATTATTTTTTTTAAAAAAATAGTAATATATATATATATAATAAATTAATAAACAACTTAATAGTATTAATTTCCTTTTCTTTTCTTTTTCCTTTTTTTAATAAATATAAAGCTTACCAATAAAAGAAGTTCCATCTTCTGACCAATGAATCAAATCAATACTATCATCGTCTACCATACTATAAAAAGTAAGATAAAAATCAAAATCAAAATCAAAATTATTGTATAATAAGAAAAGAAGAATAAAAAAATCACCCTCATAATAAAAACTAAAAGCAAGAGAATTAAAAAAAAAAAGAGAGAGAGGAATATTCTTTTTTTTAAAAAAAATAACAATCCCAAACTATTCCTTTACCTATACAGTTTACTTAAAAAGGCTGGTATGCTACGATAAACACGTTTTGTAGAGTCATCTTGGATTTCATTTGTTATGTTAACCTGTGGACCTGTATTTCTCTTTCTAGAAGATGTTGATGTTGAAGGCAATACTGTTGAGGGCCGTCTTCTTTTTGGAGTTTGATTCTTTTTTGAAGATGTCATAACAAAGTGAAACAAAGGCCCAAAGTTGTTAATACGAAACGACTATAAAGAAGAAATTTTTTTTGTGAGAGAGAGAGAGAAAAAAAGAAGGAAAAAAGAAAAGATAATAATAATGATAAAGATATAATAATAATAAAAAATACCAAAAAAATAATAGCAATAATAACAATGATATTGGTAATGAAAAAAATAAAGTTAGTTTATCGCGCGAGATATGAAGATGATAATAACTATTGAAATATATATAATTATAAATGAATTATTACCTTCAAATTTAAAGTCGTGTATTACAATAGAAATCAGCAAAAGTAAAATAATAAAAGCTTTTGAAAAACTAGTCAATCTAGAATATTAATTTAAAAAAAAAAAAAAAAAAAATATGAAGAAAAAAAAGGAGGAAAGGCTAAGTTAAGAAAAATCCAACCAAAATATTTCCGCCGGAGTTTTAAAAATAAAGTATGATATATGTAACTGTTATCCTTTATTCCAGAAATGGAGTTTATATGTACATATGTAACTTAAAAGATGTTTCTTTTTGTTTTCTCTTACTTTCCCTTATATAGACTATACATTTAAATATGTACACACTAATTTATTTTCTTGTATATATATTTTTTTTGCATTTTAATGATCATTTTCAATAATATGAGTTTAAAATGTGTACTACTATATATTAACTTTATATAATAGTATAATATATATTATCTTAATGAAACCTGATTAATATTTTGTATAAATAGTATTATAAAATTGATCAGCTAACTTAAAAGCTCTACTTAGAATAGCTTATTATCTAGTATCTAATATTTTTCTATATTTAGTACAGAATTATAATAATTCATTGACATTTTTCTGTTTTTTCTTGTTGTTATGGGATTATTTTCTGTACTTTTATTTTTGTTAAAATTTGCTTTGTATAATTACAATTTAATACATATCACGGGCATTTTTTTTTTGTAATTATAATGATGTAAAAAGTGATAATAAATAGTACTTTATATATATATATATATAACATAGGATATATGATAAAATAAAAAAGATAACAAATATATTATGTATATTACGTATATTTACATAGTATTTTTTCTTCTTCCTACTTTCTATTTATCTTTCTTTCTTTTCTTGTCCGTTTTTTATTTATTTGATGATTCAATTTCAAGCATAGGTATAAACCATGGATGATCCATTGCTTGCTTAGCTGTTAAACGTTCCTGATGATCATACCTTAAAAGCTTATCTAAGAAATCAAACACTTCAGGGGATATATACCGTTTATTATTTGGAGCTACAAATTTTGACCAAGGTTTTGGAGGATAACTGTGTATAAATATATATCTTAGTATCAATAATTATATATATATATATATATAAATTGACTTACTTTCCAAGTATATTATCAAAGTGTGAACTCAATTTAAGATTATATTTATCTAAATACAAGTTTAATTTTTCTGTTCCAAGCACACGGGCTATTTTAACAAGTTGGTCATAATTATCATGACCATTAAAAAAGGGTTCTTTTCTGAAAATCTATTTATATATTTTATTTTTAAATATAACAAAACAATCCCATTAGTAAAATATATTTAAACCTTTTTCTTTTAATAAATAAATAAATAAATAAATAAAAATCAATTTTACCATTCCAGCTAACATTGCACCATAACTCCATAAATCAAGACTATAATCATAACGTTGAAAATCCACTAATAATTCAGGGCCCTTAAAACATCTTGATGCAACACGTACATTATAATCTGTTCCTGGAAGATAAAAGTCAGCTAATCCCCAATCAATTAATCTTAACTGTAAATATAAATAAAACGAATAAAAAAAATGATTAACCACAACATTTATATACATATATATATATATATATATATATTATTATTATTATTATTCATTTTTTACCTGTCTTTTTTCATGATCAATCATAACATTATGTGGTTTAACATCTCGATGCATAATCCCTTTAGAATGACAAAAATCCAACGCCTATTTAAGTATATAAAGATCACTTTTTTTTAAAAAAAAGTATATCACACATTTTATTTTGTTTTTATTTTTGTTTTTACCTTTAAAAGTTCATACATATAATATCGCATATCATGATCAGAAAATCTTGGGTATAAAATTTTGAATTCAATATTATTTACATACTCAAAAATTAAAGAAGGAGTTCTAGTCTATTATATATATATACGAAAGGAAAAAGAAAAAAAAGGACATTATATTAATATAAGACATATAGGCTAAATATTATATGTATATATATATATACAATACCAGTGGATCACGGACAATATCATTTAGTTTAATAATATTTGGACCACCATACAAATTTTGTAATATCTTAATTTCACGTTTAATCTTCTTCTTCTTTACAGGCTTTAATACTTTGATAACACACTGTTGTTTAGTGTTTACATTAGTACCTTCAAATACTTCAGAATATTTTCCTCTTCCAACTTTACGGCATATTTCATAGTTATCCTGTATACTATTTTATATATATGTAAAAATAAGGTGATATTATTAATAAAAGTCAAATGATATTTATATATATAATCATCAAAATATAGATAAAGTTTTTATTACCCCCACTTTACAACTAAATTATCATATTCATAATAATCTTTAGGTTGTTTTAAATTAGCATCCGCGTAAACTAATGCAACACTTGGTTCTCCCATCTTTATATCCATTGTTTATTTTCAAATAGAAAAAGAAAGTAAAGAAAGAAAAAACAAACAAATAAAAAAAGGGGATTATATTCTTTTTTTAAAGTCTGATAAAACCGGACTTTTAAAACATTATTTTTATTAGCAACAAATGACTCAAAAAAAACTATCTTTATTTATTACTCTGCTAATATAAATCATACGTTTAAATAAAAGGCATTATTAAAAAAAATGATAGTAAAAGCTAATTGATATTTTTTCTTTTACTTATATAAGAAAATAAGAGTTTGCATATCCGATTTTTGATATGACTTTACCCCTTTTGGTAATCGGCATACAATAAATAATTGGATTAATATTATTATTCATTTGACTAAATTTTGTTAATCCAGACAAATTATCATTAATTCGATACAACTTTGTATTCAAATACAATATAAACTTAATAATAATAATAAAATATATATCATTTAATTTAATTGTTTCAATGTCAATGTAAAATTATTTAATAAAATTCATCAATATATATACCTAAATAAAAATTATTTTTTATTATGATTATATCATTTATTTTTAAATCATTCAGTTAATTAATGGACTATTTTTATCTTGAGAGTATTTAGGACAATCATCCAAAATAGGGAAAATTTTATTTTCACACCACAGATGATAAAGAGGTTTGATCTGTTGAAGATGCTCATCATCCAAAGTACCTACACCAAAATCCATCGTATCACCATTAACTTTTTCCCAAGTTAATTGGGATCCACAATGGGAACAAAATCCACGGATACAATCTTCTGAACTTTGATATTTTGTTATTTCATCAGTATTAATAGTGACATCTTCTTTAGGTACTACCAAAAATGCTGCAATGGGTGCTCCACTTGCTTTTCGACACATTGTACAATGGCAATAATTGGCAATCATTTTATCCAAATTTGTTTTTAATTTAACTGAATACCTTATTTTTCCACAAAGACATCCTCCTTGAATAGTTTTCGACATTATTATTACTGCTATTACTAAAAATTAAAGTAAAAGAAAGAAATAAAAAAATAAAAAAGAAAGGGAAAAAAAGAAAAAAAAAAGAATGCAGTGAATCACAAAAAAAGCAAAACAAAGTATTAGTAAGCTATTAATGGTTGTACAATCATTTTAAAACAATAACACTGCGCCTTATACGTGTTTTATATCAGATGATATTGTATTGGTAACTCATTTTTAATAACAATTATTTTACAACTGTTATATATAATTCTTTTTTCTTTAATTAAGTTAATTTTATTATAATAAGAAAATAGTAAACTAATTTACATATATACATATAAAAACATAGAAAAAAAACGATTTCCTTATTCGGTTTTTAAAACTCAGTCTTTTTTGGTGTTCTTTTTTCAATGAAACAAAAAATCTCTCTTTCTGTTCATTATTTTTTTTAACTGCTTTTTATAATACAATTTATATTAAGCTATAATAATAATAATAATAAAAGAATGGCTACAACATCAAGTATTTTTCTTAATAGAATAAAAAAGGAACTAGGTATATATTCATTATATTTTATATCAAAATCTTTTTTTCATTGTGTTATTAATCCCTTATTTATTATTATTACTTTATTTCCTATTTTTTTTTTTTACATTTGTTAGCTAATCTTGAAAATGATCCTCCACCAGGTATCACTTGTTATCCTATTGACGATGATATCACTCATTTAGAATGTTGTAAAGTCACT
Organism: Cunninghamella bertholletiae; assembly: GCA_037043795.1. Classification (NCBI taxonomy): domain Eukaryota; kingdom Fungi; phylum Mucoromycota; class Mucoromycetes; order Mucorales; family Cunninghamellaceae; genus Cunninghamella; species Cunninghamella bertholletiae. Next base: position 1,561,166 of record JAZGVP010000004.1, on the reverse strand, counting down.
GACAATATATATATATATATATATATATATATATATCATATAATATGAATTAAATTACTTTATATATAAGAATCGTTATTTAATCTATTTTTTTTATATATATATTTATTTTAAAATAGATTTACAGGGACCAACTCAAACACCTTATGAAAAAGGAATATTTCAATTAGATATAAAAATGCCAAATAGCTATCCATTTGATCCACCTCAAATTCGATTTATAACACCTATTTATCATCCTAATATTGATGAAGGTGGTCGTATATGTGCTAGTATTCTTAAAAAAACAGAAGATGGATGGAAACCTAGTATGAATTTATCGACAACTTTAATTTCATTGCATAACTTAATTAGTGCACCAAATCCTGATGATCCTTTAGATGCTGATATTGTAAGTATATACATATATATAGTGAATGATTATATATATATATTAATATAAATGGTATGTATGATTTTAATTATTAGGCAAATGAATATAAAATGGATCATGATTTATTTTTAAGAAAAGCTAAAGAACATACATTAAAACATGCAACTACTGATTCACAAAATAAAGCAGCAACTTTATCATCTCAACCATCTATAAATATGGATACTACTACAACAACTAATTATAATAACATTCATATAGACAACAACAATAATAATAATAAAAATTACAGCAATAATCAAGTTACTGATAAAAAAGCAATAGTAATTGATGATGTTGATGATGAAATTGAAGAAGACATTAATATACCATCTCAAACAATAACACAAAATAATAAAAAATCTAAATTATCTTTATCAAGAAATAAAACTAACTCTCAACAATTGGCATCTTCTTCACAAGACTCATTCAAGAATAAAAATGTAATAGTAATTGATTCTGATGATTCTGATGAAAGTAGTATATCATCTCAAGTAATAATTCAAAATAATAAAAAATCCAAACTATCTTTATCAATCAATAAGAATAGTTCGCAGCAATTAAAATCATCTTCACAAGATCCATCCATGAATAAAAAATCAATATTATCAACCAAAAAGAAAATGGTAACAACATCTACAGAAAAAAATAATGCTGCCATACCACTATCATCATCCCCATCCTCTCTATCATCATCTCAAGGAAACCAGTCAACAATATCATCATTGTCAACAAAAAATAAAACATCATATACAGTATCTACTTTTATAGAAAAAAATAATACCACCATATCATCAGCATCAGCATCAGCATCATTTCAAGAAAATCAATCAGCAATATCATTATTATCAACAAAAAAGAAAATATCATCTATAGTGGCTACTTCAATAGAAAAAAATAATACCGCCATATCAACATCACCATCTATAAAAAATAATAACATAGAAATTATATCATCAGACTCATCAGTTAATAATTATAATGATAATGATAATAATAACAAGTATACTACATCTCAGTACTTCAAGCAAAATGTGATAGATCGTGCTAAAGTGAACGATATAACTAATGATATTTCCAGCCAACCAGATAATCATCATTATCACTCAGTAATAAAGGCATCTTCAATAATAAATAATGAATTAACTAAAATAAATGATCAAAACAATTTCGTATTAGATAATACAGTAAATATTGAAGACAATTCCACAAAAAGAAAACGTAATAATAATAATAAAATTAGTCTCACCTGTAAAAAAAAGGTTAAAAAATAATAAACCCGCAAAAAGTTTAATGACTAAAATTTTTTCCCTTTAAAAATCTTAATTTCAAACTCCCTTTACACCATATATATATTTCCCCACTTTTTTTTTTTCCTCTTCTTCTTTTTACTATTTTATTATTATTATTATTATAAGTATTATATATATACACTTAAAATAATTTATATTTGCATCTTTTATATATCATATTTTATTATTTATCAATAATTTATATATATACATATAAATAAATAATACAATGTCAGCTATACCAACATTCAAAAACTTTGAAGCAACCTTATTTCCTTCAGGTGTATTTGAATTTGCTTTTAATAGACCACAAATTCTTAATGCTTTAAATGAAGATACCTATAGAGTAAGTAGATATATATAATAGTGTTCTTAAAAAATAAATAAAAGAGAAAAAGAGAAGGAATAGAAAAGAAAGAAAGAAAAAGAAAGAAATACAGAAAAAAAAAGAGAGATACTGTATGACTTTAAAATTTATGCTTTTTATTTTTATTAAATAAAAAAAAAGGAATGGTTGGAGGGACTTCAATTTGCAGCAAATGATGATAGAATCAAGGTAGTTGTTCTTACTGGAAGAGGAAAATATTATAGTTCTGGTTTAGAATTAAAAAGACCTAATTATGAAAATAAAGAATCTGATGAAGCAGACCTTAAACGCCGTAACATTACAAGGTAATTATAATTAAAATAACAGAATCAGGCGTTCCTTTTTTTTTTTTAATTCATTTGAAATTATCTAATCTGATTCTTTCTTTTTTTGAATATAAATAGAAATTTAGTAAAAGAATTAATTGATTTCCCCAAATTACTTATTGCAGCTGTAATAATAATAATAATCATAGATTTAATCATCATTATAATAGTAATAAAGAATGTACTCTAAAAGTATCATTTATATATATATATATATATATATATATATATAGGCTAATGGACCTGGATATGGATTTGCAGTAACAAGTCTTGCATTATGTGACGTGGTTTATGCATCATCAGATGCCTTTTTTGCTACTCCTTTTATGAAATGGGCTTTTTGTGCTGAAGCTTGTTCATCTTATACTTTTCCAAGGTAAATAATACTTTCTTTTATATATATATATGAATGATCATTTATTGATTTTTATTAATATTGCTACTTAATTTATAATTTCAATTTAGAATTATGGGAACTACTAAAGGCAATGAAATGTTGGTAAATACATATTAAAGAAAGAAAAAAAAAAGGATGATCAACCATATAATATATGTATATATTCATAAAAAAAATTATTATATATTATATATATATATATATATATATATTCATAGTTAATGGGACGTACAATGAAAGTAGATGAACTTGTACAATGTGGATTTATTAGTCGAACATTCCCAAAAGAAACTATTCGCGAAGAAGTATTAAAAATTGCAGAAGAAGCAGCCAAATTCTCAGTAGAAGCCATTAAAGTGACTAAAAAATTAGTACGTGATGCTGATAGAGAAATTCTTCATAAAGTAAATAATGCTGAAATGGATGAATTACAAAAAAGAGTAAGAACACCTGAATCTATTGCTAGTATACAATCCTTTATTGGTAAAAAGATAAATAAATGATTAAATCATCATAATATAATAGAAAAAAAAAATATTAAATACAAAATAATAATAATAATAATTAATTAATTAACTTTATTTATTCTTTCATATATAAAAAATAGATGCAAATGAAAAAAGACGTGCTGAACGTAAAGCTAATAAAAGCAAATTGTAATTTTATCGATGTATTCTTTTGTATCTTTAACAATAATATAAATAAATAAATAAAAAATAAAAATCAAAAAGCAAAATAAAGATGTTCAAACTGCTTGCAGTTTTCTTTCTTTTATTTTATCTTTCTCTTTCTCTTTTTTTAAAGAAAAACCCCCCCCCTTTGTTTACTTACTGTCAATTTCAAAGTTTACAATAAATATATATATTTTCCCTCCCTTTTATTTATTATGATCTCCAAAATCCTTTTTCTTTCTCTTTTCTTTCTTTCTTTCTTCCCCTTGCTTTCATGGACAACAAGTCTTGTTTCCCCTTTTTTAAACTTCTTTTCCTCCAAAAAGTTTAACTTATACATATGTGTGTGTCTGTTTATTATCAAATAAACTTCTCCTAGAGCTCCCTTTTTTACTCCACATTTACTTTTTTTTTTTTACCTTTCCCCTTTGAAATGATAACCCCCTTTCTATATGTCACATAACATTTTATATGTTATTGTAATTATTTACTTCTAATGTAATGTATTATTGTTTAGTTTTTTATCATTTTTCTTCTTTTTTAAAAAAAAGAAAAAAGAAAATACCTCCTTTATTTAAATCAATCAATTTTTTCAAAAGATACTCTTTCTTTCTTTTACTTCTTTTTTTTTCTTTTCTCTTCTTTTTTTTTTTTCTTTTTTCTTATTTTCTTTATTATTATATATACTCCTTCTATACTTTTAAAAATTAAAAATTATAAAAATATAAATATAAACATATATATATATATATATATATTCTTTTTTTCATAAATTCATATTATATACATAATATAAAAAAATGAAATTAAATTATTTATTATTAAGTTTAATGTATATGAGCCATATTACCATGGGCCAAACAAATAATATTACTACTGCTGCTGCTGTTACACCTTCTAATAATGTTGCCACACCTACTACCACTGCAGTTATGACAACACCTTCTTCTGAACCATCTGCTACTACCACTAATGCACCTATAGTACCAGGTGCTGCTTCATGTACTGATCAACCTGTGTAAGTTATATTAATTATATTTTTTTTAATGTTCTTATTTATTTGTTATTTTTTTGTTTATTTGTTTATATTTATTTATATTTGTTTATATTTGTTTATTCTAGATTTGATTTATGTTTAAAAAATCAAGATAATTATATAAATGGATGCCGACAAGATGGTAAAAAAAAAAAATGATAAGAACATTTTGATTTTTGCCCAAAAAGAAATATATTTGTATTAGTTTTTAAAGACGTGGAGTTTTAATTATTATTTTTTTCTTTCTTCTTTTTTCAATAACCTTATTTATTTAGAATTTGCATGTCTTTGCAGAGTAAATAAATAAATAAAAGACAAAAAAAAACCTAGAAATAACCTGACTTTTATTATTATAATTATTATTAATAGTGGCATACAAGTAAATTATCATGTTATGATAATTGTCCGTTAAATCCAGGAAAAGAAGAATTAGCTGGAACAGTAAAACATATATGTTCTCAACCTGGAGCTAATGTGTAAGTTTATTTGGTTATATATATGTCTATGTATATATATATATATTTATTTATTTATTTATTTTATATTTATATTTATATATATATACATATATATATACATACTTTAGTACATATCCATCACAAAGTTTTATAATTCCATCAAGTACAATATTACCTAGTATAACTGGTATAGCTCCAAGTTCAAGTGTATCTAATCCAAGTACAAATAATTCAAGTGCTGCTAATCATCAAATTCATTATCCAAATGAAATTTGTCTTTTATTTATCGTTTTATTTATCACCAGCTTAATTCTTTAATTATATTATTATTGCTAATTTTTTTATATTTATTTTAACTATTATAATCTCTTTTTTTAATTTTTTTTTTTATTGAATATATATATATATTAATATTATTATTATTAAATGTAATTAAGTATCTTTTTTTTTATCTGTTTCATTTCATTTTATTTTTGAATATATATATAAATGTATTAAAAGATGAACGATAACAAAAATTAAAGTTTTATATGAGGATACATAATGAAATGACGAAAAAGATTAATAATTTTAAAATGAAAATAATCGAAATAAAGAAAAAAAAAAAATAGTATGCAAATCTCTTTTCTAAGCCTATTTTGGTAAAAATAGCTTTGTTGGCTGCCAAAAATAGAAACTCCGTCTTTTTTTAACTCAACGAATAAAAAGTAAACTAAAAAATAAAAACCAAGAAAAAAGGAACGAAAAAAAAAAAAAGACCATATATCATAATGTTCTTTTATTTTTATTTTTATAAATACACTTTTATTGATCATCTTTTATATATATATAAATTAGTATAAATAGTAAAAAAGAAAAAGATATATTTAAATGTTTATATTTTTATAGATTATAAGCCAATTTTAGTATTTTAGTATTTTTTTTTTTTGTTGTTGTTGGTTTTATAAATATAAATATAGGAAAAATACTTGATTGGGAATATGGTAAAAAAGAAAGAAAAAAAAAGTTTTGTCTCACAAAACTACTTATTTTTGGAATATAACTTTTTTTTCTATGTTTATGTAAAAAAAATTGAGTAACAAGGTGGATTGGGCTTAGAAAAATAAAACTATATAAATAGGTGTACTATTTTTTTTCTTCTTTTCATTTTTTTTTTCTCTGTCTTTCTCTTTTTTTCTTTTCTTTAATCATTTCCTCTTTTTATCATCATCATCATCATCATAATTCATCAATATGAAATATACTATTCTTCTTTCGGCTCTTAGCTTATCATCTATTGTTTCATGTCAACTTACAAAAGTTAAGCTTGAATATCGTGCTACTGATGATGCTAAACTTTATCGTGAAGGTGTTTTTAAAGATGATGGAGTCGTAAAGTCAAAATTAAAATTATAATCTTATCAAATATATATATTTATAAGCATTTTATTTACTTTTATTTAATTTTATTTTAAAAAATAATCATATAAATTAGTTCTATGGTAAAATCAATATAGGTGGTCAAACTATTCCTATTACTTTTGACACAAGTACACCTATCAATTGGGTTCCCTCATCAAAGGTATTTATTTTATAACACTAAAATAAAATAAAATTCTAGAATCCCGAAAGAACGAATCTTAATTTATTTGTTTACAATTTTTTTTTCTTTTAATCTATTCTATTTAAATCATAGTGTCAATCTTCAGCATGTAATCTTGTTTCTAAGAAATATGATGCTTCTAAATCATCAACAGCTGTGAATACTCATCAACCTTTCAAAGTCATTTATGATGATGGTTGCATTGATGGAACTTTATATGAGGTAAATTTAATCACGAATCATCTTTTTTTTTTTTTTTTTTTCAAGTAGTATATATATATACTAATGATCTTTATTTATTTATTTATTTTATTATTATTTTTAATTTAATTAGGATAAAATTAATATTGCTGGTTATCAAATTGATAATGCAACTTTTATCAATGCACACAAAGTGACTGGTGACTTGGGAACTAATAATTACTGTAAAATACATATAGAAATATATTTAAATATATATATATATATATGAAATACTCATCTTTTTTATTATTATTGTTATTATTTATTTTAAATAGTAGGAAGTCTTGGTTTTGGTGGTTTTGATGAAGGAGATTGGTATAATACTCCAGGTCATAAATTAACTGTATTCTTAAACAATACTTTAGATTCAAATATTGGTAAATTATTTTTTATCTTTTTTTTAAAAAAAATTTTCATCATTATCATCATTATGATTTTTTTTTAACCTTTTCATTTTTTATTATTATTATTATTATTATTGGTTAATTAATTTAATAGGAAATAAAAATAAACAAAAAATTGTACGTAGAGGATTTTCTTATGCTCCTCAAATGGGATTTTCCCCTGCTCCAGGTCCATCTAGCTCTAGACGTAAACTCCGTAAAAGATGGTATGATTCTTATTTCGTTATTGGAGGGATTGACTATGATTTAGTGGATGGTGACTTTATTCATTTAGATTTACCTACTTGTGATTATGGAGAATCTAAATACTGGAAAGCTGAGTTAGGTTACTTAAAATTAGGTGATAAATATGAAAAAGAAATTAAATCAGAAACCAAAACATTAGCACAATTTAACTCTTTAACCAAATATATCATTGCTCCTGAAGAAACAAGTAAATGTCTTCATGAATCCATTAATGCTAAATTAACTTATAATCAAGATGGTGATAAAGTATATCAATTACCTTGTGATCAAGCTAAACTTTTACCTAACATGGATTTCAAATTAAATAATCAATACAAGGCATCTATTCCTTATTCTGCTTGGTTTGAAGAAGATGAACATGATCCTACCATGTGCAATTCTTTAATTCGTTCTGTTTGTGATAAAACTAAGAAAAAGGAACATAATTGGGTCTTTGGTAATGCTTTCTTGAATGAATTTTATGTTTACCTTGATTTTAATCAAGGTACAATCAGTATGGCTAAACCTAAAGGTAGAACTGATACTCAAGTTGGTTCTTGGAATTAGTCTTTTTTTCTCTCTTTCTTTCTTTATTTATTTATTTAGATTCTATTCTTAAAAAAAAAAAATGTAAAAAAAATCAATTGCTTTATTTTTATTCTTTTATAATATATGTATATATATATATATTCCTTTATTTTGTTCTATACTGTTCTATACTACATACTTTTTTATTAAATAAAAAAAAATGATATATAAATAAAAAAAAATAAACCTAATAATAATCATATATAAACAATCTTCTTTCATTAAAAATAAGTTACTTATCAGTTTTGAATAGAAAAATAGAAAAAAAGTACACTCAGCCCTTTTTTTTAATATGATGACAAGTTCATTAATAAAATGTTTCAAACTAATATATACTATTTATAGTGCATCTCATCATTATAAACATCATCTAATGATATATTTATAAAAAGAAAAAAACTTAATTGACAACAATTAATCTAATAATAAAAGAACTAAAAAAGACATTAACAATAAAATTCAAGTAAGCTATTGACTTTATTGAAATTCAGTTCCTGATTTGAAAAAAAAAAATGTAATCATGGCAATTGTGATCATTTTTTTAAAAATAATCATACTAATAATAAATATGAAGATTATATATATATTTATGGTGTATATATAGATCATTTATTTATTTATTTTTTTTCAAATCCTTGGCATAAAAATAAAACAAAAAAAATATGAACCTAAGCTTTTTCACTTTTTTATTTTTATTTTTATTTTTAGTTCTCTTTTTTTTTACATATATATATTCATATCTTTCTTATATATATATATATATATATATATATATATATATTATTTATTAATATTTGTAAGTTATTCTATATACTTATTATTTATTCAATAAAAAAAATATTAATATGTTTTAATAATAATAATAATGAAGAAAAGGAATATTATAAATCATCAAATAAAAAATAAAAAAATAAAAAAATAAAAACAATATTATTACAAAAGAGTATAAAATATAAAAAAAAGTGTGTGATTAATTAGTATTAATGAGTTATTTTGCTTTGTTTTGGTATTTTTTTTTTCTTTCTTTCCGAATTTATATTGATATAAAAAAATAAAAGGAATGATAATAATAATTAATAATAAAAAAAAGATCATATGAATAAACTATATATATATATATATATATATAAACGAATTTTCTTCTTTTTCTCTTTTTCTCTTTTTTTTTTAATTATCGCCTTCTTTAGTCGTTAGATGAGAATGAAGAGAAATACCACCAATAATAGATGATCGTCTTCCATGAGTTGCAGAAGTAGTTGTTGATTGATGTTCAATATCATCATAATGTGGATTTAAAAGTGGTGTAGTGGATGATACGATTGGATGATTAGGATGTTCATGAATAGATGGAGGTGGAGAATGAATGACTATACTGGCTGATTGTAAATGTGGTGGAGAAGGATGATCCATTTCTTTTCGTCTATTAGAAGTGATAAGAAATACACCGAAGAATTCAATCATGCATCCAATGATAAACCTAAACAATAATGCATAAATAAGTCATTTTTTTTTAGCATTTTATGCTATTATCCCTTATCATTATCATTATCATTATTATTATATGTATAACTTACTTGATAAGATTTTCTATATTGTCATCATCAAAATCACGATAGATAACTGCGCTTCCAATAATTGCTGAAATGGTGAATAAAACAAATTGAGTTGGTATAACGGCAACCCCATCAAAGCGTTGTAATGCTTTATTAAGATATTTTATTTGCATAATGGCTGTAAAAACCAAAACAAAAATAAGAATATAAGATATGGGATAACTATTTATTAATTTTTTTTAAAAAAAAAGGAATATAATGAATATATAGATTAGTTACTTTTTGTTCTTTTCCTTAAAAGATAATCACTATTGTTCTTTTTTTTTTTTTTTTTTTTTTTTTGAAACCCAGAGATTAAAAAAAAAAGAAAAAACCATTTTAATCTTTTTTTTTTTAACTTACGTGAATAAATTGTAAAATGTTAAATTAACTAAAGATGATAAGCTTTTTGTTGAAAGAACAGTATAAGAACCATAAAAAGCAACAATTCCTAAATCAATAAAGATATTTGACGATCCATATTTAGGAGATAATAAAGTTAACATAATAATCAATGAGATGGTAATGATATAAAATAGAAATGATCTCATTTGTGTTAAATATTCCACTACTAATTCAGGTGATAACTATTGTATATATATATATATAAATTAAATTAGAATATGAATATGATCTTTGATAAAAAAAAATAATGCATTTTTAGTTATCATTATAATTTTTTTTTTCTTTTTTAAAACATACTTTAATGTCATGAGATTTTGAACTCCATACCACAGCGGCAGCACCACAAACAGCAAAAAGTACACCAAAAAGGTCTCTAGTTCTAAATTGTTCATCTAATAAACAAGGTGCCAAGATTGCATTTGAAACTAAAGTTGTAATACCAAGCGTTGCAATGGTTGAAGCTGGTGCAAATCCATATGCTATTATTATTATAAATAGATAGTTATATTATTTTTATCCATTCACATTAAATCTAATTACACATATATTATTTAAATTACCTAAAAAATTTCCCATTTCACCTAATATCAATAATATAATACCCAACCACCAAGTTTTTGATTGTAGATAACCAGTTTCATCCAATAATTTATTATGATCATAATTTAATATATCCTTTGTTGAATCGAATGATGCTGTTGAGTTGGAAGATGTATAATAACATGCTGTACGTTTTTCATAAGTTTCATGAGATATTTTATTATGCTTTTATATATGAATAATAAGGATAATATAATTAAGTTATATACTTGTTTTCATTTTTTCTTATTTAAAACCAACTTACTGCTAGCTTTTGAATATTTAAAGCAAAGGATATAAGTATCTAAAGTAGTTTTTATTATGATAGATAGATAAATAAATAAATAGTAATAATACATACATACATATATATATATGATAGCTTACATTGCCAGAAATAGCTAAAGAGATGCCAATTAATGATTCAGTTTCAACAATGCCTCCTTGTAAAGACATTACTAAGATGGTATAAAGTATATATTATTTTTATATGATATGAAAGTTATGTATAAGTGAGAGTATGTTTTTTATAATATATACAAATATATTATATATTAATATTTATGGTTTATATATAATATATAATATTATAGTGATATATGGTATGAAGTATAATATGGTATTTTAAAAAAGTAGGAAGGAAGGAAAGAAGGAAAAAAAGAATAGAAAAAGAGAAAAAAAAATGGAATTAAAAAAAAATAAAAAAATGAAAGACAGATTTTTTATTTTTCCTCTTCTGTCTCAGGTCACACGTTTTTTTTTCTTTTTTAAAACTCTTTCATGTATACTCCTTTTTTTTATTTATTTACTATACACAACAATAGCATTATCATTGACACTTTTTATATATACTATTCATATACTTCTTTACTTGTTTTATCCATTTTTCTTCTTTTTTATTTATATATAAACAATTATTGTTTATTTTAATGATCTTTACCTTTTACTATAATTTATTTATGGTAATGATGGAAACAAGTGTATATATATTTATATGCATTTGTGTTATTTGTGGAGTTCACTTTCCTAATTAAGAATTTCAATATGTTAAAAAAAAGTTTTAATGCCAATAATAAAAAATAAATAAATTTAGATAATAAAAAAAAAATTAAGGTAGATAACACAATCCATTTTATCACTAGGGCATTTATTATTATTATTAAAATATAAAATATATATAAAGGTATAAAAAAGGGTAAAATTGAATTATGAAAAGGTTTTAAAAATATAAATTTGTTCTTTTATTCGATATAGTATAATTATAATTATAAAATTTAAATATCCGCCATTCTTCTCGTCAACCTGGTAAAACTTTAAATTGGCAATTAAAAAAAAAATATTTTTAGAGTTGGTTATACTTTTTCTTTCTTATGTTTCTATTTTTTAAATAAATCTTTATTATATTTTTCTTTCTTTCTTTCTTTCTTCATTTACTTTTTCCCCTTACCCTTTTTTTTTTTTTTTTTTTTCTTTCTTCTTCTTCTTATATATAAAAATAGTAATGACTACTTATATGACTTCAATAGATTCTATTACTACCAAAGATAAAAGAACTACTTATAGAACTTCTCGTAAAGTAGATCTTGAATTAGCCAAACTTAAAGAATTAGGAAGAGTTAGTAAAACTATGGAAAATAATAATACCGACGATTTAGTAAATATAACAACTCAAGATAATACTATAAATAATGATAATAAAGAAGGTTTAAAAAATAATAAGAATACTCTTATAAAAGACCAAGCTGTTTTAAATGATTTGAGTATGAATAATAATATGTCATCAGCTGTTATTGAAAATAAAAAATTTATACAAGAAAATTCAGAAGATGAAAAAGAGGAAACTGAAACTGAAACCGATGATGATGATGATGAATTTATAATAGAAGAAGAAGAAGAATTTATAATAGAAGAAGAAGATAAAAACTATAATAGCACAATTAAATCAATAAAAGATAAACAACAAGAAGAAAATATTAATAATACCATCATCATTCAACAATTAGAAAGAGAAAGAGATCAATTAAAGTATCAATTAGAAACATCTCAACATGAAATACAAAGTTATAAAATACAATTAATTCATCAAGAAAAAATAGCTCAAGATACCATTTCACATCATATACACCAATCTGAATTACATCAATCAAATATAAATAAATTAATCAAAGTCATAGATACTCAAGATCAGCTAATTCAATTATTAACTTTACAACAACAAGAGCAAAAAAAATTAATAGATCAACAACAACAACAAAAATCACTTAGAAAAAAATCATCTATTGAAATAGAAAGAGAATCTTTATTCAAATCAAAACTTCAATTAGAATCTTCTATTGCTACTTTAAAAGCAAACATTGATACAAATCATTCCCAAATGGAAATGATCATGATGGTATCTTCTGCTATTCAAGATGATTATGATAAACATAAATTGGATGTAGAACATCGTTTTCATCTTATGGAAAAGGAATTGGCAAGAAAAGATGATCTATTATTACAATATCAAGAAAAATTAGACGATTATCAGCAACAACATAAAAAGAATAATGATAATAGAAATACAATGAAAGAAAATGATATATTTATTATAAATAATAATAATAATAATAATGATAATCATGATCATCAGTTAATTCTGAATCATCATCAACAAATACAACAAGAACAGCAACAATTATCTACTCGTTCATCCTCTTCAGCTATATCTACTTCTTCTTCAACGTCCTCTTTCATTCCTACTCCTCCCCTTTATTCATCAACTCCTACATCATCTATTACTTGTCCGCCAGCATCTCCTCCACCTAATACACCTTTACCTTCAATACCACCTTCTTTATCAGCTCAATCTTTAGCATATACAACTAATCAACAACAATATCAATATCAACAAAAGAAACAATTAAAACAACAACACCATTTATCAAATGATAGCAATAATAGTATTCATCCTACTTCTAATTTATTATTATCCAATGATAATGATATCATTGTTACTTCTACTGCTTCTACTCCTTTGCCTTCAATTGCAAGTTCTAATTCTTTAGATTCTTTTGGTAAAGAAAAAGAAAAACCTTTTTGGAAAAGTATGAAAAAGAAATGGAGAAATAGTTAGATTATTTATTTTATTTATTTCAAAAAAAAAAAAAAAAAAATGAATGTGATGATGATTGATGTAAATTCTTTATGTATAATAGTTAATTTTTAATTTAATTTGAATTGAATAAACATAATATTTTTATTATTTTTTTAAAATAAATGCATATTCTCTATATTTATTAAAAAAAAAGGCTAAATATTATAAATGCTTCTAAATGTATATATAAATAATAGGAATGCCAATTTAAGATGAAGATGAGGATGATGATAAAGAAGGTACAATGACAGAGCTAGCTTCTTGTTGTTTCCTTAATCTTTCACACAAACAATGACCATTTTGGAGTTGATTTAATTTACAATCTTGACAACAAAAAGTGACAGCTTCGTCATCCTCATTATCCTTATTATTATTATCGTTTTTCATTTTCATTTTTGCAAGTTTATTTGCCTGGCGACAGGTATCACAATGTAATACCAATAAATGACAATGAGGAGATTGACATTTTTGATAAGTATCCCAAGGTTGATGACATTCTTGACATTGACTAATGATGGAAGGTAAACCCATATTCTGTCTTGCATCAAAGACATAGTTTTTACCTTGCCAAAAGGGGGTAATATCCGGATTTTCTTCAAGCCAATTTAAATATTGATGAATACCTCCATCCAACATGAAAATTTCAGTTTGTTGATCATCTAAGGCTTGACGTAAATAAGCGGTAGCCTTTTCACATCGAATCCCTCCTGTACAATAAGTTAAAATCTTTTTCCCATTAAATGTATCCTTATGTTGATTGATATAATTTGGAAATACACTAAATTTACGTATAGGCGGTGTAATGGCTCCTTTAAAATTCCCAATTTTACTTTCATAATAATTTCTTGTATCTAATAAAATAGTGTTTTCATTATCTAAATCCATTTGTGTGATGCGTTGATGAAATTCAGCGGGTGATAGTTTATGCTGTTGATGTTGTTCTTGTTGTAAATTCTTTAATGTAATATTAGGTTGGCTTAAAGGACAAATTTCATCCACAATTTTAACAGATAAATCAGGATGAAAAACATGTCTACATCCTATAGATGGTTTAAAAAAATCATTAGGGCTTTTATTGGTGGTTGTAAATAATGGATTGGAGGATGCATCCATATACCAATTCATATAGGATTCTACGGATTCTTTTGTCCCTGCTATGGTGATATTAACCCCTTCTGAACTTATTCTTATTTTCCCTGTCATATCTAATCCTCTTGGTCCACATAATTCCTTATGTTTTGTTGCTAATGCTACTGGATCTTCAATAGATACATATTCATAAAATAATATAACACGATGTTGGCTTTGATCACAATCACAATTCAACTTTATAGGATCAGAAGTGCCCTAATATATTTAACAAAAACAAAATAAGAATAAGGATAAAAAGGAAGGATAAACATAAACATATATATATATATATATATATACTTTTTTTATAAATACCTTTTTTGCTCTTCTCTGAGTAAGTGAGTTGTCATTCTTTCTATTATTATCAAGTTCCTTTTTATTTTTTTCTATTTCTATATGCTTTTTTTGTCTTATATTATTTTCTATGTCTAAAAGTTCTTTTTCATGTTCATTATTAAAGTGTCTTCCAAGGGTAGCTTTATCAATATATTCTTTATTACAACATATCCATTGTTGATCTTGTATTTTTTTATTAGAAAATAATATTCGTAAAGCGTCTTGTTTATATTTTTTATTGGGTATCATATTTATACTTGAAAAAAAAAAAAAATCAAGTTTAAAAAAGAAAATAGAGTGGAGTGAAAAAAAATAGGATCATTTTTTTTAGCAAATTCAAATTCCGACACTTTTTAAAACGAGAAATTTAAATGCCTTTTCTTTTCTGTTCCTTTTTTTTTTTATATCAATGATCAGTTTATATCAATTTATCATTCATTTGTTCATTAATGATTATTTCTTAAATAAAAATGATATAAAGGAGGTGTCAATAATGATTATTGATTTATTTATTTTTAATTCAATATATGATCTTTTATTATTATCATTTTCTTGTTTTACATTATTTCATTCTTTTTTTTCTTAACTTGTCATTTAATATAATAAAAAAATAGCAGTAATAAAAAAGATGTCTTCCAGTAATCTAATTCAACGTTTTGTAATGACTTGCATAATGCTTAGTCTATTACTTTGTATTATTAAAATTGGAAAAGAAGCTATGATAATAGCTATTTATATTATTCAATTTAAAGTATATCAAGTAATATATATATAAAGAAGGATTTTTTTTATAACTACTATTAATGATAATGGCATAATTATATGATTTTTAGGAATTACATATGTTATCACCATTTTTATATTTTAAAAAGAATACAAAACAGTGGTATCTTGATTGGTAAACTGGATGATTAATAATAATAATAATAATAATAATCTGAAAGCATATTTTTTATATTTATTAAAATTTAGGTATTTATTTGTAACATGGAGTGTTTGGATTCTTGCTGAAACATTTAAAGTTGATCATATATCGTTTTACCGAATGATTGGATTTATATGTTATACCATATGTAAGTATAGACATATATATTTAAATACATATTTTATATTTTTAATTATTACTATTATTATTACTTATTTACTTACTTAGGGTTTTGTATATCTATTTCATTATTTGAACCAAATCAATTACAATATCAAATTGGCCATTTCTGTTGGTTACAGATTATAAACTTGTATTGTACAACTCAAGTTTACATATTAGGATATAATCTTCAATATGGTTTATACTGGTACACAGTCTATAAAAAATACACGTGACAACGCACACACACACATATATATATATATATATATATATCAGAGAATACTGATAAAATCATTAAATAATAATAATAATAATAATAATAATAATAATCAGCTAATCTATTTTTATTTATTTATTTATTTATTTATAGGTTTATACTTCCTTGTTCACTTGTTATATGTAATGATATAAGTGCTTATTTATGTGGAAAATGGTTTGGTAGTAGAAAATTAATCAAGATAAGTCCTAACAAAACAATTGAAGGTTTTATAGGTGCATTGATCATGACTTTATTATTTGGTGTATGGGTAAAGTTTTTTTTTATTTTTATATTTATATTTAAAAATAAATAAAAGAAGGTTTATTTATTTTATTTATTTATTTTGTGTTTTTATTTGTAGTTTTCGACATGGTTAGGACAGTATCCTGAACTTTTAAAGGTTTGTAAACTTGATATATATAACATAAAACTTGTACTCTTATTTATTTATTTACTCATTTATTTACTTATTTTTATATAGATAACAAATCATAAGATGAAATTCGAATATGATGGCTTCATAATGGGAATTTATGCATCAATTGCAGCACCTTTTGGAGGATTTTTTGCCAGTTCTATTAAACGTGTGAAAGGGATTAAAGATTTTGATGATTTTATTCCTGGTCATGGTGGATTAACCGATCGTATGGATTGTCATATATTAATGGGTTTATTTACTTTAGTTTATCATCAATATTTATATATTTATATAAAATAATTAATGATGATGATGATGATGGAGTCATTATTTTAAAAATGGAAAAAAAAAATGCCACACTGTGTTAAAATAAATATATAAATAAATAAATAATAAATATAGCTCTTGTTACACACATGCACCATTGATAGCATTTAAATTCATACTTCGAAACACGTAAAAAAAAAAAAAAGAGAAGATTGATAATAATCAATAACAATAAATATATATATAATCAAAACAATCAAAATACTTGAATGATTCTTTTTATATTTTGAAACGTTTTTCTCTCTTAAAAAAAAAAATCATTATTAATTCTTAAAATAAAAATAAACAAGAATATATAATATATATAAAAAAAAGATAAGTATATACCGGAGATGTACGGCTATTCGGGGAAGTAGCTCTTTTTAATACTGATCTTTTTTTTTTCTTTTTTTGTGATAGTGCCAAGCAATTACTATAATTTTTTAAAAAAAAGTAGAAAGAACATTTGATAGTCTTTTCTTTTTTTATTACTTATTTGGCCTAATTGATGATCATTTATTTTCAAATGAATATCATTGGTAGTTTAAAGATTTATTATTATGAAACTACGCGTTATTAAAATGATTTCAATTGGATAAAAGAGTCAATCGAAATATATTTTTCATTTCGTACCTTTTTTTTTTTTTAATCTCATTTATTATTAATTCTTATTTGAAATAAGAAAAAAAAACCTCTTTAATTATATATATATATATATATAATCATAAAAAAAAGCTTCGCGAATATTAGTATAAATAAGATTAAGAATAATAGTTAATTACCTAATAAAAATAATTTGCCGATGTTTAATTTTTATTATTTAAAAAAAAAAAAGACCTCATCATTGAAACTCCGAATTAAACCAAATAAAGCTATTTATATAAAAATTATTTTACCTATATATATTTTTAATTCTTATAGGTGCGTATCATTTTATATACAAATACGCGAAAAAAATAAAAATAAAAAGTAAAATAAATAATTATATGAAACAATGTATATAAAATAAACTTGATTTTATTAAATTAATTATCATAATGATTAGTCTCTTTAGTTAACTCTTTTTTTTTTGATAATCAAACAAAATACAAAAAGTTAATAATCTGTGAGAAAAAAAAGGCCAGCCAATCATTAAATGGGTTACATGCACTCTGAGCTTTTCATTTTATTATATTAAATTGTTATTATTATTACCTTACTATTATTATTATTTATTATTATTATTATTATTATTATTATTATTATCATTTTATTATATGAATTATATTAAATATATATATATATATATATTAGAATATACATAAAATATGACGATGTATTTATGTATAGCTTATTCTATGTTCATGAGAGATAAATAATAGCAAGTACTATAGATGACTTGTTTTTTATTTTCAAGAATTGAATAATTGCTCTCTGGGCTATTCTAAATATAGAAATGTAAACTTTATTTATTTTGGAAATATGTACAAAAAAGTATATTTTTTTTTGTATTGTGTCACTCTTTAAATAAAATATATAAAGCTGCCATTTTTCAATTTTCTTTTACACTTCTTTTTTTTTGTTTTTTTTTCATCAATTATATATATTAATTAATTAAAAATGTAAGTATAAAAATTATACAATTAGATATATATATATATATATATATTGTACATACAAATTTTTAAATAATTTGTTTATTTATATATTTATACTTTTATAGGGATTTCTTTGGTAGTGCTCACGAACAAGTTCACGCTTCTGACTCTCCAGAACACAAGGCCAAACTTAGCCATGAATTAATTGCTGGTGCTGCTGCTTATGAAGCTATTAAGGCTTACAATGAACATTGTGAAAAGAATGGTAAACCTGCTAGCCATGCTAAAGCTAAGGAAATACTTGCTGGTTTTGCTGGTGCTATTGCTACCAAACTGTAAGTATATTATATACATAAGTTATTATTATCATTATTGTCGCGTGATGATGACAATGATGGTAGTGGTGTAAAAAGCGATAAGGAAATAGGAATAATACTTATTTTTATTTATTTTTATTTTTAATCTAGTATTGAAACCAAGGGTTTAGATGCCGTTGATAAATACAAGGCTGAACACCATGCTAAAGAACAACTTGATACTTACTATGATAAGGAACTCCAAGACAAATACTAAATTTAGTTTTTAGTTTCTTTATTTATCTATTATATTCCCTTAACTCTTTTATTTGTATAATTTTCAATACGTATATATAAATAAATAAATTAAAAAAAAAAAACAGATTGTTTTTTTTTTGTGTGTATGAATAATTTAATTTATATTATCTTATTATTATCAATGATTATTGGATTAATGATAATTACTGAATGAATCGTATCTTTTAAAAAAATTGAAAATTAAAAATTGCTAACAATCAAATACTGTTATTTTGTGATCACTATATCGATATTTATTTGGATGATGAGATTAACAACTGAAAAAAAAAAAAAAGCGATACCTTTTTAATATTGTTAGTCCGAATCAACTATTACATATAGAAAAGTTATTGATTTATATGCACGCATATAATATATAAATTTAAGAAAAATAAGTAAAAAAAGCTGTCTAGCCAACCGTATTATTTTAATATTGCAGCTGACTTTAATAAAAGTTGCTTTTTTAAAGTTTATTTTCTAGTCCTTCTTTTCTGTATTTATTAAAATATGAAAAGTGCAAATATATATATAAATATTTAATCAGGAAAAAAAAAAAAAAGAAAACCTGGATTATTTATTAAAAATGGTTATTTATTTTTATTATATAACATATAAATATTATTAGTATTATTATTAAAAATAAGCGTCATTTCATATGAATATATATATATATAGATCTTCCTATTATCCTAAACTAAGCACGAAGCCATTTATATATATATATATATATAGGTCATTTTAGTAACAAATGATGTTACTTGGCTATTCTAAATATGGAAAGTAACATTTTTCAGAAATTGGAACATAAAAAGGGACCAAATTTTTTCATTTTCCAAGTTTTTCTTTTTCTTCTTTTTTTATTCTTTATACTTTTATAAATTATATATATTATTAAAAAAAAATGTAAGTATAATATAAATGTAAATATAAATCTATATATTTGTTTGTATATTAAATCATTTTTATTTATTTTAAATTATTATAAGGGGTTTACACGATTTATTCCACAGACATCATGAAGAAGTTAACGCTTCTGACTCTCCAGAACACAAGGCCAAACTTAGCCATGAATTAATTGCTGGTGCTGCTGCTTATGAAGCTACTAAGGCTTTCAATGAACATCGCGAAAAGAATGGTGAAACTACTGACCATGCTAAGGCTAAGCAAATCTTTGCTGGTCTTGCTGCTGCTGCTGCTCTCAGACTGTAAGTTCAATAATAATAATAATAATAATAATAATAATAATAATAAAAGATGATGTGTATATATATAAATAAATATTATTATCATCGTGATAAATTAATATATATATATTTATATATATATATATAGTGTTGAAACTAAGGGTTTAGATGCTATTGACAAGCACAAGGCTGAAAAAGAAGCTAAAGAACAAGCTGAATCTTACTATGATGCTGAATACAGAAAGTAATTCTTTGATCTTTTTCCTCTTTTTATATCTTTATAAATAATAAAAAATAAAACCTATTTATTTTGTGTGTGAATAATTATTATTATTTTTTTGTTTTGTTGTTGTTATTAAGTATTTGTTTGTTTTAATATAACCCTTTTTTTTCTTTTATATATAAGTAATAATAAAACCAATTTATTTTGTGTATAAATAATTGAATTTTGTTTATTTGTTTTGATTTTTATATAAAAAGGAAAAGTTTAAAGAATCGTCATTTTTTTTTATTTTTCATTTATCTGAGAAATAAAGAAAAAACAGAATTAAAATAAGGATAATAGGCTAAATTGGACTAATACAGGGTTTCCGTATTGATTTTTATGTATTTCATTTCCTTTATTTTGCATCCACAAACTCCGAAAACATGTATATTTTGTATTGTAAGAAAATGGATGTAAAGTCAAAGTGTAAATCCTATATATAAAATGAAACTTTTAATATTAAAAATGTTAATTTTTTCTTTTTAATAATAATAATAATAATAGTAGTAATATATTTTTTATTAAAATGTAAAGAAAAGAATGAATACATTAAATATCCATTATTTTTTTTATGAAGTAAAATCAAAAAAAAAAAATAAACGCGTGTCTGAATTTAAAAAATTTCTTCGCATTTTTTTCCTTTCTCTTTCCTTTTATTATTTATTTCCTTAATTCATATATTATATATTATACATATATAAAAGATGTCAAGAAGTGATAGTGAAGATATTGAAACAGAAGTTGAAGAATATGAAGTAGAAGCTATTCGAAAACATCGTTATATTGTAAGATTATTATTATTATTATTGTTTTTTGTTGTTGGATTTACTTTTTTTTTGTGTTCTGTTTATTGTTAGTTATTATTTTTATTAGTATTTTTATTATTATTCCCTTTGTTAAAATAAATAAACAAATAAAAAAAAAAAAATAAGAAAAAATAGCTAATCTATATTTTTATATAATTTAATAAATAGAATGAAGATGAAGTAGAATATTTTGTCAAATGGAAAAACTATAGTAATAATGATAACACTTGGGAACCAGCATCTAATTTAGAGTAAATTTAATAGAAAAAGTTAAATATATGTTAATAAATTGCTGTTTATAATGAATCAAAATATAAATATATATATATAGCTTTTATTTATACTTATTTTTAAATCATTCCATATTTTTTTTTGTTTTGTTTTGTTTTGTTTTGTTTTTATTAACATATCATTATTATTTTGAGAATAGGGGGGCGAAAGATTTAGTAGATCAGTATTGGGCTGCTCAAGAAGAAAAGAAGAATAAAAAGAAAAAAGCAACAACAAAATCTAAAAAAAGAACTAATCAAATTGGTGAATTGGAAGAAGGAGAAGAAAGATCAAAAAGGACAAGAAAAAAATTACGATCACCTTCACCTATATTTTCTGAAGAATCATTAGGAAGTGATAATGATAATCATAATGATCATGTAGCTAAAAGTAATTCTCCTGACTCTGATGAAGAATTTGGAGTGAAAACACGGCCTGGTGAGAACGGAATAAACTACAATGAACCTAAATTTGGAGATAATGATGATGATGATGATGATGAAGAAGACGAAGATTATGAAATAAATTCTGCTGAAGATGATTCGGATAAAATGGAATCAGCTACTGAAGATCAATTAATAGAGGATGAAGAAGAAGTAGTAGTAGAAGAAGAAGAAGAAGAAGAAAAAGAAAAAGAAGACACGGAACAGCAATCATATTCAAAAAGTAATACTTTACAAAAACAAACTATAAAACTTTTTGTAACGGAAAATAATAATAATAATAATAATAATAATAATAATAATAATAATAATAATAATAATAATAATAATAATAATAATAATAATATTAATAATATTAATAATAATAATAATAATAATATTGGTGATGATAATGATGATGATGGTTCTCGTGGTGCTTCAATAACTAATAATAGACCTACTAGAAAAGCAGCTACTAACTTATATTTTGGTTTTAATGGTCTTACAGAAGAATTAAGAAATTTAGATAATGATGATGATACATTTGATGAGGATAAAATAATGGATGAAGATAGTGGTGATGATTCTCCTCATATGGTCACTATAACTATGGAAGATAATGGTTCTACTATGAAATATCAAGTTATTGTTGATAGTAAATATATTGATAACTCATTAAGTTGGGAAAAGGATGTGGAAAAGGTCATAAATGTATATCAAGAAGAAGAAGAACATAGATATCAAGGTGTTGTTAAATGGTAATAATTATTTCATGATATATATATATATATATTTACAAGCATATGTGTAAACATATTAATTATTATTATTATGGTTATTATTGATTAGGTCAAACGGTACATATTCTTTACATCCTAATGATGAACTCAGAAAAAAATGTCCCCAACAAGTAAGTTATCACTCATTTATTTATATTATTATTATTGAAGAGAAGTAAGGAAAAAAAGATTTGCGTATATTAATTTATTATTATTATTATTATTATCATTTTTCCTTTTAGTTAATAGATTTTTATGAAAATCATCTTTACTTCCGTTCAAATTAAACAATTCATTAAAAAGTTTGTTTTTTTTCTTTCGCATTTTTTTTATATCTTATATCTCCATTATTACCATTTCATTGATATTATCATTCATTCATTATTCATGTTTTTTTTTTTTTTTTTTTTGAAATCATTTTCCATGTTATATATAAAATCTATACATATTTATACAACTTAGTTTAAATTAATCAATTATCCTTCTCTCTCTATTTTGTAATATTTATTTAATGTACATTGGTGATAATGGTAATAATAAAATATAGATAATATATATATTTAGTTTTTACATATTACAATATTACTTTTATTTTACTTATTTTATTTGAGGGATAAACAAAAAGAATTAATGAAATTGAAAAATATATATATATATATATATGAAATGGAATATATGACAATAATAATAATAATAATAATAATAAATATAAATAATATGTATAATATTAATGAATGATGATAATGATGACAATATTATGCTGTTTATGTGAAATGGATATTAGCACGGTTAAATGTAAGAAGGAGTCTATTATATAAAAAAAATAAAAATAAGTAAATACATATAAAAATAATTTTTCTTTAAACAATTATGATAGATTTTTAAACTTACTTGAGGAAATCATCTAAATCTAATTTAGCTGCTCGAGAATCTGACATATTAATAGATTCTAAAATACCAAGGACCATTTTTTTAATATCAAAATCGCTTTCTACCATCTATATTTCAGATTATTAAAAGAAAAGAAAAGGAAAAGGAAAAGAAATGAATAAAATCATACTTTAATCATTCATTAATATTTATATTTTACTTACTATTTCATGTGCTGCACAATAGGTTTTATAATTTTGCTCCAACATATTAAGAACTGTTGTTTGTTTAAAATTAGCAGCAAGAGTCTATTTTATATAAATAAATAAATAAATACAACTTATAAAAATTTATCCCTCCTCTTTTACTATTTTTATTATTATTATTATTATTATTATTTACCTTATGTTTTCTAACAAAAACAATACGTAATAAACCATCAAATTCTTTAGAATCAACAGGAGGAGGAGGATTTTTGGGTTCTAAACGAACAACTGAAGATTCTACTTGAGGAGGAGGTCTGAAATTGTTTTTACCTACTTTCATAATATGATCTACTTTGGCATATAATTGTACGTTAACTGATAATCGACAATAAAGTTCATCTCCTGGTTTAGCTACTAATCGTAATGCAAATTCACGTTGAAACATAAGAATAGCACATCTATTATATATATTAAAAAAAAGATAATTATAATTATCAGTATCTCATCACTTTTAAATTTTTTTTTTTATCCACTCAAAAAAAATAATTACCTAAATAAGGGACGGTGTTCAAGTAATTTAAATACTAATGGTGAAGAAATTTGATATGGTGTATTACTGATACAAACATCAAAATAAGGAAGTTCAGTTTTCATAAAATCACCAAGCATAATATGTAATTTACGTTGTTCAGGACTAATAAATAAAATAAAATCTATTAGTCTCTTTTTTTTTTCAGAAAATTATTATTTTATTAATATCCATCCTATATACATATATATCTATCATTTGACTTACGTTCCATTCACACGTTTTTGTAATTCAGCAGCAAGACGAGGATCCATTTCTACAGCAACTACTTTTTTAGCTTGAGCAAGGATTTTGACAGTAAGATTACCAGTACCAGGACCTACTTCAAGACAAACATCACTGGAGTTTAAATTAGCCTATATATAGATATAAAAGAAATATATATATTCAGTTTTACTTTCTCTTTCAAAAAAAAAAAAAAAAAGAATATCCTCTTTTTCTTTTATCAATATAAATATGTATTTAATACTGATATTTAAGCTTGTTCCTTTTCTATATATATAATACCTTATCAACAATACCTTGAGCTACTAAAGGATTTTTTAAAATGTGTTGACCTAAATCTTTATTGAAAATAGGCCCAAAGGCTCTCATATCATTACTAGCTTCTTTTTTTGTTTGTTTGGCAGTTAATTTAGGCATAATGGATTATTTTAATATAGAAAAAAGAATAAAAAAGAATGAAAGAAAAAAAAGGAAAGTAGAATTAGGAGAGAAAAAAAAAAAAGGAAGGCAGAAGCCACCACTTTAAATTTAAACCTCCGATTATTTTATGTCAAATCAAATTCTTGCTGTTCATATACTCTTTCATGCATATTAAATACCTACTATAAAATAAATGAATTAATAATATCTGGATATTTAAAATATTAATAACCATCTACTTTATAAAATAAAAAAAATATTACTTAAATTTGATTTAACTGATAATTACTCTAACAATAATAAGTGCTATTTTTGTAATATTATAAATCATATGTGTTTACATATAGTAGATAATTGGGTTAACGATATTGAAAAGGTATCATTTTTCTTTCTTTCTTTCTTTTTCTTCAATACTTACTATGATTACAAGATAAATACATTTGTCTGTTAACAACTTTTATTTTTTTTAAAAAAACATCGTTGATCTACTCATTTACTGTATATATTTATACAATTAAAAACTAATACGACAACTATATATTATTAATAAAGAAAGAAAATAAAACGTTTAGGCGATAAAAAAAAAAAAGAAAAGGCATCAAATTAAGCTTTTAATTATGGACAGATTTTGCCTAATTTTTAATGCATTTTATTTTGTAATGAATTCTTTTTTTTTTCTCAAGCGTATACGTGCTTATAATTCACTTAAAATTTATACATATACTTAAAGGTATTTTATATTTTCGTCTTTATGTTTTTCATTCCTTCATATTAAAATAAGGAATTATAATATAAATATAGTCTGTAGTTAAAAAAATTAAAAAAAAAGTCATTGTGTTAAACGAAAACAATAATAATAATCATTAAAAAAAAGGAATGATTTTTTGTTTATTATTGTCAAACAGTAATTACAGGAGCTGTAATTTCCATATAAAGACTACTTTTGTCTATTAAAGTTTACGGCTAAACCAAAAGATTCTGGTGAATGTTTCCCCGTATTTCTTTTTCCCAAAAGAAAAGAGAAAGAAGAAAAAGAAAGTACTCAAAGGTTTTATTTTATTGCTATTATCATTATTATTATTAATAAAATAAATATGAAGTATATTACATATATTATATATAACATATATAAGTAAAAAAAGAGACTCATAGATATAAAATAAAATAAAAAGGTGATCTTTAAAATGTGGGGAAATACATTTTAGAAATTAAGTTTACGTATATTTTGTATTATAAAAAATACTTTGTTACTGGGAAATTGACGGCTATTCATTTTTTTTTAAGGGCATTACGCCATGTGAAGATTTTAATTGGATTTTACTAAATTTTTTTCTCTCTTTTGCAGTTTCTTTCGTTTCCTTTCAAATTTTTTTTTGTCCCTCTCTTTTTCTTCTTTCTTTCTTTCTTTCTTTTTTTTCCTTAAAATACATATTATTCATTTTTTTTTTTAAAAATAATACAATGGTTAATACTCATCTTGAACAAATGGCTGCTGATCTTCAAGCAGCACGTCAAAAAGCTGGTTTCAAAGTAGAAGATTTAAAGAAGGCTTTATATGGTAGTGATGTTATTATTCATGTTTTAGATAAACTCAGAGCCATCATTGAAAGAGAACCTTTATTGAATAGAGCAGATCTTTATTATATGAATAGAGAACAAGTAATATATATAATATTATTAAAATGGACTCTCTTTTTATTTTCTCGCCTTTATTAATATTATTATTATTATTATTATTATTATTATTATTATTTATAGGTTATTGAACGTTCACTTTTAACGCATAAACGTATTCTTGATATAGCTGAAGAAGAAGGTTTATCTGATATAGAATTTCAAGGTCTTGGTTTACTTAATGAAATATTAACACCACTTAGTCTTCACTATTCAGGTATATTATATATTAAAATATAAGTACCTTTTCTTTCTTTTTTACTCACCTATCTTTACTTTTACATATATATATATATATATATATTAATAATATTAATTTTATCAAATGAATATAGCTTTTATTCCTGTTATTCAATCACAAGGTTCTGATGAACAAGTAGCTAAATGGGTAGAACCAGCTCAAAAATTGGCTATTATGGGTTGTTATGCACAAACTGAATTAGGGTAATACATATTATATATATTATATATATATATAATCTCAGATAAGAATCAACCCTAAAAACTGGTTTTTTAACCCCTTTTTTATTTATTTATAAAAAAACAAAATAACAACAAATAAAAAAAATATAGACACGGATCAAACGTACAAGGTCTTCGTACTACTGCTACTTTAGATACAAATACCGATGAATTTATCATCCATAGTCCTGATATCACTGCTGCTAAATGGTGGATTGGTGGTCTTGGTATTGCTGCTACTCATTGTGTACTTCAAGTAAGTAAAAGGATTATATTAAAAAAAAGCATATTTAAATAATAGTGTTTTTATTTATTTATTTACTGTTTTTTTAAAAAAAAAATAGGCTCAATTGATCATTGATGGTAAATCTTATGGTCCTCATATCTTTATTGTTCCTGTTCGTTCACCTGGTAAGTAATTAAAAAAAAGGATATATATGTATAAAAAAAGAATAAAGTGGTTTAAAAATTAGGTTATTCATTCGTATTTTTTTTATATGTATATAAATAGTTGATAGAAAACCACTTAAAGGTGTAACTGTTGGTGATATTGGTCCAAAAGCATATGATGGATTTTCAACTGTTGATAATGGATGTAAGTATATTATATATATATGTATATATATATGTGAGTGTGTATGTGTGTGATTTTTAAAAATAAGAGTTGACTAATGTAAGTTCTTATATATATATATATGTATATAGTTGCTTTATTTGACAATGTACGTATTCCAAGAGAAAATATGTTAATGAGATTTGCTAAAGTAACAAGAGATGGACAATATATTAAACCCGTTCATGATAAATTATCTTATGGAAGTATGGTCAAATTAAGAGTTGGGATGGTAGCTGATGCAGGTATTAAACTTGGTAAAGCCGCCACTATTGCCATTCGTTATTGTACAGTAAGAAGACAATTCTATTCAACTGATTCCAAAAAAGGAGATCTTGAACAACAAGTTATCAATTACTCATCCGTTCAACATCGATTATTCCCATTAGTAGCTATCTCTTATGCTTTACTTTTTGCTGGTCATAGTGTTAATACCGATTTCCAAAAGATGAATCAACAACTTTTAAAACAAGATGCTAGTATGCTTCCCGATATGCATATTACAACTTGTGCTTTAAAAGTATGGTCTACTCGACGATCCACTGATGGTCAAGAAGAATGTCGTAAAGCAATGGGTGGCCATGGTTATTCCCAATTTAGTGGTATTGGTCAACTTTTTGCTACATCTGTCCCATCTAATACTTATGAAGGTGATAATTATGTTTTATGTCAACAAGTAGGTCGTTCTTTATTAAAACAATTAACAGAATTAGTTAAAACTGGAAAAGAAATCAAACAAGATTCTAAATCTGCTTATTTAAATTTATTAAGTAATGATACTCCTCATACCCCTTATGTTATTGAAAATTCCTTTGATGTTTTAGAACCTGAAGTTCAACATAAATTATTTGGTTTAAGAGCTGCTCGTCTTGTAGTTGATCTTGCTCAACAAATGAAAAATGGCCGTCCCTGGGCTGATGTAAATATGGAATGTTGGAATATTTGTTTTGCTCATGCTGAATATAATTTAGTAAAACAATTTAATGAACGTATTATTACTTTATCTAAAAAATCACCTAATTTGGCTGAACCATTAAAATTATTAGCCAACATGGTAATTAAAAAAAAAAAAAGAAAAAAGAAAAAAGAAAAAAATGGATGATGAGTTTATTTATTTATATATTAATTTTTTTATATTAGTTTGCTGTAAGCTTAATTTGTCAATCATCTTTAGGTAGTTTCCTTTCTACTGGTGTACTTCGATCCGTTGACTTAGATGGTATTCAAGGTCAATTCCGCCATCTTATTAAACAATTTGCTGATATTGCTGTCCCAATCACTGATGCTTATGGGTTTACTGATCGTGAATTAGTTACTTCATTAGGTGTTTATGAAGGTAATGCTTATGAAAAATACTGGGAAGCAGTTCAAAAGAATCCATTAAATCAAGAAAGTGGAAGAAAATCTATTGATGTAAGTTTCTTTTCTTTTTTTTTGTTTAATTATTATTTTTATTATTTTTTTTATTATTATTAAATATATATAAATATATATAAAGCGTATGTATTTTTATTTTTTCTTAATACTAATCATTCTCATTATTCCTTTTTTTTTTCATTAAAAATGTAAAATAGGCTGTGTTATTCAAATTATTACACCAAGGTGATAACTTAAAAATTTCAGCTAAATTATAATCAAACCTATTTATTTATTTCATTGTTATATAATGTACTTTTTAATTTATTTTATATATAATAAAATAATATCTATATCTATATCTATATCTATATATTAATTATTTAATGTGATAATGACTTTTTCCTATTCATTTTTCCTTTAGCTTTTTTTTCTCATAGAGTTGAAAGAATACAAAAATAGAGAAATAATAGTACTAAGCATAATTTTCAATGTGAAAAAAAAAATGTAGCTGGTTAAAGTTTAAAAAAAATATATGTCAGCCTTTTCTTTCCTTTTTTAATTCCCCAATCTTTTTTTTTTTTTTTCTACTTTCCTCATTTTTTATAAGTTTGTACCTTTTTTTTATATCTATTATCATTATCTTATTTTTATAAAATTATTATTAATAGTAAAAGAATGACTATAATGTATAAACCATTTCCAGCACACCCACTTATTAAAGAAATATTAATAGCGCAAACAGGGCTCCCTGAAGATCAAGCCTTACAGCCTCATTTATTAAGGAAGTTTTTTTCTGAACAAGCTTCTGCTGGTATGGAAGTAGAAGATGCTCATCGACAAGAAAAAGTAATTCAAGTTGGTTCATTAAAAATAAAACTTATATTGGTTCGTCCTCATGGTACTGAAAATAAGGTTTTACCTATTATTTTATTCTTGTAAATGCATATAAATAAATAAGTAACATATACATATATATATTTACTGAACCTTTTTTTTTTTTTTTACTATATAGTCATGGTGGAGGTAATTAATCATTTAGATTAAAAGGCGGGGATTAAAAAAAATTATATTAAATAGTTTTTTCTTTATCTTTTTAATATTATCAAACAGGTTTCTTTATGGGTGATATAAGTACGCATGGTATACTTATACATCAGGTATAGATATATATATATATAGAGAGAGAGAGAAAGTAGATGATTGATCAATGATATTGAAAAGACTTCATTTTCTTTTTTTTCAATCGTTAATCTGTTCATACATCTAAATATCTTTAAATCCAAATATTTACTATAAATGTCAAAAATATTGTATACACATTATATACTAATAATTTTCATTACTATTACAATTATTTTTTAAAAAAAGCTTGCTATCCAAACTCCTGCTATTGTAGTATATGTTGATTACTCATACAGTCCTGAAGCTAAATTCCCTGTTGCTTTAGAAGAATGTTATGCTGCTTTAACTTGGATTAATGAAAATGCTGCTTCTTTTAATGGTGATCCTAATAAATTAGCTTTGTGTGGTGATAGTGCTGGTAATTTTTTTTTAGTGAAAAATAAAAATGAAAAATGATAAAAAAAATAATTTCATTAATGTTCCTTTTTATTTTTTTATTTTTTGAAAGGTGGTAATATGACTGCCGCAATTACTGGTAAAAAAAAGAAAAAAAGGATGATATAGAAAAAATAGAATTGAAAAAAAGAAAAATAAGTAAGCTTATTATTTGAATAAATGTCATTGATATACTAATCTTTATTATATATATAGCATATGCAAAAGAAAAAGGAAACACATCTATTAAGGCACAAGTATTACTTTACCCTATGTTGGGCATAGATTTTGAAACTGAAACTTATAAAAAATATAAAGATGATAGTTATTTACCTCGTAAAACCATGGAATGGGTATGGGAAAGTTATTTAACTGAAGAAGCAAAAACAAATCGCTTTGCTGTCCCTCGATTGGCTACCAAAGAACAATTACAAGGTCAACCTCCTGCTTTATTGATTATGGCTGAAAATGATGTATTATGTGCTGATGGCGAAACTTATTATGTTCAATTAAAAAAAGCTGGTGTAAAAGCAATGGCTTCAAGATATCTTGGTGTTGTAAGTGCTGTTATATTCATTTGATTATTATTATTTTTATTATTAATTGCCTTTTTTTAAAATATATATATATATAGAGACATGGATTCTTTACTGAACCAGTACTTTCTTCAGCAGCATTAGCTGGTATTCAACAAATTGTTTATTTTTTGAAAAAGACTTGGTCAGAACAATCTGCTCATTTATAAATTATTTATTTATTTATTTATGTATTTATGTATAAAAAAATATAATTTATTATTTATTATTTATTAAATATATATATTTATGTAGACTATATAAAATATGATAAAAATAAAATAAAAAAAAGTGCTAAAATGTATACATTAAACTATTTTCATTATTATCACTTTTTTTCATATTACTAGTATTATTAAAAAAATAAATACTCAAACTTGATTATTATTTATTTAGAAGCAAAATCATATTTAGTTAAAGATACCCATTGATCAGCAAACCTTAATGCTGTATAAATAGCAAAAATCAAAGCACAATTATACATTACAAAATTAACAATATTAGCAGCCATTAAATCCATGTTAGGAATACCAACAAAAATAGTAGCAGCAATTTGAGATAATAATAGGAAGAAGCCATAATAATAATAAGATTTTGCGTGAGGAATAAGACTATGATGACGATAAGTTAAATAACACAAGCAAAGGAAGTAGAACCAAGGAGCAACATTAACGAAAATGTAGAGGCCGTTAACGCTATTATATTGAGACATAGATGCATTATAAGGCATTGTAGCTGCAACAATATCATAAATAATGGAAATAAGGATATAAATAAAGAAAAAAATATAACTTGATAAAAGAGTATAGCCAACACCACCATTACCAAGATATTGCTTAATTCTAAAGATAGAGGCTCTTTCAAAACTTGGATCAGAATTTTGAAGATTCATGATATGACGAGATGGTTCAAATGCGAATAACCACATAAGTGAATAACCAATACTCGAAAATATACCGCCTGGATAAACCATAATTGAGTTGGGTATGATTTTGGCAAGTGTAAAAAATAGCGTGGAGAATGTTAAATAAGCTACAGCATGGTATAAAAAGATGTATGGATAATTGATTTTATGTTTAAGAGTGGCAAAAATAATATATAAATAATATAATCCAAAACATCCTAAAGTAACATATTGAAATATATTTCCCAATGTTTCGGGATCTACACTGGATCCTCCTCCTCCTCCACCAAAATCAATATGTATTCCTCCACCTCTTCTTGGTGCCATTATATATTTCAAAAATAATAATAATAAAAATATATAGATAAATAAAAGAGAAAAGAGGAAAGAAAAAAATAATAATCAAAAACCAGAAAGGGAGATCAAAAAAATATATATAAAATGTGGCGCTGTACCTAGAGAAGTTTTCTTAAAAAAGGTTTACTGTAACACAAATGAAAGTATGGTAAAACAATATGATTGGGTTTTAATATATTAAACTTTCAAAAGTTGTAATACATTATATAGCCTCACTTTTTATTAATGAGGCGATGCTGTTTTTTTTATTTTTTTGATCTATTAATTAATAAAAAAAAAAGGAAAATCAAAGCCATCCATTGGTAAAGTCTTAAATAAATACATATGATTTATTAAATATCTTTGATTAATGTATTTAATCTATTTTTTATTTGATCTAATTTACTTTTATTTATTTATTTGTTTGTCTGTTTATTTGTTTGTTATTATTATTATTATTATTGTATGATTTCTAATTTTTATATGATTATATAAAATAAGCAAGACGACCACCAACTGTATATAAAGAGAAACCATTTACATATATTTATATAAATAAAAGAATAATATTCTCAATTAGGTATAGCACAATTTATAAATAAATCTTAAAGATGTTTTGAAAAAATAAAAATAAAAATAAAAATAAAAATAAAAATAAAAATAAAAATAAAAATAAAAATAAAAATAAAAATAAAAAATAACTTTAATATTTTATTTACTTAATGCTTGATTTAATGTTCAAAAGTAATTTATGGTCTTTATTTATATATTGTGGATCAAATTTAATAAAAAGGATAATTTCTTATTTTTTGGAGTTTTTGCAAGGAGGGTGAACCTTACGAAATTACCAATTATTTGATGATTTTGCTATTTTTTTCCTTCTTTTATATATATACATATAAGTAATACGTAGATTAATGTTTATAATTTTTATGAACCATTTATATCAACATAATTCTTATTTTGGTGAGAATCATAGAAATAAAAGAAATAAAAATACAAAGCGAATTATTAATGTGCAACAATTGTGAAAAAAGCAAAAAAAAAGCGGTAATATTCTTTTAACTTTATTGTATTTAAGTTTACATATAATATATAATATGAGTTATAGTACAAGAATAAAAATACAAAATAATAATAATAATAATAATAATAATAATAATAATATTATTATTATTATTATTATTATTATTTTATGCAATATCGTCATCTTTTTGATTTTCATCAGGTATTATTGACAATTGATTATATTTTACAATAGGAGAAGCCCATTTTGAAGCCCAAATCATAGCAATAAAAAGAGTGATAAAATGACAGCAAAAATCCATACAAAAATAGACAATAATCCAAGCCATTGAAGTAGATTTCCAAATAAATAAAAGCGATATATAATCATTATTATTATAGATAAATGTTATTTTTGGAATGGAGATAATGATCGTTTTGCCAATTTGTGTACAGATCATTAAAAATCCACATAGAATATAAGATAAATGATAATGATTTCCATTATTCTTATTCTTATTATTTTTATACCAAAATAAGATGCCATATAACCAGACTAAAATAAAATACCACATACTGTTATATAAGAATTTAATAACAATCACATTATTGTTAATCCATTCATTAAGATCATTAGCATATTCACATGTAAGAACATAAAAACAAGAAAGAGCCATGATACCAATAAAATAAAGATAACTAATAAATATTATAATGCCAATCAATGATGTAAAATATGTTTGATATTGATATGACCACCACCATGAGTTTTGTTGGATTGTTTTTTCTACTTCTTGTAATTTTTTTTCTGTTTCTGTAATGATATATTGACGAACAGGTTCAAAAAGAAATAGCCAAGTGGATGATTCTGACAGCATATAAAATAAAAACCCAATCCTATAATATAAACCATTTGATGGATCAGATACCGAATCTTTTAATACCAAGGTGAGCATATATAATAATGATGAAATAACTGAACTGAGTATAATAAATGTTAAAATGGTATAAGGATAGCTTATTCTTCTTCTATTGTTTTTATCCATTAAAAGTAGAATCATCATCACCATCACCATCGATAATAATAAAAGGCTGTATAGACCAAACATAATATATTGTAATATTTGATTTAATGATTGTTCATTATGTACTAGTTTATTAGATTCATCTTCATCGATGCCTCTTTTTATAAGTTGTTCATAATTGATATCCATTATTGTTGAATTGAAAAATTAAAAATTTTGTTCCAAAATAAATAAAATAAAATAAAATGTAAAAATAAAATGGAACAACAAATAGAATGAAATAAAATTAATAGGTTTTTATATCAATAAGCAAAAAGGATTATTTAGCATAAGCCTATTATTAATAATTCAAGCTTTTGACAATTCTATTTTTAACTTTCTGGATTTTTTTTTACCTAATATTATAAAGTCAGTTCAATATATATATATATATATATATATATATATATAAATATAGAAAATGTATATAAAATTAGTAAAAAAATAAAAATAAAAAGGATATAAATTAAAAAAAGTCGAGTTAAATATACATTTAATAAAATGATTTACAAAATATTATATATGTATATATATAAGCACTGCACTATTACATAATTTTTTTAAAAAAAGAAATAATACATTGATTTATATAATAATAGCAAATAATAATCATATATATATAAATAGATAAAAAAATGAAGTGTTATTCATTTGCTGCTGCTAATGCTTCCCAAGCTTCAGCTCTCCAAGGAGCTGAAAAGATAGCACGTTGAGCTAAAGATTTAGATCCACTAACTGATGCTGCATCTTCATATGATTTAGCTATATTATCTGCTGATGATTGTTGTTCTCGATTGATAACCAAAGCAATAGAAGTTAAATTTTTAGCATTTTGTTGTTCACCTTCTTGTATCATGGATTCTGATGCTAATCTACTCCATAAAGTGGCAAGCCAAGGAAGTTGATGTGCTTTTTTAAGTAATGAACGTAAAGCTGAATGATCATCACCCTATTCATTATTATTATTATTTTTTAAAAAAAAGTATATATATACATATATATTAATATTTAAACATGTCATGAAATAAATAAAACATAATATTAATAATAATAAAAAATTTACCTGTAATTTATAATAACAAGTGAATATCCAAGAAATCCATTGATCTTTATCTTGTTCATCTAATAGAAAACAATAATAGTAATAACAATATATATTATATATATAAGGATCAATGATCATGCTTATTCATACATATAATTATTAATTTTAACTTACATGCAATATCTGAAGGAATTTTTTTTAATTCTTCTAATGCAGCAGTTGTTAAAGTAGGGTCATTTCCAAGTATACCCATGACACTTAATGAGAAAATAGCTGGTAAATAGTGAGGTGAATCAGCAATACTAAGATTTTGATTAATTTTTTATAAAACATAAATAAGTAAATTAATTATATATACTTTTTATTGTTATTATTTTCGTTATTATTATTATTATTACCATGCAAGTAGCTGATCTTTAGCGACAGAACGTTGTTCATCACCACCTAAAGCCCATAAAACTTTACTTAATAAAACAACAACATCTTGTCGTAAATTAATATCATCAGAAGTTTCATTCAATGCTACTTCAAACATTTGTAAAGCTTCTTCCAATTGATCTAAAAAGTAATGAGCAATGCCAGCGCCTAGTAAACAATAAACTCGACTAGAAATATTTTCATTTTGTAATGCTAATTGATAACTATGTATCGCCCCTTGGAAATCACCTGTAGCACATAACATTCTACCAAGATTAGCATGTACTTGTGCAAGTCTATTTAAGTTTGTATTTTTATTTTCATCATCTTCATCTTGTTGTTGTTCTATTTTTGCTTCCAATGCTAAAATGGCTCCAGCAAATGCTTCAGCTGCACGTTGATATTGTCCAAGTCGTTCAGAAAGTAATCCAAGTAAATTTAATGATAATGCATCATGTAATTTTTGTTCAGTTAATTTTTGTAATGCAAAAGCTGGTGATATAATGATTGTATTATTCATTTTATCATCATTATTTACTTGTGTTGATAATTGTTGATATACATTATTTGCATATCCATAACTAGCTTCAAGCTATTATATATACATTAAAATAAATAAGATGAGAGATAAATTCACTCTATATATTTATATGTAATTACTTACCGCAGATCCATTACTTGATTCAAAAGCATGTTGAAATATAGATGTGGCTTCTGTACCCCATACTGATGCAACATAAGCTTGTCCTACCCAAGCACTGATCCAATCGGGATCAAGGGCATGTGCTGTTTCAAATGCTTTATTAGCTAATTCATAATCTTTTAACGACAAACATAAAAATCCATAATTTGTCCAAGGTATAGCTGACTATATATATATATAA
This sequence comes from Cunninghamella bertholletiae, assembly GCA_037043795.1. Classification (NCBI taxonomy): domain Eukaryota; kingdom Fungi; phylum Mucoromycota; class Mucoromycetes; order Mucorales; family Cunninghamellaceae; genus Cunninghamella; species Cunninghamella bertholletiae. The sequence goes on along the minus strand of JAZGVP010000004.1, from coordinate 1,523,815 downwards.
GATTATAAAAAAAATCATATAAATACAAATTCTTTAATTATAATTTCATTATATATATAAATATATATTAATGCTTACTCTACTATTATATTCCATAGCTTTAACAAAGGCATATTGACTAGTTTTGGGAGAATCCTTCATAGAAATAACACCAAGAGTATTCCAATAAGTAGATTCATTATTATTTAAAGCTAAAGCAACTTGAATACATTTTGTAGCAACTAAAGTACAAGAAATTTGATGTTCCAAATTATTTTCACCCATCCATTGATAAACCAAAGCCAAATCATGCCAATAAATAGGAGAAATAGATTTATGATTATGACAAAGAACAATTACTTGTTTATAAGCAAAGGATGCACATGCTAACATAACATCTAGTGCTGCCTGAGGAGGTAAATAAAATTCTGATGTGATTTCCAATTGAAGAAATTCATCTATTAATTGAGAAGAATGATCATGTTCAAATTTCAATTTTTGATGAGCTGAGATGGCAAAATTTTTTATTAACTCTTGAATATCATTATAAGCACACATATGCAAATAACTAGGCATTAATCGATATAAACAACAAGCATCCCCTATTAATTTCCAAAATCCAAGTATATTTGCATCTACTTGAAGTCCTAATAAACATGTATGTATGACTTTTCCACATCCATCTACAGCACGACCAAAAAACCCTTGTTGAAAATCTTCTTTTACTTTTGCTAAATAAGTATCTGCTAATCCTTTTAATGCTGGTAAATAGATTCCTGCACCTTGTTGTTCCGCTAAAACTAATGTTGCTTCAAATTCTTCTAGTGCTGCACTGTATTTACCAACTTTTTGTTTTACTAATGCTTTTTGATAATTACCATTAATTGATAATGGATCTAATGTTGTTGCTCGTTCAAATGCTTTTAATGCTGCTACATAACGTCCTTCATGTGTATATGCTTCTCCTAATCCTTCCCAACATTGTACATTATTAGTATCAGCTCTTAAAGCTTTTTGGAAACAAGTAATAGCTTCTTGATAATTATTAGATACCTAAAAAAAAAGCAAGAAAAAAAGTACATAAATATTAATTTAATTTTTCTTTCTTTCTTATTAACAAAATAGTTATGATGATAAAAAAGAAATAATCATTGGATTATTATTAATTACCATATTTGCATAACCTAAACGTCTCCAAGCCCAGCCAGTTTTAGGACTGTTATTAGTTATTTGTCTAAATAAATCTTCAGCTTGATTTAATTCATTATCATTAACATAATAATTACTAAGATGAAAAGCAACTTCAACATCCATTGGATTTAATAACATTACTTTTTGATAACATTTTTTGGCACGAACATGATCATTTGCAATTTCACGATAATAGTGACCCAAATAAGCAAATCCATTAGAATATTTAGAATCTTGTTTCACAGACAACATGAAATATTTAAATGCATATTTATTATTACTACAATAATCACCTAAATAATAAAAATAATAATATATAAAGGATGTTTAAAAATTATTTGTATCATTACTATTAGTATTTTTTTTATAAATGTAGATTTTCTTACCTCCCATTTTCCAATAAATTCTTCCCAATTTAAAATAATAATCAGCAATGCCAACATCTCCAGTTACTTCTATGGCCTTAGATACATATTCAATAGCCTTATCATAATTTTCTTTTTCAGCATAAATCCATCCAATTTGCGCAATGGCATTATGTTGTTGATTGTCCAAGCTAAGTATTTTTTCAAAATAACTAAGAGCATCATCATATTTTTTATCTTGACTTAAAATTCCACCAGCACCCTTAAATGAAAATAATAATATTAATAACAATTATAAAAAATGATAATCGTATATATATATATATATATACTTATAATTATACTAATATAATTACAAATTTATTTTACCTCCAAAGCATTGATATTATCTGGTGATTTTTCTAAAATATTTTCATAAATAGCAAGTGCATCAGGATAATACTTTGAATCCAAATTTTTATAACAATTAGCCATACATAATTCCATAGATAATAACATTCTATTTTTAAAAAAACAAAATAATATTAATCATTAGATTTTTCCATAGATAACCATATAATCATTGTGATTATATATGATGTTGTTTTACTTTTGTAAAAGGACGCCGGTGTCAATACCAATTTTTTTTACAAGATCTCTACCACGAGTAGCATATTCTAAACCAGATTCAAATTCTTTTGAATTACAATATATCCAACTTAAACATAAATATCCACATAGAATTTGAGGATTTTGCTCTAAGGCATCCTAAATGATGATGATGATTTTAAATAAAATAAAATTGGTCAAGAATTCAAAAAAAATCAATGTTATATATATATATATTTATCAAATTTTTCTTTTTACCCCAAAAATATCAAATGCTTCATCTAAATCTCCTTCTTGATATTTTCTATATCCCAATAAAATTTTCGATGTGGTGGACGATTCATATTGATCAATTAATGTATTAACAGTACTTTCATCATAATCATCTAAAATAAACCAATATATATTAATATCTATTCCTTTTTTTTTTTCCTAATACATACACACACACACATATATATATATACCATTCACTTACCGCAGCTTGATACATCAGAAAATTCTATTTTAATTTCATAAGGTATTGTGCTGTCAACATTTTTTTCAATTAGGGTGTTAACTAGTGTCATGATTTTATTGTATATCTATACATACATATATATACGATTATTATTAATATTTTTTCCTGTTTTAAATAAAATGGAATATTTCCTATTGCTATTGATATTATTATTATTGTTATTATTATTATTTTACTATAGACAATACATACTTCATTTTTATTTTTTTTTGCTGGTAGTATTTTTCTATAAACATTTAATAATTTTGTTTGAATGGCCAATTTATCAACTTCATCATCCGGTTGTTCTAATAATGTTTCATAAATGTTAATGATATTTGATTTACTGTATATTTCAGCTTCTACACTTTCATATAATGATGCTGTTGAAGATGGTGCATTATTAATTTTAAAACGACGAGACTTATATGTTGATTCAATTGATTTTAAATCGTTACGTTCTACCAAATCCATTTGATATTTATATATTTTACTTGTAGATGGTATGTTTTTTGCATCTTTGATCAAATTATAATGCTTACTTGTTGGTAAAAACTGTTGTAAGACTTCAATAAATTTGGTCTCATCAGGTAATTTTTTTTCATAAATGTCTAGTTTCTTATTAAGATAGTCTACAACACGATTGCCATCACCACTATATTATAAATAAATATATGAATATATATGGATTTAAATAAATAAACGATTTTTTACATGTATATGTATTTATATTTAATTTCTTCTTTTTCTTTACCTTAATATCAAATGTGGCAAAACATGATCTATGGTTTTTAATACATCTTCATATTTTTCTTTCTTTTCATATAAAGTAATTAATCCTTGCCAAGCTAATAATTGTTCGGAATTGATATCAATAGCCTGTCTATAAGCATTTTCAGCCTCTTCCTCATTACCAATACCAGCGTAAGCAACTCCTAAGAAAACGTATCTAAAATATGAATAATAATAAAATAAAAAAAAGGAAGGAAAGCTTTATTTTCTCTTCTTCTATTTCATTTATGTATGATTATATTTTTATATATTGATTTACGCGTTATAATTGCCAGATTCCCATAATATAATACGATTACAACATTTGATAGCTTCGTCAAAATCTTTTTTTCCAATGGCTTCTCTAGCTGCTTTAAGATTCGCTTTAGAATTATTCATCTGAATCTGTTTTACAAAAAGAAAAGAAAGAGGAAGAAAAAAGAAAAAGAGGTGAAGAAAAAAAATGGTCGGAATTTGAAATTTGAAATTTGAACTTCCTGCCTTTTTTTTTTTATTAGCAGAGAGCCTTTAGTTAGGATTATATTTACACAGGTTTATTAAAAATAAAATGCATATATTGTTAGTATTTATATTATTAAATTATATTACACTATATAACTATACATTTAAAATTTATAGTTAATAAATTATTAAAACGAAAGAAATTAAGAAAAAATTAAGACAATTGAATAAATAAAGTAAAGCATTTATATATAACAATTTAATATATAAAAAATACTAAGGAATCATTTAGCGACAATTTTATTATTTTTATTGTCTTGTTTTTTTTTATCAACCATTCCGTTTTTACTTTTTTGAATGAAGCACTTTTTTTAATCATATGTCAAAAAAATCGGTAATACACACCGCGATTTAAATTTTCTGTTTTAAAAAGGAAAATGAGTTTGAAGTTTATTTCCTTCTTTTTTCTTTCTAATATCATTTTTTTATTATTATTAAATAATAAATGGCTTTAAAAGAAGAAACTTTTGCTTCTGCTAAATTAAATTTAACCGAAACACCAACCTTTACAGACTTATCACGTTGGCGTTTACGTGTTGATCAAGGTGCACAAATCTGGGAATATTTAGAAACTGATCAACAATGTCGAGAATGGCCACAAACTAGATTTGACAAATACCATCTTGGTCTTCCTACTGTAATATATATATATATAAACTATTAAATAATATACATATATATAAGAAAAGTTAAGTATTTGTTATTATTATTCTTATTATTCTTATTATTATTATTAAAATAATAAAATAGGACGCACCTGAACTTCCTCAAGCTACTACTCCTTTAGAAGCAGCAAGAAATGGTTTTGAATTTTATAGACATCTTCAAACACCTGATGGTCATTGGGGTGGTGAATATGGTGGACCAATGTAATATTTATAAATATAAATATACAGCTTTATATAAATAATAGATAATAATATAAGTTAATTCTCTTTATTACTATTATTACTATTATTGCTATTATTATTTTTTAATATATGTATTATTACTATTTTTGTGATAATTTAGGTTTTTAATTCCTGGTCTTATTATTTCTTATTATATTACTGGTACACCTGTTCCTGAACCTTGGAGAATTGAATTAATCCGATATTTATTAAACCGTGCTCACTCTGAAGATGGAGGTTGGGGTATTCATATTGAAGGTGTATCCACTGTATTTGGTACAGCTTTAAATTATGTAACTTTACGTATCCTTGGTCTTGGTGCTGATCATCCTGCTATGGTAAAAGCTCGCAACACTTTACATAAATTAGGTGGTGCTACTGGTGCTCCTGCTTGGGGTAAATTTTGGCTTTCTGCTTTAGGTGTTTATGAATGGGAAGGTTTGAATCCTGTGCCTCCTGAATTATGGTAAACAATAAAAAAAACATTAACAAAGAACAAAGAATAAAGAAATTGAAATGAAACGCTCATATATATATATATATATATGTTCATTCCGTACTTACAATAACAATTATTTCTATACATAGGGCTTTACCTAAATGGGTGCCTTTATGTCCTGGTAATTGGTGGGTACACACTCGTCTTGTTTATCTTGCAATGGGCTATATTTATGCACTTAGATTAACTGCTCCGTTAACAGAATTTACTAAATCTCTTCGTGATGAATTATATGTTCAACCTTATGATACAATTAATTGGGATAAACAAAGAAATAATGTCGCATCTGTTGATCTTTACATTCCTCATACTAAAATTATGGATGTTTTGAATTGTAAGTTTTCTTTATGATCATGATTATTCATTTATTCATTTATTATTTTAATATTAAATAATAATAATAATAATAATAATAATAATAATAATAACCATTCTTTATATATATGAATAGATGCTTGTACTTATTATGAAATGTTACCTTATAAATATAATTGGTTAAGACAATATGCAATTAAAGAAACTATTGAACAAATTAAAATGGAAGATGAAAATTCATTTTTCTTGGATATTGGACCTGTCAATAAAGCTTTGAATTGGTTAGTTACTTATTATCATTATGGTAAAGATTCAAGAGAATTTAAACTTCACGTTGAACGTAATGCTGATTTCATGTGGATGGGTCCAGAAGGTATGATGATGAATGGTACAAATGGTAGTCAACTTTGGGATGCTGCTTTTATTGCTCAAGCCTGTGCTGAAGCTCAATTAGCTGATGTTGAATTATATAGAGAAAATATGATTAAAACTTTAGAATTCATTGATCTTACTCAAGTAAACGATTATATACTTATAAAATCAAAAAATCGAAAAAAAAAATAGATGGACGCATATATATATATATTATATTGATGTATACTTATTTTCTTTTTCTTTTTTTTTATATAAATAGATTAAACGTAATCCTCCTAATATGGAACGATCTTATCGACAATCAACTTTAGGAGCGTGGCCATTCAGTACTCGTGATCAAGGATATACAGTATCTGATTGTACAGCAGAAGGATTAAAGTCCGCCATTGTTTTACAACAAACCAATGGATTACCTCAGTTAATCAGTAATGAGCGTTTGCGCCAAGCTGTTGATATTCTTTTGACTATGCAAAATAAAGATAAAGGATTTGCTTCTTATGAAAAAATTCGTGGTCCTAGTTGGTTAGAAAAATTAAATCCTGCTGAAGTGTTTAGTAATATTATGACAGAGTATAGTTACCCTGAATGTTCTACTGCTGTTTTGACTGGTTTATCGGCATTCCGTAAAGTGGATAGTGAATATCGTAAAGATGAAATTGAAAAAGTTTCTTCTTCTGTTTTAGAATATATTAAAAATACTCAACGTCCTGATGGTTCTTGGTATGGTTCTTGGGCTATCTGTTTCACTTATGCTGCCTTATTTTCTTTACAAAGTTTAGCAAGTATTGGTGAATATTATGAAAACAGGTAATTATATATATATATAATTAATTAAAAAAAAAAAAGAAAAGAATATCATCTTCTATTATATATACTAATATTTATTATATATATATATATATATATATATATTAGTGAATATGCTCGTAAAGGTTGTGAGTTCTTACTATCTAAACAAAAAGAAGATGGTGGTTGGGGTGAAACATATAAATCTTGCGAAGATCGTGTTTATTGCGATAATCCAACCTCTCAAGTAGTTAATACTGCATGGGCAGTCATGAGTTTATTAGAAGCTAAGTATCCTCATGAAGAACCTATTCGACGTGGTATTGAATTAATCATCAAGAGACAACAAAAGAATGGTGAATGGTTACAAGAAAACATTGAAGGTGTCTTCAATAAAAATTGTATGATTTCTTATCCTAATTATAAGTTCGCCTTTTCTATTTGGGCTCTTGGAAAATATGTTCGTACATATGGCGATAAAAAACTATTCTAAAAAAATGAAAAAGTTTACTACAATACCTAAAATTTATTTACTATAATAATAATGATGTTTAATAAAATAATATATATATATATATATTTACATTCTACTTTTAAATATTTTCTTAATAAAATAATACAAAGTCGATTTTTATTAATTTAATAATAATACAAGTTTTACCATCAAATTATTTTTGGTTTGATCCATTATTATTTACTTTAATGCAAAACCATTAATAAATTTCGATCAGCCAACAATAAATAAATAAAAACGGAGTTTAAAATTTCAAGCACAAGTAATTATTTTTTCTTGCAAAGCTGAATTTTTAGTTCCTTCTTTTTTTTTCCTTTACTATTTGGTACGGTAACTTAATATATATATACATATACAAAAACGTATAAGATAGATATGAAAGATGATATAAATATAAAAAAAATATAATTTTAATGGATTTAAGTTAATAATACAATGGATGGATAGATGGATGGATTATTGACTATTAAAAAAAGAATGGATTATATATGATATATAAAATGGTATTTTTTTTTTCTTAATACTGATTCAATTTTTTTTTTTATATATATATTAAAATAATTCAAATTCAACATCATATTCATATATTCATATAAATACAATCATACAAACACACACTCACTTACATATATATACATTGCAAACATATATATTCTCTTACAACTACTTAACCATATATTTTAACGAATATCAATAATATTTATTGTTCAACAATGATATATACAATTTTTGTTTTATTACATACTGGAATGAATTCACTTTATTGTTATTATTATTATTATTAAAATATATGACAAATACAATTATTATTAATATTAATATAAATAATGATAACAACAATAATAATAACAGTATATAAAATATGGGTCGCGTTATCCGTGCTCAAAGAAAAGGTGCTGGTAGTATCTTCAAGGCTCATACTGTCGGTCGTAAGGGTGCCGCTAATTTCCGTATCTTCGATTATGCTGAACGTCATGGTTATATTCGCGGTGTTGTTAAAGAAATTGTTCACGATCCTGGAAGAGGTGCTCCTCTTGCTAAGGTTGTTTTCCGTGATCCCTACAAGTAAATATTATATGATATATTTTTTTTATTTTACAAGAAAAAAAAAGAAAGAGATGAAAGAAAAATCATATATTTGTATATACATATATAATTATAATAATAAGATACATCATGATCATCCATTAAAAATTAATATTTTATAAATTATAACTATTATCATAATAATAATAATAATAGGTACAAACTCCGTACTGAAACTTTCATTGCCACTGAAGGTATGTACACTGGTCAATTCATCTACTGTGGTAAGAAAGCTACCTTAAACGTTGGTAACGTTTTACCTTTATCCTCTGTCCCTGAAGGTACTGTTATCTGTAACGTTGAAGAACACGTTGGTGATCGTGGTTCTTTAGCTCGTACTTCTGGTAACTATGCTACCGTTATTGGTCATGGTGAAGACGGTAAGACCCGTATCCGTCTTCCTTCCGGTGCTAAGAAGATCATTCCTTCCTCTGCCCGTGCTGCCATTGGTATCGTTGCTGGTGGTGGTCGTATTGACAAACCATTATTAAAGGCTGGTCGTGCTTATCACAAATACAAGGTCAAGCGTAACTCTTGGCCCAAGACTCGTGGTGTTGCTATGAATCCCGTTGACCATCCTCACGGTGGTGGTAACCATCAACACATTGGTCATGCTTCTACTATGGCTCGTGATTCATCTGCCGGTAAGTTGAATTTTTTTTATTCAATTTGAATGTTTTTTTTTATGACTGATGAATCTATATATTTTTTTTCATTTATTTATTAATCATCGTCACCATTATTATTTTTTTAAAAAAAATAGGTCAAAAGGTTGGTCTTATTGCCGCTCGTCGTACTGGTTTACTCCGTGGTACCAAGAAACTCAAGGAATAATTCTTTTGTTAGTTAATAATAATACACATTGTTTTAATAATTATATAAAAATAATAAAAATGCGACCTTCAGAAAAAAAAAATTAAAAATTAAGATAAAAAAAATCATCCAAAAAAAAAGAATAGATGAATGGCTTATATGTATGTATATATGATATTAAAATTAAATGATGATATTTATTTATCTATAATTTGTAATGATGATGATAATGTTACAGAAATAAAAAAAAATGTTTATAATTAATTAAAAGAGGGGGAATGCGATCAAAATAATATAAAATTGAATGAAATGATATAGTTGTATAGAAATATTTATGATTTGTGTTTAGAATGATTTTGTTCATGCATATCCATACCACGGTTTGTCCAAAATGATTTTCCATAAGTAACCAACTAAATTAAAAAAAAAAAATTTGAGCTTTTGTCAATACATGTATAATAGTAGATGATGAGATTATCGATATTAGAACGAAATCATTTTATTATTATTTTTTTACGATGATTAATCTGACCATCCAGCTAAATATGATTAATATGATCATAAAATAATGGTATTTGATTGAACCATTTTCATTTTTTTTAATTTTTTTAATTCAACACTCATTAATCCCATCATCTACTATTTTATTTTATTTTTTACTTACCAATTCTTCACCCTTTTTTATTTTCTTATTACCAAGTACAAAAATACCAACTCGAATACGTTGAGTCTGTTCATCTAAATAATTAAGGAAACATACATTTGGACCAGAAGCAACACCTCTAAAATCATTACAAAACCTCCCTTCATTACCATATTTTTCAGCATCAATAGACAAATCAATTCCATAACGTAAAACATAATCTGAAGTATCACTATAAGTCTTATATTCAACAACTCCTAAATAATCCAAAACAAGTTGTTTAGGTAATAAAGTTTGAGCTGCTACTAATCCATAAGCACCACAACAAGGATGGCTTTTATCTGTGATTTTTTTTATTTTAATATTTCTTCGTTGTTCCTTTATACTAGGTGGATTGCTTAACCGTATATTAATATGTTCATTTTGAAAATTGATAGTACGCCCTGCAATATCCTTTTTTTCTTCTTCTTCTTTTAATAATCCATCACTTACATCACTATCATTATTATTGTTAGTTAATAAAGCTTGTTGTTGTTTTAGTTGAACTGAAGTAGGCTCAAATAATTGTTTTAACTCTTTTGGGACATTAGGAGACCATACTAATCTATCAATATACGTAACTTCTTTTGTCCAACCTGAGCAAGGCGTTGCTGGCTTAATATCTTTATACATTTTTTATTATAAGAATAAACGGTAAAAAAAAAAAAAAAAAAAGGAAGAGGAAAAAAATCAAACCGAGTAAAAGAAAAAAAGGAACCTTATTTTTTTTTTCCTCTTTAAAAAAGCAGTCACATAAAATATTGCATTAAAAATAACAACCTTAATTTTCAATGCGTTTGAATTTTATTTTGTCAATTAATATATTATATAGTGCTTTCTCATTATATAATGCTTTATCTTAATATTTATCCTATCGATCTTTTTTTTTCTCCTTTTCTTTTTTTCTTTTTTTTTCTTTTTTTTATTAGTACATGAAACATGGTTTTATTAATTTGAAACTACATAGGTTTCTAACTTCATCCTTTTTTATTTATTTATTTATTGACTGATTGATTTATCTCAATATTAGTAAATATGTTTAATAAAATAAGTGCTACTACTTTTGGGGGAGTTAGTGATATTTGTTTTAAGAGTATGTGCAAAAAACATTTGGCCATAATAGTGAATCAGCATATTTTTGTTTTCTTTTAAAATACATATGTTACTATTTTCAATTGTTTAATTAAAAAAAAATCCCAACATAAGTGATCGAAATGAATGGGGGGATGAATGAAAAATACCTATGTAAAAAAAAAAAATGGCTACTTTAATTGTTGTTGTTATGAAATGTTTAAATAACTTCTTACTATAAATCTGCTAAATCCGAAAAATATTTTTTTCGGTGTTTCATTTTTTAGGGTAAAAATAAAAAAAATGAAATTCCAAAACACTTACCCGTTTACTCCCATAAACATTCGTTTTTTTAAAAATGAATGTACTCTATTGAAATCATTTACTATATCCTTATTTTATTTTCAAATTGATTTATTATTTTCTTAAAGGCAAATAAATATGCCAAATAAATAAATAAATAAATATTTCCAAAGTACAAGATTAATTCCATTTGACTGATAATCTATTTTTTTTTAAAAAAAGAAGATTTCAACTTACTCACGTGGTCATATGTTATTATATTTATATTAAGTGTGATCTATATATAAAATTATTTATGATTAATTATTTTACAAGATTAATTACAAATATATTTAATTAAAACAGACAAAAAAAGAAAATCATTTATTAAGTTAAAGAAAAAGTATTATGAATATAATGGAAAAAATTAAAAGAATAATAGAATTACACCAACGAGTAGACCAGACCATTGACGATGGGATTTGGCACAAACCCCTTTTCCCCCAAAAAAGAAAGAAAAAAAAAGTCTCTTCTTCATCTTAATTTGTTCCCCTTTTCGATCGTCCCTTCAATGTTTAAATCCCAGTAACCATTGGCTTGTAAGGATGTGCAAAGTTCAATAATTGTCTGTATACTTCTTGGTTACGTGCGAAAATAGAAAAGAAAGGCTTTTTTTAATTTTAAATTTAGCCTTTCATAAGTACATATATAAATAACAAAGTCAAAAAAAATAAATGGATTTTTTACCCAAAACCCAACCACCCACCCAATAACATATTATATTATAAATACAAAAAAAATTAGATTTTTTTTTGATCCAGCTATTTTTTTCTAAAATCAAAAAGAAAAAAAAAAAAAAAACAAAACAAAACAAAACAAAAGGGAAACCATTTGTATAATCCAGTAAAAACACACACAGCTAGAGAAAGGGAATTGTATATAACCCGAGTCCAAAAAAAATTAAAAAATAAGGGAATCTAGTCATACATCTTGTATCTTAAAAGAGGAAGGCTATAGAGAGAAATAGCAGCTGATATTATAGAAAACCAGTTGTCATCAAGGTAAGTTCCATCCATCTTTTGATATATTTTATAATCAAAAAAAAAAAAAAAAAAAGGGGGAGACCTTGTGAGAGAAAGAGAGAGAACCGTCACCATCTATAGTAATAACACTAATTATAATAATAATAATAATAATAATAATAATAATAATATAAACAAAAAGATTAATAATTATTAAAATATAATTTAGAAAAAAATTGTATTTTTTTATTGCTATGATTATTATTATTACGTTGCTGGTCTACATAGATTCCTGACTTTCCGCTATTTATATTGCAAACGCGTTTTTAAACGTAAATTAAACGATCACATTTTCTTGGTCATTATAAAGTTGGTACTGCAGTCTATATATATATTGTATATTTTAATATTTTTTGTAAGTTTATTATTTATGTATTTATGACAAAAATATAAATAAAATAAAAATAAAAAAAATCAAGTATTATTGTGTTACCCCAAACAATAAAGGAAATACAGTGCACAAAACAGTTACGAATTTAAAATATAATAAAATCGCGATAGAACAAAAAAAAAAAATGAATAAATTCACAAGAAAAAAAAAAGAGTGAAAGAGGAAAGAAAGGGAAGAAAAAAGAAAAAAGAAAAAAAGTAGAACTTATTGGCAAAAAAGCATTAAAAATAAAGTTACACAGCTAACTATTTAATTCCAGACAATTGGTTTTTAAAGTTTTGGTTAAATGCTCAAAAAAAATAATAATAATAATAATAAAGCTATTAGTAATATTTTATGTTATCATAATTATTTATTTATGTATTGTGCATAACTGTTATCAAGATACATCGTAATCTTAGAAAATAAGAAGAAAAAGAAGTATATTTATATAGATAATTTATTAACAAATGATCTTCATATTTTTTTTATTTATTTTTTTTATTTTTTTTATAAAAAATAGACTAATTACATATGAATTTTTTAAAAAAAAAATATTGGGCACACAAACAACTCCGGACTGTCCTGATTAACAAAATTGGAAATCAAATGAATAAAAAAAAATTTGATCAAGAAATTCTTAATTACATTAGGTTTTGGTCGTCCTATATAGTTCCTTTTACTAACCTGCTGTCTTAAATGCTCCTAATTAAAATAACAAACAAAAAGCTATAAATATAATACGTCCATCCAGTTCCCCCATTGTATTGGTTCAATCGATCACTTATACGTTTCGCTATTTAAATTAAATATATAAACAAAGAAAAAAAAACCTTTAAAAAAACATACCATATTTAATACTGTACTTTAAAAAAAACACATATTTTAACTTCATATAATAAATATACATACATTTGCATATAATATATATATACACTTACATACATACATATATATATATATGTTTTATTAATTAAATATATTATATTTAACTATATTTATTGATGACAACATAAATAATATTTCTATTGAACCGGAGATTTGGAACCAACCCTTTTTCTTTTTTGTTTTGATAGTGTTAAAATTACCCACATAATATAAGAGGAGCTTTAAACTAATAATAATCATAAAGTTTTAGAAAAATTTTTGGGGGAGAAGAATAAATATACCTTTATTCATTATAATTCTTTAAACCTCCGCTTTTCTTTATCATTTTACATTGTCGTTATGATAAACTCAAAAAGCAAAAGAAAAAATAACAAAAGATTTTAATGAATTGGGAAAAAACCAAATATTGAATATTTTTAATATAATGATGATGTTGATGATGACGATCTTCTTTTTATTTTAACTCTAAACTATAATAAGAATAAATATATGTTTTATATATAAAAAAGTCAAAATAAACTAATTTAAGAAGACAGATATAAATAAAAGGAAAAGAACCATATGTCTGGGATAAGGATTTTGAATCTTAATTAGTTTCTTTAATTCTAGAAGGTTAAGAATAAAATAAAATAAAATAAAATAAAACGAATCATATTAATATTTAAATATTATATTGTATGATATAAAATTATATTTTTCCATTTTTGCATGATTTTTTTAATTCGTGACTGTTAATTTTAAAGAAAACTTAATGCCACATTTTGATTTTTCGTTTTACACTTTTTACTATCTCTACTAGTTTTAATATAACTAATAAAAAAATAATGTATATAAATAAAATATATCAATGGAATAAAACCTTATTTATTAAACAACAAAGATGTCAATTATCACAACTTACACAACCAAATAAACTTTCAACTTTAAGAAAAGCAATGGCTTCAGCTTTACCTGAACCTGTTGATGTATTGTAAATTTATTAACATATATATGTATATATTCAAGTTTTATTTTTTTCTAATACAACTTTTACATATCTTTTTATGTTATTTTCATAATAACATTATATATACATATATATATATATATATATATATATATATATACAGAATTGTCCCTTCAGAAGATGCTCATCAGGTAACAAACATAAATATAAAGATAAAAGACAGAATATCGACTTCAATATAAAAATATAACGCAAGAAAACTCAAAAGAAGCAAGAATATATATATATATATACCATTTTATTGATAATAATAGTAATATATTGTTTATCAATAATAATAATAAAATATTGTTTATCAATATATTCATATATAGAGTGAATATACAGCTGAATGTGATAATAGACGCGCTTGGATATCAGGATTTAATGGTTCTGCAGGTAAATCAAAATAAATAAATTACTACTGTAGAAAATTTTATGCATGAACTTATTTTCTTTTTCCTTTATAAGGATGTGCTGTAATTACTCAATCAGAAGCAAAATTATTCACAGATGGAAGATATTTTTTACAAGCATCCAAAGAACTTGATTCTCAACAATGGACATTAATGAAACAAGGATTACCAGATATTCCTACTTGGCAGGAATATATTAAAGTAATGATCATTTATATATATATATATATATATATATATATAAGAATAAAAGAGTATATTCTTAAATGTTAATTTTGTTAAAAAAAAAATAGTCTCTTAAAAATGCAAAAATAGGAATTGATCCAACCGTGATTACTTTAGGTAAAAGCATCTATTACACATATTTTTATTTTTATTACTATTATAGTTACAAACTCATCATTTCGAATCATATATATATATATATATATATATATATTTAAATAGATGCTGCAAAACAATTAAAAAAAGAACTATCAAAAAACGATTCAAAATTAGTATCAACGACAGAAAATTTAATAGATAAAATCCGTGGTGATGAACGACCATCTCGACCTACAGAACCAATTAAAGTACACGATATTCAATATGCAGGCAAGACACACAATACTAAAATAATGGATTTATTAGCAGATTTAACATCAAAAGGATATGATGGTACTATTATTACTTCTTTGGATGATATTGCTTGGTTACTTAATATACGTGGATCTGATATTCATTGTTGTCCTGTAGTATTCGCTTATTGTATTATCACAACAGATACTACGTTATTATATGTGAAAAATAATAAGGAACAATCTCGATTTACTGATTCACTTTTAGAACATCTCTCTTTGGCTAATGTACAAATTCGTGATTATGATTCAATATTATCAGATTTGAATTCAATGAAAAATAATGTTAAAAAATGGCTTATTGATCCACATACTACAAATCTTTCTATTTCTGAATCTCTTGGTGTAAGTTAATAAATAATATACAACCAAAAAAAAAAAATACATCTTATTGATATATCATTTTTCTTTTTCTTGCCTTTTTTTTTTCTCTTTAATATATATATATATATATATAAAGAATAATGTAGGTTATGACAAATCAATGATTCCTTTAGCAAAAGCAATTAAAAATCCAACAGAATTAGCAAGCACAAAAAAATGTCACGAAAGGGATGGAGCAGCAGTTTGTCAACATTTTGCCTGGCTATCTCATGAATTAGATCAACATAAAACATTAAGAGAATATGATGCTGCAAAACATTTAGAATCAATGCGTCAGCAATATTCAGAATACGTAGGGTTATCCTTTGATACCATTTCTGCAACTGGTCCCTCTGGAAGTATTATACATTATCAACCTTCCCCTACAGACTCAGCTATTATTGATCCTACTAATATTTATTTATGTGACTCAGGTGCCCAATACATTGATGGTACTACAGATATCACTCGAACTTATTTATTTCAAGGTACCCCATCAGAATTCCAAAAAAGAGCTTTTACTCGTGTTCTTCAATCTCATATTACTTTAGATCAAGCTATCTTCCCTTATAAAACAACAGGTAATACAATAATAATATTTATTTATGTGAATGAATTTTTTTTTTATTAATCTATATATATATATGTATTACAAAAAAAAAATAAAGGTTATCATTTAGATTCCATTGCTCGACAACCTTTATGGCAAGATGGTTTAGATTTTAGACATGGGGTAGGACATGGGGTATGTTAAATATATATATATATATATATATATTATGATGATCATGAATAATCAATTACATAAGCTAAATGATCAATAATTGATAATTAGGTTGGATCTTATTTAAATGTTCACGAAGGACCTCATGGTATTGGTCGTAGATCAGCTTATAATGATATACCATTAGAGGAAAACATGTTAGTAACTAATGGTAAGTGAATTACTTAATTTTTACTATTTTAATATTTATTTATTTATTGCTTTATATATATAACCATCTATTTGTATTTATGTCTAGAACCTGGATTTTATAAAGATGGAGAATTTGGTATTAGAATTGAAAATGTATTATGTGTTAAAAAAGTAGAAACGCCCTATCCTACTGAAGAAACATATCTTGGATTTGATCATCTAACTTTTGTACCATTAGGAAGACGACTTTTAGATATAAATTTGCTTTCAGAAAAAGAAAAAAAATGGATCAACGATTATCATCAACAATGTAGACATATTTTAGAACCACTTCTTCAAAATGATAGACAGACTTTAATTTGGTTAGATAATGAAACAAAAGATATTTAGACAAAAAGTGGAATATAGAATAATATTTATTTATAATAATAATAATAATAATAATAATAATAATAATAATAATAAAGCCTTTGGATATATAAATGAATAACACTATAAAGGTTAAAGCATATCCTACTTATATATATATTTATAGATTATTAATAGAAGCTGTCTTTTATTTTTTTATGATAATATCTTCTTCTTTTTTTATTTATTAAGAAAAACATACAGAATAAATATATATTTTGCTTATATATTTTGTTTTATCCAATAGATACTTTTAAACATGTTAATAGAAATGACTATACTGACTATCTATTATATAATAATTATTATGTAATAAAAATTAAAGATTATTAATAAATAAATAAAAAATAGCACGTGTATTTATATAGTAAAAAAAAACTAATATTATAGTTATATAAATATATATAGATTAGTGAGACAGCTTGCAAAAACATCAGATGTATTGATTGTAAATTTTAAACCTAGTACTAGAGAAAAAGGGGGACTTGAATCTGATAATTTATATTCAGTTGATCCTAATTCAACTTATACAAATATTAGTGGATATGGGGAACAGGATCAAAATATATATTTCACTATATTAGCATCTATATGTGAAAGTTAGAGCGGATTTCGATCTATTAATGATCATCCCAGTAGAGTTTCCACAAGATCAGATATTATTTTTACGTGATGCTTTAGTTGGGTACACATACTGCTTTTGATTTTATTTTTGATATTTATGATTGTCAAAAAGTGGCTTCCTTTCCTGATTGTCAACAACCTGGTCAAATCATTGATATTACTATTTAAGGATTTATACTAAGTATGATATAAAGTGTTATTATTGATTATGATCATTCTGGTAGGGTAATTATTACTTTTTAAAAAAAGAAGAGAGAGAGAAAATAGGATGAAAACGAATAAATCATTATTTAATTTTAATGTATGTATATATAGAGGATGAGAATTAATATGCTCATGGAATAATTGAAGAAATATCTATCGGTAATGAAAAAGATGGTGATAGATGGGCAATAGTGATGAAATAAAATATTAATTACTTTATCTCTTTGCATATAAAAATTGTGGTCATTCATAAGCAACTAACAGTATAGGTTAAATCATTTTAACTATTATATATGCAATCATTTATTTTTAAAATAAACATATAAATAGAAATAAATATCATAATGAAAACATAATGGTGTAAAAATATTTATTTATTTAGACATAATAAAGATTTAACAACGATTATATATGTATTTTAAAATGTAATATAAAAATAAAATATAAAAATGAAAATAAAATAATAAATAGTACCATCCATTTATTTTATTTTATTTTATTTTCATTTTTATTCTATATAAACCTACTACTATTACTTCTATTACTTTTTTATTATTATACTTACCTTGAATACTTGAACCCTGGCTTACTTACTTACCTTGCCTTCTTTTACCTTGAATACCTTGGATACCTTGACGCGAGGTTGCTCGCTTGCCTTGTCTTCTTTTATCTTTCCTTTCTTTTAAATCCCGTGAAAAGATACGTAAAAAAAGAAGTAAAAAAACGAAAGAAAACCCGTCCTCTTTCTGTTCATTATTTTCTTTTCTAATGTGTATAAACGAAAAAATTCATTTATACAGAAAAAAAAGAAAAA
The DNA here is from genome assembly GCA_037043795.1 of Cunninghamella bertholletiae. NCBI lineage: Eukaryota > Fungi > Mucoromycota > Mucoromycetes > Mucorales > Cunninghamellaceae > Cunninghamella > Cunninghamella bertholletiae. Next base: position 1,504,900 of record JAZGVP010000004.1, on the reverse strand, counting down.
AGATACAAAAGAAGCAAAACTACAAAAAAGAAAAACGCCTGCCTTTTTTCTTTGATTTCTCTTATTTAAACCAAAAGAATAATAAGGAAAAAGGGAGGAAAAATCCCAAAGAGAAAGGTATAACATATCTGGAATAAAAACTCACTAATACACCTTGCTTGCTTGCTAGCTTCGAACTATAGATTAAAAAAAGAAAAAGAAAAAGAAAACCATATAATATTATTAGTATAGAAGATCTTTTTTATATATAAATAAATTAATAAAATAAATAAATGGATGGTACAATAAATAAAAGAAATATAAATTAGTTTATAAAAAATAGTGATCGTGTTTTATATATGGGGAAGTAATAAAATAAAATAAAGGAAAGAAAACAGAAAAGTTGAGTATATGAAAAATGTATTTTATATAAACAAAGAGTGACTTGCAATTTTTGATCAGCTGATTTTTAAAACCCAGTTACAGTCTTTTATATAAAAATATAATATAGTAGTAAGTATTTAGTATCGTTTAGCATAATAAAGCATAATAAAGAAGATGATAATAATCATATTAAAAATGAGATTTATATGTATTTACTACTCATGCATAAATATTTTATACTCAGCATGATTTTAATTTTAATTTTAATTTTTTTTAAAGGTGTAACAATAATACTACTTTTAGTTTTACTATTTATTATATATGACCATTACTTTTTTTTATACAAAGAAATATATTTAATAATCATCTTTTGCATATTATTAAATGATTTATTACAAGTTTTAAAGAATGATTACTATTACAATTATGTTTAATTACGTATGTATTTGAGTCTTTGTCTCATATTAATCAAGCGGAGGTTATAATCATAAGGTTGCATATAATTGACATAGTTTTTGTCGCTTATTTTGTTACAGTAGATTATTATTATTAAATCTTCTATAAAACTATTTTATTATATGATTTTTTCTTATTTTTTTATAACCATTCCTATTTCTTTATTTATTTATGACTATTTCTATTTCTTTATTTATTTATCTTTTAGTGATAATAAGAAACATTTTGACGTAATAAAATCAAATATCTATAAAATATTTAGAGATTATGACAAAGTCATTTTTAAATTAAACCAGTATTATAAACTTATTTTTTGTATATAGCTTCATTTTTTTGTTTCTAGGTATTACTATTACAATAATAGAAAGCATGCTAGTGTAAAAGATCCAAAAAAATTAAAGATTAAAGTGTATCTCACATACAAATGTATAAAAATATAATGATTATATTGATAAAAAAAATTTATTTTCTCCTAAACACGTTTATTTTTTTATTCATTAATTTTTTTTACGAATATAAAAAATATTTTTATGTAAAATAATCAAAAATCTATAAAAGAACTAAAAAGAAAATGACAGATTCATTTTATTACTAAATATGGTTAAATTCAGTGAAAAAAAAAAAAATAATAATACTACATGTATAATTATATATAAGAAAAAAGTGGCTTTTTTCTTTATCATTCTCAGATAAAAAATAATTACCATATTTATATATATTTTTATTAGCAGTTTAAATGTACAAAAGTATAAAAAATGGAATAATCTTAACCCATTGCTTTTTCCTTTTTTTTTTTGGTGAGTAAAAAATTTCAATTTTTTAGGATAAACATGTTTATTAGTTCCCAAAGAATTTGTCTAAATAAAAAAAATAAAAAAAAAATAAAAAGAAAAGAGCTGAATAGTCAAAAAAAAAAACAATGAGAATAATCATCTATATTCATAGCTGAGGAAACCCTTTATACAAGTGGAGACCATCCATATCTTAAATTTAGTTACACAATGACTTTTATTTATTTTTCTAATGCAAACACTTCCTTTAAATCATTATTTACTATAAAGTATATTTTATATATAAATCATATATCGATTTTACTATGGAATTAATACAAGTTTATATTAAAAAAAGTATCTTTTTAAAGAATTACTATTGGTTAAAAATTTACATCACAATTAGAGTTTAAAATGCTATTTCTTTATTTATTGGTTTTCTTTTATTAGTCTACAGTGAAAATGATCTATTGATCTTATTCTTTTTATGTCATTATTCATTTCTTTTTGTTTTATTTATTTTTTATACGCTTTCCATGGGTCTGTAAATGATCAATAAAAATATGAAGGTTAAATCAAACATCACGTAAAAAAAAACGTAGGCTCGTTCTTTTATTATATTAAAATATTAAAAAAAATAAATAAATATGTTTATTCTAAGTTTTAAAGATTGGTAATGAATAAATAAATGAATAAATAATTTTTTATCGGCATAAATAAGTAAGATAAACACCAACCACTGTTATGGCTTGTAATAAAAATCTAGGTGCAAATATTTTCCAAGTCATTAAATGACGTCTAAGAATAAATACAAACAAGGATGATAAACATGTAGGAATGGATTGTAATGTAGTCAGGTATATTAAAAAGTGATCACTGTTATTTTTCATTCCTGATTGTTGTTGTTGTTTATAATTATTTAATAAAATCCATGTACCAAACCATGTCATAAAATGGCCAGAGAAAGTGGATAATGTTACTAAGATGGCTCCAATATTATAATACATATCATCAAATCCAATAAATGCTGCTTTCCATGGTAGAGATGTAAACGTAGCTTGATGCCCAGTAACAAAAAATAAATGCTGTCCAATCATATGTAATATTCCAAGACGGATCATTATAGTAGTATCATTAATATTATTTTTATTATTTTCATTTTTCTTACTACCATGATGATGATGATGATCAATAATATCCAAACTCAGTGCATATATAATCAGAGGTGTAATTAAAATAATCATACTTCCTATTGGTCGCTGAATTAAAGCAAATACTGTAGACCATATATACAAAAATACCCACAAGACTGATGATGTATCATATAAACGGTCATAACGATGATTCGTTTTTTCGTTAATCCAAAGTGTAAAGCTAGCGACCAAACATAAACTATATACACAACGTGGTAAATAAACATCCACTATTTTTGCTATTATTATTGTTGTAAAAGGTTGAACATAAATTTCCAATTGATTCAATAAAGAAACTTCATGAATATTTAAATAAATATCTTCTACCATACGTATATAAACTACCAAAAGACAGAATCCATAAATGAATATATAAAAAACAGGTGATCGTATTGTATCGTTACTGTTTTTAATGATAGATGCCATCCAACCAATTAAATAAACCATGATAACGCCAGTGATAATAAAAAAAAGAATGGTCCAAAATGAAGCTGATTTGATATCTAATGTTTTTAAGAAATTAATATCTATATAATCACAGTATGGGAATTGTTCTTCACGACATTGACCAAACAATCCTGTTGTACGAACCCATAACATGACTAAAATTGGAGGCAGTATCGATGTCTTCCAATTTTTATATATACTTTCTCTGTTGCCATTAAATGATAATGATTTCATATTACGAAATAGCCACCAAACGCAAAATGTAGCTATAATAAATCTTGATCCACGATCTTCCCATATAACAAAACTGTTAGATCCAAGTGTTGATGATTGAAGGATATCTCCGATAAATAAAATAATCCCATCTATATTTATTAATGTCCATATAGATGCTGATTCTGATTCTGATGGTGCTGATTTATTAGTATGTTGATGTATAATATAGACCGAAAATAAGATTGTAATCATCCCAATAATACTTAAAATTATATCTATCCATTCTATTTTTTCAAATGCTCCATGTAATGATGGATGTGTATGTAAGTGTGGTAATGCATACCATATGATAAAAATGCATAAAACCATTCCACTCATAATTATTTGAATCCAAAAAGTTGAGACGAATGAAGTAAAGTATTTTTTCGACTGTTTCCATTGAATTTGATTCCATCCATCATGCTTTATCCATATAAAGATGGCTGCTAGAGTTGATGAAAAAAGAATAAAAACACCCAAAAGCATACTTCCAACATCAAATTGGGCCCATATACCTTCACAATATTTAATTGTATTTGATAAAAATGCATCATAATCTAAAATTGCAGATTCTAAATAATTAATGTATAATTTTTCATCATTATCAATTTGAAATTGTTTTTGTTCATGATTGTTATAAATATGAATGGCATTTAATAATGATTTTTCAGCTTTTTCTAATTGTTGTAAAAGAGGTAATAAGGCATCTTTTGTAAATCCAATATTACGAGTTTGATTTCCATAAGTAGTTAAATAATCATATACTTGTAAAGCATTTAATCTATATTGTTGAGCCATATGAAGTAATATATCTAATTGATTATTGTCATTATTATTATTATCATTATCGATGTGAAGAAGAACTTCAGGAATTAAAGCACCTAAATTGCCAAATGGTATAGGAGTTTGAAGTAAATAGGATAAAGTTGGAACAAGATTAATTTGTGATACAATCGAGTATTCTGTTGCATTATAAAGTAATCTTTCAGTGATTTTATTCACGTCATGACCTAAGATGGATTTTCTTGCATTATAGATTTTTTCAATTAATTGATTAAAATATAATTGATGATGATCGTCCTTTTTTTGTTGCTGTTGTTTTATTGTTAATTTACGTCCAGAATAAAATAATATACCACTCATTAATTCTTCTACACTTTCACCACCATGATCGCCTTCAGTTGACATTCCATGATCTCCCATAACAACTAGTAAAGTATTATCATTAACATGATGTCGAATTAAACGTGACAATATAGAATTCATTTCATCAAGTTTGGTAGCCATATTTGAATGATTAGGTCCATAAGTATGCCCACAATGATCAACCCCTAAAAAATGTGTAATAATCATTTCCCAATCATCATCATCACCATCCATATTTTCTTTTTTTACTTCATTATTATTGAGTTTATTTTCTAAAAGAGGCCATAATTGTTCTTGAATTCTATTATCAACTGTATATAAATCAAACATTTTAAAACTATCACTTGCAAATGTACGTTCAGGTGCTAAAACTGATGGAAAAAGTTGTTCCCAAGTATTATCCCCCATAAAATAAAGTTGTGAATATTTTTTTGATAGATGAACAAGTAAATGATCTTCTTGAACAGCAGATGAAGCAAAATTATCACCAGCATCAATAAAAGTAGGTAAAGAACCAGTCATTAATCCTTTAATACGTTGCATGGTTGTTGTTGGTGGATCAGCTTGAAATTGATAAAGTAAAGTATGATCAGGTTGAGTATTTAAAAGTTTATCTATAATAGGTAATCGATTTCTATAATATTCATTTTGTGTTGGATCTTGAATCATAAAATCAAATCTTAAAGCATCAATAACAACAATAATAACACGTTTAAAAGCTTCTGGTGATTTAATAGCTGATGGTAAAATAAAAGTAGATGAATTCTTTTCACTATTGTTGCTGTTATTGTTATCATTATTATCAGATAGTGTTATTGGAAACCGATCCCATACATCATATATTTTTCCTTGTTGACTAAGTGTTTGTCTAGTTAATAAAAACCCTTTCAAAAATATAGAGAGCCCAATTAGTTGAAGGCAAGTTAATATCAATAGGATCAAGCGTGATATAATCATAGCGTGTTTCAATCAATAAAATGACATATAAAAAACGATAATAATAAAAATAAAAGAGGGGAAAAGGAGCTATAGAGTATAAATAAAATAGAATAAACAAATATAATATATCAAAATATTAATATATTAAAGTGTAAACCTAATATAAAAAGAAATAAAGTGCATGGATCTTTTAAAACGATCTATGTGTAATAATAATAATAATAAAAGAGAAAAAATATATATAATAAAAAAAAAAAAAGAGAAAAGGGGAAGAAAAGAGAAAAAAAATTCAAATTGGTCGCTATTTAAATATATGTGTCTACTAAAAAAGGATATATAGTTTATTCTTTTATATTTTCATTTTGTTTTGCTTTCATTTCTTTTACTTTTTTGTTTTTAATTGATTTTCTATGCCAACGGGATTTTCTATGTTGTTCCCATTCTATATCACCATATAAGATTACATCATCTCCTTTTTCTGTTTTACATACTGGACATACATGATTTTGCCAAGTTAATACTCTAGTTTGTGTACTACATATATAAAAACGAAAATAAAAAATAAAAACGTGTTAATGCACTAATTTTATATATATATATAAATAAAAAAATATCTAAATAACATTCTTACTCTTCCATATTATTTTTTGTTAACATTGTATTGGCCACGTCACTTAAACTTGTAGGATCAGGCATTGCCTTTTCCTCTTGAAATGCTAAAGGAACAGAAAAAATAAAATTATTAACATCCAGTTTTTTCTTTCTTTCTATAAAATTACCTTTAGTTATTTCAATTGCTTTTTGTCTGACATTATCATCCCATTGATTAAGATCTACATTTAGTATAATAACAACAATTTAAATAAACAAATTCATATATCTAATGATGTTTAATAATTTATAAAAAAAAAAAGTATGAAACTTTTATTATTATTATTATTATTTTACCTCCTGCATCTAATAAATATACCATAACATCGTTTTGTTGTGATTTCCATACAGTTGGTAATAATTTATTTCTGATCCATTGTACTTGACGTTTTGCATATCTTCGGGTTGCAGCTTTCATTCTATCTGTACATTCATCTCGAATACGTTTTAATTCATCTTCATTAGCTGAATTTGATTCAATGGCTGTAAAATAAGGGTCAAATTCTTTATAACCTATTGCTTGCCATAATCCACGTTGATATTGTTCCAATTCCTTACCGGGTACATTTACTTTTCCTTGTACAACACGTTGCCTTAAATCTTTAATTTCATCAAACAATCCAGTCTATATAAATATACCAATAAGATTTGTATTTATATATGTATTTGTATTTTTTTTTTCTTTCGTTTATTTTAATTGACATTATATATTTACTTCTATCATTGTATTAACTCGCTCATCCAGTCTAGGATTTAATTGAAGAGGATCTGCATAAAGCCAAAAAATGATAGATTTAAATCTAAAAATAAATATGAAGCAATTTTTTTTTAGAAAATAAGTTGACAAATGTATATGTATGCAATGATGCCTTTTTATTATTTTTATTTTTTTTTATTTTTTTTATTTTAATACCTTGATTGTGTTCCATGCATATCATGATGTTCTTGTTGTTCTTTAATAATATCACTTTGTTTTCTTCCCATTTGATAAAATACTTTTAAACTTCTCATGATTTTACGTCTATTAGAAGGATGCCATTTATTTGCCATGATTGGATCTATTTCTTGAAGTTTAGAATAAAGTTCATCTGTTTGTAAAGCATCTAATTCTGGTATAGGTTCAGGTGAAGGACTACGTGATCTATTTTTATCATCATCATCATTGATAAGTGTATTTTGAAAAAGTAAAGATTGTACATAATAATTTGTTCCTCCAACTACTACTGGAAATTGCTGTTCTTGTGTCAAATTGTCTATCTATTTATATATATATATATATTTAAATATAAAATCGGTATTTAATATATTTAGTTGATATTGTTATTGTAAAAAAAAAATATTTTAGATTTATATATATATATATATATATATATTACACACTGTGTTGCATCGCGTTTGAAATCTGTCACTTTATATTCTTCTTCGGGATCAAGAAAATCCATAAGGTGATGCTGAACACCTTTTCTTTCATTTATAGGCATTTTATTTGTAATAATATCAAGACCACGATATACCTATTTTTTTTTAAGTATAATAATAACAATAATAGAAATAGTAGTAATAAGTAAATAAGTTGACTATTTTTAAAAATAGTATATATATATATATATATGTTTTATGGATTGTTTATGCAGTATAGCTTTACTTGCATGGCATCAGCATTTATTATTTGTCCACCTAAAGCTTTACATATTTCTACACCTAATTGAGATTTCCCTACTCCAGTTGTTCCAATAATAGTAGCAATTTTTTTCATTAATAATAACAATAATACTGGTAAAATAAAAGAATAAGTGAAGGAGTAAGAAGAAAGTGAATAACAGTGAAGGGAAAAGAGAAAAAATATGCTTGGATAAATTTTTTTTTTAGATAAAAAAAAAACGGAGCTTTAAATCTAAAGTGGTTTTTCTTTTTGACTTATTTTCAAGTTTTTTTTTTCAGTTCTCTTTTCACTTTTTATTAAAATACACTTGTAAATATACATAAATAAATATTATTTAGATATCATACATTATTTTTTTTATATATATTAATTACTATATAAATCTATTTATTATCATTGTATTATTATCATTATTATTCACTTTTTAGAATATTAACTTTTCTTTTTTTTGTAATAAGAAAAAAGAATATAAAAGCTTATGGAAAGAAAGAAAAGTAATATAAGAAAACCAACAGAAGATATAAATTCTAGTCAAACTCATTCTTCATGGTTTTCAAGAATTCATTCAAAACTATCTAATAATACTAATGATGTTATCAACTTAAAACGTCAAGATTTAAAAAGAGTCACATTTAGTATTGATCATTTAACAAAAGAACATATATTAGATGACGATTCAACAACTAGTACTGAAATAATAAATCCAGTTTTAGATGAATTTAATCAATATTTACCACATCTATATGAAAAAGCTTGTTATTTAAGAGAAGAACCAGAATGGCCTTTTTTTATGGAATTATTACATACTCATCGGTAAAAATATTAAAAAGGATATAGTTATTTATATATATATATATATATATTTATATATATAAAAAGGAGTTAAAATAATATTCTTTAATGTTATATATATATATATATATATATATATATATATACATATAAAAGTGATAAAATTGGATTGTATTTTTTTAAGGTTACACTATCCTTTTGGACTTTATTTTATAATGAAGAATATTAATGATAGTACTTCATTTTTTTTTTCTCTCTCTAAATATTATTATTTTATTCACCTGATATCTATTTTTAGAATAACGCCTTTGACAACTATTGATCTTTCTAATCAATCTATTAAACCTCAATATGCCGGACCTATTGCTGATATGCTTTTAATTGATTTTGGTTTAAAGACTCTTAATTTGTCAAATTGTAATTTAGAAGATGATGTAAGCTTTTTAATAAGATGATTTAAAAATAATGATAATAAGTGATAATAACTTAATTTTATATATGAATTTTTATTTTTTTTATTTTTATTTTTTTTAAATAGAATATTCGAATCTTATTAAACAGTTTATTAAGAACAGGGCAGGTGACACATTTAGATTTATCTCATAATCCATTTAAAACAAAAGGATTTAAATATATATCTATATTTATTGCAGAGGTAAAAAAAAAAAAAAAAAAAAAATTCATCAATACAACTATACGAATTTTTATAAATTTATAAACGTTTCCTTTATTTATTTATTTTCAATACAAATGATAGTCAAAAAGTATAAAATCATTAAATTTATCAAAATGTTCACCTGACCGCCGTGCAACACAGTATCTCTCACGTGGGATTCGTTATGCATCATCGTTGAAACACCTTAATTTGGATCAATGTGTATTAAAATCCACACATCTCGAGACATTATCAACTGGTATTTGTCAATCATCATCACTTACATCTTTATCTTTATGTTATAATCGATTTACAGCTAGTTCTGGTCATTGGCTATCTACAATGATTTTAAATTCTGAACCTATGGAAATGTTTTGGGAAAATGGAAATGAATATCCTACTACTGGTTTACAACGACTTGATCTTTCTGGTAATAGTTTAACAGATTCCATTGGTCCTTTCTGTCAATCTTTGTATCATAATAGAACTTTACAATATCTTTCGGTTACCAATTGTCAAATATACCCTCATGGATGCGAACTTTTAGCAGATGCATTGGTAATAATAATAATAATAATAATAAAATAATAATTATATAAAAGGAATAATTACATATTAAAAAAATAAAAATAAAAAAAGGAAATGAATATAAATATTAAACATTTATAATTATTTTCATTATCTTTATTTAGTATACAAATCAACGATTAATCAGTTTAGATTTATCTGGTAATCCTATCATTCATGGATCTGATGAAGGAGTAAGAAATATATTTTAAGTTAAAAAATAAATATAGAAAAAAAATATCACAAGCTCATTTTCTTATTTTTTTTATTTATTTATTTATTTAAATCATGATAGATTCAAGCATTAAAAACAGCACTTTTAAGAAATGATACTCTACAAGAACTTAAATTAGTAAATACAGATCTTGATGCAACTGCAACAATCACACTTGCTGAAGTATTACCAATGAATACTACACTTAATCGATTAGATTTATCAGAAAATCCTTCTATTTCTTTGGCAGGTATTCTTGCATTATCTATTTCAATTAAAATGAACTCAACTCTCACATTTTTAGATATTAGCATTCCAGTAAGTATTTCTTTTTTTTTTTTTTAAATATATATATATATATATATATATAAAAGAGATTAATTATTATAAAAGGTATAAACATATTTATTTATCTATTTATTTATTTATTTATTTTTTAGAATAATGATAGAGAAATGGCTGATTTACAAAATGATATTGCAGCAGTTTGTACAACAAATATGATTCAAAGAATAGAATCTCGATCAAATAATGATTATCAAGTTAAGGAAAATGAAGAAATAGAAGATGGAGGAGGAAATCAAGGTGAGGAAGAAAATGAAGAAGAAGAAGAAGAAGAAGAAGAAGAAGAAGAAGAAGAAGGAGATAATGATCATTTACATAGTTCTAGAATAACATCCTCTTCACCATCATCATCATCATCTACATCCATTTCATCATCTAATACTCCAACAGAATCTGATCATTCCATACAAACTGCCCATCGACCAACTCCACTTAAAATTCCAAATGGAGATAACCACAAGTATGAAACTTCACTTCCTACTACGCAAGATGGCATCATTACTACTCCTTCTGAACAGGTAACTTCTTATTTATTTATTTATTTATTTTTTATCTTTATTTAACTTAATATTAGTTCATGGTTTATTCATTTAATTTTTCTTTTTTCTTTTTTTCTATTTTAGTCTTTTCCTTTAGATGAAATTTCATTAGTGGATGATATGTAATTATAATACAGCCTTAAATATTTATTTATTTATTTATTTATATATTTATTTATTTATTTATTTATTATTCACTCTCATTCATAAATATTCAATTATCATATAAATTATTCATTATCATATAATAAAAAACGAAAAACAAAAAAAAAAAAAAATTGAAATACAAGATGTATTAATAATAATATATATGAATATTTATATAATATATATATAAATTTACTAGACGGACTTTCAAATATAAAAGAAAAAAATAAATATGTAAAACTGCTTATCTATTTTTTTATAGGTATATTTTTTTTCTACGTTGATGAATCGGAATGGAAATAAAATAATCTTGCTTTGATTTAACTGGTTATTTCATTTATTTTTATCATGACTATATCAAAATTCCAATACAAATGGTAAACCAATGGTTTTTGGATATTTTTTTTTACCTTATCTATATATAACCAACTTCTGCATAATAAATCCTGGCTATTTCAGTTAACTCACTTAACATTTTTTTATTTTTTATTTTTATTTTTTATTTATTTTATTTTTGTGACGTAATAATCAAAATATAATGTCATGAATATTTGTTATTTTTTTTTAAAAAAAAATAAATTACACAATCTAATTTATAATTAAGCATGGGATATTTGAAAACAAAATAAAATTTATATAAAGAAAAATGAAAATGAAAAAAATAAGAAAAGAAGAAAAAAAAAAAAAAAAGAAACAAAAAAAAATAGTATTTATATATGTTTTTCATTTTAAACTTCAAAGTAAATGAATGATCTTCCAATTTCTTATCTAAATTTCTTTATTTGTTGATATTTTATAGTTAATAGATCGTATATCTAAAGAATAATCGAAAAAAAAAAATTGGATATAGATTATCAGTGGACAAAATGATTCATTTCTGTCACTTCCTTTTTTTTAACAAAAAAAAAAATAAAAGATAACCTTTTCTTTGTAGTACAAAATGTTAGTGAAACCAAAATCTTAAAAATACATCACTATTTTTTTTTTTTCTTTTTATTTTCAAAATATAAAAAAGATTACCCAACAAAAAATGGAGATTCTTTGTACAACAAATACAGGAATGGACTTATTTATATATATATCATTCTATTGGAAAATGGAACAATAAAATTATCATGTTATATAAATATCATGATATAAAAATGTGATTTATGAAACAAAGAATAATAAAATTAAAATCATTCTTTTATTTTCTATATATATATATTTACTTTTTTACATAATTGAAAAATAAGAAAAATAAAATTAAATGTAATAGAGCCTATTTTATCTATTTAAGTTAAAAGTGTAATTTTTTTGTTTTTAATCCTAAAAAGTTAATAACCAAAAAAGGTATATCAGTAGAGTGAAAGATTTTAACATATGATTTTTAAAAAAGGACAAAAAACTTCCCGAACTTATGTGAAAGAAAATGTTAAAATGCGGGGTTTTAACGATTTTCGATAATCAAATATACCTTTCATTTAATGCTACAATCATCTCTTTTTTTAATACTTGAATTCATATATTGATGATGATAATGATAATGATAATGCTAATTCTATATAAGGGTTAAAAAAAGATTATATATATAAGTATCGATTATTCAAATAATATATAAAATTAATCATAGGCATTTTTATTTATTTAATTATTTATTTATGCTAACATTTATTTATAAAATTAAAATTATAAATATATGTTTTTTTTTTTTTTTTTTTTTTACAAAAGTAAATAATAGAATAAATAAGAAAAAGAAAAATGACGTAGAGTGTTAAACAATGTGGAGGTAGATTATAGTTTTGTTTTTATTTTTATTTTTATTTTATTTTTTATTTTTGTTTTTCATCAAATGATTTGAGATGAAAATAATGTGTAGGAGTTGTAGAGAGATTCCCGTAGATATCCGAAGGTAAAAAGTAATTATTTTATTTTATTATTTTGATCGATTTTTTTTTTATAAGGTTTTATCCATATTCTATTTAAAAGGAAGGGTGAATTGATAAGAAACTCACCATATATGACTGTAGAAATTAGATGGGATTCTTAATTTTGATTGGCTAATAGCATCAAGTTAAAATAGATTAATATTTAATCAAGTAAGCAGGTATATTTTTTCTTTTCCTTTTTTTTTAAACTCCAATTGGATTTTATATATCCTCTCTTTTATAAAAAAAATAACCAACCATTAGAATAAAAGTTTAATAATAATATTTTAGTTTTAAGTAAAAAAAAAAAAAAAAGAATAGAAAAAAAAATATCGAAACCACATTATTTTCATTTATTTCATTTGATAGATGTTTTATTTAGTCAAATTTAAGGGTTTTTTTTACAAATAAGGTTGAATGGAAAGTTAGAAAAATAAAAACCTATCGCTATTTAAATTTCTACACAACACTATACAAATTCAATCATCATATTTTTTTTTCCTTCATAATTTATTGTGATGGCCGTCGGAAATAAAAAAAAAAATAAGTTTGCTGATAAGATAACGGATGAACATATTAATTTTTTTTTTTCACTTTTGATCTCATATTTCTTTTTTATAAACTTAATAATAAAATCTAAATGCTTGATGGTCCCCAAAAAATAGAAAAATATTACTCGTTCTAAATTAAAGATGAATCATCCGTATTCATTGATTCATTTCATTTATTCTTTTTTTCTTATATATATATATACAAACTACTTTTTCATAAATATAAAAGTAAATTATATATATGAAACATCCAACTGGGAAAGTTAATAAATTTAGCGAAAAAAGGAAATGCCCTTTATTTCATATGTAAATAGTAATAATAACATGTGACCTTTCATTATATATTCATTTTTTATTATTGTATATAATTTTTTTTCATAGGGAGAGAGGAACAAATGGATAGATTATTATTGGTTCATATGGTTCTTTAGATAAGAAAATCCAAAATCCAACATTTAAAATCCCGCTCACATCAGTTCTATTTTTTGATCTTGATATAAAATATCATTTTTTTCATTTCTTTTCTTTTTTTTTTTTTTCTTTTCTTCTTTTCTTGTTTTTTTCTTTGCTCCATTTATTTTGTTTATAAAGGAATATATATATATCCATAATTTATATATTTCATATCCCCCACTCTTTTTTTTTAATTTAATATAATATAATATCTATAATATATATACTCATCTTTACATAATCTCGTTATAGTAATATTTGGAAAAACGATATCCTTATTAGACTTTTTTCCTTGTATATAAAAAAAACTTAAAATCTTCCTTTGTAACAAAAAAACTTATTTTATATAACAAAACAAAATATTTATTTTAATACTTAAAGCTTATTTAATATAATTACTAATCTAAAAAAAATGGAAATGGAAAACAAATCATGGGCTGAAGCAATTCCTGTTGCTCAAGGTCTTTATAATCCTGAATTTGAAAAAGATGCTTGTGGGGTTGGTTTTATGGTACATGTTAAAGGAAAGCGTTCTCATAAAATCTTAAGTGATGCTAGCTCTATCGTAAGTTTTTTTTTCTATTACTTTTTTTTTATAATAATAATGAAAAAAAAAAAAAGGATAATAAAAGATGAAGAGATAAATGAGAAAGAGTTTCATATATACATTTTTTTTAAAAAAAAAAGAAGAGTAAATACATAATTACTTATTTATTTTATTTATTTATTAATCATTATTATTAATAATAATAATAATAATAATAATAAATGAAATAGCTTTGCAATATGACCCATCGTGGTGCTAGTGGTGCTGATATTCGTGATGGGGATGGCGCAGGCGTCATGACAGGCATTCCTCATCAATTCTTTGTCAATGAAACTAGTCGTGAACTTGGTGTTCAATTACCTGCTGAAGGTCAATATGCTGTTGGTAACTTATTTATGAAAGGTGATGAAGAATCTGTAAATGAAAGTAAAAAAGTATTTGAAGATATGGCTACTGCTCTTAGCCTTAAAGTACTTGGATGGCGTTCAGTACCTCGTGATTCTACTATCATTGGTCCTGCTGCTAAATCCAAAGAACCTGCTATTGTACAACCTTTCGTTGTTTTAGCTGATCAAAATAAACCTTTTGATGAACAATACTTTGAACGTCAATTATATGTTTTACGTAAACATGCTACTCACACTCTTACTATGAAGAAATGGTTCTATGTTTGTTCTTTATCAAACAAAAACATCGTTTATAAAGGTCAACTTACTCCTAAACAAGTTTATCAATACTTCCACGATTTAAATAATGTACAATATACTACTCACTTTGCTTTAGTTCACTCTCGTTTCTCTACTAACACTTTTCCTTCTTGGGATCGTGCTCAACCTATGCGTTGGTGTGCTCACAATGGTAAGTTTTAAACTCCGTTTTTTTTCTTTTTTTTTTTCTCTTTTCTCTCCCCCCTTTTTATTTAACAAAAAAAAAAAAAAAAAAAAAAAAAAGAAAATGCATTGACCATTTTTACTTACATTTTTTTTTATTTTTTTTTATTTTTTTATTTATATTATAAATGAATAGGTGAAATCAATACTTTACGTGGTAATAAGAATTGGATGCGTTCTCGTGAAGGTGTAATGAAATCAGACACTTTTGGTGATGAACTTGATTTATTATATCCTATTATTGAAGAAGGTGGTTCTGACTCCGCTGCCTTTGATAACGTATTAGAATTACTTGTTGTTAATGGTGTTCTTACTTTACCTGAAGCTGTTATGATGATGATTCCTGAAGCTTGGCAAAACAATGATGCTATGAGCCCTGAAATGAAAGCCTTCTATCAATGGGCTGCTTCTCTTATGGAACCATGGGATGGTCCTGCTTTATTCACTTTCTCCGATGGTAGATACTGTGGTGCTTCTTTAGATCGTAATGGTTTACGTCCTTGTCGTTATTATCTTACCTCTGATGATATTATGATCTGTGCTTCTGAAGTTGGTACTGTTTATGTTGATCCTGATACCATTGTACAAAAGGGTCGTCTTCAACCTGGTCGTATGCTTTTAGTAGATACCGTAGAAGGAAAATTAGTAGATGATAAACAATTAAAATTACAAACTGCTGCTAAACGCAACTTCTCAGAATGGATTAAAAAACAAAAGATTCACTTAAAGGATATTGTTGATAAAGCTCATGCCAACTATGTCCCTACTTTAGATGAATCTACTGTTAATACCGATCCTCGTTTACGTGCCTTTGGTTACACTTTAGAACAACTCAATTTAATTTTACTTCCTTTAGCCTCTACTGGTAAAGAACCTCTTGGTTCTATGGGTAACGATACTGCTTTGGCTTGTTTAGCTGAACAACCTCGTTTGATTTATGAATACTTCCGTGAACTCTTTGCTCAAGTTACCAATCCTCCTATTGATCCTATTCGTGAAGAAATCGTCATGTCCTTAGAATGTTACGTTGGTCCTGAAGGCAATATTTTAGAAATCGATGAAAAACAAGCACATAAAATCACTTTACCTTCTCCTATCTTATCTATGGAAGAATTGGCTGCCGTCAAAGGTATGTCATCTATCTATCCTGATTGGAAGGTTGCCACCATTGATATCACTTTTAACAAATCTGATGGTGCTCAAGGTTACGTTGAAGCTCTTGAACGTATCTGTACTGAAGTAAGTCAAGCTATTGAACAAGGTTATAAGGTAGTTGTATTATCTGATCGTGCTGTTAATGCTGATCGTGTTGCTATTTCTTCCTTAATTGCTTGTGGTGGTGTCCATCATCACTTGGTTCGTAACAAACAACGTTCTCGTATTGCTCTTATGATTGAAACTGCTGAAGCTCGTGAAGTTCATCATTTCTGTGTACTTTTAGGTTATGGTGCTGATGCCATCTGTCCTTATTTATCCATGGAAACCATGATGAAGTTAGTACGTGAAAATGTCATTAAAGATGTTCCTGCTGATAAATTAATCTACAACTACAAGAAAGGTATTGATAACGGTATTTTCAAAGTCATGTCTAAAATGGGTATTTCTACTTTAGCTTCTTATAAGGGTGCTCAAATCTTTGAAGCCCTTGGTGTTGATGATAGCGTTATCTCTCGCTGTTTCGCTGGTACTGCTTCTCGTATTAAGGGTGTTACCTTTGACATCTTTGCTATGGATGCTTTAACCTGGCACGATACTGCTTACCCATCTCGTAATGTTGTTGCTCCCGTTACTTTACCTGAATCTGGTGAATATCACTGGCGTGATGGTGGTGAACCTCATATTGCTGAACCTGCCACCATTGCCAACTTACAAGACGCTGTTCGTTCTAAAAATCAAAATGCTTATGACACTTACTCTCGTCATTCTTATGAAGCTATCAAGAAATGTACTCTTCGTGGTATGCTTGAATTTGATTTTGCTAAAGGAAAAGAAATCCCTATCGAACAAGTTGAATCATGGGATAAGATTGTAAAGAGATTTGTTACTGGTGCTATGTCTTACGGTTCCATTTCTATGGAAGCTCACTCTTCTTTAGCTATTGCTATGAATCAATTAGGTGGTAAATCCAACACTGGTGAAGGTGGTGAAAAACCTGAACGTTCCGTTGTACGTGAAAATGGTGATAACTTAAGATCCGCCATTAAACAAGTTGCCTCTGGTCGTTTCGGTGTAACATCCTTCTACTTATCCGATTCTGATGAATTACAAATTAAGATGGCTCAAGGTGCTAAGCCTGGTGAAGGTGGTGAACTTGCCGGTGGTAAAGTTTCTGAAGAAATTGCTTCTACTCGTAAGACTACTCCTGGTATTGGTCTTATCTCTCCTCCTCCTCACCACGATATTTACTCTATTGAAGATCTTAAGCAACTCATCTACGATCTTAAGTGTTCTAACCCACGTGCTCGTGTATCCGTTAAGTTAGTATCTGAAGTTGGTGTAGGTATTGTTGCTAGTGGTGTTGCTAAAGCCAAAGCTGATCACATCTTAATCTCTGGTCACGATGGTGGTACTGGTGCTTCTAGATGGACTGGTATTAAATATGCAGGTTTACCTTGGGAATTGGGTCTTGCTGAAACTCACCAAACTTTAGTTCTTAATGATCTTCGTGGTCGTGTCATTGTCCAAACTGATGGTCAAATCAAGACTGGTCGTGATATTGCTGTTGCTTGTTTACTTGGTGCTGAAGAATGGGGTTTCGCTACTACTCCTTTAATTGCTCTTGGTTGTACCATGATGCGTAAGTGTCACTTAAATACTTGTCCCGTTGGTATTGCCACTCAAGATCCTGAATTAAGAAAGAAATTCCAAGGTGCTCCTGAACACGTTGTTAATTTCTTCCATTATCTTGCTGAAGAATTACGTGGTATTATGGCTAAACTTGGTTTCCGTAGCATTAATGAAATGGTTGGTCATGCTGAATTCCTTAAGGTAAATGAATCTCTTCGTACCTTCAAGACTGCTAACTTGGATTTATCACCCATCCTTACACCTGCTGCTACTTTACGTCCTGGTGTTGCTGCTTATTGTGTTAAGAAACAACAACACAACTTACATTTACGTTTAGATAACTACTTAGTTGATGAATCTGAACCTGCATTAACCAATAAAGAACCTGTCACCATTGAAGCTCAAGTTGTTAATACTGATCGTGCTCTTGGTACTACCCTTTCTTACAATGTATCTAAACGCCATGGTGAAGAAGGTTTACCTGCTGATACCATCCATGTTAAATTAACTGGTTCTGCTGGTCAATCTCTTGGTGCTTTCCTTGCTCCTGGTATCTTCTTTGAATTATGTGGTGATTCTAACGATTATGTAGGTAAGGGTCTTTCTGGTGGTAAGATTGCCATCTATCCTCCTAAGAATGCTGCTTTCAAATCCGAAGAAAACATCATTGTTGGTAATGTATGTCTTTATGGTGCTACCTCCGGTCGTGCTTACTTCCGTGGTATTGCTGCTGAACGTTTCTGTGTACGTAACTCTGGTGCCTATGCTGTTTGTGAAGGTGTAGGTGATCATGGTTGTGAATATATGACTGGTGGTCGTGTTGTTATTTTAGGTGGTACTGGTCGCAATTTCGCCGCTGGTATGTCTGGTGGTATTGCTTATGTATTAGATGTTGATGGTCAATTCAAATCCCGTGTTAACACCGAAATGGTTCAATTAGAAACTGTCAATGATGATGAACGTATTGCTGAATTAAGAGATCTTATTGAAGATCATCGTCATTACACTGGTTCTGAAATTGCTGATCGTGTATTAAAGAGCTTCAATGAATACTTACCTAAATTTGTTATGGTCATGCCTACTGAATACAAGGAATTATTAATGAAGCAACGTCGTGAAAAGGAAGCTGCTGTTCAAGCTCAACCTAAGAAGGTAGAGGAAGCTCCTAAATGTGAAAAGAAGGCTGAACCTCAAGTTGAAGATGTTGAAGATAGTATTATGGATGAAGCTACCATCTTAGAACGTCGTGCTAAGCTTGATAAATTACGCGGTTTCATTAAATACAAACGTAGAACTGACGGTTACCGTAATGCTAAGAAACGTACTGGTGATTGGGATGAAATCAATCATCGTTTAACTCGTCCTCAACTTCATGAACAAGCTGCTCGTTGTATGGATTGTGGTATTCCATTCTGTCAAAGTGACACTGGTTGTCCTATTGGTAACATTATTCCTAAATGGAATGAATTGGTCTTCAAGGATAATTGGAAAGAAGCTTTAGAACGTTTAATGATGACTAACAACTTCCCTGAATTTACTGGACGTGTAAGTTTTTATTCTTTTTATTTTTATTATTATGATTAGTATTTTATTTATTTATTTATTCATTTATCAAACCTTTTTTTTTTCTTTTAATTTAAATAGGTTTGTCCTGCTCCTTGTGAATCTGCTTGTGTTGCTGGTTTAGCTGATCTTCCTGTATCCATCAAGAGTATTGAATGTGCTATTATTGACCGTGGTTTTGATGAAGGATGGATTGTACCTAAGGCTCCTGCTAACCGTACTGGTAAGAAGGTAGCCATTATTGGTTCAGGTCCAGCTGGTCTTGCTGCTGCTGATCAATTAAACAAAGCTGGTCACTTAGTTACCGTTTATGATCGTAACGATCGTATTGGTGGTTTATTAATGTATGGTATTCCTAACATGAAATTAGATAAGAAGATTGTTCAACGTCGTATTGATTTATTAGCCGCTGAAGGTATTACTTTTGTTCCTAATGCTCACGTCGGTGTTGATATTGATGCCAACAAGCTTCGTGCTGAAAATGATGCTTTAGTTGTTGCTACTGGTGCTACATGGCCCCGTGATCTTAAGATTCCTGGTCGTGAACTTAATGGTATCCACTTTGCTATGGAATTCTTACAAGCTAATACTAAGTCTCTCTTAGACAGTCAACTCAAGGATGGTCAATACTTAAGTGCTAAAGATAAGCATGTCATTGTTATTGGTGGTGGTGATACTGGTAACGATTGTATTGGTACTTCCGTTCGTCATGGATGCAAATCTGTTGTTAACTTTGAACTCTTACCTATGCCACCTGCTTCTAGAGCTCCTGATAACCCATGGCCCCAATTCAACCGTTGCTTCAAGGTTGATTATGGTCACGATGAAGTTAAAACTCACTTTGGCAATGATCCTCGTGAATATTGTGTACTTTCTAAAGAATTTATCAATGATGGAAATGGCAATATTAAGGGTATTAAGACTGTACGTGTTGACTGGACCAAGGATGACTCTGGCAGATGGAACATGAAGGAAATCGAAGGTTCTGAACAAACCTTTGAAGCTGATTTAGTACTCTTATCTATGGGTTTCTTGGGTCCTGAAGAAGCCTGTATCAAACAATTACAACTTAAGCAAGATGGTCGTACCAACATTGAAACTGCTAAAGGTAAATACTCTACTGCTGTTTCTGGTATCTTTGCTGCTGGTGATTGTAGACGTGGTCAATCATTAATTGTCCATGGTATTAATGAAGGTCGTCAATGTGCTTTAGAAGTTGATACTTACTTAACTGGTTCTACATTATTACCTGTATCTGGTGGTATTTGGAAACGTCAAGCCATTAGACCTAAGCAACAAGGCATTGAAGTTGTTAATTAAATATAAAAATTTTTATTCATTTATTTCTTTTTTCTTTTACCCTCTTTATATATATATATATTTACATTTTTCCATTTTTCTTTTAATATGTATTACATTAATATTTTTAAATAAAATAAGCTTATTTACTTTCATAGAAACAATTTATTTCTTGATGTTTGTTCCATTAATATTTGAAAAGTTTACTATTGTTCATCTTTATTTATTTAATATTTCTAACTTATTTTGGTACTTATAGTATTAAAATATTTGTATAAAAACAGAGTTCATATAAATATTTATATATATATAATATACAATAAATAATCAAATTAATTAGCCGGGTTAATAATATTTTTTTTAAAACAAATATCATTAACAGCCAAATAAAATTACTTGTGATCACATTAACAATATTTAGTTAGATGATCAAATTAATGATTAAAAAATATATAATGTCGTTTCAATATCGTTAACCTGATCATCTATTGTATAAATAAAAAAAGTTTATATGATTATATTATAATTATGTGTATTGATCATAGTTTTTTTTTCTGATTTTTTTTAACTTAAAAATTTTATCTATATATTTTCTTTATTAACCTCAAATAGATTTTTTTTTCTTGTTGTTGTAAAATTTAGAGTTTAGATGATTTTTATATTCACAGTAGTAATGATCAACTACTTGAAAAAAAAGCGATAATATTTTGATTATATATAAAGAAAAATAAGTCTTAATATATAATATCAATTTATTAATTATTAATCAAGCATATAAAAATGAATCTGGTAAAAAAAAAATATAATTGATAGGTTAAATCATAAATAATATAAAAAACATAGTTTTTTTAAAAACAGTAATATTTTGATTATATATCTTTTCTACATAAACGAAATTAAATCATAATATAAAATATCAGTTTATTAATTTTTAATAAATCATATAAACATACTTTTAGTAAATAATAATAATAATAATAATAGATTAATTGATAAATAGTATAAAAGATCATAAACGTTTTAAAAAAAAAGCAGAGAAGGAATTATATTTTTAAACTCCGTATGAAAAACATAAAAAAAGGGATTATCTTGTTTCAAAAAAAATATTGCCCTTCTTTTCACTTTTTTATTTTTATAACAAGAAACAGTAAAATAAAAAAAGCTATGTCTGGATATAATATTCTTTATGTACTTGTTGCTGCTCTTATTGCATCTGGAGCTTCTTATGCTTTAACACCTAAAGGTGTTAACCAAACGTAATAATCCATTTTTTAAAAAAAAGGAATAGGAAAGATGAACTAATAAAAAACAACCTATACTAAACAATATATATATTATTTCCTTTTATTTAAACAAAAACAGTGTTATCAGAACAATGATTATTATGACTATTGCTTGTTGTTATTTAATGTAAGGAATAAATAGTAATAGAAAAAGAATAGAATAGGAAACTAAAGCTAATAACTTGTATATGTATATATTTGTTATATATAGGTGGGCAATCACTTACATGGCTCAACTTCATCCTTTAATTAACCCTATTCGCGTTGGCCTTCGACCTCATCACGAATAAATAAAAATTAATATAAGAATAAAAGAAAGAAAATGGAATATACAGTGTTATTTTTATTATTATTTATCTTTTTTCATATCGATATAGCTCTATTTTCATACAATACCCACCTTTTTTTACAACATTTCTCTCTTCCTCCTTTTTTTTCTGTTTCTAACACTTTTATTATTGTTTATTAGATAAAAAATAAATAAAGTGATATTTATAGTATTTAAAAGAACTGTTATTACTATTATTATTATTGTTAAAAGGGTAAAAATATAAAAAAAACACGATAAAAGTATAATGCGGGTATTAATAAATCTCACACTATTTAAATTTGGTTTTTTATTTTCGTCATATTTTTAATTTTTGAAGAGGAGGAATTTTTTTTTGTGCTTCTCTTTCACTTTTCCCTCTCTTTTATTTTTCCTTAGCCTTTTTATTTATTTTCTACTACAAAAAAGATAGTAATAGTATTGTTATTATTATTACTATTATTTAACACTCTAAATCATATATAGTAAATCATAACTTATGACATCTACTGCCTCTTT
The DNA here is from genome assembly GCA_037043795.1 of Cunninghamella bertholletiae. NCBI lineage: Eukaryota > Fungi > Mucoromycota > Mucoromycetes > Mucorales > Cunninghamellaceae > Cunninghamella > Cunninghamella bertholletiae. The sequence continues at coordinate 1,481,652 of JAZGVP010000004.1, read as the reverse complement.
AAAAAAAAAAACAATCAGTAAAGATGAATGGGAACAAAGATTATCAAAAGTAGTGGTAGAAAAACAGTTAAGTTTCTATATATATGAAGAATGGAATTTATATATATATATATATATATATATATATATATACTATTATTAGCTTTAAAAAAAATATACCGAATACTTACTATCTTATTTATTATAATATATTATAGACAACTAAATCAACTTATTATGAACTATTTAGTTATTGAAGGATATGTAGAAGCAGCAGAACAATTTAGCCTTGAAAGTGGTCTTTCACCTTGTGTTGATTTACAATCTATACAAGATAGAAGAGAAATAAGACATGCTGTACAATCGGGTGATATAGATGCTGCTATAGATTTAGTTAATGATTTAAATCCAGAGGTAGACATACATATATATATATAAATGAAATATATGTACTATTAAGATAAAGTATTATTATATATTAATCGCTATTTGTTTTCCTTTTTATTTCAGATATTAGATACAAATCCAAAACTTTATTTCCATTTACAACAACAACGTTTAATTGAATTAATCCGAAACGGAAACGATGAAGAAGCATTATCATTTGCAGCGGAAGAAATAGCACCAAGAGGAGAAGAACATCCAGAGTTTTTAAAAGAATTAGAAAGAACCATGGCTTTATTAGCTTTTCAAGATGTGGATGATTCACCAGTTCAAGATTTACTCGAACCAGAACAAAGACAAAAAACAGCACAAGAGTTAAATGAAGCTATTTTGACGAGCCAATCTCTTGAAGCTAATCCAAAATTACCTCACCTTCTTAAAGTGTTGGCATGGAGTCAAGAACAGCTTGATGAACATATGAAATATCCTCGTATTAATAATTTTGTTAAAGCTGAATTGACTCTTGAAGATGAGCAATCTAATGATCAAGATGAACCTATGACTCAAGCATAGGTATCTAATATTTATATATATATATATATATATAAATGCACTTCTTTCATTATATTTTTTTAAGATAAAAAATATATACCATTTTATTCATTTTTAATTTTGTTCTTTCATTCTTTCTCACACTTTCTCTTATTACTATTATTATTACTATTTGATTAAAGCTTCTATTTTATTTTTTATTTTTGACTTTATTAACATTTTTCCTTTCATGTATTATATTTTTCCTTCAATAATAAAATCAGAATTGCTTTTATTTGAATAGTTTCTTTTTTTTTTTTTTTCCTTTTCGTTAACTTAAGTTGCTGTTTTTTTATTTGTTTCACAGTTACCTTTACCTTTAATTTTATTGTATTTTGATTTACGATGATGATGGTATTACAGAATATCCTGATAGACTTTGTTGGGCATTTACAAATAATAAATGAAATAATATTTTCATCACGAAAATAAAAAGTGAATCATTCTCTTATGCTCATTGAAACCATTGTATAAATATTATTTTTCTTACATATTTAATCAATGCAAAAGATATTTTAAAGCCAGCGCTATTTTTTTTTAATGTTTTAGGATAAAAAGATTTTTACTAGAATACATCAAAAAAAGTGATAGAAAAATAACAGTTAAAAATTAATGTAGTGGGAATTAAATAGATGAATTCAATAATAAAATAATAAACAAATTTTCAAAAAACTATGAATGTTTGAAAGGACGTATTTTATTAAGAAAATGAAAAAATGAAAAAATCAAACTTTTTATATGAGATTTAAAATAATAAATTCTAATTGGCTGAAGTTTCATTCAATAAAAAAAAGTATGACTCCCTTTTTCAATTTTTTTCTTTCTTCATTTTTCCATTCTCTTTCTATTTCAATATTTATATAAATATATAAATAATATAAATATATTGTTTATAAGTTATTACTTTTATTTTTTCATTTTGATTTATCAAAGTGAAAATAGTAATAATATTATAATAAACAAAATAAGTAATACAAAGTGGAATAATATAATATAAATAAAAGTCAATATGATGAGACCACCTAATTTACAACAACGTCCAGTAAAAAAGACGTTAGGTGAAGTTCACACCAATACACAAAATATGCCCACACCTAGTTCAACTAATATAAAAGATGACTTTTTAGCTGATTATAAAAGAGTTCAACCTGATTACTGGTTTAGAAAATATAAACAAAAAATATCTTCCCTTAGATTCTTTTTAGATAATATTGATTCAAAAAACAAACCTATTTTAGAAAGAAAAATTAAGTTGCTTGGAGGGGTAAAAGAAAGAAAAACGTATAATAGTACATTATTTATTTACTTATTTACTAAATATGCTTTTTTTATTATTATTATTATTATATAATAAATAGAAAAATGAAGTATTCTATTCTCACAACTGTACCCATGTTATCACATCTAGAGCATTTCGCGATGAACTTCCATTAAAAGATCAAGATATACAGCATACAGCTGACCAAAATAAAGATCAAGAGAATACACCAGTACCAGGAACCAATGGGTATATATATATATATATATATATATATATATATATAATTACAGCCTAATATAAAATTTATTTATTTATTTTATTTATTTTATTTATTTTCTAATAGAACTACTACTGAGAATGCGGATACAACAAAATTCAAAGTAAATACATTTACAAATACAATCACTCTTACATTTCTATAAATATATACATATCCATTAATTATTTATTTTTTTTATGTATGTATTTAGAGACGATATATAGCTAGAGATCCAATACATCAAAATTATTTTGATAAAGCACAACAAATGAATATAGAAATATGGAGCATAGGAAGTAAACTACATATATTAAAAAAGAAAAATCACACACTATTTTTTTTGTTTGTATTTTTTTTTAATATATACTAAACACCAAAAATCATTTTTTATTTGTTAATTTATTAAAAAAACCTAATTTTAGAGGCGTTAGATATATTTCATGCACTTATTGATTTACCAAGAAAACGACCACCAACATATCGTTTAGGAGAAATGTTAAAAGAAGAAAAAAAATATGGTGTTAATACAAGTCAGCAACCCGGTCGTACATCACATCCAGAATTTGTTCCATTTGATTGCCATTATCTTATGGTAGAAGATGGAGCTGGCGTAAATCGTCCAATTATTATTCGTAAATATAAAATGCCTGAATTTGATAAAAACTCTTCAGAAAATGAACGTATATACCCTTGGCCAAAATTATATATAAAGCAAGATCTACGGTCACCATTTGTACCTCCATCCCCTAAAGAGCAACAATCATCAAAAAGACAAAAATTAGATGATCAAAAAGATAATTTAAAAAATGATCAAAAACAATCACAGCAAAATAATAATAGTAAAAATAAAAATAATTTAAATGATCAACAACATGATCAAGAAAATCACATACCCAATAACATTAATAAAAATGAAGATAACAACAACATTAATGAAATAAATAAAGAAGATAATCAAAATCATTTACCTGAGCAAGATGATCAACCTTCACACCCACCTACTATTATAGATAATACACAATTGTCATCAAAAACACCACTTCCAAACACTGTTTATCCAACCATCACTCAACAAAGTAAATCAACTACTACAACTATGAATCATATTAATATTAGTCATATTATTACTGCTCCAAATACAAATGATAAATTACATATAGATGTAACATCATCACAACAACCACAACCTCAACACTTTCATCGTCCTGGATTACCAGTTTACGAAAATATGTCTAGATTAGATCGACGTACAATTAGTAATCAAAGAAATCCTATGAAACCTCTTGGTGATTTAACAACAAATTCTTCGACTGCATTGAAACAAATTAAAAATAATAATAAAGAAAATAATAATAACAAGGAAAATAAGGAAAATAAGGAAAACATTGTGGATAAAGAAAATAAACCATCTTTTGTAAAAAATTCAAATCAACAAACAATTCATTCAACTGCAGCTATACCTTTAAAGAAAGGTAATCAACATTCATCAAAAGTACCTCATTTAACAGAACAACAACAGCAACAACGCAATAATAATAATAATGTATTAGGAAAAAGATCCAAAAGAGCTTATTCAAAATATTGTGAAAATTGTCATGTAGTATTTGAAGATATGGATAAGGTAATTTATATATATATATATATATATATATATAATATATTTGTTGATAACAGTTTTTATTAATATTTCACTTTTTTTTTCCTTATCTTAAAAACTATAGCATATGAAAGAAGAATCTCATATTGCCTTTATTCGTGATAAAAATAATTTTAAAGATTTGGACAGAATTTTATCAAACATTTTAAATCAAACCCAATAAAAGTATATACAACTACTTTTATTATGTAAAAAATAGTCAACATGATATCCTTTTTCTCTTTTTCTCTCTCCCTCTTCATTTACTTTGTATATCTAATCTTTGTTTTTTCGCATAGTTTAAATGTTCATATATATATACTTTTATTGATAATTAAAAAAGAAGTGTTTTTTATTTATAAACATATAAAAGTCCTTAAAAATTCGAAATATACATTTTTTATTATGGTGATGATTATATATATATATATATATAATTTAAGTTTTAATTTAATTCATTGGGTTGAGAAACAATAGGTTCAGTTAATAATAATGATGGAGCCTTTTCTAATTGTTCTAAAATGGTATTAACACGTTCTTCTGTACATTCAGGTTGCTCACTAGGCTCGATAAAAATCAATTTATCAAAGCCTTCATTGGTATCATGTGTTGGAGGTTGGTAATTTTTTATAAATTTTCTTAATATGCCAACACCTCTAGGTCCAGCTACGTCAGTTGGATGCGCATCTCTTTGTGTAATTCTTTCAGCACATTCCTACATACATATATATATATATATCCAGTTATTTAATAAATATTTCTTTAATTATTTAATCATAACCATCACCATTATTATCGTTATTAAAATAAAAATTACCTCTTGAGTTGTTGTTAATACAATACAATCTACAGGAACTTTAAATTCTTTACCAAGTTCAATCCAAGTTTTACGTTGATCTATATCAAAATTACAACGATCGACAACTACATTGTAATTGTCTTTAAGATACTTTTTCATATGCATTTGACAGGCTTTACGTGATCCCATTTCATCTTGATTTACTCTTTTCCAATCCTGAGTAAGGTATCATGTTTCACAACAGTATATATAAATGTTCATTTTATAGATAGAAAGGTGTGTGAATATAAATAAACTAGCTGAATACTTATTGATATATATATATAAATATATATTCTTTTTACCTTGCGACTTTCAATTAATTTTGTTGAAAAAGTTGACTTTCCACTTCCTGGTAAACCAACTAAAACAAGTATTCTATTCATAATTGAAAACTAAAATGATTGTTGTAGTAAAAAAAAAATAGAAAAAAGAGGAAGGAAAATAAGGTCCACACTTCGATTTTAAAAAAATAAACAAAAATAAATCTCCGCTACTGTGCCTCAAGCGCATTAATTTTTCTAACATTTGATTAAGCTTTTATATTCATTATTATCTTTTTATTAATTATTTCTTATTTAATTTTATTTTAAATAAAATGAATTATTATTATTTCACCTTGTTTTTTCATAAAAACAAACTTAATTGAATTTATATAAATGAAAAAGAAATTAGAATTTTTAAATTAGGTAAGAGAAAAAATTATTTAAAGGGGAATTTAATCTCAGACATTTATTTTTCTTCCTCTTTCACTTTTAATATTTATTTTTCCACCATAACTTGTTTTTCAAGCACCATCACTAAACACTATTACTATAATTATTGTTAATATTAATATTAATATTATACATATATAAAAATATAAAGAATAACAATATGCCAACTACAATAAAACATAATAGCGATCTTGCAACACTTAAAACTACCAATGGTAGAAAAGATGTTATGGCAATAAAACAACAACTTGCTGATTGTTTAGGTGATAATGGACCTCTTTATTGGGATGCTTTAAGAGACTTTGTTACGGGAAAACTAAATAGACAGGAGTTTGACTTTTATGCTAATTTATATCTTAGTAGGCAACATGGTAATATATATATATATATATTGGTTTAAAATAATAATAATAATATTTGTTTAAAATACAAATTTATCATTATTTATTAATTCTCTATTATTATTATTATTATTATTTATCTATATGTTTATATTCATAAAATAGCTCATTTACATAACGCCTTCATTTTAAGTACGATTCACAATGCACAGTTAGATATACCACCACCTTCAAGACAACGTACAGTAGGATGGAAAAGAAAACGTGGAAAAGATGGTCAAGATCATGATCCTAGAAAACAAAAATTAAAAACGGATATTATGTCCTTAAGTAAACATGACAGAGAAAGATTAAAGGCATTAATTAAAGTAAAAAGATATACGCATAATGAAAAAAAATTATGAAAAAAGTGAATGATAGATATTTTTTTATTTAAAATTGATCACTAAACGTTTATATGTTATTTTTTTATATATATTATTATTAGAATGGAGATAAAGAAAAATTACGCCCACTTGTGAATAAGCTCTTAGAACCTCGTATTAGTAAACCTATTCCATTACCACCAAGTAAATAGCAATTAAAAAAATAATATTATATCTATATTTTTATTTGATCAAAAGAAAAAGAAATCATTATATTTTTATTAGTACTTATACTAATATTATTATTATTCTTAAATAGATACAAGTAATATGGAATATTCACGTGGATTATTAGCACCTTTATGTAGTGATTTACGTGAATTACCTCGTGCTGGTACTTTACAAGCAAGAATGGCAAGTATTGCTCTTGAACAAGGATTAGCAGGAGGTGTTTCTGATGATGCAGTTTATGCCTTATTATTTGCTATGGAGGTAATAATGATTTTTTTCTTTGTTTGTTTGAATGATTTTAATTATAATTCAATGAATAAGGAAATATATATGTGTGTATGCATTAATTGATTAATTAATATATTCATTTTATTTTATTCAATGTATACATAGAGTTATATTAAATCAATGTTATCCAATGTCATATGTAAATGTCGACATAATAAATCAGTAGGAATTAGAATAGTAGAAAAAGAAAACATCAATGGTCATTCCACTACCATGACAAAAAGATCATCATCTCTTACATTATCATTAACACAAAAGATTAAAGATATTAGCAACATAAATGATCCAACTGCACAAAAACCATCCATTGGATTACGGGATTTGGCCTTTTCTTTTAGGTTAACACCTTATATAACGGTAGAAAACTTACTTAATAATGAAAGATTAACGGCTTTAATGTCTGAAAATGAAGATACATTAACAGATGATGAATTGGATGATTCAAGTTCTGAAAATGAATTCATTATTTGAAAAAAAAAAGGAAGTATTGATTGGCACTTTATACATATATATTGTGCTTTTTTTTCCTTCTCAGCTGCCATCATCATCATTATTATATCCTTGTTTAGATAAATATCATTTAATATTACTTAATTTTAATAATGAACAATAGTAATAATAATAATAAATATGTTTTAAATATTCTGTATATAAATTCTTTCGTTTATGACTATCTTTTAATTTTCTAAAGCAAAATTGATAAATGGTATACATATATATAATATTATATAGTAAATTTAGTTTAATGAAACTCTCATGTTTACATTAAAAAATAATAAAAAATCATTTTATAATAATAATAATAATAATAATAATAATAATAATAATAATAATAATAATGTATATATATAAACATATATATATATATATATTTACAAACCATTACCTTTTATATATATAAGAAGAAACTTCACCAATATATTTAATAAAATAAAATTCTTCATTTGATATAACATAATAGTTAGATAAATCTTACAGGCATTTTAAAAAAAAATATAAAATAAGTTTTATTTATTTATTTAATAAAAAATAAGTGATTGAGGTAAATTAATATTTAATATATTATTTTTAACAACGATGCATTTTGTTTATATGTCTTGAATCAAATTTAACGAAATAGAAAATCTTTTATTTTTTATTTTTTTATTTTTTTGAATTTTTCAAAAGAGGTTATATAACCTTGGAAAATCATCGAAAATAAGTCAAGCTTCATTTTTTTGTTCTTTTTTTTAATATACATATCGATTCTACTGACTCTATTTAGTTATACTGTATCTTTAAAAGTATTATTTGTATATGTATATAACTTTGTATTAAGAATTAATATATATATATATATATATATAAGTGAAGTATTCATTTAACTTCTAGATTTTTTTATGTATCATTTACATCAACGTGTTTCTTATTGATATAATATGCTGGATAAATTAAAAAACAAGCATGACTAAAAGACAATGTAATACTTTTTACTAGTAGTATATATATCTATAGACATATCTCCAAGTTAAATGCATATTGACCTTTTGATTTTTATAGATCATATGCACTGATATGTTATTTATTACCATATACAGATGAATAAATAAAAAAATAAATTGATTATAATAAAATAAAAGTCTTTTGATAGTAGAATATACCTACATACATATGTATATAAAAGAAGTATACTTTAACCTTTACATTTTATGGATCATTTATACCAGTGCGTTCCTTATTTTCATAGGAAGATCCTTAAAACAAAGAATATCTTGTGGAATTCCTTTAGTCTAACATAATCAATATATTAATTCAACATAAATCCACCTCTAGCCTCAGATATAGATCAACACATCCAAATATATAAAAAAGAAAAACATCATCTTCAACAACAAATTTCAAACAAAAAATATTAAAAGTTCGCGTAATGACAAAAAACCTAAAATTGACTCAATCCTCTTTATTCCTTGTTTACATAAAGAACATATCTATTTAATCCAATAGCGTCTTGGCAGGTTACCATCCTCATTTCATTCATTTATTTGGATGTACATGTGGCAATCAATCAACACATCTTTATCATTATTTCACATCATGTAATCTATTAATAGATGATCCTGAATATTTAGATTATATTATTAAAAACTGGAGATTTGCATTCATCCAACTAATTCTCCCATTTATAAAAATTGGTTTCATTTTGAATAGAATTCCATAATAATTTAAACAAATGCATAAAAACCATTGGAAGTACACATGGTCACTGATGCTTAAAATTATTTATAAAATATAACAACTATAAAATCCATAACTTATATTGGAATATGAGCCTAATCATGATGAAAAACTTTTTCCCAAATAGTAGTAATATTAACAATTTATATATATTTCCAACTAAAAATTAATATATACTTTCACTCCTACCCCACTTTCTATTATCTTTATTTATTTATTTATTTATTATTGGTGTATTTCCAGTTCTTATTTTATTTTACATATACTTAATTTTTTTCAAAATAGCCAATCGTATCCTAACGTCCAATTACTCAATGCTATATTAAAAAAGGATAAACTTTAGACCACGTAAGAAGGCTTAGAAATAATAAATATGAAAATCATATAATAAAATATTTTTATATAACAGTAGATCTAATTATAAAACGAGCCTGCCATTATCTCTCTAAATATTTTATGAATTTTTAATTTTATTACATCAAAATGTTTATTTTTATCAATGAAGGCAATGGGATAAAAAATAAGCATGGTTATAAGAAATAAGGTGTCACTATATTTGGAAAAGGCGGTCAAGAGAATAAAGTTTACTTCCATAATTTACTTTGATTAAAAATGAAACAATTTTGTTTATTAGGGGATATACTTTTTTGGAATTGAGAGTCAAATGCATTTTTACCCGTTGTTTATAAGTATTGATTTAATCCCAAATTTCCTTATTCGGATTACTTTTCTTCCGCGTGATCGCAAAAAAATGCTATAAGTGCAGTTACTTTTTTTTCATGATTTACTTCTTCTTTCTTCTTTCTTTCTTTATACTTTTATATATATTTACTTATGACAAATAATAATAATAATAAAATTAAAATACATGAATTACCTATTGAAGTGCTTTGGAAAATTTTTCAACAATTAACATCTAAAAATCTTGCTAACTGTTTTGGTGTTTGTAAACTGTGGCACTGTGCTATCATGCAATTTAAAGTTCATAGTACGATTGATATCAGCTCACCTCAAAAATTAAAAAAGTTGATTGATACAGCAAATGAATTATATTTTATTGATGAACATAAAAATAAACCTCTTGCTTTTTATGTTCGTAATATCAATTTATATTTTCCAATTGACAATCATACTAGGTTATTATCAACTCTATTTAGAACATTTCCAAATGTTCAATCTATAACAACAACAGCAACAACAATTACAGAAAATAAACCTTATCCTTATTTTATTGTAAAAACCCCTTCTCCTAAATCATTTAATCATATTCCTTTTTGGTACAAAAACTCATATATTAAAAAAATAAATACAGAAAAATCTAATGAAAGAAAATTGAAAGTATTAGAATATAGTTTTGGTCCTCATCTACCAGCAGATTCTGCTATTCATTTACAATCTATTGGCCCAGTGAAGACACAATCAGTTCGTCATTCTTTGCAGAGTGCTACAATTGGTGACAATAGTTTTAATAATCAAGATTTAATAAGCTATCGTAGTAAAATATTGGTGATGCCTACGCTCCAATATTTGACAAGTTTACATTTTGCCTTGAAACAGTATAATCATTATCCAAGAGGTTATGAATATGAATTGGACGAACGCATATTAGAATCAATTCATCAGTCATGCAAGCAGCTTGAAAAATTATACCTTTTTGATTATTATATGAATATATCTGAAGAATTTGATGATGCACTGATATCTCACAATATTACTCAGAAATTAAAAGAATTTGGAATGCGTGGTGCTTTATTTGATCCAAGGTGTTGCACTTATTTTAATTTAAAATATCCTCAACTAGAATCATTTGATTTTACTTATTCTTATGATAAGTTTAAAGGATATCAATCTCAATATTTACAACAAGCTCTTTATAATATGGTTATTCAATTTTCTTCATTGAAACGATTATCACTCCGATCACTATTTTATGATACTGACAATAGTAAATTTTTATCTCATAATCAATTTATACAATGGTTAAATGATCATCCCGATCAACTTACTCATTTGGATTACCCTGATTGTTTATACCCTACAGCATCATTAAATCCTCATGATAATGAAAATAATTCTATACTCAACAATATACCTTCTACTAGCAGTGATAGCAGTACTATTCAGCTTAATATCACTAGTAATAATCAACTTTATAACAATGATAATATATACCTTTCAAATGGATTATTTTTTAATCATTTATTCTCCTTAACTATGCGTTCCAAACAGTTAATTGAAACAGTAACAGATTATCTTCTACATAATGATAACACATTTAAAATATTAAAATCTATAAAGGAACTAAAGATTTATGATGTTAAAAATACATATAATAATAATCTTTATTTATTTGATTGGCTTGAATTGTTTCCTAATTTGGATGTCCTCAAATTAGAATATCAAACTTTAGTAGATGATGACGATGGTGATTCTGTTACACAAGATTTGGACAATGGTATTAATGCAAACAATGAAAATAGCAAAACTTTACATCAATTAATAAAAAAAAGAAAACAGCAACTTGGAATGAAAAATGATAATAATAAATTATATAAATTAAGAACACTAGAGTTAATACATACAGAGCTTCGTTATAAAAATGGATTAACTTCACTTTTTGCAAATTTCTCCAAACTAAATCGATTAACACTAAGTCATATTAGTTGTTTACATTTTGAATGGTATGGACACAATGATTTACCTAGAACTATAGATACGATTCATGTGAATATGCCTCACTTACGTTTAGATTATATTTCTATTACTGATTTTCGCATCAACCCATGGAATGGTGTTACAGTATTTTTAGAAAAGTTAGTAAAGATAATAAAAGTGAAAGATTCGCCAACTGGAAATCCAACCATTTATCATTATGAAATTCCGTCAGGTGGTAGTGATCCTTATTACAGGATTTTATCTAGATCTAATCCAAATAATACATTATCTATGGAAATAGTTTGTAAATACGTGGATATATTTGTTTTTATTAATGATTAATATATATATGGATTATTTAATTTAAATATTAAATAGTCGTTATGATTATTATTTTTATGACTAATTATTTTTATGACTAATTATTTTTATGACTATTATTTTTATGATTATTATTAAGCTTATTATTATGATTATTAGTATTATTATTATTAAATAAATATCATTATTATCATTATTCTTCTTTAAATTATTGATTTATATAAATATATATATTTTGTAGTTTAAAACTTCCTTTTCAACCAAATTGGACCTTATAACAGTTTCTTTTCCTTTTCTTTTTATTTAAGCGTTTTACCTGTTATAGTAATATATATATATACTAATATAAAAATAAAAATGATTAATAAAGAATATTAACGATCATTTAATATAATATTTTAAACTATGTTTTTTAAAGCATTATGAAAAAAAAAAGCTGAAATAATAATACCCAAACCTTACATAAACTAATTAGCCCATTTGTAGATAGTTGTTTGTAATAATATTTGAATATATATTTATTGTTTGAACAATTAATGATTACAACATATATGCTCTTATTATTATTATTATTATAAAAATAAACGCGTAAAAAAAAAAGGAAAAGAGAAAGAAAGACATTTTTTTTTTAATTTAGTTTATTAGCATATAAAATGAAATATTTTAATCCCATTAACCGCAGACTGTTAACTTTTTAACACTTTAGTCTTTTATATTTGTAAAATACCTGTTTTGCAGCAGTATAAATACTGAATATAATTTAACTTGTATCTTTTTTTTTACTTTTCTTATTTACTTATTCTAATTATTATAAAAATAATCATTAGATATATTTATATAGTTTAAAAAATAATAATAAAATAAAACATCATAGAATAAGTGCTTTTATAGTAACTATTTTAGTCACTATTATTTTTATAAATATATATTTTTCGTTTCATCATCACAATTAAAAAAAATTAAAGTGGTTCTTTGTATATTAAATACCTTATGAATTTTTGACTTCTATACATCAAAATCAGCCTTATTCTCATTAGAATGTAGATGGGTAAAAGACAAGCATGGTTATTAGTAATTTTTTTTTTTTTTTCAATAGCCAGTTATATATAGATATGTATATTTATAAGTGTGTTTTGTTTTAACCTTTAGATTTTTATGAATCATTTATACCAGCATGTCTCTTATTAACATACGTGGTTAAAGCAATAAAAAAAAATCCTATAGTAAAATAGATTTATAGAAGATTTAATAATAATAATCTACTGTAACAAAATAAACGACAAAAGCAATATCGATTATATGCAACCTTATGTTTATAATCTCCGCTTGATTAATATGAGACAAAGACTTAAATACATACACAATATTAATACAAATAAAAAAAAAAACATACACAATTAATCATGATTATAATAGTAATCATTCTTTAAAGCTTGCAATAAATCATTTAATTCTATGCAAAAGATGACTATTAAATATATATATATATATATATATAAATAAGTAATGGATATATATAATAAATAGTAGTACTAAACAGGATATATGATTGTTACACCTTAAAAAAATAAAAACAAAATCATGCTGAGTATAAAATGTTTATGCATAAGTAGTAAATACATATAAATCTCATTTTTAATATGATTATTATCATCTTCTTTATTATGCTTTATTATGCTAAACGATACTAAATACTTACTACTATATTATATTTTTATATAAAAGACTGTAACTGGGTTTTAAAAATCAGCTGATCAAAAATTGCAAGTCACTCTTTCTTTATATAAAATACATTTTTCATATACTCAACTTTTCTGTTTTCTTTCCTTTATTTTATTTTATTACTTCCCCATATATAAAACACGATCACTATTTTTTATAAACTAATTTATATTTCTTTTATTTATTGTACCATCCATTTATTTATTTTATTAATTTATTTATATATAAAAAAGATCTTCTATACTAATAATATTATATGGTTTTCTTTTTCTTTTTCTTTTTTTAATCTATAGTTCGAAGCTAGCAAGCAAGCAAGGTGTATTAGTGAGTTTTTATTCCAGATATGTTATACCTTTCTCTTTGGGATTTTTCCTCCCTTTTTCCTTATTATTCTTTTGGTTTAAATAAGAGAAATCAAAGAAAAAAGGCAGGCGCTTTTCTTTTTTGTAGTTTTGCTTCTTTTGTATCTTTTTTCTTTTTTTTCTGTATAAATGAATTTTTTCGTTTATACACATTAGAAAAGAAAATAATGAACAGAAAGGAGACGGGTTTTCTTTCGTTTTTTTACTTCTTTTTTTACGTATCTTTTCACGGGATTTAAAAGAAAGGAAAGATAAAAGAAGACAAGGCAAGCGAGCAACCTCGCGTCAAGGTATCCAAGGTATTCAAGGTAAAAGAAGACAAGATAGGTAAGTAAGCCAGGGTTCAAGTATTCAAGGTAAGTATAATAATAAAAAAGTAATAGGAGTAATAGTAGTAGGTTTATATAGAATAAAAATGAAAATAAAATAAAATAAAATAAATGGATGGTACTATTTATTATTTTATTTTCATTTTTATATTTTATTTTTATATTTCATTTTAAAATACATATATAATCGTTGTTAAATCTTTATTATGTCTAAATAAATAAATATTTTTACATCATTATGTTTTCATTATGATATTCATTTTTATTTGCATGTTTATTTTAAAAGTAATTGATTCTATGTATAATAGTTAAAATGGTTTAATCAGAGTATAAAAAATGAATACCATTTTAAATATTTTATACGTAAATGTTTTATTTTTTTTTTATATCTGGATGATTTCTTATTATTATAAGTGGATAATGGTGTAAAACAATGAAAGATATTTATACAAAAAAAAAAGATTATATGGGAGGTATAACGAAATCAAGGATAATAAAAGTAAAACTTATTCTTAACAATATACAATCAATAACCTACCTTATTTGATGACCTTTTCTAAAAATAGCAACTAACTATCCTCTAAATGATAATCTGTTTAGAATTTTTTTTTATAAATGAATTAAAAGTAAAATAAAAATAAATAAATTATATATAAAGGTGATTATAGTCATCGATCTTTTAATTTGTGAATAAGTACTAAAGTAAATAAGTTTTCTATATAATCATTTCTGAAATCATCATATGATTTTTTTATGACATATGGTGAATCCAATTTTAATTTCTTATATACAATGAATCTATTATTATCAATAAATTACACACACACAAACAAACATCTAAATATATAAAAGTATCTATTATTATCTGTTGATTTTGCCCAATAAAAGTATGTTTTAAATGACAACAAATTAATGAAATTTAATGGAAAAAAAAAAGGGGAGAGAGAGAAAGAGAGAGAAAAAGAAGAAAGGGAAAATGAAAATCCGCTAGTCATATAAATAAATTGAATGTATATAATTTATGTATATGATAATAATACACACAAATAAAATAAATTTTCTTTTCATTCTTAATTCGAGTTTTTATATATGCTCTATTATTATTATTATTATTTATGTAAGTAAATAATTCCCATACAATATAACTAATAGATATATATATATATATATACATACTATTAAACTATTTATCTTCTTATCTATTGTATTAAAAGAGTTATTTTTATTATTTGTTTTTATTATTATTACTATATTTAAACTAAATAAAGTAAAATAAAACATGTCCCAAAACATCTGGTTACTCTCAACAAAGTAAATAAAAAAAAAAAAGAGAATCATTTGATGTGAATGATGAATCTATTATTTATACTTTAGATGATCATTAAAAAGCTTCTTTTATTATTATTATTATTATTATTATTATTATTATTAATTTGACATATATTAAAAAAAGAAAATAAAAAGTAAAAAAAGATGTTTATTTTAAGAAATAACTAAAATGCTTTAAAGCGTTACACCACTCTGCTCCAGTTACAACTCCGCTGTATATTTTGTATTGTAAAAACATGTTAACTATTTTAAAAATAAAAAGGCTTTAAAATATAAAAATAACATGTACAAGCCCATTTACCTTTCTTTCTTTCTTTCTTTCTTTTTATTTCCATATTTATATATAATATTTATCTTTTACTTTTCATTTATTTATATTTCGCTCACTTCACTTGTTTCTTTTCTCCCTTCCTCCCTTCCTTCCTTCCTTTCTTTTTTATTTTTTAATGAAACACAATATAAAACTAACATTTTTATTTTCATTCTGCTTATTATTATCATGGGTACAAGCTAATTTAAATACTTTTTCTACAATTAGGTAAATGAACAAACTATTATTTTTTAACATATGTAAAAAAAATAATAATAATAATAAAAAAAAAAAAACTTTAAAATGACTTATATACTTATTTATTTATATTTATAATAATGATATATAAATAAATAAAAACAAACAAATAAATAAAAAAAGTCAATACGAATCTAAATTAGTAAAACGTCAAACAGTATCATCATCAAATCATGATAACAACAACAATAATATTTTTTATTTTAAGCAACCATTAGATCATTTTAATTCCAATAATAATAAAAATATCATTAAACAACGTTATTGGGTTAATTCTACTTTTTATAAACCTGGAGGTCCTGTTCTTTTATTTAATCCTGGGGAAACAAACATTGAACCTGTAATTCAATCTTTTGAAACTCTTTCTTTCAAATTATTATGTGAAAAATTAAATGCTTTATTTATTACTATTGAACATCGTTATTATGGTGAAAGTCTTCCTAATACTGTAAAAGAAAAAAAAAAAGAAGAAAAAGAAGAAAATGAAAATAATAATATGAATATATATATATATATATATATATTAACTTAAATGAATCTTTTTATCTATTTCTATTATTTGCTTATTATTAATATAGGGCAATGAAGCTCAATGGGAATATTTAACTATTGAGCAAAGTTTAGAAGATATGGCTAATTTTATAAAACATGGAAATCAATTAAATGGTATTCCTTTTCATCTTTCACCTAAAACCACTGAAACAAAATGGATTTTAAGAGGTGGAAGTTATAGTGGAAATCTAGCTGCTTGGATGAGATCAAAATATCCTGATTTGGTTTATGCAGCTGTGGCATCCTCTTCTCCAGTTCAAGCTCAATTTGATTTTTATCAATATTATATTCCTTTAATAAAATATGCTCCAAGAAAATGTATTCGTGCTTTAAATAAAATCGCTTTAACCATTGATGATTTCCTTGCTAAACATCCTGAACCTTCTGATAAAAATACTCAATTTAAAAAACAATTTGGTGTTAGAAATGAATCTGATGCTGAATTTGCTTTAGGTAATATAAAATAATAATAAAAGAAATTTATTATTATTTAATGTCTAATGTATTCATTTTATTTTATTTTTATTTTTATTTAGATGCTATGAGTGCTGGTTTAATTTTATGGCAACAATCATTTCCTCAAATTAATTATTTTGATCAAATGGTTTGTTCTCTTTTTAAAAATAGTTCTAATCCTAAAGTCCATTTTGAAAATTATGCTAAATTTGCTAAACAACGAATTGAAGAATTATATGGTTATACTAATGATGATGATCATCAATCTAACTCAAAAACAACAAAAAGAAGTTTATTTAAAAGAACTAATAATAATAATAGTATGATTTATGCTAATGCTTTTGAAAGACAACGTAATAATTAAAATGTATAATCAATCAATTGAAAGAAGAAGAAAAAAAAAATTGTATAATATTTATATATATTCACTATCTCTTTTTTATATATTTATTTTTTTTCTCTTCTTTAAATTAGAATGCAGTCAACTTGGTTATTTCCCAACATCTCCTCCTAAAACAAGTCCTTATTATAAAAAACGTCTCATTTCAAATTTAGTTACCAAAGACTATTATAAACAACTTTGTAAAAATAAATATAATATTACTCATGATACTATTTCTACAACCAATCGTATTTATCATGGTTGGCATCTTCAAGTTAGTAGAACTATTTGGATTGAAGGAAAATGGGGTAAAAAGATAAATAATGCATTTTTTTTTAATTATTTTTAAATATATATATATATATATATTCATTCCATTTTTTTTATATCTTTAATGAAAAATAAAAATAGATCCATGGCGTGAACTTGGTGTATTAAGTGATTTTGCTCCTATAAAACGAGTCAATACTACTCTTGAAAAATATATCACCATCCCTGAAGGTATTCATACTTTTGTAAGTTTTTTTTTTTTTTTTTTTTTTTTTTTTTTTTTTTTTTTTTTTTACTTTTATTTATTTATTTAATTATATAAACTGAATATTTGATGGATCATGTATATATAAACTAATTTTATTCCACATTTTATTTTATTTTTCTAAAATATAAATATAATAGGATAGTCAAATTTATCCTACGGTTAATTATATTACTGATTATACCATCAAAACCTTATCTGAATGGTTAAAATAATTAATTTATATTACACAAAAAAAAAATATTCATTCAATAGATTGTGTGATTTTCTATTTATTTCAAAAATATATATTTAATAAAAAATAATAATATTAGAAATCATTATTTTATTATTATTTTGAATCATAAATTTTATAAATAAAGTATGAAAAATAGAAATGTGATCTTTATAACATAATTTCAAAATAGTAGTAAAAAGGAGTTCGGAATTTATATCCCGACAGTAAGAGTTACCAAATTTAATAAAAATCATTTTGAAATTTTAAATTTAGTTGATTCCCTCCTCTTCCGCATTGGTAAAAAAATATTATATATACATGAAAGATATTCTCATCCATCCATCCATTCATCCATCCATCATGCAATCAACTAATCTTATATTTATTATTTTTTTATTTCATTCAACTATCATTAGGACGTATAATGTATGTTTAAAATAATATTTTAAGATGACACGAAATATGAGGATAATTATATATATAATACCTATATATATATAAAAAAAAAAAAGAAAGAGGAAATGGAAAAAGTTCATTTTGGAATTCAGCCTATATACCATCATAAAAATATAACTACAATATATATATATATATATATATATATATATATATATATATGTATATATATTCAACTATTTATTTTATTGGAAAGAAAGAAAGAAAGAAAGAGAAACATATGACATTAAATAATACTATATATCATTTATTCATTCATACTCCTTTTTTATATTTTAATAATTATAATATTGTCACACCTAATAGAAATCATGCTTATTTCCAAGGAAAACCGCAAAGCTATTTACGAAGCTCTCTTCAAGGGTAAAATAATAATATTAATAATAATATAGAAAGAAAGAAAAAAGGGAATATACATATATCAACAACAACAACAATAATAATAATAATATAGATACAAGGTCAACAAAAGAAATAATTAAATATCTTCAATAGATATAAAAAAAATCAGCACCAAATATCACTGCATATGTCAACTTTTTTTCAAAAAGTAAAATAAAACAAATACTAATACGTGTATATGGATTAATTATATATTATTATTCATAAATAGATGGTGCCTTAGTTGCTGCCAAAGATTTCAATGCTCCCAAGCACCCTGAAATCGATGTTCCTAACTTGGAAGTAATCAAGTCCATGCAATCCTTAACTTCTAAAGGTTACGTTAAGACTCAATTCTCTTGGCAATACTATTACTATACTCTTACCGATGAAGGTATTGATTATCTCCGTGAATGTAAGTATTTTTCTTCATCTCTATTTTTTAATAATAATAACAATAATAATAATAATGATGAATTAATGCTCATTATTTTTTAAAATAGTCCTCCACTTGCCTACTGAAATTGTTCCTGCTACCTTAAAGAAGGCTGCTCGTCCTGCTGCTCCTCGTCGTGCTTGTAAATAACATAATAATAGTATATGAATGATTTACCGTAAATCGTTTTATTTTTTTTATTCATTCATTTTTTTTTTCTTTTTTAATATAATTAGTCGGTGATCGTGAAGGTCCTCGTGGTCCTCGTGGTGACCGTGATGATTATCGTCGTAAGGAAGGTGCTTCCGGTGATTTCAAGCCTGAATTCCGTGGTGGTTTCGGTAAGAAAAACAAAAATAATATATATATATATATATAAGGTATTTATTTCATTCATATACTAATCTATTTTTTTTTTTTTTACTTTTCTTTTTCATTAATTATTTATAATATATATTTAAAAAAACACTTTCATTATTTTTAAAAAAAATTACCAGGACGTGGCCGTCGCGAATAAATTATTATTATGTATGTAGTTTCATAATTTAATTTTAATGAATTCATATTAAAAAAAGAAAACAACAACAAAAATAAGAAAATGTTATTATTTATGATATGAACATTAATAATAAAAAAACATCAATCTAAAAAAAAAAGAAAACAAAAAAAAGAATGAAAAAAGATTAAAAACAAAGAAATTAGTTTTTTTTGTCTTAGAATGAAAGATCATTATCACATGATATGTGTGTTTTAGTTTAATTTAGATAAAATAGGGATAAAGATGCATAAATATTAGGAGAAAGAAATAAAATAATGAGAGAAAGACGGGAATATGTATATATATATATATATATATATATATTAGATTATTAAAAATATTCATTATAATAATGAAAGTTAGATGTATTAAAAGTATATTGATATTTTTTTTTTATCAAAAAATAAGAAAAAAAAATACCAGTGATTATTTAAATTTCTATGATTTATTATTTATATATGGAAATACAAAATGGTATATAATATGTATTTTAAAACATCTTTATTAGAGTGGTTATATATATATATATAAGAAAAAAAAAAAAACTGATAGGCAAATAAATAAATAAATAAATAATAAAAAGAAATATACAGACAAGGAAATATAATAAATAAATAAATATAGGGAGTAAAAAAGGGTATACATAATTATATATACATATATATTATATATATATATATATATATATATAATTAGTTTTTTTAAAAAAAAGTATATCTATATATGTCAATTTATTAATATTTTTTTTTTGTTAAATTGTCCACCCAAAAGAGACACAGATACTTAGAAAGAAAAAGACCAAATTGGATAAATAAATCGAAGTAATGGACCAACCCAATTTTTCCATATAGCCTAATAATAAAACGCCAAATGCAGGGCCAAAACTACTGAATAATGCCGACATTTTGCCTCTTAGCATCATTTTTTCAGGATAATAACTATACGATAATGATGATGATAATGATGATGGTAATGATAATGAAATGATAGTATCTACTTGATATGATGCAATAAACCATAACGTTTGAAATCCTGCGGTTTGAATGGCATGTAATGAAATTAGACAAATCACTATCCACCATGACCCAAGTGGTAAAAATGCATAGATAATGGTACAGGTAATTAATATTAAATGTGTAACAATCATAATGGATTTCATATAAAATCGATCTATAATCTAATAATAATTAAAAATAAAAATAATTACAATGAATATCAATTATCATATCGTTTTCATTCCCACTTTTTTTTTCTTTCAGTTTCTATTTATGTATTTTTTTTTTTACTTTTGATATATAAGCTGAAATAATAATATCAGAGAGAGCACCAATTAAAATCATTGAGCCAACAGTATGCATGGATAATTCAAAATAATCACGGTAAATGACAGGAGAGAATAATAACATGGAAGCTGAAGCCATTCCTAAAAGAAAACAGGAGGATAAAATATATAATATACGTAAAGAAGATAAATCGATAGTTGTTGTTATTGTGTTATTGTTATTATTATTATTTGTAGTATTATAAATAGAAGTATCTTGAAGTTGAAAAAAATGAGGACGAAAACGGGGGAAAATAGTAATTAAATAAACCATAGGGATATCAGAAGGTGGAAAGGGTAATAAAGCCAATGTCATTGACATAAATGTAGTATCAAATAAAGAAGAAGATTGTGTTGTTGTTGGACTATGGTTAGTACTTGAGTTAGGTGGTGATGCAGGAAACATATTATAATAAGATGATGATGAAGATGTGGATGAATATGAAAAATGATTGAAATTATGTGAATAATGATGAACAGATGGTGAAATTGGTGATGATGATTCAGATGATGAAGATATAGGTGATGAATTTGTTGCTATTTGTTGTTGTTTTGATGATATTAAAGGAGTAAAATGAAAAGTGCTATTATCTAATAAATAATCTAAACTATTTGTATCAGAACATATACTTGGTGTACGTGATTGTGGTGAATTCATGGATAATTTCTGTAGTATACTAGCATCTTCTTCAGATATACGAGATAAATGATCACCAAATAGAGTATAAGGTTTATAACAATAAGTAGTTGAATCTAGTAATGAAGAAGTAACATAATGAAGATTATTATTATTATTATTATTATTATAATAATATGGATGATATCTGTATTGATGATGAGAAGGATAATAATATTGTTGTTGTTGTTGTTGCTGATAATCGTGATCATAGCAATCAACAGGTATTACATTTTGGTTTTGATGATAAAGTAATGGTGAGGTTTCCATGGATTGTTCTTCTAATTTAAAGCCAAGCAATAAGGGGTCTGCAGGTTGAACTGTTGTTGAAAGTGAAAGTAAAAATAATGCTACACATCCAATTAATACTGTTCCCATTAATGTATCAAAGTCATGATCATCATCTAAAAAACATCCTATACTTAATGCTGTTATTCCTAAACTTAGTTTTCCCCATCGTCTTTCAGATTCTAAAGGATAATAATGATAAATAATAATAATAACAATAATTAATGAAAATAAATAGATATATATAAATAAATGAATGTAAATATAAATAAATGAATAAGTAAATAAATAATAAATAAATAAATCATGATTATATAATGAAAAAAATAACAAATATATAAAAAAAAGAACAATCTTTTTTCACTTATCCCCTAAAAAGTTGAACCTTCCCTTTTTCCCCTTAAAAATAATAATAAATAATAAGAGAACATAGCAAAAAAAAAAAAAAAGGAAAAAGGGTGACTACCTAAAAAAAAGAAGAAAAAGTAGAAAAAAACTTACCATAAAAAAGTTTATAATCACCTAAAATTTTAATGATAACACCATCTATTAAAGAACCTAAAGGTTGAAAGAACCAACCATCCAAAATCATGCATAAAATAGCAGCGGGCCATGATAACCAGGTATCAGGCGGAATCGATAAAATTAATACTAAACTAGCTGCACCTAAAGAAGTTAATAAACTTATTAATACACCATGTAAATTAGTAGCACGTTGATCCACCCAAGCTGACCAAAACCCATATCCAATTGTCCTTGTGGTTAATACAATACATAGTAATATGGAAATTTGATAATATGTAAAATGTAAAGAATGAAAAAAATATAATGGTAAAAAGTAATGTACACTTAATGATACCCCATAGGCTATGGTTAAAAACTTTGACAAAAAAAGCATTAATAGTTTGAACTGGTGGCAAAAATAAATGAAAGTTAAAAAAAGAAAGATGTTCTTATTTATCTATATATATAATATACATATATATATATATATATTATATATATAGTGGTATATATATTATATATATATATAATATTTTATTAAGAGAGAAAAAAAAAAAAAAGAAAAAAAGAAAAAGAAAAAAAAAAGTGCATTTAAAGGCAAAAAAAGCAAAAGGAAATGCGGAGTTTAAATTTATCAAAAAGCTTGTATTTTTTTTCCATCACACACCAAAAAAAGAATCTTTTGCTTTCCATTGTAGAAACTCTCCAATTGAAAAAAGGAGGAGAATAGGAAAGTAAATGAATAAAAAAAAAAGGTAAATAGCTTTTTTATTTATAAAAATGTCGATCTTTTTTTATTTTAATGATTTTTTCATGTGTATGAATAAAAACAGCTGGGTTTAAAAATATCTAGCATTATGAATTTGCCACCAAAAAGAAAATCATAAGGCTTTATTATTTATTATTTATTTATCAAAATAATGATAACAAGGTATTATATAAAATATATAATATTAAACGATAATTAAAACCATACAATATATGAGCCATAATAAAACTTTAAATAAACAAACTGTATATATATAATTTAATTTAATTAATTAGTTATATAAAAGATAGGTTTTATTCAAAATTTAAACGATTAAAATCATTTATTCACATTAAAGCTCAAATAAATACCCGTAAAATTGATAATTTCCCCACACACTCCCCGTCTATAGAGAGCTATGATCTCCGCCATTGTATTTCGGGTCATATTTTTTATTATGATCATACTAGGTCACATTGATATTTTTGTTTTTTTTTCTATTTTAAAAAAAAAAACAAAAATAAAACACAGAATATAAATTAATGAGTACTTTTATTATCATTAAAGAAATGAATTTTCTTTTTAAAATAAAATCCATGATACATAATGAAAGAGAGCTTTTCTTTTACTTTATTTATTTATTTTAGTATTTCCATAATAAATTATTATCCATCAATTAAAAATCTAACTAATGGGTCATCCTCCAAATAAATAATTTCTAGAGAAAAAGTAAACGCGTCATTTTATTTCTATTGAGATTATGTTTTCCATTGTAAATAAATATCTAAATAAATATATAATGCGATCAGTTTTATTCAAAGATTAATAATAATAAAAACAAATAAGTAAATTTGGATAGTCATTATATCTATTATTTATTTTTTTTGTATATAAATACAAACCCAAATATAGATGATACTTTTGTTGTTATTATTGTGTGATAAGATGACTATCAAGTTTCATGATAAAATGTCGTGTAACAAATATGTTTTTTTTAAAAAAAATGAATTTCCAACTCGTTTGAGAATTTTTTAGTTTCAATTATGTAAAATTGATCATTTATAATATAATGTATATATATATATACGATGAACTTTTCAAAAATAAATAAATAAATAAAAACTATGATACTACTGATAATAATAACTATAAATAAATAAAATAAATATTATTGAATGAATAAATAAAAAAAAGATATGAAAATATTTGTAAAATGAAAAAAAAAAATAAGTAATAAATGATTTATGGCATTTCAATATGTCGATGAGTAGCTGTCCATTGATAATAATACATTAAAGCAATTGTAGGTTGGCCGACAACACAAAAAGTAATCCTATGTTTAAAATAATAAAATAAAATGAATATATATATATATATATATGGATTTATTATTTTCTTTCATTCATTATTCTTTCTTTTTTTGCTGTGGTTGTTTGTTAGTTTAATCTATATCACCAATTTCCATTTTTTCATTTTCCTATTATTATTATTGCTATTGTTATTATTTACCAGAAAATAGTATTTCCAAGAGCGGTTCCTTTTCCTCTCCATTTTTCCAAAGGTTTAGTGATAGCGATTAAAGGGATTTGACCAAGCATACCCCAAAAAGCAAAACCAGTGATAGCATGAGTTGGAATTCCGACCAATAATTCATGCAAGACAGCAGAAACAAAGAATACCAACAACTGACCAACAGCAGGAGGTAAGCCTATATGAACACTTGGGAGATAAACATGTCTTTTGAAAAACAAATAGACAGGGCGATTCCATAATCGCCAATAAGTAGCAAGATTACCAGAATTCCACCAAGCTAAATAAAAGGTACGATCACCAAACCTTAAGATTTCACTTAAAGCATTTAAATAAGCATGGAAGAAAGCATAAAACATTAATAACCAGATCACTACAGCAGACGTTGATAATTTTAAAACTCTTTCTATAATCACTACATAATTATTATCTTCTAATGCTTTTAATGAATTGGCTAAAGTGGGTTTGGCATATTGTTCCATTAATACATACATCATCACTACACATATAATTAATTCTACAATTCGTTTTAAAAAGAAGGAAAGACGGAACTTTTCTGATCTTGGATAAGATGGTTGATAACATAATGTGGGTGCGAAAAAGAAATATAAAAGATTTCCAACTTTAATATTATTTGGGTATGCTGCATCTTCATCATAAAAATCGGATTGTTTGCCTTGAATATAATCATGTCGTAATTCTTTATTGACTAAGCAATAAGATGTTAATTTTAAAAAGGTGACCAAACACATAATTAAAATAGCAGAACCAACTAATTAATAAATTAATTAAAAAAAAAAAGGATAATTATCAGTATATAAAATTAATTACTTATTGATACATAATATATATGTATATTCAAAAGACAAATAAATAAAAAAAATGTGTAACAGATCCTATTGATAAGCCAGGTTTTTCCTTTTATCTATTTTTTTTTAATTCCCTTTTTCCATTATATATATATATATATATACTTATATATATTCTGTTTTTTTTTTCTTTAATTCTATTTTACCTAAAGGGTGATAGATATGGTTATATACAATGTAAGATGGGAATGATAATAAAAACACTAAATGACCAAGATGAGTTAAAGCTGTAACTCTTTCAACAGAAGCCAATTTTTTTAAAAAGTCAGGTTTAGCGTTTTGACCTTGAGTAGCTAATTTTGTCATACTATTTTCAAGTACATAAGAGATAATGATACTAAGTGGAATACTTAACCAAGCTAAAATAAAAAATCCATAATCTTGCACTGGTATATAACTATGAGGTAATCTTATAAGTAATCCATATTTCATCCAATTTTCTATTATTAAACGTATATTGCTAGCACCAAGTACAAGCACTATCAATTAAAATAGAAATAGAAATATATATATATATATATATATATATATATATGTGTGTGTGTGTGAGTGAATGCCTTTTTTTTATTTATTGTTTTATTTTGACAACTTAATTTTATCATATCCTTCTTTATTTTCCTCCTTTGGTTTCAGATTTTTTCTTTTGTTTAGTAACTATCATATGTATATATGTTGAAACACTTACTTCCAAGACGAATAAAACCACTATAATTTTCAGGAGGAGCTTCTTTAGATAAAACGGAAGCTTTAGTAACGGTATGAATAGGAATGGTATGATGAGCTCCTTGATAGGAGGAAGAGGTTGATTTTTTTTTCTTATCTTCCAATTTTTCTTCATTGATAGTTGAAACGCGTTTACTTGTTATACGTAAATCTCTTTTATATCTTGAATCAGATTGATCATCTTCACTATCGGTCACTACTTTTGCTGACCTTCTATAAGCAGTTGTCATGTTTTTTTTTTATACCTTATAATTGTTATAAAGTGAAAAATAGAGAGAGAGAAAAAAAAGAAAAGGAAAAAGAGAAGAAAGGGAAAAAAAGAAAGTGTGTGTTTAAAATCCAAAAATATAACAATTACTTATGATAATTTTAAAATTCAGATTTATTTTTTTTGTCGGATGTAACGCCCAGACATTATAAAAGGAATTACTAAAAGTGTTTATACAACTCATATGAATATTTATTATTTTGATTCCTTATAATAATTAACAAATTGTCATTTTTAATATTATTTACTTGTATTTTATTTGTTGTACATGAGAAATATATTAAATAAGCATATGTTTATCAAACATATCATCCTTTTTTTAAATCAAGATAATAATAAAATATAAAAAATAGTTGCGTGCATTATTTATATAAGGGTAAAAATAATATAAATTCATTTTGAATGAATTCTTATATTTTATTTCCGTTTTGATTTCGATTTTTATACTCAGCCTTCTCTTCATATTACTGCTTTTCAATTTTTTTATTTACTTTTTTTCTCTCTTTTTTCTCTTCTATTTTTTTAAAGATATATATAATATGTTACGATATAATACTATTATTAAACGAGGATATTCTAGTTTAAATAGATCTGGTCCTATTCCTTTAGGAAATAAAAAACAACAAAAGGAAATGTTGGATCTTATTCGTAAAAAACAACAACAAAACGCTCAAGATTCTGAAGGGCTTCATGAAGATGCTAGAACTCCTTTACAACCTGAATTTGAAGGCGACGTTAATCCTAAAACTGGTGAAGTTAATGGTCCTAAGAATGATCCTTTAAAACATAAAGACTGGAGTTTTGGTGGAAGAGTAACGGATTTTTAATTGTATATATATATATATATATATATATATCCTTATCTTTCCAATTTTATATACATATATATATTATTAATATTATTTTATATGTATTTAATCATTGGTATATATATAAAGGAAAAAAAAACAATTAAAGAGAAAAAGAATGAAATATATAATTATATGTAAATATTTATATAAATATTAATAATAACAGTGTATGTACAGAAAAAAAAACTAAAGAAAAACATAATTTAAGTATAATAATAAAAAAAGCCAACAGTCTTTTTTTTTTTTGGATTTTAAGAAGCTTTAGCTTTGTTTGCTTGTCTTGCTTTCTTTCTTGCATAATATTGTTTACGATATCTATCAAATCCTTCTTGTAATTGTTTTGGTACTGAAGGATAAAAATTTAATTCTCCCGATTCTCCACGCCGATTAAATTGAAGATTAAATGCTCTTAAAGCCTTATTGCAATGAGGAACAAATCTATTATTATTCCATTAATTTAATAACCAATAAGCAATAATAAAAGATTATTAATAATGGTGATGATGTTTTAAATTAAATTCTCTTATTCATTTCTTTTATACTTTTTATATATACACTTACTCTGCAGCATAAACTATCTTTTCAGAATACATTCCAGATCTATAAAAAAATACCAAACTACCAGCAGCTACTAATAATGCTATTGTATTTAATAAATGGTTGAAAAATGCCTTTTTTTTTGGGGGGGAAGGGGATTAAAATGAATAAGATTTACTATTATTATTCTGAATCCTTTTATTATTATTTATTACTGACACTTACCTTACTAGGGTCTACAAATACAGCATAAAAGAAATAGCCTAATAATATTAAAAGAGTACCTAAAAGTGCTGTTATATATATAATAAATAAATAAAAGAAAAAGGTTATTATTAAATACATATTATATATATATATATATATATATAACTTATTAAAGTGATATATACCTTCAAACTTTCTTTTTCTTTTTCTTAGTCGAACCATATTACCACGTAGACGTTCTTCAAAGATAACGAGATCTCTATAAGTAATTTGCTCCATTTGTTTAGATGTCATTGTCTCAGAAGTTGTTGTTTCTACATTTGTATCTTGAGATACTGATGCCCTTTCATTCATTTCCATTCTATTTTTTTTTTTTATTATAGTAAACAAATGACAATATATATTTATTTATTTATATTTTTATAAGTAAATATCTATATATGATTTTTAAATAATAGTAGTAATAATATTAATATTAATAATGTTTATAAGTAATAATAAGTAATAGTAATTAAATATTGCTAATAAAATAAAAGGAAAGGAAAAAGGAAAAGGGAAAAGAGAAAAGAGAAGAGAGAAAAATTACCAGCCCATATTTTTTTTATAATGCGGAGTTTTAAATAACTATATATTTTTCCTTTTTGTATAAATGGAGATCATTTCTTTTTTTCTTCTTATTTCATATTTTACTATTAAACCTTATAAATATAATTATAAAGTTTACATAAACAAAACTTTAAAAATGAAAATAGTTTCAGTATTTATTTGAAAAGTAAATAATAGATAACAAGTTAACACCATTGTAAATTCAAATACTAAATTTACTTCTTACCATCCAAAAAACGTAAACCAAGGGAAAGAAAAAGAAAGGAAAAAAAGAAAGGAAAAAAAGAAAGGAAAAAGAAAGAATATCACAATATGAAAGATCCAATTTTTTTTTAAGTGAAAAAATAGTAGTTTTTTTATTCGATGACAACAATAGTAATAATAATAATGATAATAAAAAACATATAAATCCGGATAATAAGAAGTTTTTTATATAGAAGAGTTTTATATATTTTAGATAAGATCCATCATACTTTTAGGACCAATCACATGACATAATTGCTTATATACCCTTACAAAGAGGTACCACGCGTTTATATATACAAATATATCCATATAAAATATTTAAACCACTCATTGAAACAATGTTTTCCTTTTTTTTTAAAACTTCCATTATGCAATTAATGTTTCTGCTAATAAACCCTTACAAAAATGACGTTATTAATTACAGAAAAAAAAATATATATAAATAAACATCGTATTATTTAATTTTTTTCTTCTTTTATTTATATTTTATTTATTTATTATTTATCTGTTATTTATTAATCAATAATTATTCAACCATGTATTTAACAAAAACGTCTACTTCTTCATTAATCCGCCTTTCGTTGATACGCCAACAACAAGTAGTCAAATTTGTACCAAGAGTATCTACCTCATTATTACATACTTCTTCTGTTCAACAAGTAAGATTGATAAAAAAAATTGATAATAAAAAAAAGGATGATATATGTAGAAAATTTAATTTATTCACTTTTATATATAAATCATTTTATTAGGATAAAGGAATAGTAGAAACTGCTAAAAATATTGGGCATGATGCTTTTGAATCTGTCAAACATTTAGGTCAAGAAGCCAATTTAAAAGTGGGTAAAGGGCTTGCCAAAGGACTTGATGGAGTAGAAGCTACTGTTCATAAAGCTCAAGATACTGCTCACCATTTAAAAGAAAACGCTCAACAAAGCACTGAACAATTAAAAAAGAAAGCTAATCAAGTGGTAGATGAAGCTAAAAAAGTAGTAGCAAGTGATAATCCTGCTAAAGATATTAAAGAAAATGCTGAAGATGTTGCTTCAAAAATGAGCGATACCGCTCAAAAAGCCACCTCCAAAGCTAGTGATTCTGCTGAAGATATTGCTTCAAAAGTGAGTGATGCCGCTCAAGAAACCGCCTCCAAAGCCAGGGATTCCGCTGAAAAAGGTGCTGATAAAGTAAAGACTAATCTTAAAGAAGCTCAAGATGCGATAGGTGTTGATGGTAAAAAAGTTGAACAATCTAAAGAACGTATCGAGGAAGAAGCTAAAGATGCTGTTGATCGACTTAAAGATAAATTAAAATAAAAACGAATTAAAAATTTCTTTTCTGTAAATAAAAAAGATAATTCATACAAATATTTATATTACTCATAAACTTATTTTTTAAAGTTTCACAATAAAAAAAAACCCAAATATTGATATTTTTCAAACAAAATAAATCTGAAAAAGCAAAAAACAAAAAAAAAATCCGAAGCATAGTTGTTCATATTCAAAAATCAATTAATCTTTTTTATAAAGGTAGATAGTTTTAATTTATTTATTTATATATAAAACAATTTAATTTTAGTTAAAAAAAAATATTCTATGAATCGAAATGATAATTTAATATGGCCTTTTTATTTAAGAAAAACAAAATACCATAAAAATAATACATTTAAAAGAAAATGATGTTAATATATATAATCTTAATAGTATTATTCAATTAAATAAACAGTAAATGAATGATTTTAATATAAATATCGATATAAAAAGTATTTAAAGTGATTTATTTTACTGAAAAAACATTCTTCTTTATTATTGTTTCATGTAGTAGTAGTTAATATAGAAAAATAGAACTAGATTTTTTGAGTTTAAAAGGAATTTGAAGTACTTCCGTTCGTGACGGTGCTGAGTTTAAAATATATAAAAAACGAAAACGCACTCCCTTTTTTTTTTTTCTTCCCTTTCTTTTCCTCATTTTTTCTCTCTGATAATATATTATTTCATATTTTTTAATTCATTTATTCATTCTTCATTTTATTTTATATCCCCCATCATCTTTCCTTTTTTTTTCTACTCTTCATTTCTTTTAATATTCATTTCATCTTTTTTATTTTTTCTCTTTCATATATAAAAATATAATTTTTTTTTATATAGTAAAATATAATAATATACATATTTAATACAAACTAACAACTTGTTAAAAATTAAACTTTTTATTATTCCAACTTAAAAAAAAAAGACAATGCATCCTAATACTCAATTTCATCAACAACAACAATCACCTTTATCAGCTAATGCAACTAATAATCCTTTAGCGGCTGTATTACAATCAGCTACAGGAGCTAATGTAAGTTCTTTATATTCTGGACTTGGAGCTAATCAACCACCTAATATTGGTGCCACAGCTGCTTTACAACAACAACTTCAAGGTGGTGGTATGAATCGTACACCTGTAACTACTGGAAATACAGATCCTTTTGCTGCTTATACTGCTATTATGGGAAGTAATGCTGCTGCTGGTGGAGGTATTCCTAATATTGGTGCTGGAGCAGCAGCCGGACAATCATTAACAGGTAATCCAATGGCAAATGCTTTTCCTTATATGCAACAACAGCAAGACCTTCAAGCTCAGCAAGCACAACAACAACAACAAAAAATGAGTCAACTTGAAGAAGATAAAATTTATGCATTAGTATTAGATCTTTTAAATCCTGTATTGCGTGAACAAGCTCTTTTAGATCTTAGTAAAAAACGTGAACAATATGAAGACTTGGCTCTTGTTTTATGGTATTCTTATGGTAATAAATATAATAATAATAATAATAATAATAATGGTTGAATATATATGACGTATTATAATATTGATTATATTAAAAAAGTATTATATATATATATATATATGTGTGTGTATTTAATTTATTTTGTAATGTTATTATTATTTAGGTGTTATGTCTGTATTACTTCAAGAAATCGCCTCAGCTTATCCTTTGTTAACTCCACCAACTCTTAATGGCAGTGCATCAAATAGAGTTTGTAATGCCTTGGCATTACTTCAATGTGTTGCAAATCATACCGAAACTCGTACTTTGTTTTTGCATGGTAAGTATGATTCATTTTTTTCATATAAAAGGGGTATTGCGTCATGATAATAAATATACAAATATATATACTTATTTATTATTATTATTTATAGCACACATTCCTTTGTATTTGTACCCTTTCCTTAATACTTCAAGTAAAACTCGCCCATTTGAATATTTAAGATTGACTAGTTTAGGTGTTATCGGTGCTTTGGTGAAGGTAAAATAAAATAAGATTATAAGCTGTGTTCATACTAATTTATAAATAATCAAATTAATTATAAAAATATTATATATATATGTATTTAGAATGATAATCCTGAAGTGATCACCTTTTTATTATCAACTGAAATAATTCCTCTTTGTCTTCGGATCATGGAAACTGGAAGTGAATTATCAAAAACAGTAGCAATTTTCATTGTACAAAAGATTCTTTTAGATGACACTGGCCTTGTAAGTATTTTTTATACATATAGTGATGTATTTATTAAATGATATATACTTTTTTGGATGATTAATTTCTTTTCTTTCTTTTTTTTTTTTGTATGGATTAGTACTATATATGCCAAACATATGAACGTTTCTATGCAGTAGCTACTGTTTTAAACAATATGGTAAATCAATTAGTAGAAACTCATGCTATGCGTCTTTTAAAACATGTTATTAGATGTTATTTACGTTTATCTGATAATCCAAGGTAATAAATATATATATATATATATAGAGAGAGAGAGAGGGTAGAAAAATGATCAATGTGAACATTAATGAATATATTCTTTTTTTTATCTAAAATTTAGAGCCCGTGAAGCACTTCGACAATGTTTACCTGATCCTTTGAGAGATACAACTTTCCAACAAACACTTAAAGATGATATCGGTACAAAACGTTGTCTTGGTCAATTGTTACTTAACCTTTCTGATGGCATGCACTAAAGTAATTAAATAATAATATTAAAAAGAGTAATCATATGTTGTGATCATCTAATTTTATTATTATTGTTTATTATATTTTTAGTTTTAACTTAAATAATACTCTCTCGCGTTTATTATTCTCTATATTATCAACTCCTTACTTTTATATATATATTTATATGTGATTTTTATTTTCTATTTTTATTTTTAGAAAGAAAAAAAAAAGAATATGATTGCATATTTTTTTTTTATATATACACTTTACTATATGTACAGAACCTTTTTTATTTCTAATTATTATTTCTTATAACCACTCTTTCATAGTTTATAGTCATATCTTCCTCTCCCTTTTTATTTTTATTTTTATTACTATTACTACTTCCTTTACTTTATATATATATATATAAATTTATTTCACATCATCAGCAAATTATCAACCAAGTTTAACAATAACAGTAATAATAACAAACTGAAAAAAAACAAAAAACAAAAACAAAAAAACCAATATCAGAAATCAATCAACAAACAAACAAAAAACACCTCATAATACTTTCTATTAGTCATGTAAAAAGTGTGAATACTAGTTTCTTTGCTATTCTTTATATTTTTTTTATATATTCTTGTACTTTATTGATAATAAAATAATAATAATAATAATGTTTATTCCTTTAATTGAAAAGAGTTGACTGATTTATACAGAGATAAATCCTAATAATAAAAAGATCATTTCCTCTTAAAAATAAGGATGATTCCAGAAATAATATTTATTTATTTATTTTTTAAATTAAACAAATATATAAAAAAAATATTTTATTGATAAATTAATAAAATAAATTTGTGTTTTCTTTTTGAATATCATCCTCATCATTATCTATATCATCAATAAGTTCATCCTCTTGTTGATTATTCTCTGCATCATTATTATATTGATCATCGTTTTGATTATCCACATCAATACTTTCTAGTATAGGTAAAATATTTTCCCAAATGGATATACCCTAAATAACAATTTAAATGAAACAAAAATAAATAAATTATTTGAATTCATTGATCCTTTTCTTTCTTTTTTAGTAAAAAAAATTACCTTTTCATAAAATTCAATATGAGAATCTGCATAAGCATTTAATCCACTTTTAATTTCACTTCCTTTTACATCTTGAAAATAAGCATATTCTTTAATCACTTGTTCTGAAAAATCTTGAGAAATATCACTAGATTTTGCCACTTCTTCTTGTAATTCTTTTATTCTCAACCCCAATCGAACTAACTTTTCCCTTCGATCTAATTCCATATCTACTCCACGTACCTCTTTAATTTTATCTAGTATCATTTCTGATATATTAAAAGATCCACTATCATGGATGAATCGTTCTGGGTGCTCAATTCTTTCTTTATCATTAATGGCTTGTTGTAAATAATAGGATAATTGTTCAAAATCCATTTGCTTTTGGTCCCTTTCACGAAGTACAGCCTATTTTATTAATTAATAATATATATATTCCCATTAAAAAAAAAGAATATATGATAAAATTTATTTATTGCTATATACATTACCTTTGCAGATCTACAATAAGATAATAATTCATGAATTCTATTTAAATAAAGTATTTCTTCCTTGTCAGACTATATATATATACATGAATAAAAGAAAATGAACTGTCAATATTATTTTCAAGTATATAATTATTATTATTATTATTATATATATGTAAACTTACTCTTGTTTTTAATGCCTTTGAATAAGCTTTAGTAGCTTCAGCAAATTGATGTAGTGGTTGAAGTATACTAGTTTCTAAAGATGATAGACCTTGTATACTTTGTCCAAAACCAGTATAATCCTGCTGTAAATCTATATTATCAAAAACCCATGATATATTATTATTAATATTATTTAAATAATATACATGATCTAATCTTTATTGCTATTATTACTATTATTATTACTATTATTATTACTATTATTATTATTATTATTACCATGTTGACGTTTACTAATTCTTGCATACAATCTTTCTACAGTATTTAAATTATCTTCCAATTTATCAATATTATCTTTCATCATAATGAATCTTTCATCTGGTTTTCTTACTTTTGTAAAAGCATTTACCAACGAATCACTTAAAGATTCTAATACTGTATTTGATGGTTGCAACTGTTTGGAATATATCCGTTTATCATTTTTCTAAAACAAAAAAAAATCATAATAATAATTTAAATATACATGTTAATTAGTATAGATATATCTAGTAATAAAACGAATTTGATTTTCTTTTTTTTTTTAATAAATTACAAAGTCAGTTGATTCTAAGAAGAGTCTTGTACATTGTGATTGTTGAAGGACTGGATGTTTAGCTATTCTATCTAAAAACCACTGTAAACTGTATGTACAAATATGTAAATAAAGGTCATCTGGTTTCAATTATGCCATTTTTTCATTTTATTTATTAAATATAAATTAAAAATAAAGTAATCTTACCATAATTTTCTTCTTTCGATGAAATCCGAACTAAAACGATCCCCTTTGATATATTCTATAGTTGGTTTATTTATTTATTTGCAATTTTTGTTAAAAAAGAAATATATACAAATAAATAAAAAATAAATAAATAAAAAAAGGAGAGGTACATTATTGTTATTATTATTGTTTATTTATTTATTTATTTTATGCTCACCTAACCGATGTTTTTCAGGTAATGGTGGTACAATAGAAGCAATATGTTCTAAAGATAATGAATTATATAACCATACAAAGTCTTGAAATCTTCGTCTAACTGGTCTTGGATTTGTTGAAGAGAAAGTTTCTACTGAAGTCTGATAAAATAATGATATTAATGAAAATAAAAAAGGAATGTGTGAGTGAGATAATAATAATAATAATATAATAATAAATATGATATAGTCAAATAATGATACATTAACAAGTATTAATACAATAATAAAATAATAATAAGTGTTGACTTTTTTAAATACATATATATTAAACAAACTTACTGTAGTAGAGACTAAATAAGATACATAAGCCCCTTGTGTTCCATCTGAATGTTTTTGAGGATCGCCTATACGAATAATCATCGGTTTTGCAGTTTGTAACTGAGGAGAATAATAATTACTGTTGAATATATTATTATTATTATTATTATTATTATTATTATTATTATTATTATTACTGTAGTTGCTGTTACTATTATTGCTGTGATAGTTAATATTATTCGTGTTATTATAAGTAGAAGATATATAACTATTTGTAGGACTACGTATTTGTTTTGTAGATGTAAATGACGTATTATCTATAGAAGATTTAAAAGTGGGTGATAATGGTGATATTATAGGTGGTGGTGATTGAGAAGAAATAGATGGTTCTGGGTATAAAGTTGCTTCAGTTGTATCATTAAACTGTAATATAATATATAGAAAAATAGTTAAGAAGAAGAGGAAGAAAATACAAAGGAAGAAGAAAGAAAAGAAAAGGGAAAAAAAAGAGATATTTATATAAATACGTTAAACTATTGAATCCATATTTTTACTTTGACACTTTTTTTTTATTATTACTATTATTATGTACCTGGCTATCATATTGGGTATCTGATGCAAAGGAAGTTAAAGGATCATTTTTATATGAGTGTGGTGTTAAAGAATCGCTAGTTGCATGAACATTCCATTCAATATTATCATAATCTTCTGCCATACTTATATTATTTTGTATTGATTCGTATTTTTGAAAAATAAAAGATAAGAAAGAAGGTAAAAAAATGGAATTCTGCACCTTTTAATTTTTTTCCACCCGCCAATTTTTTAAGCTTTAAAAATAACCCTTTGCAGGCAAAAAAAAAGGTTTGGTTTTTTTTCTTTTATTTTATTTTTTTCATGTTTATGTTTAACTGTTAAAAAATCATTTACATATATATATATATATATATATATATATATATTCTTGATACTAACAGCTATTTAATAACTTGATAAATAACGCCAAGCATATAACTTGGCAAAGTATAAAAAATGAATAATATTAATCCTATATTACAAAGTCAGCAGTTGTTTGTTTTAATAAAATTTCAATGTTTTTTACGATTATTCTTATTATTAAAAATTAGTAAATTACACACTTGCTTTTATACTAAAAGCACGATTAAAAATAATTATAATATATATGTATAGAGAGAATATAAATAAAAATCATAGTATTGGATCATATTAACATATATATTTTAACGGGCATTAGAATCGCCTGAAAGGATAATTGATGCATCTCTGGCCTATTAATAAAAAGAAAAATAAAATAATAAATAAACGAAATACTTTCCCTTTTTATTTATTTATATTTATATTTGCTAATTTATCAATCTATTTTTATTTATTTATTTTCTATGATATTGGTGATCCACTTAATTTATTTCTTATTATCATTACCTGGATATGAGATAACCGACGTAATTCTTTAGGATTAATAGAAACCTGTCTATTTCTACCAAATAAGAATTTACGAATGATTCCTGGTTGTTCAAATAAATGAAGAGAACGAGTATGACTTCTATAATATCTTCCAGAGCTAGATGCTGTAGGAGAATCAGAAAGACCAGAACCAAAGGATGATCTACGATGGCGTAAAACACCGCCCTCACCACCACCTTCAACAGAAGCTAATTTCGATTCATCTACTAAAGTTTGACGTTGACGTTGTAAATTAAAGAAGTATTGTAAACAAAATTTAATATAATCTAAAGGAATAAACCAAATAATATTCCATATCCATACAACTCCAGCCCATGACCAGCCACAACCTTCAATACGAGTAAATCCCCAATCTGCATAAACTGAAATAAAAGTAGCAATTAATTGAGCAAGAATAAAAGCTGAGATTAATAAAGTAGATGGTCGTTCCATGAAAAAAAACCCTTGTGATCTTGTAACAAAAATTAAAGCCTGAGAGATGGTGGACACTTGAAGATAGATAATAGAATGAAGTTTAAAATCATTAGGTGTATGAAATGTTTCTACTTCAAATTTACTTTGAAAAAAGTTGGAATAATAAATAACAGAAAAAAATGATAAAGTTGATGTTGCTAAATATAATCCATAAACAATAGCTGAAGCAAAAATTTCAAAAAGATTCCAATGATCAGGATAAGGAGAAGGTTTAACACGATCTGTAGAAATAGTCATAATAGTTCCATCATTAAGGATGGCTAAAATAAGAACCATAAAGGGAGGAAAATCAAATTTAAAAGCAAATAGCATAATAGCAAAACCAACCACAACACGAATAGTAATAGAGCATGTATAGATGGAATAATTAGTCATCCGTTGAAAAATTTGCCTCGAATGAATAAAAGCTTCAATAATCACAGATAATCCAGGTTCCGTTAATACAATATCAGAAGCAGCACGAGCAGCATCAGATGAATCAGCTACAGCTACACCTACATTCGCTTTTGAAAGGGCAGGTGCATCATTGACACCATCACCTGTCATGGCTACCATATGTCCCAAATTTTGAAGTCGACTTACAATATCATATTTATGTTCAGGATAAACACCAGCAAATCCATCACAACCTAAAAGTAAATCATCCATTGTAGAATAACCAGAACCGGCAGGTGGACCATCATTCAGTGTTGAAGATAAAAACATATTATCACCCATCCCTAATCTTCTACCTGTTTCTTTAGCAATCGCAAGTTGATCACCGGTAATCATTTTCACCTGTACACCTAATCCAATTGCACGGCGAATAGTTTCCTTTGTATCATTTCGTGGAGGATCATAAATAGGCAATAAACCAATAAGCCGAAATCCTAGTCCTTTATTTTCATTTTTATGACCATGATCATCATCCTTATTTTTATTATTATTACCATTTTTTTCATTGCTGTTATTATTGTTATTATTATTATTGTTATCGTTATTGTTGTGGTTGCTACTATTACTATTTCTACTATTGCTATCATGATCAAAAGTAGGTTCATCACCAGGTGCAAATTCATTTATAGCTACTGCTAATGACCTTAATCCACGATTAGCAAATTCATTTACATCATCATTCAATTGCTTTACTAAATCATCATTTTTATCTCTAGTACATAAATCCAAAATAAAATGAGACATTCCTTTTGTTGCTTGTTTTATTTTTCCATCATCTTTTTGATCTTTATAAGTGATTTCTGTTCTTTTAATGACTGGGTTAAAAGGTTTAAATTCCAATTCTGTAATATCTTGACGTGCTAGTTCGGGTGATGACAAAGAACTAGTGATACAAAAATCAATCGCATCTTGATTTTCTATACGAGATGCATAAGAAGCAATAAGGATGATTTGATCTTCATTATATTCAGCATAAGATTTAATTGATTGTTTATCCACAATTAATTTGTTCATGGTTAAAGTACCTGTTTTGTCAGAACATAAAATAGTAACAGCAGCCATTTCTTCAATGGCAGAAATACGAGTAACAATAGCTTTATGATCAGCTAATTGTTTAGCACCAATAGCAAGAGTCACAGATAGAACAGTAGGCATAGCAATAGGTATACCACCAATCAAGAGGACTAAAATATTATCAATACCACGACGATAATTAAATCTAAAAACAGCGTACATAATGATGATTTCTACAATAAGAAAAATACCAATAGAGATTAAACAAAAATTACCAATCCTTGCAAGGATTTGCTGTAAATGACCAATATCATCATTGGAATCACCAACCAATTTAGCAGCACGACCAAAAAAAGTATTTAACCCAGTACCAATCACTACCGCTTCAGCTTCACCTTGCTTAACAGTAGAACCAGAAAAAATTTCATCACCAGGTTCTTTACGAGCAGGTAAAGATTCACCTGTTAACGCTGCCTGATCAATAGAAACATCACCATGGGCTTCCATTAAACGACCGTCTGCAGGAATAACATCACCTAATTTTATAGAAACAATATCACCTGGCACAAGTTCAGCAGCTTCCATACATTGCCATTCACCATCACGTTTCACTCTACATTCAGGGGCTAAAGAATCCATAAGTGCTTTTACCGCATTACCAGCTTTATGTTCTTCCCAAAATCCTATAGTAGCGTTGGCTAATAATAACAAAATAATCCCAATAAAATCTGGCCAGTCAGGGGGTCTTCCTTCCCCATTAGAAATAGCTATGGCAACTATAGCTGCTGACTCCATTACCCATGATAAAGGATTCCACATAAATCCAAGATATTGTAATATAGGATTTACTTCTTTATGATCAAGTCTATTATATCCAAATTTTTCAATACGTGAATTGGCTTCAGTAGTTGTCAGTCCTTCTGATGTTGTTCTTGAGACATATTATTAAAAAAAAAAGAAGTAAAAATAAAAATAGCAATTGATATAAATGTATGTGTATATATGGGAATATGATTAAAATAGTGAATAGTGAAAAAAAAATGAGAAATATAAAAATCCGGAGTTTTAATTTTTCATCCAACTTATGTTTATATTAATAATTGAACTTACTGAAGCAATATAAAAATATCATCAGTGTCCATTTTAGAAAGGTCAAAATTATCTTTATTATACAACTCTTCAACAGTTAAAGATTTTACAGTTGGTAAATTACCGTTTTCATCTTTCTGAAGTGTATTATTATTACTATTATTATCATCATTATTGTGATTATTTTCAGTATGATTTATGGGAATATCTGTATCACCATTATTTTGTTGTTTATCTTCATTTATAGGTTGATGAATAGAAGGTGATTTTTCATCATTAAATTCATTTTTATTAACAGACATGATTAAATAAATAATTTATATATAGACAAATAACGGAAGGGAAAGTAAAAAAAAAGTACAAAATTAATAAATAATACTAATAAAAGAAAGAAAGGAAAAAAAGAAATAAACCCTTGGTATTCATTTTTTGATCATTAAAAAAAAAGACGGTGTTTAAAATATTCCATTATGCAACTCAAGCTTAAAAAAAAGCTAAAAGTAAATAAGGGCCGTTTCGAGTAAAATAAAAATAAAAAGTAAACAAACAAAAAAACTTTTTTTCTCTCTCTCACTTTCTCTTTTTCTTTTTTTGTTTGTTTTTATAACCTTTATTTTTTCTCTTTCTTTTTCTTTTCTTTATTTTTTTTAAGTCAAAAATGGATCCATTTATTTCTAACAACACTTACCAATACGCTGTTACTTCTAATGAAGATACTAAATTCGTAGAAAACCAAATTCTTAATACATTACAACAAGGTAAGTTAAATATATGATAGAACAATATATAAAGACGCGAAAAAAAAGTTTAAATAAACTAACAT
Organism: Cunninghamella bertholletiae; assembly: GCA_037043795.1. Taxonomy (NCBI): domain Eukaryota; kingdom Fungi; phylum Mucoromycota; class Mucoromycetes; order Mucorales; family Cunninghamellaceae; genus Cunninghamella; species Cunninghamella bertholletiae. The sequence continues at coordinate 1,439,667 of JAZGVP010000004.1, read as the reverse complement.
ACTTTTATTCTTATCTTTTTTTTCATTATCTTCTTTTTTATACTTTATTTATTTGAAACACTTTAGGAACTGCTAATCCTTTGACACTAAAACAAGACCAAGTAATAAACAACTCTGCTTTAGTAAGTAAACGTGTTTTATCTTTGATTAAAATAAAATAAAATAAAATAAAATAAAATAAAAATATCATTAATGAATATATTTTTCTTTTATATATAATAATAACATTAATATTAATATTAATAAAAAAGGAAAACGAGATTAAAGTTGAAAGCCTTCGTATTCAAGTACAACCAAATTCTAATTCTGAAACTGAAAAAATCGTAAATAAATAAATAAACAAATAGTACTATTATTGTTATTATTATTATTATTATTATTATTAATTTAAAGAAAAAAAAGTCAACTTTATATAATTATAATAATTATAATAATAATAATAATAATAATAATAATAACAATAATAATAATATAATAATAATATTATAGACATCCTCTGAAGAAACAACTTCTAAAAACAATCAAGAAGAAAATAAGCCATCTACTGCTAGTAAGCCTGAAAAAACTGTAAGATAAATAATAATAATAATAATAGTAATAGTAAAAAGTTAAAAATAAAAATAATAACAATAATCGTCATCTTATTATTTTTACATGATGTTTTTTTAGTTAAACCGTGATGAAGTACTACCTCATGAAGTAGCTAAAAATCCAGAATGGTTTGATGGTAAACCAGCTAAAACACCTGAACGTTACAAGACTATAAGAAATTTTATCTTGGATTATTGGGAAGAACATAAACCTAACTATGTGTCAAAAACAAATATAAGAAAAACCATGAAAAATTGTGGTGATGTGAATGCTGTTGGTCGCGTTCATAACTATCTTGAATCTAATGGTTATATTAATGTTAACTGTCCCGTTACTACTACTCAACGTCCAAAAAAAATTGTTCGTAAACCTCGTCGTCAAACTTATGAATATAGAGCAAGATCTTCATCACCTAATTATACTCCAAGGTAAAAAAATAAAAATAATATATATTCATGACACTCTTTTAATAGTAATAATAATAACAATAATCATTTTCTTTATTTTTATTTTTGTTTGTTTGTTTATTTGTTTATTTTAGAACTGATTCCAAGTCTCGAAAAAGAAAAACAAAATCAGATTTGGCTACTTGGTACTTAACATATCGATATATAATTTTATATATACCCTTTATTATTTATTTAATTATTGTTTTATTTTTGAATATATAGGGAAGATCCAGATCTTACTCAAAGACGTGGTAAAATGATATATATACATATATACATTATCTGAAAACGAAAGCTAATTTTTATTAAAATTTAAATATTTAAATAGGTACAAATGGTAAAAGAAAACGAGAAAAAAGAGTAAACTATGATATGTATCAAACTGAATACGATCCTTACGAATTAATCGAAATGGAAAGCTATGATGATGATGTTCCTCCACCTTTTAAAGTTCATTTGAAAAGTGAAGCTATGGTAATATTGCTTTGTTTTTTTTTTTCTTATATATATACATTATATATTCATAGTATTGTACTTATTTTTTTTTTCGTCAGATTGTTATGGACTTTCATTCTCATTTGGTATTAAATGAAGTCATTGGATTACTTGGTGGTACCTTTGAAACAAATGAAGACGGCCAAAAAATTCTTACTGTTGAATGTGTATTCCCTTGTAAAAGTGTTAGTACTGATATTCAGGTAAATATTTATGTTTCTTTCATTATTATTACTTATTTATTTTTTCTGTTGACTAATTTAACTGATTAATATTATTGATTATTTTGATTTTTTTTAGTGTGAAATGGATCCTGTCTCTGAAATGCAAGCACGTGAATGGTTTGAAAAGAAAGGATACAGAGTAGTTGGTTGGTATCACTCTCATCCAACTTTTTTGGCTTCACCCAGTGTTCGTGATATTGAAACTCAGATGTCTTATCAAGTAAAAATCCCAAAAAAAAAATTATCAAAATTAAAATATATAAATAATAATAATAACCATTATCTTTTTTTATTGCTATTGTAGGAACTTTTCAAAGACAAAGAAACTGACGATGAGCCATTTATTGGTATTATTATTAATCCTTATGATAACAATGGTAAGGTGTCTGAGATTGCTTACGTTCATATTAGCAATGAAGTCAACCCTGAAGGTACTCATCGTAAGTGAATCATTTCATTTATTATTATCATTATTATTATTTATAAGTATTTACTTTTTGATCTATTATTTTTTATAAAAAATATAATTATATATATACTTATTATAGGATTACCTTATATCTGTGATAAAGAATACTTCCCAAGTACTGAAATGAATACCACTGAAATGATTTCTTCTTTTGAAACACTTGTTAAAGAATATAAATACCACCAAGAGTAAGTTTATTAATATATACATTTATACAAATACATAAATAAAAAAGGTATATTAATGAAACATGTTTTTATTTATTTAATGATTATAGAAAAGTTGATATGTCAAGTAAAAATAATAACAATACAAACATTGAAAAACTCTTAGCATCTTTGGATCAATTTATTCATTTGGGTAATGAACCTAGCCAAATCTTCAGAAAATCAATTGAAGATCTAGTAAGAACTGAATTTATGAATACAACTGATAATAATTAAATATGACTACCAACTATATATATAACTATTATAACCACTAGTTTTTATGAATATCCCCCCCCCTTTTTTTTTTCCTTCTCCTTCTTTCTTTTAATTAAAAAACAAATACAAAAAAAAAGTAGTAAAAAAGTTATATGATCTTATATATTATTTATATTGGTGAAATAAATAAGCAAATATTATTATTATTATTCATATAAATATTTCTTTTTTTAAAAATGAAAAATGGAAATAGGAACTATTAATAATTTTAATACAAATATAAAATATAAAAATAATTGGTATATATATATATATATAATCTGTACAAATCTAAGTTAAACAGGATAAATGACGTTGGTTAATGATCTTGTTTTTAAAGTTAGTTTGAAATAAAGCATGGCACCACATAATGAAATTAAAATACAGATGAAATTCTAAGGAAAGAAAAGTATTATAATTTAGTTTGTTATTTAAAACCAAAGATATATATATATATAGTAAAAAAAGAGAGACTTACATAAAGAGAGAGAGGATTTCTAAAACAAAACCAAGCAATAAGAACTTGAAGGCAAGTCTGAAAATAAATAAATAAATAAATAAAATCAGTACAACCGTTTCTTTTTGTTTTAGTTTTTAGAACAGATCATAATATTAAAAAACTTACTTTACAGACTGAAGCAACTATGAATGATAAAGGTGAAGAATATTTTATCAATGAGATCATTAAAAAATGAAGAGATAATGATAGTAATGCTCCAATGAACTATAAATAAAAAAATAAATAAAATAAATAACTTTATATAAAACATTATATAATTATGATTATGATTATCGTTATATTACAATTTGAAGCCAAAATCCAAATTCATCCAAGAATAAAACGGATTGAAGTACTGATTTTAATTCACCAGATATGAATAAAACTGGAATCATAAGGATAGTAGCTAATACTAATTGCCATTGTAAAAATTGAGTGATATCGTATTGAATTTTCTTTAATGACCATTGAACAGTGATTGGATATATTGTTATTAAAATAGCATAAAATAGAGTAATCCAATTATATGAAAATAAAACACTATTACTACTGATCAACCATAATCCAATATATTGTATTAAACAACTGATCCAGATAAATCGATCTGATCTATTATTGGTACTACCACCTATCCCTTTTTGTCGATAAATAATAGAATATATTAACATAAATAAGATACATGGCGTTTTCATACTTGTATAATAAGCTAAAGGAACTTGAGTTAAAAAAATAGGGTCTATGATAATCATACAGATATATATACACGTTGATGGTAATATGATATGCCAATTGATGGATAATAGTTTGGTGAATCTAATCCAAGAAGGGCATCTATATAAAAAAGCATTAAAAATAAATATATACATAAGGTATGTTGCATATATTATTACTATTAATTTTTTTCTATTGTTCTTTTTTGATCTTCTTTACCTGGATTGCCATATTCTCCAAAAGTGAATGAATATAATAGATATAACTAACTGAAAAAACACAACTGTATATGGATAATTAAACTTGTATTCTGAAGCTGTAGTGAGATACTTATTAATAAAAGTAGCACATAAAGATAATAAAATATAAAATAAAGTGATTAACGATGTATTATGATCATTCCTAAGAACAGCATTAATACCAGGTAACGGTAAATCATTTATTTTAGACATTTATATATAAATATATATAAACATGTAATAATAATAATAATAATAATGAAAAAGGAAAAAGTAACCTTAAATAAAAAAATAGGTCTAAAATTAAAAATCAACTTGATATTTGTAAACTCCGATAACAGCAACAGCTTAGCGTCTTTATCCAATAGATTTGAAATTTAAATTATACTTATAGTTTTAACTTTCTTTTATTTATATTTATTATAAATATATATATATATAAATATATATAAGTGCGTATTTACAGATATATTTATTTATATATTTATTTTCTTTATAAACTCCTATATATATATGTTGATTTGATAATCTAATTATGATCATTTTTAATATATATACTAAACACGATTTTTATAGTTATTATTATCAGATCTGACATTAAATTGGAAATATAAAACCTTGGAAAAAGACTTTTTTCATAAATCCATTGATAATATATTATTTAATACGCCACTTATAATGGTTCTTTTCTCCCTCCTATGTGGCAATTATGCATTTTCATGTATCTCTCATTCTTATATATAAATTTTATATCCCATATTTATAATATAAAAATGAAAAAAATAGGGGAGAAAAAAAAGTATGTATTTGTCAGTAAACCCTTTTTTTAAATGAAGAAAAAATTTTCGACACTGTCGGCTTTTAAACTGATAACTCTCATTTTAAAAAAAGAAAATTACCCAAATTAGCTCTTTTTCCTCTTTCTTTTTCTTTTTTATTATCAAAAATTTATCACCTTATTATTCTTTTTTACAGTAATTAACAATTAGATATTTATTTTACATATAAAATAAGTTATAAAAACAACAATAATAATAATAATAAAATAGTAGCAATAGCAATATAATATAATACATACATAATATTTGAAGAAAAAACAAAGAATGGAAAATGGATCAACTTCTTTAGTAACATCTAATACATCTGCTTTAAATGATAGCCCTATATCATCAGGATCACCTATGAACTCACCTTCTCCTACTTTAGCATCTTATACTTCTCCAATGGATTCTCCAAGTGGTGATACAAAAACCAATAAAATGTCCTTAGAACCTCCAAATCAACAACAGCAACCTTCAAAAGCAAATAATAATACTTTTGTACACAAACTATTCAAGTAAATATTAAAAAAGATACATTTTATTATCAATGGCATTTTTTATTTATTTCTTATACAATATATTCATTTTTTCTCTCTTTCTTTCTTCGCTAACTTTTTATAAATATAGTATGGTAATAGATCCACAATACCAACACTTAATAGCTTGGAGTTATACTGGTGCTTCATTTATAGTATGTAATATTGTAGAATTTTCTAAAGAAGTCTTACCAAAACATTTTAAACATAATAATTTTAGTAGTTTTGTACGTCAATTAAATATGTAAGTTCTTTTTTTATTTTAAAAAAAAAAAAGAAAAAGAATCATATGAATAAGAAACAAGTAATAATAATAAAATAATTTGAATAAGAATATTATGTAATGATAATATATATTTATATATGTATTTCATTTTTATTATTATTATTATTATTAATTAATTAATAGGTATGGATTTCATAAAGTAAATAAATCACCCCGTGGGCATAGAACTTTAGCCGAGAATCAAATATGGGAATTTTCACATTCAAAATTTATGCGAGACCGTCATGACTTGCTGGACGAGATCAAACGAAAGGTGATGGAAACAGATAATTTACGACGAGATGCAAGTGATATGACTTCTCATCTTACTTTAATGCAAATGGCACAAACAGATATTATGCAACAATTAAGCAATCTTCAAAAAAGCTTTGATCAAGTTGTTATGGAATTAAATCAAACAAAACAAAAACAAGCTGAGCAGCAAGTTATGATGGAAAAAATCACACAATTTTTATCGCAGAGACAAAATGTTCAATGTAATATATATATATATATATATATATATAATGAAACACAAAAAAAACAACTCATTTATTAACATTTTTATTTTTATTTTCATTATTATTATTCTTAGTTCAATTACCAATAGAGATAAAAGAAGAAAAACCAAATCCAGAACAACCTCCATCTATACTGATCACGTCACCTGATGTAAGTAATCCGAGCAATTATTATTTACTAGAACAGCAACAACAACAAAATCAACCACAAAATATACCATCATCACCATTTATACAAACTCCTACAGTACAATCACAAAATCAACAACAACAACAACATGGAAGACAACATATGCGACCCACAACCCCGCTTACAGTTCAAACACAAAATTTAACTCCATCATCATCTATGGATATGACTTTTCTTCATGATGGAAGATCACCCATTTCACCAGCTTATAGTGATTATCATACACCTTTATCGTCAACACCCGTTAGTCCAAATACTTTTTATTCCGATGATGATAATACTTCAAATATTTTTAGTCCACATACTCCCCTTCAACATAATATGTCACCAAACCCTTTCAATTCTATGGATCAACAACAACAACAGCAGCAGCAGCAGCAATTACATAATAATCAAATGTTACAAAATCAACAGTTTTCATTTCAATAGATTTCATCTGTCATAGAAATGATTAAAGAAAAAAAAGATAGACACATATATATACACATATATATACACATATTAATATATATTTTATTTTTTAATATTCATATTTTCATATATATTTAATACTTAGTAATTTCTTATTTATTTATTATTATAATCATTATTCATTTTCTCTCTTTTTTTTTATTACCATTTTTTCTCTTCTTTCTTCTTCCTCTTCTTTTTTTTGTTATTCTTATCATTATTTAATGTATACCATACATAATTTCTATCCCCTTATTTTTTTTAATCCAAAAAAAAATAATAATCCTACACTGCCCCTATTTATAAAATATATTATCTATAATGCTAAAAAAAAAAGCTTTATTGACTTTTTTTATTACTATTACTCTATATTTTTTTAAGAATGATCAATTAAATTAAGTTATATATACATATATATATATATATATATATAATATCTATAATAAACTTCTAAATACATCATTTGGATCCCATTTATCTTTTAATTCTTTAACTTTATTATAGTTGACACCAAATTCTTTAGACGCAGGGCCCTTAAAGTCAGAATGATTACTATAAAGTTTTCCAGAATCACCTTGTGAACAAATAAGAGGTTGAAGAGTTTGATGAAGCCATTGAGTGACATCCTTTTGATGTTCTGGTTGTTGCCAAGTGGTTAAACAAGCTACATCAAAATGACCATTACGTATAGAAAAGGCCATATCAGTAGGTTTATGGTTTAAAATACCATCGGGTTGAATTAATAAAATATAACAACCTGTACCACAATCTTGATAAGCTGGGAATTTTTTAGTAGAAAATTGTTCAAATTCATTTAAAATGGATTGGATATGATCTAATTTTAATGGTGGGGCAATATTTGCTGAATCAAATTCAATAAAAGCACCTGAAAAGGCACCAGGATGATCGGATAATGTATTAATTTTCCAAAATGGCATCATTGATACATCCTTTTCTAAAGCATCCACCTGTGATAAAATGTTTGAAAAATTGTTTTCGGCTTCTTCTTGTGTTCCATTATAAAAAGGGAAAAGAATAACACCATCTTTATTTAATACCATGCCCATAGCAGCTTTCACATCCTTTTTTTCATACCATTGATTAATAGCAGTAATAAGTGGTTCTACTTGCTTTACATCATATTTGATAACACCTCCCCATACTTGTCGGATTGGGTGTAATTGAATGATAAATTTAACTGCCACACAGGCTCGATTACCTGCGCCTCGAATCAACCAAAATAAATCACTATGTTCTTTTTCATTGATCCATAAGATTTGTCCATCTGCTGTAACGACTTGTGCTCCAACAATATTATCAATTGTTAATCTATTTATTTATTTATTAAAAAAAAATTACATTATAAATGATGCTTGTATCTTATTTTCATTTTTTTTTTGTTAATTACTGTTATTGCTACTATTTTTAGAAATTCGTATATATATTTACCCATATTCTCCAGTTAAATAACCATATCCTCCTGAGAGTGCTAATCCACCAATACCAACATGAGATGTGGTTCCACCAACTAGTTTAAAAAAAAGATATATACATATATATAAATATTTATATATATTAATGCAAAGAGAATAAGGTCACGTCATTTTTTACTTGATTTTATTTTATTTTATTTTTTTGAATCTATTATCATTAATTATTTATTACCAGCACATAAACCGTATTCAGCTGAAGCTTTTAAAACATCACCAAAAAGGCAGCCACCATCTACAATAGCTAATTTTTCTTCAGGTTTGATAGATACTTGACGCATTAAACTTAAATCAATAACTATACCATTATCAATATTAGAAGCACCACTTGGAGAGTGACCTCCACCTTTAACAACAAAATCGATTTTATGACTAGTAGCTAAAGTAATCTAATTATATATATTTTAAAATAATATTAATAATAATGATAATGATAATAATTAATATGTCATTTTTATTTCTTATTTAGAATTGATTGATTACTAATCCATTTTTTTTCCTTTGTAATCTCGCTTAATCTTTATTTATTTTTTTATCTAACTGATAATCTTTTTAACTTTATTTTTAGTTATATATATTTTTGTTTACCGTTTTCGCAATATCTTCAGCACAAGTAACTTGAACAATAGCTAAAGGAGTTCGTATAGCATTTTTAGACCATCTTTGGGAGGCTTTTTTAAATACTTCACCTTGATGAGGAGCCAATACTTTAGCAGTAGAAGATAGTTTAGAGGCAAATGTAGTTAACTGGGGTGTTGTTAATTTGGTATAACGTGGATGATCAGGTTTTAAACGAAAATAATTAGGTGTTTGATGAGTTCCAGTGGTTATGGTATTATTTGTACTATTACTTACGGCAGTACTATCTTTATCAAAAAAAGACGCGAAAGCTGAATCAACACCACAAAACTGGCACATAATAATATATTATATAGGCAGAAAAAAAGAGAGAGATATAAAGGGAAAAAGGAAAATAAGGGAAATAAAAAAAATGTATATTTATATGCGACTAAAATTTAAAACTCCACATTTTTTTTGGATTATAAAATGGCGGGAAAATATTATTTCACTCTTTTCTCCCATCTTTTCTCTTTTTTAGCTTACAAAAAAAAGAATGGAGCGTGTACCTGTTACTATTCTTACAGGTAAAATATTATATTAATAGATTATATGATATTTTAATAAACTAATGTATATAAAAAAATATATATTTATATTAAAGGTTTTTTGGGTTCCGGAAAAACAACTTTATTAAATCATATTTTAAAAAGTCAACATGGAAAGAAAATCGCAGTTATTGAAAATGAGTATGGTGAAGTAGCTGTAGATAGTGAGTTTGTATTAGATGCAGGACAAGAAATATTTATCACTCAAAATGGATGGTATGATAGTATACATATACATATATATATATATATATATATATCAACTTTTATTTTATAAAAATATATATTTATATAATATTATTTATTATCATTACTATTATTAGTTTATGCTGTAAAGTTCGTGGTGATTTATCACGTATATTACATGAATTAATGAAAGAAAGAAAAGGAGAGTTTGATATGGTATTAATCGAAACTACTGGTATGGCAGATCCAGGCCCTGTAAGTACCATTTACATTTATATATTTAAAATGCATAAAATATTATATTTAATTTATCTTTTTTCTTTTCTCTTATAATTAAAAACACATATAAATATATATATATATATATATATATATATATGTAATAGGTTATACAAACAATTTTAACGGATGATCAACTTTTATCTTATTTTATGATTGACAGTGTAGTTACTATGGTAGATGCAAAACATATTTTATTAACATTAGATGAAACAAATCAAAAGTCACAAATTTATCAACAAATTGCATTTGCAGATACAATTCTTTTAAATAAAGTGGATACGATTGATGAGCAACATCAATTAGATGCTTTAAAACAACAACTAAGAAAAATTAATGATGTTCCCATTCATTCAACTAAATATGGTATAATTCCATTGGATCATATATTAAATTTAGGTGGTTTTGATTTAGAAAGAATAGATAAACATATATCTAATAGTAAAAATAATGTAATACATATATATATAATATATAGATGCAATTTTAATTTTGATATTTATTGATTTTACTTTTATATTATTTAGAATCATCATGGTGATAATAATGAAATCATGTCTGTTGGTATAGATGAAAGTGGTGAATTGGATTTTGATTTACTCAATTTGTGGATTCAATCTATTTTAGCATCAATGGGTGATAGAATTTATCGTTCAAAAGGAATATTAAATGTTCATAATGAAAAAGATAGATTTATTTTTCACGGTGTACATATGGTAAGATTAAAAAAAGCATATATTTTACATAAGTGAATGTATTGGAATATAACTCTATTTTTCTTTCTTTTTTTTTTTTATAAAATAGTTCTTTGATGGACAACAAGATCGAGCTTGGAAGGATGGTGAAGAAAGAAGAAATAAATTAATATTTATTGGAAAAAAATTAGATAAAGATGCAATATTAAACAGTTTTAAAAAATGTATCATTTGAATTTATTGCAATAAAAACAAAAAATAGAAAAACATATACAAACATTAAAGAAAAAAAATGGCATGTCATTCAAACTGAAAAATTAATAAAAATAGAATCAAATATATATAAGGCATTTGCCTAGAAATGATGTTATTTTTATTGATGAAAACCGAATTAATTATACAAGGATACTTTTAGTAATGTTAAATAAATTATATAATTATTATTGAAGAGGTATATATATTGTATGGATGTATCAGTAATTAATCTATGTATATATATTTATATATTAATTTATGCTTTTATAGGTGGTGATGATGATGATAAACTATTAACAAATAGCCTATCATTGGTAGCAGATGATGATGTTTTTTCTTGTTCTTGTTCTTGTTGTTTTTGCTTTTTTTGTTTTTTATTTTCTGCTTTAGGTTTGGATGGTTTCCATAATTCTCCACGACTACATAATAATTCTAATCCATTACTATTAGTAAAAATTGGATAAACTAATTCTTCTATTTGTTCAAGTTCAGAACTAGTGAATTTGTTTAAAACAAAATCAGCTACAACATCAGGAGATCGATCCTCAGGACGTCCTATACCAATACGCACTCTTTTAAATGCATCTGTTCCTAATTTTTCTATGGCCGATTTGATACCGTTATGCCCATTAGCTGATCCACCTGTTTTTAATGATAATTTTCCTAAAGATCGCTGTAAATCATCATGAAAAATATATATATTATCATGTGTAATAGATAATTCTTTTACTAATTTTATGAAGAATAAGAAGAAGAAAAGAATAGGTAAGTATTAATATGTTAATAAAAACGAATATATCCTATTATATTGCTATTATTTTTGATATATTACCTGCTTTAGCTACACAAGTTCCACTAACATTCATTAATAGTCGAGGTTTGATTAAAGTAAGTTGAACATCGGTTACAGTATTTTTATGAATAATAGATAAACTAGTTTGAGCCATATGCGATTTCCAAGGTCGGTGTTGTGTCCAAGTAAGATTAAATTGTTTAGCTATAGAATCCAGTACCATCATACCAATATTATGTCTAGTACCTGGATGGGTATAATTACCAAGACCAACAAACTATTTTCCAAAGTAATAAAAGAATACGAATTTAGATCTAACTTGCATAAATATAAATATTAATGTATATATATATATATATATATATATATATATATGTATATGTTACGTACTAGAATTTTTTTAGTCATGATAATATTATTTATATTTATAAGATAAATAAAGAAGTGAAATAAAAATGAAAAAGAAGTAAAAAAAATTAGAGAGAAACTGAGTTTATATAAATTTTTTTATTTACCACTTCAGGGCAATTGCCCGAATAAATCAAATCTTCCGCAGTAAATTAAGTAATACATTTCATTTTGAATATATATTTATTATAGATCATTAAAATACCTATAAAAATCCTTTTTTCTATTATTAACTTGATTACTATTTGGTTTATTTTAATAACGATAAGAATATTAATATATGTATATGTAAGAAAGAAAAGATAGACTATTTTAATTACGTCAATCTAAAAATAGCTCTGAGCCATTTAATCCAAATAAATAATATATATTATTGAGAAAAAAAGAAAAATGAAATGATTTGTATATATAAATTATGAATTGATTACTAAACAAACTATATACTACTTTTTATTATATGTAGATAATATTTTCATTTTTCCTTTTTTAAAGAAAAAAAAAAAAAAAGAAAAAAAAAGTTTTTTATATGACTACCTTTTATAAGGATTATTATTGGCTATTCATTTTTTATATATAATTTATTCAACTAAGTATTTTTTCTTTTCTTTTCATTTTGTGCTATTTTATTTTGATTTATTGTTAAAATTATACTTTATATTCTTATTAAATAAAACAGTCTTATTTACATAATATGTCACTACTTTTAACATAATGATATTTTGAATCAGGAAACTTATTTTTTAAAAAAAAAGTTTGACATTTTGTCCTTATTTTAAGCTCAGCTGCGTTACTTCTTTTTTATTTTGAATATTGAATTTGAATTTGAAGTACGAATTTTTTTATTACTACCTTTTTTTTTTTTCTCCTCTTTCTTTTTTTTCGTGTTTTTTAATAAATCCATCACTTTTAATATAATCTAAAACAAATTAAAGATGCAGGCACCAGTTATTGTTATGAGTAAGTGGATTCAACTTACGTATTTAAATATATCGATATATATATTTCTTTTAACTATTTATTGCTTTTTTAAAAAAGAAAGAAAGAATATAAAACAGATTTATATCACTAATATTATTTACTTGTTTTTATGAAACGTCATCTTTTTATAATTTTAAAAAATAATAATAATTTGATTAAATAGATACCAATATGGAGCGGGAATCTGGCCGCAAAGCTCAAATCTCCAACATCACAGCTGCTAAGGTACTTTAAAAATAAATAAATACATTAGTAAGATGACAGTTTAATCAGCTCGCGTTCATCATTATAATAATCTCATCTAAAAAAAAAACTCGTATTACCTGTCAAAATATTAATAATAATAATAACAACAATAGAAAATAAATAAATACATATTGGCTGTCAAAAATATTAATAATAATAATAATAATAATAATTATATATATCAATCAACTTATCTAACCTTATTTTTATATTTATTTTAATCATATACATATTCTTTTTTTTTCATAGACTGTTGCTGATGTCATCCGTACTTGTTTAGGTCCTCGTTCAATGTTAAAAATGTTACTTGATCCTATGGGTGGTATTTTATTAACAAATGATGGTAATGCTATTTTACGTGAAATCGAAGTAGATCATCCAGCTGCAAAGAGTATGCTTGAATTATCTAGAACACAAGATGAAGAAGTAGGTGATGGTACCACTAGTGTTATTATTTTAGGTATATATATAAAAGAAAAAAAATGAAAGGAAGTTCAACAAAAAAAAAAATCAAAAATAGTATAACAATATTAATCAATATATAAATATATTATTTCCATTCTTTATTATCATTTTTATTTTCATTTCACTTAATTTTTTAAAAAGCTGGTGAAGTACTTGCTCGTGCATTACCTCATATCGAAAATAACATTCATCCAATTGTAATCATCAGTGCATTCAAAAAAGCTTTAGAAGATGCTTTACAAATTGTTGAAGAAATTTCAGTTCCTGTAGATGTTAATAATGATGAAGAAATGCTTAAATTAATTAAATCAACCATTGGTACTAAATTTTCTAATACATGGAGTGACCTTATGTGTAAACTTGCTTTAGATGCTGTAAGAACAGTTGCAATGGAAGAAGAAAGAACTGGTAGAAAAGAAGTAGATCTTAAACGTTATGCTCGTGTTGAAAAGGTATATTCAATATATATATAAGGAGATCATGATGATGATGATGATTTATTTATTTTTATTTATTTATTTTTTGTTTGTTTATTAGATTCCTGGAGGTGAAATTGAACAATCAGAAGTATTGGATGGTATTATTTTGAATAAAGATGTTACTCATCCTAAGATGCGTCGTAGAATTGAAAATCCCCGTATTGTATTATTGGATTGTCCTCTTGAGTATAAAAAAGGTGAATCTCAAACTAATATTGAAATCACAAAGGAAACCGATTGGAATCGTATTTTAGAAATTGAAGAAGAACAAATCAAATCCATGTGTGAAAAAATTATTGAATTAAAACCAGATTTAGTATTTACTGAAAAGGGTGTATCAGGTAAATATATATATATATAATAGAATGGATGATCAGAAGAAGAAAGAAAAGTATAAAAAAATATATAGGTGGTATCACATTCACAAGTATATATATATAACTTGTTTTTATTTTTGTAAAAAACTATAATAATAATAGATCTCGCTCAACATTACTTTGTTAAAGCTAATATTACTGCTATTCGCCGTGTTCGTAAGACTGATAATAACAGAATTGCTCGTGCTGTTGGTGCTACCATTGTTAATCGTGTAGATGATCTCCGTGAATCTGATGTTGGTACCGGATGTGGACTTTTCAATATTGATAAGATCGGTGATGAGTAAGTTACTTTTTCATAAAAATATAAAAATAAGAGTGAATTATTAAATAAAATAAAATTAGAAAGGAAGAAAAGAAAAGAGATTAACACAGAAAAGATGAAGAAATAGAAAAGAATTATTTTCATTTTTATTATTATTATTATTATTATTATTATTAAATATATGTATATATCTAATTTTATTTATTTATTTACTTGTTTTTATTTTTTAGATATTTCACCTTCTTAACTAAATGTAATAACCCTAAGGCTTGCTCCATTGTTTTACGTGGCCCAAGCAAAGATATTATTAACGAAGTTGAACGTAATTTACAAGATGCTATGTGTGTTGCTCGTAACGTATTCTTTAATGCTAAACTTGCTCCAGGAGGTGGTGCTACAGAAATGGCTGTCTCTGTTAAATTAGAAGAACGTGCTAAATTAATACAAGGTGTAGAACAATGGCCATATCTTTCTGTTGCTGAATCAATGGAAGTTATTCCTCGTACACTTGTTCAAAACTGTGGTGGTAATTCCATTAAAGTCCTCACTCAATTAAGAGCCAAGCATGCTAATGGTGATCATTCATTTGGTATTGATGGTGAATCAGGAAAAGTAGTAGATATGAATGACTATGGTGTTTGGGAACCAAGCGCTGTTAAAGTACAAACTATTAAAACTGCTATTGAGGTATATATATATATATAAGTTAAATTACCATTTTTATTTTATTTTAAAATATACATATATGAACTAACTATAATCTATTTTTTTTATTTATATAAAAATCAATAGTCTGCTTGCTTATTATTACGTGTAGATGATATTGTATCTGGTATCTCCAAGAATAAGAGCCAAGGCGGAGGTCCATCACCAGAGGTAATTTAAAAATTGAAGCTAAAAAAAGGAATTCCAGCCTTTGTCTAATAAAATAAATATTATTATATATAAATTAGGAAATGATGGAACAACAAGAATAATGCATTGATCATAGATTAATAACATAAGTACATCCATTGGGTTAAGAATAATATTCATTTTATTTATAAATAATACTAATCTAATAACAACAACAAAAACAGTAACCACAATAACAAAAAAAATTAAAAGGGTATTTAGTTTTATAACATAATTCAAAAAAGAAAAAAACCAAATAAAATTATATATCTTTCCATTCACACATAACTCCTGCCAAAATCATATAAAAAAAGAAATGGGTCCCTTATTTTAAATTCCGTTTCCTTTTATTGTTCCTTATTTAATTTTTTCCTTTTAACTTTTTTTTTCTCTTTTCTTCTTTCCTTTTCTTTTCTTTTCTCTTCTTTTTTTAACAAAAAAGAAAACTGTTCTTGATTTTTCTTTTCTTATACTAATACTTCTTTAAAGTAATAATAATAATAATAGTTATAAGTAAATATTATATTCACTTAAAAAAAGAAAGATGAAATTATACGATATAACCATCTTTGGTGCAACAGGATTAACAGGCAAATATGTAGTAGAACAAGTATATGAATTAGCATCCACTAAACCAGATTCACTTCCAAATAATTTCACTTGGGCTATTGCTGGACGTGCAGAAGGGAAATTAACAGATATTATATATGAATTTGAAAATAAGTATCCTAAAGCTAATATTCAACGACCTGCTATATTAGTAGCTAATATTGTAAGAAGAGAACAGTTGGATAGTATGGCACAACAATCAAAAGTCATAATAAATGCTGTTGGACCTTATCGTTTTATGGGAGAATATGTTGTAAGAGCTTGTGTCGAACAACAATGTCATTATGTTGATGTTACTGGTACATATATATATATATATATAATTGTATTATGTAAACTTTAATTTTTCTTAATATTAATCATCAAGCATCATTCTTTTTTCTTTATCTTTATTATTATTATATATATACATATAGGTGAGCCAGAATTTGTTGAACGTATGCAAAGAACTTATCATAAACAAGCATCCAATAAAAAAATCACCATTGTTCATTCTTGTGGTTTTGATAGTGTAAATATATTTTTTTATATTTATGGAATATATAATTATCACATTGATTTTTTTTTTTAATATAATGACAAAGATTCAATCACAGAATAGAATTGGGGTTACTCTATATATATATATATATATTAACACGTTTTATATATATATACAACGCTATATTATTATTATTTTTTAGGTTCCTACTGATATGAGTGTTTTATGGATTAAACAATTATATGCTGCTCAAGGTTGGACTCCTACACAAATTGAAATGTTTTTTAAACTTCATACAGGTGAAGCTGGTTTACGTGCTGGTTATGCTACTTATGAATCTGCGGGTAATTTTTTTTTTTTCAGAAAATCAAAATTATGATCTTTATCCTTTTTTTTTATATATATAAAGAATTCGATGGGGTTGTATTACAATAACCCTGAAACAAAATATAGTAACCTTTTTTTTTTTTATCTATTTGTTTACTTATTTGTTTATCTAAATATTTGAATTATATATATATATATATATATATAAATAGTTCATGGATTTGGATCAGTAGAACTACTTCGAGAAATTAGAAAAGCATCCGAATTAGTACAACTACCTAAAACAATTGGACCTAAACTTAAATTTCATAAACGATTAACATGGGATAAACAATATGGATATCACGTTCCTTTTGTATTTGCTGATCCTTCAATTGTACGACTTTCACAACAATTATTTTTAACTGGTTATGCCACTGTAGAATCAAATAAAAGAGCAGCCATGCCACCTACAGTTCAATTTGCAGCTTATTGTTTAATTCCATCCTTTTGGATAGCCATTTTATATTATATTTATGGGTTTATTTTCGCTTTTCTTGCATCATCACCTTGGGGAAGACAACTTTTACTAGCTTATCCGGAAAGATTTTCAGCAGGTGTATTTTCTAAACAGCATCCTACTCAAGAGCAATTACAACAAACAAGTTTTGAAATCATATTAAGAAGTAAAGGATATCAAACTTTATCTTTAAGTGATATTAATAATGATAGTAATAAATCATCATCTTTGAATGCTGAGTTAACTACAACTGTCCGTGGTCCTGAACCAGGTTACGTAGCTACACCTCGCATTGTTGTTCAATGTGCTTTAACTATCTTGAATGAATCTGAAAAAAATAATATCCCTTATGGTGTTTTAACTCCAAGTGCTGCGTTTTGGAATACTGATTTAATCCAACGTTTAAATAATGTTGGTATTTGTTTTGAAGAAAAGTATTAAATAATAAAAAACAAATCACAAATATATATATGTATAATCATTGTATTATTGTATTTAAAAAAAAAACATCATTTAATGGAAATATATATAAAACTATTTAATTTGAGTAATAATAATAATAATAATAATAATAAAAGAGATTTAATTGGTATTTACAAAAAAAAAAAAGCATATCATCACTTTTCTATATATTTCTACAACTTTTTAAAATAAAAAATGATCATGTATTCATTTTTTTTCCTTTTCCTTTTCTTTTTCTGTTCTTTTTTTTTTTTTTTCATTCTTCTTTTTTCCTTTATATATATATATATATATATATTTATATATATTTAAAAGTCCACATCCATAGCAGGTCTATGTTGATCCATAGGCATAGAATTATTATCATCATAAACACCTTGGGTTGCTTTAGCATCTTCAAAAGTACGATGACGAAGTACATCCATATCAAATTTATTTTTCAAAGCATTTATTTCTGATATTAATTCTGAAGTAGCGTCATTAAGTGCTTTTCCAGGTGATGTACCAGGTACTGTTTGAATCTTGATTAAAAAATTATGTTCTAAAGGATGTGGTACTTTATAACCAGCAAATAATACACGTGGATCTTTTAAAAGTTGACTATATATACATAAATATATATATTATTAATACAATTTTCATATATATCTATAAAAGAATATATATATCCTAGCTTTTTTTTTAATAGTAATCATACCTTCTTAACATATTTGCTAGAGTATGATCTTCCCTTTCAATTTTAAAAGTTGCAGCATTAGGAATACGACTATCTATTTCCATTTCTACTCTAATATAAATATATTCATATATGTATTTGAATTAATAAAAAGAAAGTAGATATATTACTGATATTAATACTAATAATAATAATAATAAAGTTACTTTTTGCGACCATCTGGAATAACAAATAATTCAAATCTATCAGGTGCGTTCATATTGAATAAATGGTTTTTTCTTTATTTATATGTGTATAATAAAGATATATATTAAAAAAGAGTAAAGAAAGAAGGAAGGAAAAAAAAAATGTCCCAATATTGAATAAAAAAAATCAAATTTCAAACTCCGAGAGTGACGGCTGTATAAAAATTGACAAATCAATGCTTATACACATATTATATGATTTTATGGTAAAATTAATATATATGGTATATGTAAATATATACATATATAAATTTGATATAATAAAATCATCATGCATTAATAAATTAAAACTAAAATAAAAAACACACACAATAAATACTTTATATAATCTATAAAAACAAAGCAAATAAAGAAAACCCCTTAATGATCCCGCTTGTATTTACACCTAAGCAGTTCCCGATATTTATTTTAAACATATTCTCTCTACATGTGGTTTATTTTATATATAAAAAATAATAATAATAAAAAACGAATCTAGAGCGATAAAAAACAATGAAAAGTAAAAAAAAAAAAGTAACAATAATCTAGAACTTTAGACTATTTTTTAATTGATAGCCTCATCTTACATTATTTTTATTTCGGTAAAAAATAGGGATGATAAATGTATGAAGTATTTTAAAGCCGAAACAATGAAATAATGAAAAAAAAACACATTGACAGGAATGAGATCAAAAAGGAAATATACTCTTTATTAATTTATCCATGATGATTTAAAAAAAAAAAGGAAAGAAAGAAGGAAGGTGATTTTAATACATAATAAAATTTCTTAATAGAAAAAAATTTCTTATTTCCATTTAAGAAAAATTAAGGATAATACTTCTTTCGATTATTAATAATATTTATTTTTACTATTTAATATCATAATAATAGTAAATAATAAAATATTTAAATGAATTGTTTTTTTTTTTTGGTCATAGTTTTTCTATTTTTTTTCCTTCAATTATTTATTTATTTAAATTAATAATAATAATTATAATTATGATCCATCAATTAAATCAAAAGAATGATCACTATCCTTTACCTAATCAACGACCTCGACTTGTTAGTTTTTCTAAAGTAGTTATTATCAATCAACCATCTGTATTCTTTTTAGTTCAGCATAATTCTCAGTTAGGAAGATCTTTAAGTAAAAAATTAAGAACTTTTACTTACAAATGAATCATCATTATCTCTCTCTTTTTTTTTTTTTTATATAAGAAAATAATAATAATACATCTATCTATTCTATAATATTTTATTTATTTATATATATTTATATTTATATTTATAATGGCAGGTCTATTATATTCTTATTAATAATCATTTATTATTAATTTTAAAGCAGTATTACTAAAAAAATAGTTATATTATAGAATGTAATTCCTTAAAAGGAAACTATGTTCTTAATTTTTTTAAGTTCAAATAAATAAAAACAATCTTAATTGCTTTGTGTAACTTATCATTTTAAATGTAAATTAAAAAAAAAATTAACAGTTTTTTCTTTTAACATTAAAATCAAGATAGAAGAAAAAATAAAAATACATATTATGCAAAATAAAATTCAAATCAAATCAAATCAAAATATTATTAATATCGAGTTATATTTTTTTTTATTATTATTGATATTATTAAAATAAAAGAGGTTATTAATTATTAAAACTACATATTATACAGTGAAATAAAAAAAAGATAAATAAAAGTAAATAAATATACCATTTTTTTTTAGAGTATGATTTTTTTTTAAAGCAAAAAAAAAATATTAATAAAATAAAAAGGTATCAAAGAAAAAAAAAACATGTATATATTTTTGTTTTTGTTTTTTAAGGGCAAGAACGTTCACCATCAATAATAGGACAAGAACCTTCGTAAACAGCACCAGGAACACCAGCAATAGTAAAGACAGCTTGTAAAATAGCAGCAATACCCATACCAGCGATTTGACCACCAGCAGTACTGTACATGTATTTATCAAAGTTATCGGGAGCAAAACGGTGCCAGAGGTAGCTAGCAAGCCAACCAATAAGCATAGAAAGAGGAATTTCAGGACTAGAGTTAATCATAGCAATACCGACGGCACTAAGAGAGGGGCAGTATTGATGGTATTTTACAGGAATAAGGAAGTGACGGATGAATGGCCATACGAAACCAAGGACAGCACAGATAGCAGTAATGATAACTTGGCCTTTAGTTAAAGGAGCACCTTGACCAGTTAAAAGTTGAGTAACACTAACCCAAGTTCTTACGGCAACTAATTCGAATTTACAGTCTTTTTGAGCAATGGTTGGATCAACAACACAAGGATAAGCATCAGCAAAGAGAATGAAAAGACCTACAGCGATACCAATGGCAAAGAAGGAAGCAACAAATTGAGCCCAGAATTGGGATTTAGGAGAAGCACCAACTAATTGACCAGTCTTTAAATCACCAACCATATCTACAGCTTGAGAAGCAGCAGAAGCACTGATATTACCAGCCATCAAATTAAGTTTTTGTAAATGTTTAACATCATCATGAGGCATACCAGCGAAAACGAATTGAGAAGTTTTACCAATAGATCCAGTAGGATTAATATCGGTTTCACCAGAAGCTTGAACACCAACAAAGGCTAATAAGAAAGCAAGAATAACAGCAACAATAGTTTGATAAACAGGCATATGGAAATATTCACCCAAAATAGCACAAGTGAAAATGATAGAAAGAATGGTACCAACCATCCACCACCAAGAAGGAATTAATTGATCTTCAGTAAAGATTTCATTAGGATCAAGTTCAGCTTTAAGATGTTGCTTTTGGGATTCAGTTAATTCTTTTCTGAAGACAATTTGAAGGAATCTGTAATAACCAGATCTTAACATATCATAGAAACTGATGGCACCACCTTTAATACCACGCCATAAAGTATCATATCTAGCAAGAAGTTCAGCAAAGGTGGTCAAAACCATAAGAGCAATACCAGGCCATAAGAAGAAGGATTGGGTGGAAAGACCTCCATTCTTTGGGAAACTATAAGCAGCAGTAAAAGTGCCATTAACGAGCATGACTGGACCAATAATACCATAAAGGAAAATTGATGCAATGAAGAAGGAAAGAACAGTGCTACCAGGTGTCATAAGACCGGCACCAAAGAAGGGGAAATCCCATTTGAAGACCCATCTCCATGTAGCATCAGCACTCATTAAAGGAGTATAATTAGCACTATAACCAATCCACCATAAAATGTGAACTATTTTTTTTAAAAAATCGAAAAAGAGAAGAATAAGTATGTTGTAATTTTTTTTTAAAAAAAAAAAATAGGTACATCATAAAAAAGCAAAGAAAACTTACTAGTATCAAAGAAAGGAACCCAATAAGCAATAACATTCCAGAAGAAAGTAATCATGAACCAGAGAGCCATTACTTTAGCTTTCTTCATAGCTTCTTGTTCACCTTCAATGGAATCATGTAAAGAAATAATAGTAGTAGCGGCAGCACGAGGAGTAGGGAAAGTTAAATCTTGATTAACAACAAAGTGGGA
Organism: Cunninghamella bertholletiae; assembly: GCA_037043795.1. Classification (NCBI taxonomy): domain Eukaryota; kingdom Fungi; phylum Mucoromycota; class Mucoromycetes; order Mucorales; family Cunninghamellaceae; genus Cunninghamella; species Cunninghamella bertholletiae. The sequence goes on along the minus strand of JAZGVP010000004.1, from coordinate 1,416,975 downwards.
ACGTAAAGGAACAGCAAAGAATAAACCATAGAAAGCAGCAGAAATAGTGAATAAAACAAGAGCGGCAGCGTCAGCTCTAGGAGTAGTCATAAGACCAAGTTGATACATAGCTATATAAAGTAATTAAAAATATATATAAATAAAAAAGAAAAGGATAAATTAGCTAATCAATAATAATTTTTAAAGTTTTGCGCTATTTTTTTTTTCTTTATCAACTTTAATTTATTCTGTAAATATATATGTGTGTATATTTACCAGGAATGCCAGAAACAAAACCAGCAGAGAGACCGCCAGCGGTAGTAGCAGCTGATTGAGCAGTACAATTTTCTTGAGGACCAAAATATCCACCACCTAAACTAGGAGGAAGGACTCTTGATAAAGGTTTAATAATGGCAAAAGAGAAAATGGCACCAAATAAGGAAGCACCAAAAGTCCATCCAATCTTAAGCCCAAGATAAGTATTTGAGGCAGCTATATAAAGTAAATATATAATAAATAAGGAAAAAAATCAATTAATTATTCAGCCATAAATAAATGTTATAATTCTTAATTTCTAGTTTTTAGTTATATATGGATATTTATATTTTTATATTTTTTTTCTATTCATTTAGATCTATTTAATTATTTTTTTATATTGTTGTTTTATTATATTTACCAACAAGACAACCAAGTAATGAACCAACAATAGTTGCACGCCAGGTGAAGTGAGAACCTTCTTCATGTACTTGTGGTATTGAACGAGTATCTACGTCTTTAACATGTACTTGTTCGTCATAATATTCATTCTTTGTATGAACTTCATATTCAACTTTATCTTCATGTTTCTCAGTAAAAGAAGACATGATGATATATATTATAAAATATTAAAGAAGAAGAAGGAAAAAAAAAAAAAAAAGAAGAAGAATAAAAAAATATGTGTCAAGTAAAAAACAAAAAAGTAGAAAAAAGAAAGAGAGAATTAAAAAAAAAAAATAAAGCTAGGTTTATATTTTTAAAAAAAAGAGATGGAGAGGTTAAAAAAAAAAAAAAGAATAACGGAGTTTTAAACAAAAAACCAATAAAGTTAACATTCCAATTTTTTAACATTATATCTTCTATTTTAAATAATAAATGAGTATCATTGGATGAGGCAACCGTTATCTCTGGGAAAATAGAAAAAAAAAAAGGTGGAGAGAAAACCAAAAATAAATAATATTGTTATTGCGATATTTTTGTACTACCATTGAGTAACCCAACCTTTTTCTTACAAAATATGACTGACAAAAAAAAAATTACTTACATTTCCAAATCAAGATGCTTACCAAGAACGAATCTCTATAACTCTAAAACTTTATGATTTTCTAACCGATACAGTTTATTTAAAATATACATTTATTATACATATCAATCAATCAATCGATCGATCTTTCTATATTTACTAAATAATGTATATTGTGTATTTATAATTAAAGTTATTTTTAAAAAAAAGCAGTAGTCAATTGGATTTTTATTGGATTTAAAAAAGAAAAAACATTTATTAAACTTTATATATGTATATATATATGTGTATATAATTGTATATATATATTTATATATTTATATATATATATATATATATATATATATATTATTTCCAATTGTAATTCTTAAATGAATCAGGATAATAGGTTTATTGATATTAAAAAAAAATAACAAAAAGAAATTATAGAAAATCTCAAAGTGCTATTTTGTTAATATTTATTGTATGATAGATGAAATATCTATGATTTTTTTTTTTAAACTCCAAACTAAAAAAAAAATAAATATCAAAAGCAAAAAAAGGGAACAAACTACTAAAAAGGGTAGAAAATTCTCAATTAGGAAACTTTATAGCAAATCTAGTCATCCTTTTTTTTGCCGTGCGAATATATAAATTACTTTAATTGTTCCTTGATTTATACTGAAATCACATGAACTGAAGTGGATATATTTATATAATTTTCTTTATTATGGATTGTTTACTATTATTATCATTTCATTTTTTTTTCTTTTAATTCTTTACAAAGATTACTTTATCTTTATTCTTCCTCTCTCTCTCACACACACACATACTATTTCTCTTTATATATAAAACATTGCCATTGAAATCAATTATTTCTATTATAAAAATAGTATGATTTATTGAAAAATAAAAGAAAACTCTCTTTTTTTTAAAAAAAAAATTTGATGCGCCGATAAAGCGGATGTAAAATCCGAAGTAATCTTTAAATTGTTCACCAATTGTTTTATATATATCTATATATACCAGCTTCTTTATTCTAATCATTATATTTTTTATGAAATAATTATTATAAAATGGTTTATATATATTAAAATGATTATCATTCTTTTTTTTTTTTTGAGTATAAATATATTTATGAAATGATATAATATAAAAAAATAGAATTGACTTTTTTGTTTTTTTTTTTTATGTTATCAATTATTATATAAGATCATTTTTTTTAATGAAATTAAAAAAAAATTAGGAACGATTTAGATCATATGTCGATATATTTGTTTTCACTTAAATACATAAATAATTCTTTATATATACACGCGAACACTATATATCTTGCAATAATTTATATATAAATCAGTCATAATAATAATAATAATATATAATAAAGACATTTATTATGATCTGAATAATGTACATTGTCATATAAACTATGGTTTTACAAAGTATATAACAATACAAAAAAAAAAAAAACTTTAATAATATATTGGTGTTACTTATCATTGCTCTTACAAAGAAAATAGAAAAAAAAATATAAAGTTGTTGATCATATATATATATATTCCTGGTAAATACATATCCTTAAAATTCTTTGGATAGATGCAACTGATCTTGATTTGATATGCTGTCGTTCATTTTCAAATATGGATTACTTTTTTTAGTATTGTGTATTATTAAGTAATAATACTTTTGTATGGACAGCTAGGAGAATTACCATTTTTGTTTTTTGAAAAATTAATCCTTATTATGTTTTACTTTATATATTTTAAAACAGAAAAATAATTATTATTAAATATATAAACTTTTAAATGATTATATACAAATATATTAAAATATTGTATTATTTACAGTTTATGTAAAAAAAAAAAAAAAAAAAAAATTGCAATGATAAAAATGAAAAAATCCATTCTCTATGAATTTTTGAAAAATGAAATTTTTGATCTCCGTTTTTTTTCTACTCTTTTGCCTTTTTTCCTTAAAAGTCAATCCGTTTACTTTACTTTTTATCAATTCAAATAAAAATTGTAACTTACTATCTTTTAACTAGGCAATATTAAATAAAAACAAATTAAACTGATTTCTTTTTTTAAAAAAAATAAAAATATAGACATAAGAATCTTTAACAATTAAATATCATTCTATTGTGATTCCAGTAACAGTATTTGGTTAGTTTATCAGATTAACAATATTAAAAAGATATCATTTTTCTTTTTTTTAAAGGAACAAAGGTTGATACTATATTTCATATATTTAAATGCTACTTACAAATTTGATATATATGCATATATATATATACTGTTTATTTTATTTTATCAAATATACAGGAAAAATAAAAGAATACATTAAAACTTTTAAGGTGATGATATATTTGGTTAGATCAAAATAAATAAATAAATAAATAAATTAATATATAGTGAGAGATAATGAGAAAGAAAGAAAAAAAGAGAGAAAGCATAAGAAAAACAATTCCTTTTCCGAAGAGAAAAAAGCATCAAATAAAGTTCTTTTCCTACTGTTTCTCTAGTATATATTTTATTATTTTCAAGTTACTTGAATAGTTTGTTTATAATTAATTTTCAAGTAACTTTTTTCAGAGTGTTACATTACCTTTTTAGTTAAGTTTAGCATTGATAAGTAAAAGTAGTTTATATAAAACAAAAAAAAACGTTTTTTTGCTGTCATTTTTATTATTATATAAGAAAAAGATTATAAAAATCCAGAAATCTGGTTTTATGTAAACTGTGTACATGTAAAGATTACCTTGTAATGATTAATTTTTTAATATAATAATTAAAAAATTCATTTATTGTCAATCCACTTTTTTTTTAGGTTTGGTGCGGAGTGTGAAAATTTTTGAAAAGGGAGTTAATAATCATTTTAAACTTTTCTCCTTGTTTTATCACCTTTTTATTATTTCCAACTTTTTTTTTTAGTTCACAGTAAATACTTCCTTTCCTTTCCTTTATCTCTCTCTCTCACACCTTTTTTTTTTAATATTATATATATATATATATTTTATTACCACTATATATTTTTGTTATTCTTTAAAAAATGACGTTTTTTATACCCTTAAGACGTTCTCCAACTTCATATATTACAGCACCATATTGGGAACATAACGAATGGAAAAGAAGACATGGTTATCAATTTCCACTTGATCCATACTTATTATTACAATGGGGAACTTCTATATTAATTGATTTAATATTCTTTTATTTTTTGATTTATTTTATTACCGATATACCTGAAAATCAACAACCTTCAATATTATCTTTATTAGAAAAGTCTCCATTATTAGAAACCGATGGTCCGACTACATCTACTTGGTTATGTGCAAACTATGCTCGACAAATATCCTTTTTATATATATATATATATGATAAATATTAACTTTTTTTTTTAAATATATATAGATATAAATATAGATATAATATCCTTAACCCTTTTTTTTTTTTTTTGTAAATACATTATGATGGTTATATGTATAGGAATCAAATCACTAAGTATAATTACATCTCTCATTGAAACAGAAGATCCAATAATAAAAGCAAATCCAACACCTCGTAGTAAATCATATGTAAGAAAATATGGATATTCAGTTATTGATCCATATACAAGTATATGTGGTATCTGTCGTATTAAAGTGTAAAATAAAAAGGATAAAAAAAAATAAGTATCTTTAAGTATAAACTTAAAGCTCATTAATTGTTATTATATATATATATATATATATTAGACCAAAAGCAACAAGACATTGTAAATTATGTAATAAATGTATTGGTGGTATGGATCATCATTGTAAATGGCTTAATTGTTGTATTGGTGTTGCAAATTATAGGTAATTAATAGAAGTTAAAAATAATAATTTTATTTACTATTACTAATAATATTTTTATTTTCGGTTAATCATTTCATTAGATTATTTATTATTTTAATAACATCAACATTTATTTCATTATTATGGTATTCAAGTTTAACAACATATGTAGTATTTTTATGTTTTTACAGAAAAAATGTTTTTTTAACGCATGGTAATTATCAATGTTAAGAATAATCAAATGTGTTTATATATAAAAAACTAACCCCTATTTTATTTTATCTTATCTTATTTTTTAAACAAAAAATAAATAAATAGTAATATGGATGTTTAATATTACTGATAATACAGATGCTCTCGATACTTTATCACAAAAATATTATTTAGTCATGTTCTTCTCATGTTTATTGGCATTATTTTCAATTTCAGCATTTATAGCAATTTCAAGATTATTAATTTTCCATATTCGATTAGGTACATACATACATACATATATATATAAAGTGTAAATAGGATATTATTATTTATATCTGATCTTTTCTTTTTTTCTTTTTTTTTTTTATTTTTAAAAAAGCATTTTTAAATATGACAACTATTGAATTTATTAGCCATCCAATGAATCAATCATCCATATATAATAATCATTCAGCAGATTCAGACGATTCAGATTATAGCGAAGAATCAGATTATAGTAATGATAAATATGATATAACATTGGATGATGATAACGATGAAACTAGTGATAATCCTTGGAAACAGCCTTGGCATCCAACATCATCATCAAAACATCATCAGGATAGAAATACATTAACGAATACAATGTTTATATGGGTAAATAAAGTATCACATAAATTAACAGGCAAAACATTTCATCATTATAAAAGAATCTCTCGAAATCATCGTCATAAAAAAAGTGGATATCAATATTATTTAAATAAATTGTTATTATGGGCAAATATAAAAAAAAAAAGAACATCTTCATCATCGTATAAAAACAGAAGAAGAAAGCGATCTACTATGGCTACTACTACTACTACTATGAAAAGAAGTGAATCACCTACAGCTATTCGCAATGATCTTAATCTAGAAGAAATTTTAGCAACAAGTACTATTCGTCCTATACCTTATTCTGATAATGAAAATGGACCAAATTATGATGATGATATGGGATTAGATACAAATATTTTAACAACGATGTCAACAAATAGTAATAATGATCTTGATGATGATGATTTTACTCAACAAGTAGAACTTGAAGTTTATGATGATCATCCTTCTATTTATTCCTCTACTCCTGTTAAAGCTGCAAAATTATTAGATATTCGTCCAAATCAATAATTATAATAATAGATTAAAAATAAATAAATAAAAAAAGGAATCATATTTTATACATACACATATACATATATATATATATATATACAAGGAAAAGAAAATCAGAATATTAAAAAATAATAGCAGGAACATATCATTTTTATTTATTTATTTATTTATTTATTTATTTGTTTATATTTGAACAAAAAAAAAAAAAAAGAAAGAAAGAAAAAAAGATGCATATAATGTTTACATTTTTCCTTTTTTTTATTTCTTTTTTTAGGCAGAGGGAGTAATTCCATTAATCATGTCAGGTGTTTCAATTTTATCTAATAAATTAGTATGTATACCTTCATTTTTAGCATGGTGATAAGAACGTAAAAGAGTATCAACATCATCTAAGGATAAAGGACGAACATCAGCCAATTCTTTAATCTTAGCTGTAATTAATTTAACATCTTCATCCGGTAAAGCTAAATCCAATTGTTCCACGCGGTTTTTAACAGCATTCCAGCCAGTTAAACGATGACCAATAGAGACATAACGAGTCATACCAAAATCTTGAGGATTTAAAATTTCATAAGTAGAAGGATTATTTAAAATAGCTTTAGCATGAATACCAGCCTTATGAGTGAAAGCACAGTAACCAGTAATATAATTATTAAATGGAACAGTGACTTCAACAGCATCAGCAACAATATTTTCTACATCACGAATTTTTGTTAAATCATATTTATTTTTAACATAATCTTTATCAGCAGCATAACAACGAGCTAATAAACCACCTAAAGGAGTAATACCGTTTCTTTCCCCAATACCTAAAACAGAAGTATCAATATGAGTAGCACCAGCTTCTAAAGCAGCATAAGCATTAGCAATAGCACAACCAGTATCATTATGAAAATGACATTCAATATCACAACTAACCACACTACGTAAAGTACGAACTAATTCATACACTTGACGAGGATTAGCACATCCAACTGTATCAGCAATACCAACACGAGTAACACCAATTTTATCAACTGCTTTATAAATACTTAATAAATCCACTAAATCAGATCGAAAGGAATCTTCTGTAGAAAATCTTACTTCTAATCCTTTATCCTTAATAAAAGTAATCACTTCAATGGCCTTTTCCGTAATATAATCCATATCTTTACCATGAGAAAATTCTCTTAAATAACTAGATGTACCAATAACTACATCCAATCCATCTACACCAGTTTCAATGGCTAATTTAGCATCATCCATATGACATCTAGTATGGGTTAAGATCTTGGCTTTTAATCCTAAATTGGATATAGTCTTACAATCATTATAGGATTGTTCCGAGGCTGCTGGTGAGGTTAATTCAAGATAATCTACTCCAATTTCATCTAAGGCTTTGGCAATTTCTATCTTTTTATTGGTATCAAAAAAGGCATTGGCAAATTGTTCACCCTCTATTTTTATAAATATATAGAAAATAATAATAATAATAACAATAATAATATATTAATATACATAATAACAATAATAATAATAATATATTAATATACATATTAATAATAATAATAGTCATATTAATTATATGTATTTATAAATACCTCTTAGAGTAGATTCAATAATCTTAAAGTTGGACAAGTTGGACATAGGATCGGGATATTTTGGTGTGTAAGGTGAAACAATAGGCTCTTTTGGTCTGGAAGCTTCATTTGCTTTTAACTCGTTATTGTTGGACATTATTAATAAAATTTAGTTTAATAAAATATATAAAGAAAAGAAAGAAAGAAAAATAAATAAATATATATATAATAATAATAAAAGTAACTAATAAATATCTGAGGCGTAAAAAGAAAAGTAAGAAAGAGAAAAGAAAAGGAAAAAGAAAAGAAAGAAAGAAAAAAATAAATAAATAGTTATGAAGTGAGAAAAAAAAAATCTTTTTGGCTGCATATCTTAATTTTAATCTCCGTATATGAACAAATTTAGTATAATTTTGTCTCAGATAGAGAAAAGATCTCCCTGAAATATGTTGTTTCCTTTTCTTTTTTTTTGTTATTGTTTTCAAGTAAACCGATCATCATTATCATCATTTAAATAAGTAGTAACATTAAATATATTATGAAATAATAATAATAATAAAAAAAACAAGAATAATCTAATAACAATGTATAAAAACAAATGGATATTATAAGGGTCAAACCCATCCATAAAAGGAAATAGTTGCTTTTTTATCATCACTATCTGTCAATTTTTTATTTATCCTTGTATAAATAATAACAATAACAATAATAAATAGATGTATTAATTTAAACTATTTTTCTCTTTATTATTATTAATATTTATTAATTAAATATTTTAAATGAAAAGAAAAAAATGGATGATTTAAAATATATAATCTCTTGTTTAGATGACAAGAAAGAAAGAAAGAAAAAATATCGGCATTTTAAGTAAAATAAAAAACAAGCTTAATATAGAAAGTGAAAGTAGAAAATCAATATAAAGCAAGCAATATGAGATAATCGTTATTATTATAAAAATTAATTGGTCAATGAAGGCGGAGATTTAAAGTATTGATTAAAATTCAATTGGCTTCTTTTTTTTTCTTGAATCTTTTTTCTCTCCCCTCTCTTTCTTTTTCCAGTTTTATATTTTTTAACATTCATATATACAGGATATTTATATATAATATTTATTAAGAAAAATAAAAAACTATAAAATAACATGAAAGTCATAGATAAAATACATGCCGCTGAAAAGGAAGGTCGTCCTTTTTGGTCATTTGAATATTTCCCTCCTAAAACTGCTCAAGTAAGAAATGAAAAAAAAAAAAAACACTTAAATCAAATAAGGACAACATAAATCGATATAATAAACAAATAAATAAAAACATATAAAAAAGACAGTATAGAGAACAAGATAATAAAATAAAATAAATAAATATATATATATATATAAAATAACTTGAATAAATTACTAATTTATTTCTTTTTTACACTATTATTATATACATATCTATCTACTTATCTATAAACTACTTATTATTTATAATCGTATACGTGATATTAAATAATAATAATGATAACAATAATAAAAAGGGTGTTCAAAACTTATATGACCGTATGGAACGTATGCAACGTATGGGACCTGAGTTTATTGATGTTACATGGGGAGCAGGAGGTTCATCAGCTGAATTAACAACAGAAATGGTATCTACTGCACAATCAGTTTATGGTTTAGAGACTATGATGCATTTAACTTGTACCAACATGCCTGTAGAAAAAATTGATAATGCTTTAAAGGTAAAAAAAAGAAAAAAAGAAAAAGAAAGAAAGAGTAAAAAAAAATAGAATAAAATTAATTAAATAGGATTAAAAAAAAAAAAAAGAAAGAGAAAATAGAATTTGTATATATACTTTTTTTTATTTCTTACTTAAAAAATAGGCCGCAAAAGAATGTGGATGTCAAAATATTTTAGCATTACGTGGGGATCCTCCTAAAGGACAAACCAATTGGGAATCATGTGAAAATGGATTTGAACATGCTATAGATTTAGTGAAATATATTAGAAAAAAATATGGTGATTACTTTTGTATTGGTGTAGCAGGACACCCTGAAGGACATATAGACTGTGAAAGTAAAGAACAAGATTTAATTCATTTAAAAGAAAAAGTGGATGCAGGAGCCGATCTTATTGTCACACAGCTCTTCTTTGACGTGGATGCCTTTTTAGATTTTGTGAAAAGAGCTCGTGATATTGGTATTCAAGTCCCTATTCTTCCTGGTGTTTTCCCAATTCAAAATTACAATGGTTTAAAAAGAGTCATTTCCTTTAGTAATAATTTTGTCCCTCAAAAGATTTGGGATGATTTGGAATCTATTAAAGATGATGACGCTGCTGTTAAAGAATATGGTATTAATCTTACTATTGAATTTATAAAAAGATTCTGGGATGCTGGCATAAAAGGTTTTCATATTTATACCTTTAATTTGGAAAGATCTACTCGTTTAATTTTGGAACGTTTGAATCTCGTTGCTCCTTTAGAAACTGTTAAACCTTTACCTTGGAGTCCTGTAAGTTTTTTTATTTATTTATTTATTCGTGTTAATTTAAAAAAAGAAAAGAAAGAAAAAGACCATAATGATGATGATGATGATCATCATATATTCATGCTAATATATATTTAATCTATATTCATTTTTTTTTTAAAAAAAATTATAAATCATTCTAGTCATTAAATCAAAAGCGTGCTAAAGAAAATGTAAGACCTATCTTTTGGAAAAATCGAGCAAAGAGTTACATTCAACGAACCGAATTTTGGGATGAATTTCCTAATGGTAGATGGGGTGATTCAAGATCACCTGCTTTTGGTGAATTAGATGGATGGGGTGTATCATTAAAATATCCTAAAGAACAATGTTATGAAATGTGGGGACAACCTGAAACTGTAGATGATATAGCCGTTATCTTTGCTAAATATTGTAAAGGTAAAATCAATGGTATTCCATGGTCAGCTCAACCTTTAGAATCAGAAACAGAAACCATTCGTCAACGTTTAGCTGGTATCAATTTATTAGGTTATTTATCCATTAATTCTCAACCTGCTGTTAATGGTGCTAAAAGTTCTCATCCTATTCATGGCTGGGGTCCTAAAAATGGTTATGTTTACCAAAAGGCTTATCTTGAATTCTTTGTTTCTCCTGAAAAATTAGATGATTTGATTGAAAAAATTGGTAAAGATCCTTATGTTACTTATTATGCCGTTAATAAACAGGTAAAGTCATTATTATATTGATATACATATATATATATCATTTAATTAAATGATAATAAAAAGAAAAAAAAGATGATTATTTAATATATAATACATATATAAAATTATTTATTTATTATTACAGGGTGATTTAAGAGCAAATACTCAAAGTGATAATCCAAATGCCGTTACTTGGGGTGTTTTCCCTGGTAAAGAAGTAATTCAACCAACCATTGTAGAATCCACAGCATTTATGGCTTGGAAAGATGAAGCATTTGAATTATGGAGTGAATGGGCACGTATTTATGATCGTCAAAGTAAATCAGCTGAATTAATTTTAGATATTGCAAATAATTGGTATTTAATTAATATTGTTCATAATGATTTCCAAGATGAAAGTGGTATTTGGCGTTTATTTGATCTTGAAATTGATGGCGAAATATCAAGAAAAATTAGACATAATGAAGTACATGATGGTCGTAACTAGGTTAATTTTTTTTTTTTTAATTTCTTTATTTTTTCAATAAAAATGATAACTATAATAATAATATCTTTAATAATGATCTTACTAATAAATAAAATACATAAATGCACATACACACGCATATATATAAATTGATTTAATTATTTATTTAATAAAAAGAATAGTGATTACTCGCTTTCTTTAATAACCATTATAGTATTTTGGATAGTTATCATGATTGATAAAATTGACTTATTTTTTTTTACCCCTCATTAAATATGCAAAAATAGAAAAGGGTGTTTTGCATTAGTCAACAGAAAAATGAAATTGAAAAAAAAAATATAAAGATCTCATTGTTCATCGGTTTTTAATCATAAATAGGAAATTTCTTTTATTTATTATTATATTTTTCTTGGGCATGACTTAGAATGAAGTATATATATATATATATATAGTACTATTTAAAGAAACAAAAAAAAAGAAAAAAGAATGTGTTTTTTATTTATTTATTTAGAATTCTTATTTTTGTGATCTACGATGGTATTTTTTTTGTGTGTTTTTTGCACTAAATTAAAATAAGGGGGAAAAATTTACATTGTTATGCTTAGCAACGAATTAAAATATTTCAAAAATGTAACACTTCGAAAAAAAATTCAGGCAACCTAACTAAAAAAAGTGTAAGTTATTTTTTTTTTGTATATCGTTATAAAAATAAAAACAAAAATAATTAGGGTTACTCGAATATAACAACCATATATATATATATATTATTATTATTATATTTTTAAAAATGTTCAAGACTTGATGATACTAGTAAAACAAAATAATTTGATGATGAATAATATATATTTATTATATTTATATCCATTAATATATATACATATGCATATACATATATATATATATATATAAATGAAAGAGAAAAAATTAAATAGTTGAGATATATATAAAACTAATAGAGTACATGTAGAGAATAAAAATATATGGTGACAAGTTGTTGTTGTCTTTTTTCATTTCATTTCTTTTAAAAAAAAAGAAAAAAAGGATCTATTATATGATTTTTTCTTTTTCTTTTAACATTTGGGAAAAGTATTATTATTAACTTGAATAGATAAAGGTACAACGATATTAGCTTGTTGTTGGTCAGATAGAATTTGGCCACTATATTGAGGAGTGAATACTAAACTAAAATCATAATTATTTGGATTATATCTACTAAAGAAATGACAGTTGGGTGTTTTCCATGTGGTTGAATATTGTTTATTTGAAATGCCAGCAATATAAGGTTTTGTAATTAAATTATTAATAGCTGTAAAAGAAATAGGATTACTGGTGGTTCCTTTGGCTAACCATTGAAAGGTAAGTGCCATAGCAGAAGGATAAGTAGCATTTGCAGGTGGAGGTTGTACTATATAATATATATATATGAATAAGTAAATAAAAAGTGATACATGTATATATGTTATTTATTTAATATCTATAAAAGTATGATAAATGTTCTTACAAGTTTGTGCACCAACAATAGTATAACTAATAGATATCTCTTGTTTAGACCCAACAACTTGATTTTGTGTTGGTGATGTAACTTGAATGAAGTCTTGAGCAAAGACTGTTATGAAAGATATTAATAAAAGTATACTTATTTTATTAAATAATTGAAAAACACTCATTTCTTTATATGTATTTATATATATATATATATATATATATATATATATATGTATATGTTCTAAGAGGAAAAAAAAAAATGTAAAAGAGAAAAAGAAGAAAGAGAAAAAGAAAAGAGAGAAAAAAAAAACGCACATTTTTTATTATTGAGTTTGGATTGAATGAAAAAAAATTAAAACTACATGTGTAACATTAAGAATTTATTTATAGTAAAAAAGAGATATAAAAAGTAAAATGATCTAGTAAAATAAAATGATAAAGAAAAAAAAGAGGGAAATATTTATATATTAATAAATAACATTAGCTTGTAATAGACAAAGCAAAGCAATGGATTCGCCAAAATAGGTATTATCATTCACCATATTATTCATATCCTTTAAAATATGTTGTAATTGAGAATGCCAACCTAATAACCAAAACAAAAAACTAGCCGGAGCTACAAAAGCCATATCTGTGTAATCAGCATAACAACGGCCATTTAAATGATAGCCCGCTTTTACTCCACCTCTTTCTAATTGTTGAGCAAAGAAATGAGCTTGAGTTTCTAAAATAGGTCGAATTCTTTCATCTCTTGTTAATAAATAATAATGTCCTAATCTCCAAGGGACACGACATGAATTCCAATTATAATCACCATCATGTTTACTTTCTAATACCTCCCCTTTTACTGGTAAATAACCTTGATTAGGAACTATTTGAAGAAAATCTGCTACTAATCCTGTTTGTGGATTGATTCTTAATTGTGTTTGTACTGTATTAATAATAGCTTCAATCACTCTACTCCATTCTTGTTCTCTTGCTTTATCTTCTTGATAAAATACTAAAAATCCACTTAATATAAAATCGCTAGGTCTTGTCCAATTAAATGCATCATCCCCAGGATCTGCCCAATCTCCAACTAATGGCATATATGTTTGATGATTGATACAGTGCTGCCATATATGTCCTGCTAATTCGGTGGCTGCTTGTCGATAATCAATTTCACCATGTGCTCCTCCTCTTCCCCATACTCGACTAGCTAAAAATAAGGCTGTACATACATCTACATCCCCATCTGTAGCACAGTTTTCTCCCCCTTCATCACCTATTATTTAATAATAATAATAATAATAATAATAAATTGAAATAAAAACGAAAAAAATAAAAAAAAATAAGTGATTGATCATTATATATATTATATTTAAAAATATAATTCTTCTTATTACCAGGAACAAAATGACCACCATGACCAGTCTTTTGTTGCCATTGCATAAGTCCTTTCTTATTACGGAATCTCATAAAATACCGATATAAACCTAATTTGTAATAAAAAAAGAAAAAAAGAAAATGTTGAATTTATACACTTTTTTAACATATCATTCATCATCTTTTATATATATATTCTCTTTATTTATTTATTTACCATCAAAATCAGGTTGATTTCTCATTAATACAGATGCCAACATCCCATAACCTATATTAGTAAATAAGTATATAAATAGAAAAAATAATACATATTTGAAAATTTGCCAAGCAATACGGAGTTATATAATATTATATGCGTTTCGTTTGTTTATTATATTTATATATATATATTCGGGAAATAGGCAAACTCGTGTTATTTTTTATTATTATTATTTACCATGAGCTTCACTACAGGTCATTTCGGCCAAGTTTTCTTTTGGGTCTTTATAATAAACATAAAAACCATCTTGGTAAGATCTTAAATAACTATAATGATAAAGAAAAAAAAAAAAAAGAAATACCACAAGATAGAATTGCATAAATAAATAAAATGACACGGTTCCTTTATATTTTTTTCCCTTATCTTTAAATTTCATATTTTAATAATAAAGTGTTAAGTAATAGTAATAAATAAAAAATAATAATACTTTACTTGTTTCTCCATCTTTCATAAGCTGGTTGTGCAGTTCCCATTATATGTTTTTTTTTATATATATTGTTATAAAATAAATGTTTTTTAAGTAAATAAAAATAGGTATATAAAATATATGTTTATATAAAAGAAAGAAAGAAAAAAA
The DNA here is from genome assembly GCA_037043795.1 of Cunninghamella bertholletiae. Lineage (NCBI taxonomy): Eukaryota > Fungi > Mucoromycota > Mucoromycetes > Mucorales > Cunninghamellaceae > Cunninghamella > Cunninghamella bertholletiae. Next base: position 1,401,719 of record JAZGVP010000004.1, on the reverse strand, counting down.
GAAAATTAAAAAAGAAGGAAATGGAAATATATATATGTAAAACAAAAAAGAAAGTAGGATCAATATTTAATCTCCGACTCAGATTTGATTTTATATTATTTGCTATGCTCAGTTTTATTTTACCTTTTTCCTTCCAATTTTTACAGGTACAATAATGGATTATCTATATATACATATATTGAATAATATGATATTAAAAAAAAATATATACGGATAAATGGATTAGTGGATGAAACGGATAAATCAGTGATTTTTTTAAAAAAAGAAAAAGAAAAAGAATGGATGGATGGATGGATGGATCAATATATACTGAATTTTGGATTTCCTTTTATTATTACTATTAGGTTAACGAAACACAATGGCCAAGTCAAAGAATCACACCAACCACAATCAAAGTAAATAGTCCTCATATTTATATATTTACACACACACATATATATATATATATATATATATTTATTTTTATCAAATATTAATTCACTTCAATATATATTATGCATATTAATAAATAGACAAGAAGGCTCACCGTAACGGTATTAAGAAGCCCAGACAACACAAGTATCCCTCTCTCAAGGGTGTATGTATTTTTATTTAATAATAATAACAAAAAATAAATAAATAAGATAAATAAGTACTAACAAAAAAAAACATCTTAATAATATATATATAATAGGTTGATGCTAAGTTCCTTCGTAACCAACGTTTTGCCAAAAAAGGTACCCAAAAGGCTTTACGTGCTGCTGCTGAAAATTAAATGATCATCATGCAATAATAAAGCAACAACAAAAAAAAACAACGAAGATATAAAAATTACGAAATAACTATTATTCACAACTTTATATAGATTCATTGTTTTTTTTATATATATAAAAACTAACATCATTTTTTAATCATGGATTTTTAAAAAAAAAAATTGGATTGATTGTTAATATTTATGGATATCCTTTTTTTTTTATAAACAATAAATATTCTTTTCAATAATATGTATATATAATTTGTGTTATTTCAAGTTTTATACATATATATAAATAAATGAATATGCAAATCAGTTATAAATGCATAAAAATAAATAAATAGAAAAAGAGTTAGGTGAAGATATATTTATATATAAAAAATTATATAAGCCGACTAGCGAACAAAAATCCAGATTTGTATTGTAATTTTTCTTTTTTTCTTCCTCTTGATTTTTCTACCTTTCAAAGGTAATCATATATGTAAAATTAAAAGTAAATAAAAGATCAGAATAAATAAATGAAATCAAAATAAAAATAAATAAAATAAAATAAATAAAACACATTGCTTAAATTCAATATTCGATATTCTACAAAAAAGTAAAAAATAAAAAAAGGAAAATTTCATCAGATCGATTTTGTATATATTCTCCATTGCTCTTTTTCTTCATCCCTCCCTCTCTATTTTTTTAACCATTAAATAATAATAAATTAGCTTACGTTTTCTTCACAATGTTGTTTAACATTTTCAAAGACCTTGAGCATTTTGCGTCTGGCACCCAATGCAGCTATTATATATATATATAAAGAAAAAGGAAAAAATGAATTAAAAATGATTTTTTGGATGAAACATATACATATCTGTTAAGATGGCAGTTATATATTGATATATAAAATAATAATAATAATAATAATAATAATAAAAATAAAAATAAGGGTTAAACTTACCTACGCCTTTTTCTTCTAAATCAGCATCTGTCAATTTAATAATATCTTGCCATTTCATTGGTTCAAAGATAGCATTATATTTATGTAATCGAAGGCTTCTAAACCAAGCAGGAACATCTATATTTATATATAAATAAAAGATTTAAAAATAAATAAATAAATAAACAATTATTATTATATGCCAAGAAATAATAAAAAGATTAGTTTTATTATCATTTTTATTTTTACCTTGTAATAATTGCATATCAATAACTTCTGGTTTTTTTTCTTTATTTGTAGTTGTGTTAGTAGTATTAGTATTAGCATTAACATTTTTATTAGCATTATTAATATTGTTGTTGTTGATCATATTATTATTATTATTATTATTATTAGATATAATAGGTGATGTAGATGGTAAATTACTATTACTGCGAGAATGTGAATTAGATGATGGAACTCTACGATTCATTAAATCATTTGATGATGATGATGATGTCATATTATCAAGTGTAGTAGTAGTAGGATTAGTGGACGAAAGTTGATGATGATCAATAGGACTTAAAAATTGATTATACTGTTTATCCATACCAGGAGGAATAATATGTTTACGATGGTGTTGTTGATTATTATTATTAAATGGAGTGGAAGATGAAGAAACAGGACGTGGGGATGTAGGTCTTGATAAAGATGAGCCAGGTACTTTAAATGAAGTTGGTTCTTCATTTTCAGGTACTGTATTAGGAATGTTACTATTTCTATTTCCTCCTCCACTATTATTATTGTTATTATTATTTCTACCACGATTAGTATAAGTTGTTTGTAAATTTAAAGTACTGAAATCAAGATCAGCATCTAAACCTAAAGCCCAAGGATTAGGATAGTTATTACTATTATTATTAGTAGGTCTTGGCTCCATCATGGTTTCCATTCCTGTAGTGAATGACCAATTAGAAATATCTGCTGATTTAGGTCTTTCTGAACCTAATCCATTATTATTACGATCACCAATATTTCCAACAACAGACATAGGTCGACGAGATACTGATGATGATGATGTCACTGGTGATGCATTATTTGTCCAAGGAGTTGAAAATAAAGTTGATGTGTCACCTTCTATTACAGATCTAGGTCGATTATTAGAAGAATGGTGATGATGATGACTTCCTCCACTACTAGGATTATTATTAAAAGGGTTGGTGGTGCCAGGAGTTAAAAGTGAATTGGTACTAAAAGTTTGACTAACGGGTCTACCATTATATCTACCATTATTATTATTTCCACTACCATTATTTCCATTATTATTATTTCCACTACCATTACTTCCATTAGCTGTTAAAAATTGCCTAGTATAATCTTCTGTATCACCTAATGCAAATGAATGACGATCTACTTGTCGACGTGCTGTTGTGGGTGGTGGTCGACTGATGACTTGACCAGTTTTATATGGTAAGACTGATATTAATCTTTGACTAGCTTCCATTTCTGCTTTTGCAATTGCTCCAGCAAATTGCGTTTGCATATCAGCTAAATAAATAAATAAAAAATAAAGAAACATAAACATATATATATGTCATTATTTATTATCATTTTTCTTCTTCTTCTTATTCATTATTGTCATTATTATTGGTATTAATTATTATTTTTTCAATTGAATCATTTTTTTTTCTTACTTTGATCGGGATTTGGTGTCATTAAAACAGTATGAATAGAATCACGTTTACCCATTTGCTGTAATAAATTAATAAAAAATCGAATTTGTACAGGAGAACTATGTTGAAGTAAACTAAAAATAGTTGCTGTTCTTTCAGCTTCTGATAAAAAACGGAACCATTGATCCACATGTTGTAATTCTTCTTTAAAGTTCTAGAAAGAAAGAAAAATGAAAAAAAAGCATAAGTACACATACATAGCATAATTTATATATTTTCTCATCTTGTATTTATTTACTTGATCCAAACTAGCAGTTGCCATTTCATCTATATTTCTTTCATATTGTTGTAAATCTTCATACCAATGATTTAAAGAATCAACTATTATTAAATTAATCAAGTGTAAATAAAATAAGTACTTTTAAATAGAAGAAGGAAAAATAAATTTACTTACTTTCTGAATAATGTCCAGGTTTGAGAATTTCAGATACCGGTCTTGACCCACGAGCATTAAAATTACCAGGTAACATTTATGTTAAAAAAGGGAAGAAAGTGAAAGGAAGGAAGGAAGGAAGGAAGGAAGAAGTAGAAGAAGAAGAAAAAAAAATACTATAAAGATTAAAAAAAAGTGGGAAAGAAAGAGGAAAAAATGGGAATTAAAATAATACAATAAATAAGAGATTTCTTAAAAAAAAAAATTGACGATTTGGTTATCTTTTTATAATAAAAAAGATATCTAAAATGTAAATAAAGCTGAAATTAAATTAATAGATAGTAATAGATTTGAAATTTAAATTAATAATAAAAGAAATAAAAAGGAAAAAGGGAGCTTTTTCTTTTTTTTAATATATGTATGTGTAGAGAGAAAAAAAAAAAAAAAAAAGAAGAAAATAGAAAAAGAGAAGAAATAGAAAGAAATAGAAGAGAGGAGAGAAAAAAAAAAAGTTCAAAAACAAAGAGATAAAATTAGGATTTTGGTTGGTTCTGAGTTTGTAAAGCAACGAAACCAAAAAGAAGGAAAAAAAGGCTAATGTGTGTACCAAGTATTAAAAAAAAATAAAAAAAATACATACGGAGTTGAAACAAATATAGGTATAAATAGAGAGGTCTGATTTAGTATTTTTACAATTTGAAATGACTAATTTGGTTTTACTATTAAATTTAATGTATAAAGTAAATGATAAAATCAATTATAAATTTATTTAATAATTTGCATAATTTTGTACTTCATTTAGTGCATATTCAACGAACGATTATAAACTTGATGTATATTACAGTTTTAATATTGGAAATATAAAAGCCATTATATCGTTAATCAGTTTATATAAATATTTACTGTTAAATTGGCGAAAGAAGGAAAAGAAATAGTAAAAAGAAACTTATTTGCCAAGACATTCTTTATATATATATATATGTTCGTAAATAAAGGTTTAAAAATAAATCATTTTAATGTATAATAAATAAAATGGAAAGAAAAGAAAGCTTTTAATACTGATCATCGTCGTCGTCAAAGGATGAAAAATAAAATCATTAAAAGTGGAAATTATAGCTAATAATAAACTTTGGTGATCAACGCTAATTACGTAAAATGACAGTATAGTATATATATATAAGGTGAACTCAGACAAAAAGCATAGCGCATGAAAAAAATAATTAAAAAAGAAAAAAAGATAATCCTAAACCTTACAAGTATTATTTTTATATACGATGCATTTTTTTTTATTTGATCTTTATTATTTTTATTATTATAAACTATTTAGTAAAATAAAACCTTTATATATATATGTATATACATGAGTACATACATATATGCAGCTGAGCTTTTACATCCTGTTTTTTTAGGAAAAAGGAAGAAAAAAAGGAAAAGGTAAAAACAGGAAAATCTAAGAAAAATTGCTTAGGCTATTTATTTTTTAATTTATGACTGTGAATTTCGTTTTTTATGCTTTCATTCATTTTTTTAAAAATTCAGGCATAAATCATAAAGTAATGGGGGTGGACGGGAAAATAGTTTCGGACCTATCTTATAAAAATTAAGGTTTAATAGCCTAAATAAAATGATTTTCCCTTTTAATAATAAAAAAAAATATGAGGATCAATTTGATATAATAATAATTAAGCAATAAAAGGTATACATATATATATATATATATATATTCTTTAATTATATATTTTATTTAAAAAAATAATTTACAAAACCAAAAATAACTATATAAATAATCAGGATCTACAATTTTGCTTTATCTTTCAAGAATTGATTCCAATCAGGCTTTTCCTTTGAAAGGAAAGCAGAGATACCAAAGACGGATTCATCAGATTGCATCATTTCCAAGTAAGCATCACGAACATGATTTCTAATATCATTAATACGACCTTGACTAGCACCATGATAAACACCATCAACTAATCTTTTAATATTTGACATAGCACCAGGAGCAGAATCTACTAAAGAATCTACATAAGATTGAACTTCCTTTTCTAATTCTTGATGATCATTAACTTTTTTACTAATAAAATCAGCTTCTTGAACAGTTACTTTACGACCTGTTAACATGTATTCTTTACTTCTTTGAACACCAATTTCAGGGACAATATATTGTGAAATAATAGCAGGAATAATACCACGTTTCACTTCAGTTAATGAAAAAAAGGCATCATTAACAGCAACACGAATATCAGTTGTAAAAACTAATCCTACACCACCACCATAACATGGTCCATTGATTTTGGCAATTACAGGTTTAGGGAAACGATAAAAAGCATCAAATACTAATAATCCTTTTGCAAACCCAGCTTTCACAGTTTCAGGATCTAATCCTCCTCCTCCTGATAAATCCATCCCTGTACAAAAGTATTTACCTGCACCCGTTAATACTAAAACACGTACTTCAGGATTTACTGCTAGCTTGGGTAATACTTCCAAGATTTCATCATTCATTTGTGGTGTTAAGGAATTGCCTCTTTTTGGTCTATTTAAGGTAAGTGTGGCTACATTGTTAGAGATATTGACAAGAATTTGACTTTCAGGCATATTGAATAGTTATTATTATTATTATTATTGAAGAAAGGTGAAAAAATAAAATAAAATAAAAAGAAAGAAAGAGAAATAAAACAAAAAATAGGCATTATATAGTTTTTATTTCCCCACACAAAAATTAAAAAAACGGCCGCTCTTGTAAAAAAAAAATTGAGTTTTAAATCACATGAAAACCAATTTTTTCCTTCTCTTCATACACTGATTATATAAAATAATATGATTATAAAAAATAGAAACGAATAATAATAAAAAACTAGTTTAAATGCATCATTGTTTTAGGAGAAGAAGAAAAAAAGAGATAAAATAATAAATAATAAATAAAATGTATGTAAGAAACAAAAAAAAAAAAAATGGATATGAATATGTATAAAAAAGAAAGAGAAAAAGAAATAGTTAAAATAATTTAGGAAGTTCCAGCAACAGAAAGTCTATTTAAAAAATGAAAAAAAAAAAAAAGATAAATATTAGTATAATAATCCCTTTTCATTTTAACAATAGTTAATTATAATTATTATTATTTTATATATTTAAGTTTTCTTACTTTTTCAAATGTTCCATAAATACTTGTAAACTAACATCATCAGTGAAAATAGCAGCACCAGTAGGAGCACCATAAGGACTACCAGAAGCATGAGTAGTAGAAGGATTTAATTTAGATAAAAGGAAACGAGCTTGAGAACCACCTTGATCACAAACAATATATCTAGGAATAGGGAATCGATCAATCAATAAATCTTGTGCATCTAAAACAGGAGCTTCCAATAATTGTTTAAAGTTTTCATAACCTTCTTGATCTTGATAACCAGCTTGACGCCATTGAGCTACAGTTTCACCATGGAAAATAAGGATATGGAAGAAGGTATCAAGAAGTAAAATTGTATCTGGCTTAATAGATATGGAATCTAATAAGACTGGTTGAGGTGGACTATCAAAACCATAGGATGTTAATGTGGGTTGAATCATAATTAATGAGTTATCGACATTTTCACGATTTAATACATGACTATAAAAAAAAGTAAATAAAAATAAGATTAATCACCTATATGTAATAAGAAAAAAAGAAAAAAAAGAGCTATATATATCCTTTTCTTTCACTTCTTTTTTTATCTTTTTTTTTTTTTTTTACCGATAGAATGCAGTTTCATCAGGTGAATTATTAAACACTTGTAAGAATTGACTACGACGTAAATGGAACATGAATTGAGGATAAATAGAAAAGTTTTCAGAAAGACGGAAGCTATGAGGATCATCTTTACGATAATCAGCGAAACGTTGACAAAGACGAATCAACATACGATCTAACCATCTTAATACATCAGGTCCATCATCGATTTCTCCCTTAAAGACAGCAATTCTTGACATCAATACAGCAGCAGTTTCTTGATCAAAGGAATTAGCAATTTCAGGACTTTGTCCATCAGCAAAGTTACGAGCTACAGTAGTCACACGAAGACGGAATTGACCACTTGAATGTTGATAATGAGTTACAAATTGAATAAGACCTCTTGATCCAGGTTGTAAAGGTGCTGTAGGTTGATTGACGACTTCGAAATAAATACCATTGGTGGTTTTAGGTGTCATAGAACAAACTTTCCATTGTGATGTATTACCAATACCAATTTCAGTTTCTCCTACATAGGTTGATTTTTTATTGCCAGATATAGCATGACCAATAAGACCACATACTTTTAATTCACGAGTAGTCTAAATGATGTATGTACATATATATATAATTAATATCAATGATCATTTATCCATTTAATCAATCAATTATTTTTATTTGCATTTTATTGTTTTATTTACCTGAACATCTAAAGTAGCATTAAAGCCCATTTGTAAATGACCTTGACTATCCTTTTGGAACATACGTTGGAAACTTTGTTTGAAAATAGCTGTATTAAATGAATCAGATAAAATCATAAAACCACCTGTTTGATTCACCATGGCTTTCATTTCTAATAAACCAATTTGATCTAAACATCCAGCAAAAATATCAATGGCATGACCATTAGTAGCTGCTCTTTTTGCAAGTCCATCATAAAACTATTTTTTTAAAGTAAAAAAAGTGAATGAGTAAATGGATGATCTTTATTTTTCTCTCTTTTTAAATCTATATATATTTACTTTGATAGCTTTTTTGTAATGTTTAGCGGTTTCTTTTTCAATATCATGATGTGATCTAATAGGTTCACGAAGTTCAGTACTAACAACAGTACCAGGTCCTTCAGTAGCAGGTCCACCACTGAAAAGCATAATACGAGCACCAGTATTAGGGAAAGTAGCCTGATAAAAATAAGAATCAACAATGATTATTATTATTTAAAAAAAAAATCAGATGAATTATTTTCATATATATAAATATTAAACTTACTTCAAGAAGGCCAACAGCAACACTGGTAGCAACACCAGTACATCTTTGAGGACGTTTATCTTGGGCAACTGGCCATGGATCACGTTGTAAATTTTCTAAAATTGATGTTAAGACAAATTCACAATCTTTAACAGGAAGTAAAAATCTATATAAATGATTATAAGTATAAAATGAATCAATCAATTGATTTAAAAAAAAGTATATACCTAAAACACATACATATATATATATATATATATATATATATATATATGTATACTAATATTTATTTTAATAATTTATTACCTATTAGCAGACATTGTAGGTTGAGCAGCTTGACCAGGACGAACAGTATTACCACCAAGACCAAGCATATCTTGAATTTGTTTTGCAGTATACTCTTTTGTTCCACGGAATACAAATGATTTTGGACATTCAGCAAAACCAAGTTCATGAACTTGAGTCTAATTATATTAATTGATAATAATAATAATAATCATCATCCTATTAAAAATCAATCTATATATATATATATATATATATGTATAATATAATTATAAATATTTAATTACCATAGTACCATAAGTAATCAAACCAACCCAAGCATAAGGAGGTAATAAACTAAGGCTAACTACTAAAGCATCTTTTAAAGCTTTAAGGTCATCTTCTTCTAAACAAGTGTCAACCACATATAAAAAGATGGGAGGGATTTGAGCAACACGATTTAAATTATATTCAATGGTTGTATATCTAGGAAGTAATTCAGCTGGTAAATTAGTATTTGAAATATCTTTATAATGAGGTGGAAAAGCATTTCGTTGAAGACAGAAAGGACATATCCAAAGTTTTCCACGTACATCAATTTGACTTTATATATATATTAATTTATTTATATAAGCATTGATTATTATGTTGAAGAAAAAAAAAAAGAAATAGAAGAAGAAAGTAAGAAAGAAAGTCGCGTTTTATATATACATATATATTTATATATTTATTTTTCCTTTATTACCAATAAGGATTTAAAATAGCTCTACAAGGTGCTCTACAAGTAACTGGTTCATACCAAATAGGACTTTCAGCAAAATCTTCACGTTCTTTTAAAGGTGTATATAAACAAGCAATAGGTACAACTGCTTTGGTTGCTTCAATACGAGATGATGGCCAACTGTTCCATGAGAAACGAATACCATCCTAGTTTTAAAATATATGAATTAATATATTTATTTAATATATACATTAAATAACACCATTATATATATATATACCTGTTCTTCAATTTCATCAAAATTCATTTTAAAATGCTAAATATATATGTATATATATAATAGGAAAGCAAAGAAAAAAAAAGAAAAAAAAGAAAAAAAGGGGAAGTGAAAAGAAAAAATGAGGATGGTAAGAATTCAATAAAATTTAAAAAAGGAAAAAGCGACACGTAGAAGATTACTCCGCCGTGACCTTTTTTTAAAAATATAATTCTGGAGATGAAAAAATTCAGAATATGCTTTAAAAAAAAAGAGCAAAAACTTGGCTCAGATAAAACTTGACACATATTTTTGATTCTATTGTTTTTAATTTTTTTCAAGTATGACCATATTCTTGTAATTTCTGTTCTATTTTTTTAACATTAACTCATCAATAAATAATATAAAATAGACTATTTCTTTCATTATTATTTTATTTTTAATAGGTTTTATATTTATTAACTTGATAAATTAAAAATCAAGGGTATATTAAATAAGAAAAAAAAAAAAAAAAAGAACAATTAATAGATAGTCATATATAAAATACGCTTTATTAAATAAAAGGCATATGTTTATTTAATGAGCAATATTTTATATGCACATTAACAAATAACCTTTGAAATTTTAATTTTCTAACTTGATTAAGAATTGACTGTTACACTAAACTTTCATATGTTAATGATTATTATTATAATTATTATTATTATTTAAAGAACCATATTAAGAAGAATTATAAATAATCTATATTTATTAAATAGAATAAATGAAAATAAAATAAATAAATTATATCTACATATAATATTTAAAGTTTCTTTTTATCATCCAATTTTCTTAAATAGCAAATAAAACCAGCAAACCAAACCAATTCATATTGATCAAAACGTCTACGATCATCTAATATTTGATGAACCCATTCACAATATACAACAAAATAATAAACTCCTATAGAGGTTAAATTATGCCACCAACCATGAAGTTGAGATAAAGCGCCTAAAGGATAAGGTACTAAAGTACGTAAATAAGTTAAATGAGAGCAAAAGATATTATCTACATTCCAAAGAAAGAAAGCAAAGATGAATCCTGAAGCTGAAAGTTTTAATAATTTCACTAATTGTGGTTGAATATAATCATATCTTGGAATTTCATCTTTAGGTAAATGTTGAACAAGATAAACTGATCTAAATACAATGGCAATGACTAAAATGGCATATGATACTTGATGAAAGACAGGATTATTGATGATTATGTAAGAATAAGTTACAAATGCTGAATAAAATATTAAGAATAAAATTAATGAGACACCGTATTTTTTCTTAGTATAAACTTCGATGCTATAAAGTAATAATAATAACAATAATATTAAAAATGAAAGGCAATCAATAATTATAATCATCCAAGTTTATTTTATATATATATATATATATATATATTATTTACCTATGCCAAACCATAATACAAGCTACATATATCACTAAATAAAAGAAAAACATAAAAGGTTTATAAATAAATAAATAAATAAAAACATATATTTCCCCTCTTTCTCTTTCTCTTTCTTTTTCTCTTTTTTTAATAATTATAAAATTATATAGTACTTACTTGGTAACTCGTCTAATAATTGCATATCATATCGTAAAGTCATATGAAAACACCAAGAACCAATAGCAACAAGTAATACACCGAGGTGAGCAACTATAAAAGACTTGCTAAAATTATTTTTTATAGAGTTGTATAAACCAAAGAAGGATAATAAAGCTGAAAAGTTTATTTAATAAATATATTTTTTTTTTTCTTATCTCTCTCCATTCTTATTATTATTATTATTATTTTACCAAAACTAAGATTTGTAGTTGTATTTATGAATTCGGCTATATATGGTGAGAACTCATAGTTTTTCTATTTTAAAAAGAAAAGATAGTTAAAAATATTATCTATTAGGGTATAAAAAAACGTCTTTTTATATATATCTTACTTCACACCAGTCTATAGTTGCGGTTCTATTTTTTAAGAAGAAAAAGAATAAATAAAAGGGGATTTAATAAATATGCAAGCTTATATTATATATACTTAAATATTTATATATTACGGTTCCCCCCAGTAGTATAGAATATCTTTGCTCATTCTTTTATATTATTTAAAAATAAATAAATAAGTGATAACAACAACAACAATAATAATAATAATAAAAGAAAGAAAAAAAGAAAAGGAAAAGGAAAGGGGAAAAATAATTTTCGCGTTGAAATACCCATAAAAAAAATTAAAAAAGGCTGGGAATGAAATTCGGTTTTTTTTGAATTAGCAGTAGTAAAAAAAAAGAGGTCCATAAAAATAAAACAATTTAATATATAAATCATTACTCCTTTAATATAAATTTTTTATCCTATTTGTATATTAATTATTATTATTATTTATCTTTATATACAATATATATATATATATATAATAATAATAATAATAATAACAATAAGAAAGTTAAATATATATCTTTATTGATAATAGGTAGATATAAACAGATATCCATAAGTATCGCGGTAATAATATATAAAAATAAATTATCCTGTTGGGGAAAATTTAATATGACTCTTTTATTCTTTTTTGTACACACATTTACAAATGAAATATATCTCAAAAAAGACATGATTAACATTTTTTTTAAAAGGTATTATTAAATAGTATTTTCATTTATTTAATATGATCATAATTAAAAAAAAAAAGCAAAATAGTAATATGCATGAAAAGAAAAAATGATAATAATAAAAACATAATAAATATTTATATATATATATGAAAGAAAGAAAAAATAAATATGTATAATAAATAAAGTAAAGAAAAAAAAATTAAGTACGAGAAGCAAGAGCCTTGTGGGCTTCAGCTAATTGACTTTCTAAAGTCTTGATACGGGCCTCATGGGTAGCTTCTTTTGTCTGTAAATGAGACTTTTCAGAATCCAAAACAGCAACACGAAGTAACAATTGAGCATTCATACGTTCCAATTCATTGACTCTCTTTTCCAAAGCTTCCATCTTCATCACCTTCTTTAATCGAGATCTTCTAGCAGCATCAGTATTCTTTTGTCGCTTAATAGCAGCTTCATCAGGCGATAAAGTATTATTATTGTTGTTGTTATTATTTTCATTAGTACTTGAATGAGATCTCTTACGGTTATTTGATACAAGATTAGCTGCATTAAGAGATGGTGATGATGGTGATGATACATCTACATTATTAACAGGATGAGTTAATGGTAAAGTAGGCATGACAGGAGTAGAGGTACCATTATTATTATTGTTATTATTAGTAACTGATGAAACGGCAGCAACAAAAGCAGCTAAAGCAGAAGGTAAATCTTGATTAATGTTAGAAAACATATCTACTTGAGGCATAGCAGGAGTCATTGCAGGAGTGGATGAAGGGGAATCAAAAATGGGAGAATTCAAGATTTCAGACATATCCAAATCAGCACCACTACCACTCATAATATTAGCATTCATATCAGCACCACCAGTACCAATCATTGAAGTAGCTTGTACACAAGAAGGTATATTTTCTACTTTGGTAGTAGATGGAGATAAATGAATATCCAAAGGTGTAGCTATTTCAGGACTAGTATGAGTGCTTGATGGGATTTGTGAAATATCTTGATTTTGTTGAGAAGTGAACCAGTCACCTACAGGAGATGGTTGTGATAAAGAATCAAAGAATTGAAATAAGTCTTGTTCCATTGTTTTGGTTGTATTATTGTTGTTGTTGTTATTTGAAGAAGCTGTAGCAACAGTATTATTATTGTTGTTATTCATTGTTTTTGTTTTAAAATTAAATTAAAATAGATATATAACTAATAATTATCGATTATTATTATTATTATTATTATTATTGTTTTTATTATTATTGTTGTTGTTGTTGTTGTTCTTATTGAGAAGACATCTTGATAAAGAATTGTCGTTTGCCATAATGGACTAAACTTGTATGTATAAAAAATCTAAAAATATATATATGTGTAATTCGCGAATTCGTACAAAGGGGGTACGAGGTAAAAAAATTTAAGCAGAGAAAGACATGTCGAAAGACAACTAAATTATATAAAGCACTTTTAAAATATTTAATGGGGTTTCGTCAGGTATAATAAAAAGATAAATAAATAAATTATTTAAAGAAAAGAAAGAGAAGAAGAAAAGGGAAAAAAAAGAGGATCAAAAAAAAATTTTTAATCCTTTATTTTTATAGGAAGATTCTAAAATTTAATTTTATTGGCCCATTTTCAAAAATGAGTCATAAACAAATTTCCTTTTCAAGTGCTATCTCTTTAAAAGAACGGTTGTTCGCTGATAAATTTATAAAGTCAGAAAGTAACGCAAATTTCCCAAAGCCGTAAATCCGGAAGTTGTTGTTCTTTTTTTTTATTATTATTATTATTATTATAAAAAAAAAAAAATAGTTGATCATAAGATTTAAATTATACTTTATTATTAACCAAAAAAATTCTTTTTTGCTTAGTTTGATTAATTTTTTCATTGTAAATTAGAATGGCAATTGAAAAAAAAAGAAAAAAAAAGAAAAGCCACATATTCAAATATGAATGTAACCTTTTTTATCTTTTTAGGTTTAATTTCAGCTATTGAAGAAATTTACTGATCAGATGGTATCAGTTAAACTATTTTATATATAAAAAAGTATTCTATATTTGGTAATATAATATATATCTTTTTTTATTATTATTTTATTTTTTTTGAATTCATTGTGTTATAAAGAATATACAAGTTGTAAATATATATAATCTATTAACAGTAAATGGTTAATCCTTTTCTTTTTTTTTCTCTTTCTTTTAAAAAAAACAATAAAATTAAATAAAGCAATATTGAATAAAATCATTTTTGATGAATAAATAGATCAATCTGTATCTACTGAGTATTGATAACCTAACGTTATCTTTTTTTTTATTTATTTATTTATTTTTTCAAACCAAGAAAAATAGTATATGAAATTATTTGTCTATTGATATTACATATATACATATATACGCAAACAATATATATAATTTATTATTTATTATCTGAATATCTTTTTACTGTTTGGTGACTTATTGATGATACCCTTTTTATTTATTCTATATAAAAAATTGTTTATGATGGTTAATCATTGTACCTTTGATGGTTTTTTTTCTTTTTTTTTTTTTTTTTAAAAAAAAGCTGTGATATACTCTTATATTTGTATTACTAATGGATTTATTATATTTCTTATAATAAGCATTATATTTAATGGGCATGTTTTTAACTCTATGTTCGTTCCTTTTCTTGGCAAAAAAAAAAAACATTTTATATTAAAATGAAAAGCGTGATAAGTAAATTTCTAAAAAAAGACATTTTTATATATGTAGAAAATATACAAATACCGCAAAAATAAAAGTAAGAGAAATGATTTTATAATATAATACTTGCATGTTTTAATGAATAGATAGTGATAATGATGATTATGGATAATTGTAATTTGATTAATTTTATATTTGTTTGTGATATTGATGTATATATGATTAAGTATATATAATAATGCATAGTTATTATTATATTTTTACCATTGATTTAAATATAAAAATAATATACATTTCCTATTTCTTTTATGATGTTAGCTGTAATAGGAATGATTATAATGCTTGGTATATTATTTATTTTATAAGATCAACTTTAAATTCGATTTTAATAAGTTGTTGATGAATTGATTATATATAAGATGAATATCAGTATTAAAGATATTCGGTATATTATATATATAGAGTAATTTTTATTAATTCCATTAGGTGCTCTATACTGATAATAGTTGATCATGAAGTCAAAGTGAATGATTGTTATTAAATTCTAATATATTCCTTTTTTTTAATAGCGATATATAAGTAAATAAATAAATAACAATAATAATAATAATAATACGAGCGATGGTCTTGATATTTATACAGGTCTCAAAAGATTATTTGAAAATGATTCAGTTGTGGTAATTAGTGACATAAAAGTGATTTATGTAGCTAATAATTTTTATGATTTAGCAATCTTTAAATAAGAGATGAGTAAATATATATTTAGTCTCTCTTCCTTTTTCTTGATATAATTATTAATGTTGGATAGGATGGTGATGAACAAGTGGATGTTGATACTGTAATTTATAATATTACTAAAGTTATTGAACTAACATATTTTATTATTTCAATTTTTACTTCAATTCTTGACTTTTTAAGAGATTCACTAGGAAATTAAAATTAGTTGGACTATATTCTAATGAACTGATATATATATATGACAGGCTATAATTTATGGCAACAAAGCGAAAAAAAAAAGGAATACTTAATGAATGGCGTTTTCTTATAAAAATAAAATAAATCTGGTTTGCTATGGATTGATGATAGGTTATCATATATGTCAACAAAACAATAAAGAAATATTTATAATATTTGATAGATATTGTATTCTTTATTTAAAATAAAAATGGTAACAATAATAAATAAACATATGTGGAGTTACCTAGTATCCAATAAATGTTATTCGTATATGATTAGAAAGCCGATTGTTATATTCAGAGATTTATGTTATTGTATTTTAAATAATATGAAAAACGCTTTTTTTTTTTTTTCGTCTATAAAAATATAGTATTAAAAAGTTAATTAAATGGATAATGATTAAAATAAAGAATTTATGTATACATTATATATCTTACTACAAAGAATAGGGTTTCAGTATAATAAACGATTTAAATAAAAAATATATAAAGCAAAGAAAAATGAACGAAAACTAAAAAATCAAAAAAGACGAGTTATTATAGTCTTTTCTTTTTATAAAAATTCAGTACTCATATAACGATTCTATTACTATTTTTTAAAGATAGTAGTCTAATAGAATAAAAAAAAAAGGATAAATTATTTTAAATTTATAAACATATATATATATACTACATTTTTAGATTAAAGTATTTCAACTGCATGTTTATTTTTTAAGTTGAAAAAGAAAAGAAAAAGGAATAAAGAAAATAAAAAATCTATGATTAAACCAAAATAGGAATATGGCGCACTTTGCCGTGCTGGTATTTAAGTTTATTCTAAATTCTAACTTTAATTTCATGGTTGAGAAATATAGATATATAAATATATAAACATAAAAATACATTTTTAATTAATATATTCCTCTATGAATAAAAAAAAAAAATAGTATTCATTTTATTATTTTCATTATTATTTTTTATTTAAATAGTGTATAAATATGATAGTAAAAGCTATATGCTCTATTTAATATGTAGATCACAAAGTCTTAAAATTCATGCAAAACTGAGATTTAAGTTTAATTTTTTTATTTATTTATTTTTTATTTAAAGAAAAAAAAAATACACATGCAATTTATGTATAAAATCATTAAAATTATATATATGCACATGATCATTTTTTATTATTATTCAATTATCGTTATTTTTTTGTTTTTGTTTATTCCAATCATCACGAACTTTATAAGCTTTTTCAAAATCATCAGTTAATTCAGCAATTGGAATATCTTCAATAAGCATTTCTTCATAATAATGATTACATTTAGCAATAGGACCTTTAAAAGGGATAGTGATTTGAGAATGACCAGCCATTGTACCTAATGCGTTAGGCTTTACTTGAGGAATCACAGTAGCTTTAGGAACTGATAAAGGTGAAGCAGCAGCATTGACAAAGACTATAACAATACCATACCCAAAACTACGGCCAGCCACGGTATAATCAATGAAATTGCCTTCACAGTTAGGATCATATTTTAATCCTGTTTCTCCAGAATCTTCAATAGTCCATAATGCTGGTGCACAAATTAATTGAGCACCTTGATTTAATACCATTTCTGTAAATCCATCACCAAACCCAATATCTTTTATATATATATATATATATAAAAGAGAAAAAGATTAAAATCATTTATTTAAATTATTTTTTTTTTTTTTAGAAAAAGAAAAATAAACTTACCCCAACAAATACAAACACCAACAGTAATACCAAATCTTGTTTTTACAGTTTTAAATTTATCACCAGAAGTATAATCAGGGCGCTCAGGATGCCATAAATGAACTTTACGATAGTTCAATAAAACATTACCATCCTTATCAATATAATTGGTACAATTATATTTTTTATTATTTTCTTTTACTTCATAACTACCAGTAACAATATCCATTTCATATTTTTTAGCAAAATCAATTAATCTTGGAAGTGGGTCTTCTTTAATATGTTTTGGGTCACCTAAAAAGTATCTAATGATAAAATAAATAAGTTAATTATGAAATATTAAAAGATCAAAGATCGAAAAAAAAAAGTAAATATATAAAAGAAAAAAATTACTCTGGAAAAACAATAAGTTCAACATTTTCTTTTTGTGCCTTTTCAAGATATTCTTCAACTTTTTTCCAATTATAATCAATATTATCAAGATCAGTATATAATTGTACAGCAGCAATACGAACCATTATAGATATATTTATTATATTTAATAAATTTAAATAAATAAATAAATAAATAAATAAAAAGAAAAGAAGAAAGGAAATAAAAAGCAATATTTAAATAATCTTTTAAGTATATTAGATCTCCATAAAAATAGAAATAAGATTAGAATTAGTACTAATAGTAATAATGATAATTGTAATACAGTTTTATTTATATAATACTTGCTCTTATATATTTAGTGAAGTCATCTATATAAAATATCATTTGATTCAACTCCGCGTTTTTTTTTTTTAAAAAAAACTAAAGTAGTATATATCAATTTTCTATAGAATATTAAACCTTAGTAAAATGATATAATAATGATAATAGTTTTATATAAAAACAGAATACTATAATATTCAAACTAAAATTGTATAAAAATAGTAATTAATATATATAATGCTTTATAATCAATATATAATTTTTTCTTTTTATTTATTCTTTAAATTAGTAATATCAATGATAAATTTATAAATTAAAGAAAAATGCAATTCAACATCATGAATTATGTAATCATGATAATTATAAAGTCCATCGCTTTTTATTCGTTATGGTATTTTATATATCAAATGATAATAAAAACCGGAAGTTTTCAATATGCCAATTTCTTAATAAAGTTTCTTCTTCCTTTTTTTTACTTTTATTTTTTTTATTCCAAAACAAATATTTTATTTCTAAATGTTACCAATAAAATAAAGATACTAACTTTCTTGTATATATATATTAAAACTATATTTATGTAAATGATTGGGTATATATACATATATTCTTCGTATTACAATATAATATAAATGGTAGCGGGTTAAAATGATCGCTCATCCTTATCACTGATCTGAATAAAAATAGCAACTAAAATAAATACGAAAAAAAAAAAAGCTAGATTTGTTTTCGTAAAAATATAAATTTTATTATTAATCCATTGTACCTTATTTAGAGATGGATTTGGGAATTTTTATTTTATATTTTAGTTTTCATCATCTATCATATTTTATTTTATTTTATTTTATTTTGAACACACTAAGAAGTATACAACGTTTACCATATTTGTAAATGGAACTTTTCAATCCCATTATAAAATGCATATACTATTAAGTTACACTTTTCTAATCTACCCATAAATCCATCTTATTAAAAAAGAAGAAAAGTTAGTTTTTTCGATTTACTTTTATTTATTTATTGTTTTATCTTATTATATAAATTTATATGAAGAATAAAAATTGATTTTTTTACCTGTATTAATAAATAATAAATAAAAGATAATTAAGTAAAATACTCTTTTTTTAAAGTGGAATATTCTTTTAAACAAGACAATGAATCCCATAATAAAGAGAGTACACAGTTTAGTAATTGTTTCCACTTTTGTAAAATGCAATCATTTAAATTTAAGTTTTATTATTGATTTGAAAAATAAAAGCAAAAGAATGATCCAGGAAAAAAGAAAAAAATGATATTACTCGATTTATAGAAAGTTCAGCTCCGCTGAAAAGTTTTAAATGCTAATTTTAAAATCAATATAGTTCAAAATCATCTTTTAATTATCAATATCATTATTATTATTGTTATTTTAGATTATATAATTGTGCGAATTATAAAAAGATTTAATTACCCATATGGTATTTTTTTATCCTTTTTTTTATTTTTATTTTTTATCTTCATTCTTTTTTTTTATTTTACTTTCATTTTCCTTTTTCATTCTTCCTACTTTTTTCGCACACGATTTTTTTTTATTAAAAATCTATATTATTTTTTTTTGCCATTTAAAAAGAGAACAAAGAAATTTAATTTTTAATTTTTTAGTTCTTTCTTTTCTTTTTTTTTTTATCTTTAACCTTTTTTTTAATTTTTTTTATAATAAAAAATCTCGATGAATGGTGACCAAGTAAAAAATGTAATTCTTAATTCTCTTTCTCTGTCTTTTTATTTTTATTTTTATTTATTCATTTTTCATTTACTTTATCTTCTTGTTTAATTCTAAAACCATTTACAAATCAATTGAAATTTTTTTAATTATATAAAAATAGAGCAACTCATCAATTACTAGTGAAAAACATGATATTACACATATTGAAACATCATCTATAGATAAAGATGCTGAAAAGTTAAAGAGTTTGGGCTATAAACAAGAATTCCAACGTAATCTCGGTGCTATTATGCAAATAGGTTTTCCTTTCACTATCATGTGTGTTTTACCCAATTATCTGGTTGGTTTTGGCCCATCTCTTATTGGGGGTGGTCCTTCATGTAAAAATTAAATAAAATAAATGAATGGCATTTATATATATATATATATATATATATGTATTATATACTTATTTGTTTTTATTTATTAATATATATGATAATTTCATTTTTTTTTTTTTTGATAATAATAATTAGCTCTCTTTTGGGGCTGGGTAGTTATTACACCTTTTGTTTTATGCGTTAGTTTATCTATGGCTGAAATGTATTCTGCTTACCCTCTTAATGGTGGTATTTATAACTGGTGCTATTACCTTAGTGGTGAAAAATGGGGTCCATGTAAGTTTATATATATTTAATATTTATATAAATAATATTTATTTATTTATTTTATTATTTTTACAAAATAGTCATGTCTTGGTTATCAGGATACGTTTATGCATTTGCTGGTATTGTTGGTAACATGGTAGTTGCATGGAATCTTTCTCAGTTAGTTGTTGGTAATATATTTAATCTTCATTTAGTGTGATGTCATTACACATTTATATATATACATATATATATATATATATAAATCTTCTTAATTGATTGTTAATATATATTTTATTATTATTATTATTATTATTATTAATGCTATTTATTTTAAAAAATAGCCATTGCTAGTGTAATTCGTGAAGAAGATGTTTCTTCTACTGGATTATATGTTGGTGTTTATTATTGTATGATCCTTGTTGGTACTGGCAGTAGTTTCTTAGGGTTAAATTATTTTAATTTTTTAAATTATTTAATGGGTAATAACAATAATGATCCATTTTTTTAAAATCAAATCAATATATGTATATGATATTGATCTATTTTTTTTTTTTCAATAGTCTTTTGGTTATTTGCTGGTACACTTGTATTCATTATTGGTATTCCTTGTAAGTTTGATTAACCATATGAATATATGTATTATTTTAATCCACAGCTAACTAGATTTATATAATTAGGTCTTGCACCATCTCATCAATCTGCTGAATGGGTCTTTACTGAATTTAAAAATTATACTGGTTGGGAAAATAATGGCATTGTATTCTTTTTGGTAAATAATTTTTTATAATTATATTTGTTTATTATTTCTAATATTAATTATAAATTAAATGGTTATTATTATTATTTTTATTTTCATTTGATTATTTTTTTTAAATAAATTTATAGGGTCTTCTTCAAGCTGGTTGGACTATGGTTGGTTATGACAGGTAGGAATGATAAAAAAAAATATAAACTATATATACTAATATAAAAAATAATAAATAAATAAATAAATAAATAGTTCTTTCTTTTTTTTTATTTTTTATTTTATTTCATATATAAAATAGTGGAGTCTCACTTAGCGAAAATACTAAAGATGCATCACGTAAAGGACCCCAAGGAATTATGTTATGTGTTTTATGTGCCTTACTTCAAGGATTTGCTTTAACCATTTGTATATTATTTTCCATTCAAGATTTTGATGCTTTAGTGAATGCTGAATCCTCTGTAAGTGAATTTTTAATGCAAGTAACAAGAAATAAGCATGCTACTGTTTTTTTCTTAGTTTATATGGTAATAGCCCAGTATGGATCATTAGCCAATTCAGGTGTTGCTACTAGTCGTTTATTATGGGCGATGGCTCGTGATGGTTGTATTCCATTTTCTAGTTTTTTCTATAAATTGAATAAGGATATACCAGTTAGAACCGTTCTTTTATTAATGGGTATCATGGTATTAGCTATTTTACCTGTATTTGGTACTTTTATTTATTGGCAAGCTATTCTATCTACATGTATCATCGGTAATAATGTTGCTTATGGTTTACCTTATTTTTGTCGCTTGATTTGGTCTCGTCATACTATGCCAAAGGGACCTTTTGATCTTGGTAAATGGAGTATTCCTTGTAATGTTTTTGCTGTCTTATGGTTAATTTTCTTTACAGTCATTTTATGTTTGCCTTCTGTTTTACCAGTTTCACCAGAAACAATGAATTATTCTTCTCTCATGATTGGTTCTCTTTTTATTTTCTCTATTTCTTTCTGGTTATATAAAGGTCGCTATTACTTTAAAGGTCCTATTGCCAATGTAGATGATGATTAAAAATAGTGAATAAACAAAAAAAGCAGTTAATCTATGCTATTTTTATATTCATTAATAATATATAAATAAATCTTGTATTTTTCTTTTTTTTTTTTTTCAATTTATTTACTTTTATATATACATATATATATATATATATATATATAATTATGATCAATAAAAAGCAAATAAAATGATTATAATATATAATTCTATTCAAATAGAATCATTCAATTTTTAAAATAATCTTGTAGAAATAAACTTGTCATATTTTGTATTGTTATATTGGAAGTATTATGTTGTAATTGAATTAAGTTTTGTTTTAAATCTTCACTTAATATTTCTAAAAAAAGTATATATATAAAATAAGTGATATATCAAAAAAATTAATTTGATTTGATGTTTCATAAATAAATAATAAAAAAAGATATTTACTTGTATGATAATCCGTGTTAACTAAAAGTAGCAATGTAGTAAGTGTATTGATAATAATGTTGCTAGTTGATTTTTCTTCCTTTATTTGAAGAAAATGAATGATAGTATGTATATGATCTCGATTTTCTAATATATAGTACTGATGTTTAGGTTCTAATAAAAAATATTGAATTGATTGTTAATAAATATATTTTTATTTTCTTTCTTTCTTTTGTTTTTTTCCAGTCTTTATTTACTTATTTATTTTTTTACCTAGGCAGATATTAGCTATACCACCCATTGCAAATTCTTGAAGTAATAGATCTTGATCTTTTAAGGCCTCTATTTAAATATATATATATATGTTTATATTACAATCGTACAAGTATATTTAAAAGGTTGAAGTATTACTGTATTAATTATTATTAATACCTAAAAATATATCAATAACATTAACTTCCCAAAGCCAATCATAGTTGATAGGATCATATGAAAAATTTGCTAAGTTAGCTAATACTTGTTGTTTTGCCTCTATATATATATTTAGATAAAAAAATTAACGTGTCATAATAAGTATGCCAAATTGAGATACCATTTAGATAGCACAAATATAAAATATATATACCTAAATTATCAGTAGTTGTATACTCATTTATTAATTGTTTAAAATATTGTAATCTATTAGGATTATCTTGGCCGTGTCTCTTTTGAATATATGCTTTACTTTGAAACATAGTAATAATAATAATAAGTATATATATATATATATATATATATAAGTAAAGTAAGAAAGAAAGAATAGCGGATAAAGTGAAGCGTTTTTATAGGCTGAAAAATTGGAGTTTAAATTTTCACTATTTTTTTTTAGGGTTATTTCCTATTTTTTTCTTTGTCCCTCACTCTTTACTTTTTTTTTTCCTCTTCATATTTATTTGTTATATCTTTGCAATGAATTATACCCTTCGTTTCATCACTAAATATCATTTAAGAAAAAATATAAGTTTTATCAATCAAAGTATGCACATATCTGTTTGTTTTTTTTTATTTGTTGTTTTATATTACTTTACTAATTTATATATACACTTGTTTTCATAAGGAAACAACAATTTTTCCAAGCAGATCTATCAAAACTTTACACAAACGACTTTATTAAGACAAACTATAATAAGTAAACAAAATAAGAACAATGTAAAAGTATTATCAGATACAAATATAATTGATCCACGGGTTCTTCAAGTACAAGAGACATTAAGACAGTTAATGGATGAATCTGCAGAGTTTGGAATAGATGGATCAGAAACATTAAAAAAAGTTTTAGAACTTAAAAATCACCTTAAAGTTAATAATTTAACTCCAACCGTTTCAATATATGAAAGTATACTCAGTGCTTATTCTAAAATAAAGGATTCACAACAAATAATACCTTTATTAGAAGAAATGTATTTAGTAGGAATTAAACCCAGTCGTACTTTTTATCATAAAGCTTTAATGGTATGTAACAAAAAAAAAAAAGAAGGAATAAATAATAATGAAAATTGACAGGTATATTAATATTTAATTTATTCAATATTTTTTCTCCTTTTTTTTTAAAAAAAATAATAATAATAACAATAGCTAGTAGCAAAGGAGGGTGATTCAGTTTTACAAGCTAAAATATTAGATAAAATGGATTCAGATGGAATATTTAAAACTGTAAAAACATATAGCATAATGATACAATGCATGAGAAAAAATTTAGAAATAGAAAGAGCATTAGATACAATAGAAGAAATGGAAAAATTAAAACTTACACCATCTTTAAGTGCATACTTGAATGTAGCTGAACTTTGTATATTGGCAAATGAATCATCAATGGCATATTCTATGTTGAAAAAAGCAGAATTATATTATGAACTTACAGGAAATCAAAATCATTATTATATGCTTTCGCTTCGATGTGCAGTTTTATCAGATGATGTAAGTTATTATTATAATAATAATTATTTTTTTAGAAAAAAGGAAATATTAACATGTTAATTGAATTACATATGTTTAGCATAAAGTATTGAAAGAGAATTGGGATACATGCGTCAAAGAAAAAAAAATGAAACCAGATTTAGGACTTTGCAATTATGCTATGGTAGTTGCAGCTAGATTAGAAGATCCTCATCTTGCATATGATATTCTTCATACCATTCAAGATCTTGGGTATCCATATAGTGAACACCATTTTTGTTGCCTTTTAGAAGCATTTGCATCCACTTTAGATATGAAAAACACGTTCCTTGTGTTTAACACCATGCGTAAAGCAGGTATTGCACCATCCATAGCCACATCATCATCTGTTGCTCAAAAATTAGGAAATGATATGAACGCCATCCATCGAGCTAAGGAAGCATTAAGAAGTATAGAAAATGTAGATATAGTAGCCTTTAACTTGGTCATTCATGCTTATGCTTATAATGGAAATTTTGAAGAGTCTATGTCTACTTTTGCTATGGCTAAAGAATTAAATGTGATACCTAATATTGATACATTAAATTCCCTTTTAGATGCTTGTATTCATGCAAGAGTGCCTGATAATGGTGTTTCTATTCTCAATTTATTTGAAAAGAATGGTATTCAGCCAACAACGGCAACTTTATCAAAAATGATTGTCTTAATGTGTACAAAGGAACATTTTGAAGATGCTTTTATTTATTTAGAAAAAATTAAAGAAATGGGTAATATTCCTTATCGTGGTTCTTATTATAGATTAATCAAAAAATTGGCTGCTAGTAATGATCCTAGAATATCAATGGCTATAGAAGATATGAAGGCTTGTGGTTATTCTCTTTCCCCTTATTTACAGCAATACATAGATGATAAAGAGGAACTTAAAGAAAAAAGAGCACGAAAAAAGGAATTACTTGCATCAACTTTATCACAATAAATATATAAAATAATAATAATAGTAAAGTATAATATTTGTATAGATTTTTTTGTACTATATATCTTATGTATATTTATAATAATAATAATAATAATAATAAAGAAAAAGTTAGAATCATGCCTTGTGTCATTATATATCTTTTTTTTTGCTCATAAAAGAGAAATAAAATAAATTTAAATTCCGCTTTTTTTTTCTTACCAAAACACGACTCTCTTATTTTTCTTTTTCACTTCTTTTCTATACCTATTTTTTCTACTTCTTTTCTTTACCCTTTTTTTTTTCTTTTCATTAAAAAAAGGAGGAAATTTAATGATTCATCAAGACAGTTCTATAGTTCAACATAGATTTGTTCAAATACAACAAATAACTACTCTAGTAGAAGATCAAACAGACAAACTTTGGCAGATACTTGATAATTCAGACTTGCCAACTATTGTTATATCTAATGCTTGTGAATCCATTATTAAAGCAGTTTCAAATTCTAAACTAGATTATTTAACAACTATTCAACATATTCAGTCACTTGTTCTTTCAAGTAAAAATGATTTACATATAAGTGTCTTTTTACAATGTATCACTCAGTTATTAATATGGAAAGAGTTTCGAGCTCCTGAATTACTACAACAGCAACATCCTTTTGTTTATATTATTCGTCAAAAACCAGAACTATATTCATATATATCAGTAGAAATCGATTCTTGTTTTGAACAAAGTGTCACTTCTGGAAATAATGAAGTCTTTCAAGCATTTTTACCTTTATTTGATGCGATTTTATTAATGGATTTAAATTCTTTCTCAGTCAACCCAATAGATCTTATTAACAAATTCACCATATTGTTAAATGATAGAACCGATGAATTTTTACTTGATATTGTTGATTTTTTACTTGATATTTGTAGACGATATCCTTCAAAATATTCCCAACATAGCCATCTAGTGATTATTGATATGATCATTAATACTTTATCCTATAATAAAAACTTGCATTGCATTTTAGAACAGGAAGATTTAACCATCATTGTTAATGATTTAATTTATCAACTCTTGCAATGTTCTTATAATGCATCCATTCAACAATCACCCATTTTATCATATCTTAAAAGATTAGAAAAAGTTATTCAGCTTAAAGAATTAGTTCCTAAAAAAAATAGCAAAGGAAGTGATGTTGGAGATAATGAAGAAAAAGAAGAAGAATCAAGTAATAATATTTATTTAGCTATGCCTAATTTTTATATTGTATGGTGTTCACTTTCTTATTTACTTTTAACTGCTCAGACCATGGATGATCAATTTTTAATTATTTCTATTATGCAATTTTTCCTAAATTTAGAATCTCCCTCTAATCAAGGTCATGTTTGTTATATTGCTCTTCTCCCTCTTTTTCAAACTTTGGCTGAAGCTCAGGATAGTGTTAAGCTTAAAAAGATCACTTTAAGTTTGATATCTGATATTAATAATCGTTCTTTATCATTTGAAAGTAAAGATAAAGCTATCTCTTTATTAGAAAAGGTAATACTTTTTTTTTCCTTTAAGAAAAAATAAAAAGAAAAAGAAAATACAAACTTAGCTCTCCTTTTATTTATTTAAAAATGTAATAATAATTAGATCAATGAAGAAACTAAATTCTATGAAATTACTGGTGGTATGGCTTATATGATGTCACACCTTTGTAAATACTTTGGTCAATATACAGATCAATATAACGATTCACTTACACATTACTCATCATTAACTGTTTTTTCATCCACTCATTCTATTCTTTTTTGTGTACCATTACTTTTCAATGATGATTTTACTTTACGTCACACCCAACTATCACAGATTATTCATTTATCTACACATATTCCAAGTTTAAGATATCTTAAATTTTCAGTTTTACTTATTTTACTTCATCTTATGCGCCATCCAGTAGCAACATCAGATACAATACTATATATATTAAAAATGGCCATTCCATCACTTGCTAGTGTCAATGATCCTATTACTACAACAAAAACCCTTCAAATTACAATTTCATTAATTAATGATAAAAATCAATCTACAGCAGCAATGGTTCAAGCTATTTCTCATACATCACGTGAAACAACAATGGCAAGTATTGGTATAAAAGTCTTGACCCAATTATGCGATACCAATCCACGTATATGGCAAGAATTAAAAAAAATATTATCAGAATGGATTCTTAAACGTAAATCAAATAATGGGCGTGGTAGTAGTATTGATGTGGATAAAACAGGAACCATTCAAGTAGAATTATCTATCTTAACAACCATGCGTGATCTTTGTTATTCTCATCCTCAAGAATGTGCTCTTGATATTTTACCAATGATCATTTCTTTATTACAATCAGTTCAATATGTACATGTTGGTTCTTTATCCATCATGGTACAAACAATGTGTGCATGTATTCAAGCTAATTTAACTGAACCTCGTTCTATGTGGTTAGTAGCCATCAGTCATATTGCTCAATTTGCTATGAAATTATCAACTGAACAATCTTCTTTACTTTTAAGACGTTTATGTGAATTTTTTAAAATTGTGGGTGAAAAAGATGAAAGTAAGTAATAACAATAAAAAAGAGAATATATATAAATTAATATTAAAACAATATATGAATCATTATTATTATTTTTTTTTTGATTTTTTTTGTTTTTTGAATTTTATATAGATTCTGAAGTATATATCGAATTCAAGCAAACTATTTTAGATGATTATCTTGTTAACTTGATTCATTCACGAGATGAAAAAGTCAAATCATCAGCTCTTGATGCTTTATCATCCTTTGCACCAGCCGATATAGCTACGCTTATACCAGAAAAATCCAAACAATATCTTGATGAAATAATGAAAACTGTAAACAATGGAATGACATCAAAATCATATTCTAAAATATTAGTAGCATTAATGAATCATGAGTTAGACCATATGCGACGGGGTTATTTTTCAACAACAGGCGAGGGTGAAAGTAAAACAAGTATACAACAACAAAGTGGAAGAGGCGGAAAAACCAATCAATTCGATGAAGGATCCAATCTCTTAGCATCTAGATTTTTCAATATTTGGGAAAATGCACACGTTTCACCTGGGTTAAGATCTGGTTATGCTACAACGATTTTATATGGTATTAAATATAATTTAGATGCAGAACTTGGGGCAAACACAATGGAATCCATCATTAAAACAAAATGGTATAGATGTATGATGACTTCTATTGTTGACGTTAGTCTTATTGATCATTTAATTGTTCGTGTGGCAAATTTTGGTGCTTGGAAATCTTTTTTTAATGCTGTTTTAGTTGGTAATGAAGGTGATATTGAAAATAGAGCTTTGCTATTATTAAAGGATCTTTTAACTCGTTTGGATAAAAGTACTGTTCCTGGTCAAACTTGCAATATATTTTTAGCATTAACAGGTAAAAGATTAAAAAATCTGACTATTTTATTATATATATATATATATTAAACAATAATAATTAAAAATAAACTAATATGCTAATTAATGTTTATGTTTTAAATAGGAATGGTTATGAAACTTTATGAAATTATTCCATCTTGTGCAACAAAATGTGCTGTTCAATTAATTGATATTATTATTACAAAATATCTTGTTAATGATACTTCCAGTTTATTAATTACAAGTGAAGAAGTTCAGTATGCAGCACGTATATGTTTAGGATATATATCTGAATGTATTGTTATTAATGATAAAATGACTACTGATATTTTAAATCATCTTTTACGTCTTGTAACAAAATGCCGTCCTACGAAGCGTGAATTAGATTTGATACATTTCTCTAGTGGATTTGCAGCAGCTCGATTATCTTCCATACTTGCTACTTGGCCAACAAAATCATCCAATATTGAAGTATTATCTGTTCATGGTAATGCCGAATTAATCAATTATTGCAATGGTGATCCAAATACCATATCTGACAGTGCATGCTTAGGTATCATGATGGGATGGGCTTCTAGATTAAATGATGATGATATGAAAACAGTTTATGGTTTTGCTAAAAAACAATTGGAAAATTATAGAAATGGAAGAAATGTCAATCAAGGTATATTATTAGGTGCTCCTTGGGTATCTGCTTATGGTATTCAAGATTTTACTCATGGTGATGAGATCTTAAATCTTTTAACTAATGTTGCATCTATAGCAGCTAAAGATGTAAGAATATATATAGTTTTTTTTAAAAAAAGAAAATAATAATAATAATAATAATAATAATAATAATACTAAAAAGGTCTATTTAATTTTATTTAGGAAAAATTAGTACAAAATATATATCACTTTGATATTCCTTTAGCAAGGTTATCCCGTTTACATCTTGTAAACAATAACAAAAATGAATCATCACCAGATTTTAATAGACTATTTTTATCCAAAGTACAAATTATTCATACTGATGATTCAAGTAGTCGACTTAGAATTCCTGCAGCTTTATGCCTTGGTACTCTACTTGGTGCTGACTATTTACATGCACCTATCATGACAGATTTCGAACAACTTGAAAAAGAAGCTAATCAATATAATATAGATGCGCGTAAACCACTTATTGATATATTAACAAAATTAGCTGGTATAGAAAATAATCAGTCCACTGGTAATTTAAAATGTGGCCGTATAGCAGCAGTGATTTGTGGTGAAATTGTAGGTTATGTAGAACAATTAAAGAGTAATCAAAATCAGGTTTCTACATCTTCAATGGCATCAGCTGTTGCGTCAACAGCCTTGCTATCATCATCAGCTGAACCAAAGACTTATGGTAGATTAAATAATAATACAAGTTATTTAAGAGCATTATTTGATAATTTATCAGATATCATACAAAATTATCAAAATGTAAATATGGTGTTACCTGAATATGTTGATATTTATGTTCGTATTCTTTTATCAAGTTTGCGTGATACGGATGGTCCTCTTCCTCCTGTCAATTGGTTTCCTATTCTTAATCAAATTTCAAAAATATCAAATGAAACACGTATTCTTTGTTTTACAGCTGCTTCAAAACATGCTGCAACATCTGTTTCTCTTTCAGAATATGTATTATCTGAACTTGGCCATGGAATTACATTAGTTACTAAAAATGGATCATCATCATCATCATTATCATTTGTAGATACTATTGTTGATGAAGCTGGTATTGGCAAATTGTTAGATCTTAGTGGACTAATTA
The DNA here is from genome assembly GCA_037043795.1 of Cunninghamella bertholletiae. Lineage (NCBI taxonomy): Eukaryota > Fungi > Mucoromycota > Mucoromycetes > Mucorales > Cunninghamellaceae > Cunninghamella > Cunninghamella bertholletiae. Next base: position 1,370,529 of record JAZGVP010000004.1, on the reverse strand, counting down.
ATCAATCAAATCAATCACATTTCAAACGTAGAGGAATGGACGCTGTTACTAAAAAAATGTCTATATCTGATGTTCGTGCTTTGGAAGTCCTTGAATCTTATATTAAGTCATTTATTTTATTTAATAATAATACTCAGGTAAAGAAAAAAAAGTCAATTAAATATACAAAAACATTCTTTTAAAAAATGTTTATGTATTAATATTGATATTTTTATTTTACTAATTTTATTATTTTTTTTAAAAAAAATACGAATTAGAAAATATTTTTGAATACAGTAAAAAATCATTTACCTAGTGATTTAACTGAAGTTGATGAGAGCAAACAAAATTACATAGTATCCATTCAGAATCTTATTAAGCAAAACATCACTTACAAAGTATTAGATGATATAAATCCAGACATGGAAATCATATGCTTAACAGTAAATATCAGTATCTTTAATATGGAAACACTGCTTCAAAACATGGACATCAAAGATTGGTTATTATCTAATGATACTACAATATATAATAGAGTAATAGCAATGATGGAATTATTAAGATTAAAAAGATCTAAAGATATTCAAAGATGGATGACAGATATAATAATACAATTAATCTTATTATTTGGAAAATCGGATTCGACTACTACAAATATAATGACAAATGAAGTCGGATTATTATGTTGGGATATACTGTCAGATACTTTAAATCATCATCAACTTGTTATAAATGAAAAAAATTATACAACAGAATGTCTTGGATGGACTTTACGCCTTTTAGATATTTTAATTATTATTAATGGAACTAAAGAAGAAGCAAGTTCTTCATGTATAAAATATGCATTACGAACAGTAATTCGACAAACATTATCTAAACTTTGGTCACAATCATTAGAAAACAATAATCATGGTCATTATCATCATTCTATTGATCAAACATCCAAACTTGAAGAAATACAAATGGCAGAAACTAATTACTTATTGGTATATTCTATTACAGAAGCAAAAGGAGCCGATTATCAAAAACAAGTAAATATATATAAATATAAAACATATTTAAATATTTTTTTTATTATCATCATGATTGAAATTTTTCTCTAACAATTTTTTTTAGATTGTCCGACGTATTTTCAAAATAATCGAGCTATTTTCTGATAGTAAGAATGATGAATCAAGTCAAGTAAAAGCATTCTTTGTTCAAGTATTACGCGATTGTCCAAAAGAAGTCATGGAAAATCAAGAAGAATCTCTTTCGTCTTATTATTAAATGTATAATGGTTTTTGTTTCTTGATTTAAAAAGTTAAATGTTTATAAAGTTTAAAATCTATTTTATTAATTTATTTATAAATATCTAATTGTTTATTTATTTATTATTTTTATTTATGATTATAATATACAAATGATAATGATAATGAGTATAATGATGCTGGTTTTTTTTTATTACTACTATTCTACATGTTCTAAAGGTTTGACAAATACATTCATTAATTTATACATATTTAACATTTTAGATTCAATTTTTCCATGATCACGTATTAAACTGATAACTTTTCCACCATTTGATTGACCCAATCTACCAGTTCTTCCGGCCATATGTAAATAACTTGAAATAGAGCTAGGATTTCCCAAAATAAATACATGTGATATATTAGGTAAATCTATACCTCTAGCAGTAAATTCAGTAGCTATCCAAAGTATATTTTTTTCATTTGCTTCATTATTTTTTTTATATTGATGATAAATAGCTTCTTTTATATCTTTTGTTAGAATATTATTAGATGACAATTTTTCTTGAATAGTGTTAATACTAACTGAACTATCTACAAATAATACACTATTGTTCATATATGGTTTTTCTAATTCATGTAAAATAGATAAACTATCTATCATCCGATCATCTATATCATTAAATTCCAATACTTTAGGTGGTGATGATGATTTTGATTTCTTTTTTTTATTGTTGTTAGCATCCTCATTATAATCATAAGCATCATCTAATGGTTTAATATTTCTAATGGAGTCATTATCAATTAAAAGACAATAATGATTTATAGGTAGATGCATAATATTTATATTATCATTGTCATTATTATCTGTGATGTAGTTGGTGATGTTATCAGTTGATGATGGTGATAATGATGGTATGTGATGACCATGAGTGATATCAATAAAAATAGGATCAACCATCCAACCTTCTTGAGTCATCCAATGACGTAAAGGACGATTTAAAGTAGCAGAAGAAGCAATCAATTGAGGTTTTTTTATATTCTTTTCATGATAAGATTGTAATAAAGATTCCAAAAGTAACTGTGTGGGTTTTGGATGTAATTGTCTTAATTTTTGTTGTTTTAAAGGTGCATATCGTTTAGGTAACCTTAAAGCTTGGTCCACTTCATCGATGACAATACGTTGAATATCTTTTAAATAATCTTTATTTTCATCAAGTTGTTGAAGTAAATGTGCTGGTGTATCTACAATAACATGATTTAATAATTTATTAGGATTATTGTTAGCATTAGTATCAGTAGTTGTTGTTAACTGTTGTATCCAATGTTTGATTTGGTTTGTTAATTCTTGATTAGGTGTTATATATAAGGATGGTTTTAATTGATCACTAGATAAAGCTAATGCAATCCCAAATGACTTTCCTGTTCCTGTTGAGTCTCTTAATATCATATCTTTTCCTGATAATATATGTGGAATAAACTGTGTTTGTGATCTAGTAGGTTGATCAATACCAAATTGTTTTTTTAAATTATTCACTGTATTTTCAGATATTCCTAATGACTTTTATAAACAATAAAATAAATATTAGACTTAAATATGAATATATACATATATATACATATATATATAATTTTATATCATATTTACATGAAAAGTTGTATAAAAACGTTTATTTTTAAATAACCCAACGTATTTTATAGAAAACATAATATGGCAAGAAAATAAATAATATAAATAAAGAAAAAGAATGATGCTTTTAAAAAAATTGCCCTCTTTATTTATACAAAAAAATCGGAGATTGGATTTTTCAGTACAAATATTCCATATTAAGAAAGATATATTCCCCTTTTTTTTAACTTTTTTTTTTCTTTTAAAAACGATTTTACTATTATATATACAGTTGTTAAACCACGTTTACACACATATATAGTAATAAATATTATAGTTGAGTAAGATATTTTAGAAAAGTAGAATTAGACAAAATAAATCATTATATTTTTTATTAAAAAATAAATTAGAATTCTTTTATTTACTTTAATAGACTTATTCACGCACACACACACATTCACGTTTTATATATTATTCACCAATTCCATTATTTTCAATTTTATATTTAAGATCTAATAGCTTGATTAATAATCTTAAAAAGCTCAGTATAACCAATAAAACAAAAACAAATAAAATAAAGAGTAATAGAACAGTGGGATGAATAAATTCCTTTTTAGAATATAAAAGGAAACAAGTCAGATAGTTTAATCTATTTTATTATCTACTCTCTTTTCTTATTTTGTGTTTTATTTTTATTTTTATTGATAACTAAAATTAAAAATATGAATTTTCTTTTTCAATATTTAAAAAATATAATGATAAAACATTCAAAAGTGAAGTCAAGACACACAAATGGTAATTAAATGAACTAACTTATTACGAAATTGTAATATCAGAAATAAATGAAGAATTTTTTTTTGAAGAATTAGCAGAACACAGATGTGAGCAATATACAAAATGATTATTTTGAATATTCAAGACGTAATAATTATTTACGAAATTTAAATAATCTAGCAGCAACAGCTGATGATTTTTATGGAAATTTGTATACTCTAATAACTTAAGATGAAAAAGAAGTTGATGAGTTTTCCAAGTTTTTACTAAGAAAATGTAGTTGTCAAGAAATTGAAAATCTTATTTGATCTGATACAACAGTTAAATTAAATATGAATGGTAGAAATATCCCTGGGGATGAGCCTAATGTTTGCGTCTATGGTATGAGTCATCAACTAATCAAATTGGTACTAGAAAATAAGTAATTTAGAAATAATGTTAATGCGGAATCATAGCAAATAGTGGAAGCGATTGTGTGTTTCCGAATAATACTAAAATAAGGCAAGCTGAATATATGCCATTGGAAGGAAATCAAGTATTTATAGGCTTGAAAACCGTTGACTCAAATATACTGTTTATCGAATCAATATGACTGAAGAATTAAGTATTGTTGTAAAAGTCAGTTACAGACATATAAGAACTACAATAGTTTTGAAATTCAGTCCTCATGTAGCCAATAATGAATCAATTACATGCTAAATATTTAATATAGATATAAAGCGATGAGATATCTTAATTTATTTAAAAAATATGCTCTAAACGAACAAACATAGCGTAATCATAGTTAAGCATATAGATATTAAATAAAAATAATAGAATTTCTAGAAAATGTTTAGTTAGAATGAATAAATAAAAAAAGGAAAGTTGTTTATTTACTTTAATTTAAATATGTTTCATAAATATAACTTGATCATTGTTATTTATAGGTTTAAAAGTTAGTTTAATTCCTACTATAAAATATTTTCGTACTAATACTAGTACTTTGAAATCATTATCCACTTTCTTCCTTTTTTTTTTCATTTCTTAAGAGCAAAAAAAAAAATAACAATTCAAATAATAAAAATATGAAGTGTTCTTCTGAATATATGGAATAAAGGAAAAGCTACTGTTTCAAACTGCAAACCACTATGTTTATGATATTATGAAAAACTAAATGAGTTCAACATAGAAATAAAATTAGATAAAGAAGAATAACTTTTTGGTAAACTAGTAAGCGAAGAAAATTTAAATCATGATCTACCAGATGGTCTTTTCGTATATCAAACATTTTCTGATTTAATGGAAAGACAGTTTGATATAAATAATAATACAGTGATTGCTAATTTTATGTTTTATATGAATGAAGCAATGAAAACTAAGAGAAATGAAAATACTGTTAAAAATTTTGTTAGCTGTGCATTAGAATTAACTCAGTATAATAGTGATTAGAAATATCTGTGCATTGTATACAAAACCGAACTAACTGTATTATAAGCAATTCCTATTACGGTAGATATTGGTATCAAAAATGTAGAAAATAAAAACTTATATTATTGCAAGTATACAAGTGTTCTATTACTGTTTTTGATCCTGATGCTGAAATTATTACTTAAGCTATTGCAGGTTTTCAAACTCAAAAAAAAATACAAAAAAAAAAAAAATAACAAACTATTATTAGAAAAGTACGCCTTCTCTTGTTTGATTGTAGTTGGTTCATTTTTTATTTTTTATAAGATTTTTATGACTCAAGAACTAACTGAAGCTACTGAAGCCGTTATTTATCCTGAATCAAAAACAATTATAAGAAAGTTTTGTCCAATATTTGATTATGATTCAGTCCCTGGTATGTTCCATATATCAAATAGAATCAGTTTATTTCAATATTTTAAATAGTTTAAACAATTTGTTCCATATTCCGTATAGAATCAAATTATTATAACATCCAAACAGTTTAAACAATTTAAATATATATATATATTGGCATTCCCTTTTTTTTTTTTTTTTTTGAAAAACAATCATACTAATAATAATTACAATAATAGTAATAATAAAAATGATAGTAGTAATATTTCAAGCTTTGTGTATATGAAACAGTAATAAAATTACTGAACTTTAAAAAAATATATCTCCATTTGGTATTATTATTATCATCATTTTTTTAAAATAGAACAAAAAAAACAATAGGCTTGTATAATGGATAATCTTTTAAATTTATATAAAGTTATAATATTTTTTACATTAAATAATGTATTATAATGTATAGATCAATTGATGATTTTTATTTTTTATTTAATAAAGAGGGCCTTGACGGTATTTTTCTAACACCGAAGTGAATTTTTACTTTAAAAAAACACATATTTATGCAATGTGCTTTTGTTATATATATTGCATTGAAACATTCCAAAATCGATCTCAGAAAAACCTTGATCAGGCAAATTTAGTCAAATAATATATACAGGCACATTTTATATTTTAATATATATTAGCTACTTTTTCTTTTTCTTTTTCTTTTTAATTTGTACTATATAAATAAAAGGAATTGAAAGATTATCAAAATATAAAAAGGAAATATGCATTGTTTCCGAACAAAAAAAAACAACAACAACAAAAATATAAACAAACAAACAAACAAAACAAAAAAAAAAAGAGGAATATACTAAATTAAACTACTTTCCTTTTTCTTTTAGGATTTTACAAAAATGATGAAATGTTACAAAACTCTATTAAATACTATTTATGATTTTATATAGAAATGATCATTCTTGATTATATGAATAAATATATATAAAATAAGAATAATAAAAAGACATATATGACCTCGATACTTACTATATATATAAATAAAGGTAAATATAAACTTTTTATTGTTAAGAAAAAAGATATCTATTGCTGCCATCATTAAAACCAAATAATCATCATTATCATTATCATCATCATCTTTGTTATTACTATTATTATTATGAATGATAAGCTTCATTATTGAAACGATGATTATTATTTTTTAAATAGTAACTCTTTTTGTTTATTTGTTTATCTTTTTTTAATAGGTGGAGTGGTCAAAGGAAAAGAGAAAAAAAATAATCGGAGTTATAATAAAACGTTTCCTCCTTTTTTTCTATTTCCATTTTCATTTTTATTCTTTTTCTCTTCTTTCTTCTTTCTTATTATTTTTTTTTATTTCATATACAAATAAATAAATAAATATATATATATATATGACCAAAAAATACGCAGCATCAGTATATAGTCAAAAAAGTACAGTTAGTGCTAAAAGTGGGCGTTCCTATTTATCATTTACTAATGGTGCTAGTGTTAAACCATTATTTAATAACAATAATAATTCAAGCATAGCTGAAACAAATTCTATTTCTTTAGAAGACACCAAAAATAGTATATGGAAAAATTTTAAAAGTTTAATACCAACAGCAACTCCTATCACTAAAAAGAAAAAAGTCGTTTTAGTAGATAATTTTGATACTTCAACTATTAAGTCTTCTACTTCTTCTTCTACTTCAATCAATTTAAATAAATGGAAAAAAATATTGGTTTCACCTACTCAGTACCTTAGTTGGAACCGTGACAATAACAAAACGTCACCTGTTTCTTCTTTAAAAGATGAAGAAAATAATAATAGTAATAATCAATTGACAACTTCTTCATCATCCTTTATAGAAAATAATTCAATTTATGAAAAACATTTATCAATATCTTCTTCATCCTCTTTTGTTAATAATAATAATAATAATAATAATAATAATCAACCAGTTGGTATATTAGTAAATCGTGGTGGTGAAACTGAACAAGAACTTGCTGAACAAAAAAAAAGAAGACATGAAAGAAGATTATATTTGATGCGTGTACAACAACGTGATAATAAAGTTAATTCTCATAATAGACATTCTTTTTCATCCATCGGTTCAATAGATTATAATTATAATAATAATAAACGTCAAGTTGGATTTACTGATCATATTGAAGGCTCTTCTTCAACTTTATTACCAACTCCACCTGATGATAGTAATGTTAAAATAGATGACAAGTTGGATTTTTATGACAATAATAATACTAACATCACCACTAATGATGGATCTTGGTATTCCGCTCCGAGAGTAATGTTTGTGGAACCCAGCCCAGTCCCACGTTTTCGCAATGAACCTCCCGCTCCTCCTCCTTCTCCACCATATTTAAACGTTATTGTGCAACCTTTAAATTTAAACAATGAAGAAGAAAATAATCATATTCAAAGTTTAATTACAAATAATAATATTAATAATAGCAGTAATGATGATAATAATGAAAATGATAATAATAATAATATACCAACTATTTATACAACTTTACCATTATCATCATCAGATCATCATCATCATCTACTTCAAAAACAACAAAATATTTTAAATCCACCTCCTTTACAAAAATCTAGATTAATTTTCCATTCACCTTTAAAACGAGGTCAAACACTTACTTTTTCATTAGAAAATGCTATACCTGAAGATCATATTGTTATATTTAAATTTTTAACAAGTAATTCTGTTTTAATACCAAAAAGACGTAAATCCTCACTATTATCTAATCAACAACAACAGCAACATAGTTATGGTTTAAATCCTTCATCCTCTTTTATATCATCTAATAATATAAATAATAATACTAAACAATCTATTGCTAGTACAGAAAGATATTTTGTTAGACCCAGTGCAGGAAAAATAGATGTAGGACAATCTCATTCTGATATTTTACTTTTTTTAAATCAAGTGCCACCTTTAAATCCTGGTGATATGTTGAAAGATAAAATTTTAGTTCGTTGGGCTGTGATACAAAGAGGAACTCAAGTTGAAGCTTGGGTAAATCAACTTAAAGAATCCACAAGAAGAAAATGGTTAGAAATGTTATTAGAAAAATGGCCTGATCAAGTGATTGAAAGAAAAACAAGAATTAGCATCCGTTTTGTTTAAAGAAAAGAGATCCATTTATTTATTTATTTAAAATATTTATATTAATATATAAATATATATTTTGTATATATTCTTTTATCTTTTTTCTCTTTCATTCTCTCTCTCCTTATCTTTATATATATTTTTAACTACGTGTTCATTATTTATTTATTTATCATCTTTTTTTTTTTTTTTTTTCTCCTATTATACATATTTATTTAACTACGTGTTCATCATTTATTTATTATCATTTCTTATTTGATTTAAATAGTCTGTTTTTTTTCTAGGAAAAAAAAAAAAATAACCAAAATAAATTAAAAATAAATATATAATGGATGTATCTGTGTAACTAAACCTTTTTCATTTATAGTTAGAATGAGGCAATCAATTTTTATTATTACTATTATTTATTTGTATATAAATTGCTTTATTAGTTTAATTGAAACAAAATAAATAAATAAATATGAATATATGTAATGTATGTATGTAGTGTGTATATATAAACCTCTAAGGGAATAATTCTTTAAGAATACGAACAGTATCATCAGGAGACTTTACAGAATGACCAGTAACATCAGGATGAGTATAAATTTCATAATCATTACCACCTTTGAAAGTCTTATCACCAAAGAAATGAATGGTTTTAAAGTTTTCATCTTTTATTCTACCTAAACTGTAAGTTTTATCCCATCCAGTAGGGAATACATCAAAGGAAATCTGTCCACCAATGGAATAAGTTAAAGATAAGTGTGAAAATTCTTTCTTTAAGGCTTCAACGAATTTTTCACGTAATTTATGTTCTAAGTCATATTTTTCAAATTCGTTACGTTCTTCACGAGAACAGTTACGTCCAATAGGTGATACATTGATCATACCATTTCGGAATTCAATAAAAGTACCACTAAAAAAAAGGATATGTTTAATTTTTATATATAAATATATAAAAAACCTCTTTTTTGTTTTCTTTTTAGCTTACCGTTTTTTTGGTAAATCCATATCAGCAATATAACGTAAAATGAAATTTGCTAATTTGGTGTATTCTTCTTCACCAATCCATCCAATAAAGCTCTAAATATTATATATACATATATATTAATATATATAAATATATATGAATAATCGCTTTATTTTTTCCTTCTTCTCTCCTTTTTTTTCAATCAATATATATATTGATGATCGTTTACCTGAGATTCTAATTTTTCACCAAGACGGAAAGCAGTTAAGCCATTTTCAGGAAAACAGTAGTCAAAAAGTTGAAGCACTAAATAATAATAGCAATAACACATGAAATTATTTTACTCTTCATCATCATCATCATTATTATTATTATTTATTCTTACCATTACTGCCAAGTTGTTCTTCTTGTTTAGAAAGATCAGAACCGCCAACAAAACCAATAACAACTTTCTTACGAAGATCTTCAAGAGTAGCTAATACTTCATCAGAAACAGTCTAAGTAAATAAATAAATCATATATATTTAATATATAAATGAAAAGTAAATAAATTAATATAGATTAATACATACATATATAAATATATTTATCTTATATTGGTATTATTAGCAAATCGTTAACTTACTTGACGAGCAGGGGTTAAAGTACCATCTACATCGAATAATACGATGGTATCAGGATATTTACGTTCGCTAAAAGGAAGTACGGTAGACATATTTGTTTTATTTTTATAATATATATATAATAGATATAAAAAGTAGAAGAGAAAAAGAAAAAACAGAATGAAGATCAAACACGTTTGCTTTATTTATTTATTAAAATCTATCTCCGATATCAAATTTGCCGTACGGACTTTAAATCATGTAATTCAAAAATGAATTTCTATATTTAGAGAATCTAATAAAAAAAAAGGGTCGGGATATAAATAGAGAAATTATTGTAACTTTAATTTTCTTTCTCTCTGTTATTATTATTATTTTTAATATATTAAAAATCTACTTTCTCTCTCTCTTTTTTTTTTTTTCTATCTTCTATTTTTCTATAAAACCCTAGTTTTCATGTAAATGGGATATATTTCAAATAGACAATTAACATCCACTTCATTATCTTCAACCTCTTCAGTATATTTAAAAGCCCATTCATCTTCAGGAGATAGGGATAGTGGATTTACTGAAGCTGAATCGGACCTTGATTCAAAATACTTACATATATCACCACAGTCACCATTAACTTCAACAACAACGACCGCTGGTGCACCAACGGTAACGGCAACCACCCCACGTGGTATTTACCCTTTTAGTGATGATGATGAAGATCCTGTTCACCATCACCATTCATGGTCAGCAACTTTTTCTAATAAATCGTTATCTTCCAATAATAATAACAATAGCAGTAATATTAAGTTAAAAAATAATATTTCTCCTTATTATCAACCTTTAATAGCTTCTTCAACTTCAACTTCTTTTCATTCTACTACTTTACTTAATGAATCAAGTTATCATATTTATCAAGCTGATAAAGCTATTTCTTCTATACAGCAATTATACACACAAAATGGTTGGAAAAAGGCTCTTAAACATAAAAGTGGAGTGGTAGTTTATATGCTTCAAAAACAAACTAATAATGAAAAATTGGCTGTCTTTAAAGGCGAAACCACTATTCATGGTTTTAGTCCCCAATCTATTTTTCATGTCATTGGTATGCGTCGTTTATGGGATGATATGTAAGCCGATTTTTATTATTATCATTGTTATTTTACTATTTTTATCTTATGAAAATTTTATTATATATATATATATATATATTAATGATTTTTTATTTTATTTATTATATTAGGTTTGAAGATGGAAATCTAGTAGAAAATTTAAATGAAACTACATCAATCACTTATGAAGCTTATCGTTCAAGCGGTAATTCAAGGTAAATAATAATAATAATAATAATAATAATAATAATAATAATAATAAAATCAAAAGAAAATCGGTATTAAAATCGGTTTATATTAATTAAAAAAAATAAACAATGTATGATAAAAAAAAAAGATCAGTATAAAATAAGGATGTATAAATATATTTATTTACTTAAAAAAAAATAGACCTTACGATGTGACGTTGGTTGAGAAAATTGATTGTTCCAATGATGGTATGATTGTATTTGCATGTACTAGTGTAGAAACTAATAAAATGGCCAAAGTACCAGGGCGTGTTAGAAATGAAGTTAGGGTAAACAAATATATAATCAATGGTAGATAATAATAATAATATTAAATCATATTTATAATCCAATAACCCTTTTTTTTTTTCATTCTTTTATTATTATTTTAGTTACAAGGATGGGTTTTAAGAGCATTACCAACATCACCACCATCAACACATGTTACTTTTATCACTGAAGAAGTTGTAAAAGGATGGATACCTGGATTAACTAAAAAATCATTAGCCAGAAAACCATTAATCATTGCATCCATAGATGAATATTTACAACAAAAAGCTAGAGCAACATTAAAATCAAAAGATACTCCTCAACAACAAAGACCAAATATATTAAACTCACTATCTGCTTTTTCACAAAGACGTCCATCTATTATGGCACAACAACCAACAAGAGCTGTTTCATCTAGGTATTGTAAAACAATAATAAAAAAAAATATAAATTAATATTAATAACAATAATAATAATAATAATAATAATAAAATTAACATATAAAACGTGCATAAAGCAAATTAAATGAAATGTAACACATATGATTAAAAAAAAATAAATCAAATATATTAATTTTTACTTTATTTATTAAATGATTAAAAAAATAGCTCATCGATTTTAATAAATCCACCACCGCGAAATTCATCATTAAATGTAACTAGAGCACCATCGGGCGCATCAACTCATCATAGTACAAAAAGAATCACTTTTGCTGATGTTGTCAATTTACCATCTATAAATACATCCGAAGTATTAATACCCATCACTGAATCACAAGAAAAAATAACTAATAATAATAATGATGATGATAATGATAAAAACAATAACAATGAAAACAATAAACAGAATCAAAATAATGAATACCAAATAATAGATGAAAGTCCGAAACATTCTTTAGAATTACCATCTAAATTATATCCACCTGCAAGACATAAATCTGTTCGTAAAGAAGCTTTAGCTAACTTTAAACGATTACTTGCTAGTGATTTAGATGAATGGAAAAATATTGGTCACCAAGATGGAGTTGACTTTTATTCTAAAGCTTCTCAAGGTTATACTTTACCTATATTACGCGGAGATGGGTTTATTGAAGGAAACTGGGCTCCTGAACAAATATGTTCTGTAATTCAATGTTTTGGTGCAAGAAAAAAATGTAATGAAAATAAGAAAAAAAAAAAAAAAGAAAGGATAATCATTATATATTTATATACAGTTTATCATTCATGATTCTAAAAAAAGATATTTAATTAGATGATTAATATACTGATTTATTATAATTATTATTTTATATAGGGGATATTTATTTTGAAAAAGGAAAAGTTGTAGAACGATTTTCTCAAAAAGAATATTTAGTATATTTACAAATGCAAAGTATATTTCCAATTCAGAGTCGCGATTTCTCAGTGTTGACACATATAGAAAGCGATTCCATATCTGGTACCATTCATGTTATTTCATCAACTGTTTCTGATAACATGGTACCTGAAACAGAAGAACATATTCGTGGAAAGATAATTCTTTATGGATGGTCCTTCCAAGCTATGAAAAATGAGCAAGGACAACGTACAGGTGTTAAAATCACATTTATATCACATATGGATTTGTCTGGAACAATACCATTACCTTCATCAATAGTTCGACTTTTAACATCTGAAGTACCAAGTTCTGTTTTACGTGTTCAACAATTCATGCAGACGATTGGATGTCCTCCTTATATACGACGTGTGGCAGGCAAAGTTATTCATGAAGATTTTGATATAGATACTTGTCAATATAATATGTCTTATATTGCAAAACATTCACCATCTAAGCAGCATCAGCATAATGAACAAAACTGGTGTACCGATATTCGTGTGCATCCTAGCATTTTTAAACATGGATTTATCGTTACAATGAATCCTCATTTAGGTGTTAAATCAGTTTTACGTCCTGATAATTCGGGTGTACGTATCTATACTGAAAATGAATCTTTGAATGGAACTATTATCTATGTTAATATATCAGCTAAACCACCACCATCTCCACAACAGCAAGTAGAAATTGAAAAAGAAAGAGAACAACAACAACAATCATCTATTTCTGAAGTTTATCCTAATAATATTAAAGATAGCAATGATGATGATCTTCAATATGATAATGATCATCAACTTGATAATCATAATAAAAATGAAAAATTAGAAGAAGAAGCGAATTTAAAAAGAATTTCTTCAATACATCCATTATCTCATTCAAAAATAATTACTAAAAATATAGATATTACTCATATAGATAAATCTGTACATCAAGGTAAAAAATTAATAAGAAAAAAGAGTACGCTATGTATATATTTTTAATTTACATGAATACTTATATTATTTATTTTATTTATAAAGAAACTTATAAGGATATTCAACATACGAAACCTCCATTTAATACTGTACCTATGGAAACACCCATGGTAAAAATGATTACATCTTTATATATGTAAATACGTATATATACATAAATGATTATATATATTAATTTATGTGATCTTTATTTTTTTTATTTTTTTTTATTTAGATTCGACAACGAAACAATAGTATTATTGTTATTGGAGAAAGTCTATCATTTAATGGCCCACAATTATCATTAATATTCTTTTTAATGGCAATATGTTATTATGTTGGAAAACTTTCTTGCAGGTGTTATTAAAAGAAATATATTACATATATATATTCATTATAATTATAAAGCATTGTATTTTTTATTTATTTATTTATTTATTTATTTATTTATTTATTTATTTATTTATTTATTTATTTATTTATTTATTTTTACACAATATTTATTTGTTTTTAATATAAAATTCATAGAATATTGCATATTATATATCTTTTCTCATCAAAAATAAAGTCATTTCTTTTTCATTTTATCATAAATATAAATATAAATTTGCTGAATATATATGTATTTATTTGTTTATTAAAAAATATGAACAAAAATTGTATTATTATACATATCAATATAATAGACACTATGAACGTTTCTTATTGTTAAAAAAATGTATGATTGTACTTAAAAGTTGACAAGTAAAAAATAAGTTTTTCGGTGTTTAAAAGTAAGGGATATTCCCTTTTTTAACTTTTTTTTTCTCTCTCTTTTTCTCTCTTTTTCCCCCTTTTATCTTTTTTTGTATTTTATAGCTTTAGCTTTAAGTTTTTCTTTCTCTCTTTTTCTTTTTTTAAAAAACCGTACATACACACACACACACACATATATATATATATATAAATATGACAACTTCAACAATGTCAGTTGGGACATCTTGTATCAACTGTAGAAATGGAGATAAAAATATTGTAAGATTGATTGTTCGTTCAACAGTTACAGGTCCTAAACATTGGGTTCATATACACGAAGACGAAGATTTAACTGAATTTTTATCGCGATTATGTACTTTGTTTCCTGAAGAATGGTTATTAAACACGAACTATCATGTTTATATTGATGTGGGTGGGTTGTATTATGCTGTTGAAAGCTCCTTTTGGTTAAGAGGTATATGTATTATTATTATTATTATGCTTTTCTTATCATGTTTTGTTTATTTATTTATTTATTTAAACAAAACGAAAAATAATAGATAAAGATCATGTACTTGTAGCTACTTATCCTGATGTTGACTCTATTCCAGATATTGATTTAAATGCGGGTATATAAAAATATATATAACTTCAATACTTTTATTTATTTATATAGATATATAATAATGTTTTTATTATTATTATTAATGCGTTTAACTATTAATATTTATTTTTTTAGTTCACGCAAGTCTTCAAGAGAGTATTAGTTTAAAACCACATCAAAAAGAAGGTGTTGAAAGGATGATTAAATTGGAGCAAAAATATAGAGGTGGCATTTTGGGTGATGAAGTAAAATATCATATATATATATATGTATAAATAAATTTATTTGTTAGATTTGCCATTATTTGATTAACTTTAATTTTTATATATTAATTTTTTTTTAAATAGATGGGATTAGGAAAGGTATTACAAAGTTCTTTAGTTTGATAAGAAATAATATAAAGGATGGAAGAGAAAGAGAAAAAAAAATAACATTAATATATATATATATATATATATATTGTATAATAAATCCATCTATATAAATATAGACTTTACAAATCTTAGAATTAACAATACGTCAACAGCCAAGATTAAATCTTAAAGCAAAAACTTTAATTGTAGTTCCTTCTCATGGGGTAATTATAAATATATATATATATAATGAACCCTTTTTTTAAATATATATATATATATATATATATATATATATATATATATACTGATGGATATTTTATATTATATTTATAAAAAAATAGGTTGCTGATCATTGGACTAGTGAAATTCGTACAAAATCCAACTATGGTAGTTTACCTTATTTTGTTTATGGAGATGATACACAAGAATTAATTGATCGTAAAAAAAAAAAAAAAAAAAAAAAAAGATATATATATATATATTTAAAAAAAGTTTTATATGAATTTAATACTAAATACAACTATTTATATATACATTTTTTAGAAACATGTTTTAAAGTTGTTATTACGACATATGATAAAATAAGATCCGAATATAAACGACAAATGACATTAAATATTGCATCACCACTCTTTAGTACTCACTGGTTTCGTATTGTATTGGGTAATATATATATGCATACAAATATATATAGTTAGTACATATAATAATATTTATAATTTTATCAACTACTTTTATTTTAGATGAAAGTAATAAGTTACGAAATTTAAAAACTTTATTATGTAATTCACTTCTTGAATTACAATCTACTTACAAATGGTGTTTAACTGGTACTCCTATTCAAGTAAGTTACTTTTTTTTAAATATATATATATTAATACACTTTTATAAATAGAAATAGTCCCATGAAAATCGTTTATTTATTTATTTTTTATAACTACCATTTTAGAATGAAGTTTCAGAATTATTTCCAACATTTAAATTTTTAGGCATTGACATACCAACAGCTAAAAAAATGGATTTAGATTATCTTTCTGAAGTTCTTAATGAACATATGGTACGAAGAAAGAAACAGGAATTAAATAAAGAACTTAAAATCAGTAAACTTAAAATCAAACGTATACTTTTGGAATTCTCTGAACCTGAACGTGCTTTATATGATTATTTGGAACAAATTTTATATAAACAATTGAAAAGATGGCAAAATACTCAAGATTTTTCTGAAGCTGCATTAAGATCAGCTTTACTATATTTAAGATTAAAACAAGGTAAATAAAATAAAATAAACAAGAATGTATATATATATAAATATGTAGATAGATAAACTTAAATATATTTTACTATTTATATATATATATATATGGATTGAAAAAAAGCGTGTGCTCATCATCAATTATTAATAACGAAATTCCCGGATTTAATTCCAAATGCTCAAAAATATTCAACTAGTGATGTAGCTAATATTTTAAATAGTCAATCACAAAATTGGACCGGGGAAAAGGGTAGTGGAAATAATTCTGAATTAAAAGAAGTTTGTGATATTATTAAAGATTTCTAGTAAGTGAAAGAAAAGGAAAAAAATTAGAATGATCAGCTCATTTATATATGATGGTTATTTTAATAGTGACCAATGTGATTCATCAGTTATTGCTCAACCTAATATGGATGAATTACTAAAGTTACCTTATATCAATTATTCAACAAAAATGAAATGGTTAATTGGCTTCTTAAAAAAGAAATTGAAAGAAAATCCTGATGAAAAAATTGTTGTTGTATCTCAGGTAAAAAAAGAAAAAAAAAATACATTTATAGATCTTATTATTATTATAATGCTTCATAATAGCTCTTTATTATTGTTATTATTATTATTAATTTTAGTTTGTGGACTTTTTGTTATTAATATCAAAAGTATTAAAATCTATACATATTGAACATGCAAGTTGTAAGTAAATATGATCTTTTTTAAAAAAAAATATAAATAAAAAAGACTTGAAGAAAAAGAGGAAAATGAAAAGTAATACTCTTTTTTTTAATAGATCATGGTGATATGTCAATTCATGCACGTAGATTAAATTTGGAAAGATTTAATTATAATCAATCCTATCAAGTATTATTACTCTCTTTAAAAGCTGGTGGTGTAGGTTTAAATCTTCAATGTGCTAATCATATGGTTTTATTAGATCGATGGTGGAACCCTGGTAATTTTTTTAATCTTTTAATTAATTAAAAATTAAAAAAAATGATCATCTTAATATAAGTAGAAAAGATTCTAACTTTATTTTTATTTATTAATTTTTTAATATATATTAGCTACAATGGGTAAGTTAAATTTTAAAAGTAGCTTTTTTCTTTCTTAAAAAAAAAGGCAGATTTTATACCTATTATAAGCATTCATATATATATAATAGATCAAGCTATTTCACGAATTCATCGAATGAAACAAAGTAAAGAAACTTACATTCATACACTGATCATGAAAGGAACTGTCGAAGAAGGATTACTTGATAATGTGCTTCAAAAAAAAGTAAACCAACTTTATAATTTTTTTTAAGAAAAAAAAAAGGAGGATCAAGTTCATTAATCAATATTTTATTTATTATAGAGTGAACTTTTTGAAAAAGTGGTTGATAGTCGTAAAAGACAAAGAGTGGATGAGTTTTAAAAAAAGAGGAAAGAATGAAAAAAAAAGTAATTTTAAATTTACTACTATGTATATAAATATATTTAAAACAATTAAGTATCCTTTTTTTATATAAAAGACAAGTTAAAAAAAAATAATACTATGTACATCAATAAAATAATAATAATAATAATCAAGTTGATTTAATTATTAAAAAATATATGATGAGTACCATATTGAAAATTAATTCCGATTTTTTAAATAAAAAAAATGCATGAAATGTGTTTTAAAGCCCGATAATGATCATTTTAAAATTTACATTCTTATTCTTATTATTATTATTATATATTAATAACCAATAAATAAAATAAAATGGCTGTGTTTTTTATAAAATAAAGTAAAAACTCTTAAAATACATGATTTTTTTGGCAATTTAAATTCCTGCTCTTTTTCTGTCTTTCCTTTTTTTTTTTGTCTTATATGATTAATTAATTATTATGTACAGAAAAAACGATGATCAAGAATTTTTCTTTCTTTTGTTATGAATATTTTAGAAATAAATATGATAATAAACATGACATATAGTGACATGTTATTTTTTTTAATAGAAAAGTTAATTTTCAGTTTTCGTTTTTGTAGGAGAATACTTTTTTTTAAAAAAGTTTAAATAGCATGATTCATAATAGAATTATATATTTTAAAAAACGCATTACTATAATTTTAAATCTTTATTTACATAAAAAAAAAAGTAAAATATATCTTTTCTTTTTCTTCCTTCATAGTAAGGTATTAAAAAAAATATTTATAATGGATGTTTATGATTTATAAGTATGAATAAAGAAAATATATATATAGAATAAGAACTAAAGTGGTACTGAATAATATTATACTAATTAATATATAAAGTAAAATGAAAAAATAAAAATTAAATGAAGCATATAAGATAAGCAGAATCAGAACTTAAAAAAAATATTAAACATGAAGAATTATAAAAAAATAAATTAAAAATCTTAAAAAAAGCATGAAGTAAATATAAATGAAAATATAATAGGTATCATAAAAGTAAAACTAATATAATGTACTTGCACATTAAACATATAATTAAAAATAAAAATAAAAGATCCATGAGCATTATATAAATATATATATATGTATATGTATATGTATATGTATATGTATATGTATATGTATATAAAATAATAATAATAAAGGAATGGTAGGGTAATGTGAATAAAAATAAAAATAAAAATAAAAAAAGCATATTATATATATAATATTTTAGTAATTTTGATTATTAATATTAATAAGGGTATCTGAAAGAAAATCATAATATTCATGAGTTGCATGAACGGATGATGATGATGTAGACGTTAAAGATTGGGAAAAAGAAGCAGATGATGGTGTAGGAGAAGAAGTATAAATGGTATTACTGGTGGATTTCAAATTTTTATCATCATCCAGCATATAATAATAATCGTAAGGAGCTGCTACTGTTAATGATAATTGGGTATTATTATTATTATATATATTATTAGTGACGGTTGAAAAGATGTTTATATTATTATTATTATTAATGGTAGTATTATGCTGATGAAGATTAGATACATCATAAGTATTATAATCATTTGATAATGTTGGAGAATATAAAGATGAATCATCAGAAGATATTAAGGGAGGTGAATTTAATGAATCTACTGGTGAATTTGAATTAGAAGTGGTTGCATTTGTAGTTGACACCCAAAAAGAGGGAGGAGGAGCATAATTATTATTCATATCATGATCATCTAACCAAGAATTTAATGATAAAGAAATTGTTGGTGAATTTGAATTTGAATTTGAATTTGAATTTGATGATGACATAGTAGTAGTAGTAGTAGTAGTAGCAGTTGTTGTATTTAATAAACTTTCTAATTCAGTATCCAATATATTATCTTTATCTTCATCTAATTTTTGGTTATGTTGTTGATGATTTGATAAAGTAGGTTGAAAATGACTCATTTCTTCATTAGTATTATTATTATGAGCTTTTCGTTTTGATGGTTGATTTATTTCATTATTATCAGTATTTCCATAATCAGACGTATAATCATTGTTGCTGTTGTTATCTAAAGATTCATTATCTGTTACATTATCAATACTTCTTTTTAAGTTAAGTTTTGTTGTATGATTATTTTGTTGTTGTTGTTGTGGATAATGATGACGATGTTGATGATTATCATTATTATTACATTCATTATCGTTATTATTGTCATTATCATCTTCATTTAAATTAATTCCATAATGATCTAATAAAAACCGGTCCATTAATTGATCAAATTCTTCAGTTGATAAAAGACTACAATTTGATTTTTTTAATATACGAACACTTTTATCAAGATTAAGTAAGGAAGAAATTCCATGTCGTTGATCAAGATGAATAGTATTATCAAGATGAACAGACACTGCAAATGTAAATGAAATCATAAATGTATTATTTAAATATAAATTTTGTTTATGGTGAATCATTTGTTCTGCAATATGAATAATTGTATTCGCTGCATTTGTGCAAATTGTTCTTGCCATATTACTATCTATCATTTGATGAGAATGATGATTTATATTTTTATTATAATTATTTATCGTATTGCTGTTTGGGTGAAATGAAGAATCATTATTTAAGAATGGTTGATAAAGCATGATTTGTAAGGTATAATAAAAAACATGATAAATACGAGCAATGGGTGAGGGAGGAGAATCATCCATTGGTTTTCCATACTCAAGATAAGGAGGAAGTCTTAATAACCAATCAGTTAGCTGAGATATAATTAATGGTTGATGCTGATGAAGAATAAGAGATGATTCAGATGTAGATGGATAGGTTGTTGATGATGATATATAAAGATTATGCATATCGCCAACAATACGTGCTAATTTAATCATTTCAGAAAAAGCTGTTATTTGTAAAGCATACTCTGCAGAAAGATCTACTATTTCATCATTATGGTGATGATGGTTCATATTCTTATTGTCGGCATCTTTACTATTATAAGATAAAAATGAATCAGAATGTTGTTGCTGTTGTCGTTGCATAGATTTCCATTGTTTACTATCAATAACAAGTAATTGACTATCTTCTAATTGAGGGTATTGGCAATTCCATCCATCTTGTAAAATATAGTATCTTTCATCCGTACAACAAGAAAGCCATTGATCAATAACAAAACTCACCCAAAAAGCACGTCTTCGCATTTCGATCGTAAAAATACCTAAGGATGATTCGGGATCTCGGTATAATTGAAGATTATTTACCACTTTAACAAGTCGTTGGCGTAATTCACAACAAGTTTGCATATTACCTAAAAGATAGGAATACCAGCATAATATTACTAATGCCTAATAATAATAACAATAATATATATATTTATAAAGGAAAAGTTAGTATAATCTATTTTAACTTTTTATTGTTGTTGCTGTATTTTTTTTTTTTTTTTTTCACTTGTTTATTTATTTATTTTTTGTTTCGTTTTGTTTTGTTTTAATTATTTATTTATTTATTTTCAGAAAAACAAATAGGGTTAAATTAAACAATTATTAAAATGATGTATTTATTTATTTACCTGCACAGTAGATAGCGTAGTAGAATCATGTGATGTATTCAGAATAGACAAGCATTTTTCAAAATAAAATTGGCTTAATTCATTATTATTCTTCTTCTTATTACCGTCGTCAGCATCATCATCATCAGCATTATTATTATTAGAATATTGAGAACCAATAGTAGAGACTGCATAAAGAAGCAAATGATCAACATCGTGGTTAAAAAGTTGCCGCATAAAATGAGGTTTAGAAAGAATTGGAAAAAATAAATTGAAATAATTAAAATAATAAGTTGCCCATTGATGATAATGATTGACCTTTGGGTCATCTTTCATACAAAAATCGGACCAAGTGTATTGGCTGCCCTAGAGGAGAAAATAGAACTTATCAGTGGACTGATTCTTTTTTCATTTTTTTTACTTATTATTATTATTATTATTATTATTATTTTAATTTAAAATAAAAACAAACAAACGTACAGGCGTATTTGATGGAGATAAATTCCTTTTATTGGAATGTATTGTATCTACAGCCCCTGATAAAAGACACATTATAGTATTTTTAGAATAGATAGTAGTAGGTTTACTTGATAAAAGTATTCTAGAATCATTCTTCTTATTGTTATTATTATTATTATTATTATCATTAATATTATTGATCACAGGGTTAAGTACTAAAAATAAAAATAAAAATGAAAGTGTCATGAGTAAAATTGATTTGTCAATAATAAAATTTTATATAATAAGAATTTATAATAGAATTGATAATAAGGTAGTACGGATGATAAAAGAGGCATATATATTATTTATTTTCTTTTCTTTTCTTTCTTTCTTTTATTATTATTATTATTATTTACCAGCTGAAGTAATAGGTATCTTGTGATCAGAATGATTTTTAGTGGTACCCCCACCAGCAACTCTTAAAGACTCTATTCTATGAGCACGACTTTCAATAATTTCTACTTGGCCTTTAGGAGGACCCCTTTTCTTTGGAGGATCAGAATAATGACAATCAAATCCCATAGTGTGGCATCGCGAACAAGTAGGTTGAATACCATCACATTTCACTTTCTTTTTACGACATACTGCACATGCTAATGTTACTTTAACACGTTTATTAGTGGTGGTAGTCGTAGTTGAAGTCATTGACTGTTTAGTAATATTTTCTTTATTATTATTAGCCATAAGTTGTTTTTTTTTTTATTATTATTATTTTTTTTTTTTGGTTTTTATTGGGTTTTATACTTTGTTTTAATAATATTTCAATAATTAATATATATAAGTTGTCTTATTGTTCTTTTAATAAGTATATTATGTACTGATACGCTTATATACATAAATATATATGAATATGTATATATTATATATATAAACTGGATTTACTAAATGGTGAATCTTTTTTTCTTCTTTTTCTTTAACAAAAAAGAAGGAAAAAAAAAGAAAAAAAGAAAAAGAAAAGAAAAGAATAAAAAAATTCAAAAAAAAAGAGAAAGATAAATAAAGAGAAAGAAAAAAAAGTGATATAAAAAAGAAAAGAAAGGTCCAAATAAAAATATATAATAGTAATGGAAATAAATGATGAAAAAAGAATAAGCCCGACCCACCTTTCTTTTTATAATTACTATAAAAGCAAAATAGGGGAGAAGATTTTGATTGGTTATTTTTAATTTTCTTACTTTCTTTATAAAGCATAAAGTATATATTTCAATATATGTGTGTATAAATTATCTATATTAAAAATAAATAATAATGGAAATAAAAATGATCATTTTATAATAAAAATACCTAGTTTTAAAAAAACAAATAAATAAATAAAATAGGAGGAATATATACCATTTGGTTAAAGACAAAATATCATTTGACCTTTTAAATATCATGTATATATTTTTATACATTACCTTAATAATGATGATGATAGTTTATAATATATAGCATTTTTAAACTATATACCTATTATTATTATTATTTATTGTTTTATATATTTATTTTCGTTTTTTTTTTCCGAGGAAAGGTCAGAAAAAGTAATATGAGGGGTTTAAAAAACTATATTACATTATATATATATATATATAAACTAGTCATTATCCCTTAAAAACTCTTTTTTTATTGATAACTTATTTTTTATTATATATATATGATGCATAGCCATCATTCCAAAATGTTTAGATAAGATCGGCGTACATATCCTTTATTAAGAATACATTATAGAAGATGTTGAATATGTTTTTTATAAAGTGAAGTCTTATGACATGACATGATGGTTATATTAAACTAACTCTATAAATTTTTCTAACTGAATTAAAACAAATAACTAAATCGCCATTCTATAAATAATAATAATAAAGAAAAAAAAGATTAATATTAAATATAACATTTCTATATTTTCTTAAATAGAATATAGGGATATAAAGAGTGTGAAGGTAAAAAAGGGGGGAGGAGAGAAGGAGGAGGGGGGGGGGGGTGATGAAATAAACTAAGGATGAAATGTGATAAATTTGGGAGAAAGTAAAAAAGGAAATTTTTTTGATATAATATATAGTTTAACCTTTTTACCTCTTGTGCCTTGATTAGATCATCAGTTGTTATCTTACTTTCTATTAACTGACCTTGATCTAATAATTGTTGTCTAAATACACCAGGCAAAAGACCTAAAAAAATAAATAGATAGATAAATAAAATAAACTAAAATGATTCATCTATTATATTCATTATTTTTATCTAATTAATTTTTTTTTTTATTTACCACATTCTAAAGAAGGTGTTTTCCATTGAAAAGTACCATTTGAAGTCATGGTACCTATAGCAATATTTGAAATACTTGTTTCAGTCACTTGATGATCTTTATTCCATAAGATGACATCGAAAACGCTATCATTATCATTAGTAGTACCTGCATGAACCCGTTCTCTAGCATCATTATAAATTGATCGATGAGTAGTTTTATGTGACACAAATTTGGTTTTCGTTTCTGTAGGTTGAGTGTCTAACCTCACTTTTAGTATTGGTTCTTGTAGTTGTTGCATATCATCATGAGTTTTAATTTGTTCTAAACTGGAGATACTATTAATAGACAAAAGTGGAGTAGATTCTATTTTTACTTTGCCTTCAATATCATATAATAATCGTACCTAATATAATTAATAAAATCCAATGATTTTTTTTTTATTCTACTCATTCTTATTTTATATCCTCTTTTCTCTTTTATCCTTCTATATTTCTCTACATTTTTTTTTTCTATTTTATTTATCCATATTTATATTTTTTACACGTTGGGGAGTATCTGGTTTATTTATTTCTAATTGTTGAATAATAGATGTTATATCAGGTTTTGGAAATTCTTTAAACTCTTCTGTTGCTTTTGTTAAACGCTTTAAATGACCATCAAGTAAATAATAACCTTTTTAATAATAAGAATATTATTAAAAAACCAATGAAAACAATAATATTAATATAAGAAAATAGAAAAAGGCATTTTTATATATGTTATATGATCAAGTAAATAATAGTTTTTTATAATAAAAAGAATAATATTGAAAAGATAAGATAATAATTATGGTAATAGAAGAAAAAAGGTATTTTATATTACATGTATACCTTCATTTGGATCATATAATATTGTTTCTAATAAAGAAAATTTTTCCATATTAAAAAAAGGTTAAAAAGAGTAAGAAGTGTTTAAAAAGGTTGAAGAAAAAAAATATTAAAAGGGAAAAAAGAGCGGAATTTTAAAAACAATTATACAATATGACTATTAAATAACGACATCTAGCTGAGATTAGTAATTATAATGCAGCCCTATTGTTTTAATTTTTAATTTTTTAATTTTCTTTTCTTTTCTTTCTTTTACTTATTTATATTATAATATATACCAATGTTATATCCTATTTCTTTTAAAGGTGATATTTGGCCAATAGTATCAAATATTATTGGTTGGGTAAATTAAATAATTGATGTATTTAATAATTGAATATAAGATTAACAACTTTTTTTTTCTACCTCATTTATTTATATTTTCCCACTAAAGTCTTATTTCCTTGCTTGGTCAATAAGTTTTTATCCTCAAGTCATTTTAAATATTAAAAGAAAAAGGTACATATATATATATATATATGATTTATAAATATATTTATGAAAAGAATATCTTTTACTCATAAGACTATTTATATTATTATTATCATTATAGTGCTCAGGGTCTTTCTATAGATTTTTTGTATTACAATGTGTTTGGATTTTTGTGTTATTCTGTAAATATTTATATTTTTTATATTGTATTTTTATATATCCAAGTATGATTAATGGCTTTATTTTTTTTCTTTTATTATTACTAGATCTTTAATTTATCCTTTTTTTATAGCAAAGAAATTCAAAGAGAATGTAAGAAGACTATTAAAATGAAATTATTATAAGTAGAGAGTTCAGGGGAGAAGATGAAATATTAAAATATACATTATTTATTATCTTTATAAAACAGATAGAGAAAGGCACGATGATAACGATAATTTAGTTCGTGCTAATGATGTATTTTTTGCTGTTCATGCTTTAACTATATCCTTATTTACTTTATTCCAAACTTTTTTGTACAAGGTAAAATAATATATACATATACCGAAAAAAAAAAAAAGAAATGAGTATTCTTTACCTTTACCTTTTTATTTTTTAAAAAAAAATACATTAGGCTGAACAAAAATTATCTAAACCAGCACAAGCTTTTCTTGTTGGTTCAACTGCAATCATATTTATTTCCATTATACTAGTATTAACAGGTTTTTATCAATGGATTGATTTGCTTTATCTCTTAAGTTATATTAAATTAGTTATTAGTTTTATCAAATACCTTCCTCAAGTAAGAAACTAAATAATAATTAACGTAATCATGAATACTTTTTGATTAAACAAAAAATAATAATAATATGTTATTATTATTATTATATTAGATGTGGTTAAATTATCAACGTAAATCAACTGTAGGATGGAGTATTCACAACATATTATTGGTAAAATACAAATATAAAAAAAAAGAAAAAATTGAATCAAATTAAAAAAGCTTTTGTTCTAATTCAATTTATTTATTTTTTCTATGGTGTAGGATTTTACTGGTGGTGTGTTATCAGTTACTCAATTAATTTTGGATGCCGCTATTGCTAATGATTGGAGTGGTATTACTGGTGTAAGTTTATTAAATAAATATATATATATATATTGTGTAAGATGATAATAATTTTTTTTTGTGTAATCATTGTAAAAAAAATAGACTCCTGTTAAATTGTAAGTTTTTCATTTATTTTTTTTTAAAAAAAAATTAATGATAATATAAACGTATGTATTAATATTATAATATTATAATTTTGTAGTGGGTTGGGATTCGTTGCTATTGGTTTTGACATTATTTTTATAATTCAGCATTATATACTTTATCCTGAAAGATATGACTTTTATTTGGCTACTAACGATGAAGAGCGACAAGCATTAATTTTAAATAGAGAATAGTCATAAAATATAATTTATGGTTTTTTTTATTATGTTTAATATTAGAAATGATAATACATAATGTCTATATATAAAAATATAAATATAAATATATCTGTATAATAATAAATAACAAAATTATTATTTATTTTTTATGTTTTAAAAAATAAATAATACAATCTTATTTTTCTATCTTTTCATTTTTTATATTTACAATTTTCTATATTTTCCTTGTAACCATACACGATACATTTTTAATTTTCTACTTCTATTTACCAATAAGCGTCTATCCACAGCATTTTGTTCAATTTTAAATTGTTCATTTTTTGTAAATAAAGTTTCTAATTCTCCAGGTGTGAAAAAATAAACTCTAGTACCATCACCACGAATATAAAAGTTTTCTTTTAATAATCTTTTTTCTTTAAATCTTAATTGAGCAAGATCATATCTTCCATAATCACGAAAGAGAACTAATCCACCAGGCTTTAGCATACGATGGATATTTTTTATAGCTTGTTCCCATTGTTCAGGTGCTAAAGCTGAAAAGACAAAAATCATTACAATAATATCTAAGGATTCAGGTTGAATATCTTCAGGTAAATGTTCACTAGCAAGATCCCATACAAATGCTTTGGATCTCTTTGGATTATAATCAGGATTGTTAAGAACTACTTGAACTGCTGTTGATGAATAATCTGCTGCATACACAAATAGATTAGGGTTTTCACTTTGTTCTAATAATGGGTACATAGTATTGCCTGCTCCACATCCAATTTCAAATACTTTTTTATCACCAGCCTTTTATTTTTTTATTTATTTTAAAATAGATAAAATTCATTTTAATTCCTTTTATTAATTTATTGATTTATTTCTCCTTTTTTTTTAGTATTACTATTATTATTTACCTCTGAACTTGCAGCTTCAAAAAGTTCAGGAAATTCAATCTTTAACCAATGTCTATCTTTAAAGAATTTATTTTCATTTTTACTATAAAATTTATTCCAATATTCAGCAGGATTATCATAATATTGCCCTAAGTGATAAAATAAATAAGATCAAAAATTATTTTTAACTTCTTTAAAAGAGAAAAAAAAAATCACTTTCCCCTCTTTCTTTCTCTCTTTTTTTTATTTTATTTTATTTTATTTTATTTTATTTTATTTTATTTT
Organism: Cunninghamella bertholletiae; assembly: GCA_037043795.1. Classification (NCBI taxonomy): domain Eukaryota; kingdom Fungi; phylum Mucoromycota; class Mucoromycetes; order Mucorales; family Cunninghamellaceae; genus Cunninghamella; species Cunninghamella bertholletiae. Next base: position 1,342,037 of record JAZGVP010000004.1, on the reverse strand, counting down.
TTACCTTGTTCTTCTTCGGGTACAGGACTACTCATATGCTTTTGAATTTGACTTTGAGCATAATTTTCCTGTTCTTCATCCCATTCAACATGATCCCTTTTTTTTTTTTTTTTTTAAAAAAAAACAACAATAATAACAGTAATAATGACATTAGCTAAAAATAAATACAGTTATTCTTATATAGCTTTTTTTTTCATTTTATTTTATACCAAGCATTATGATTAAAAACTGATTCTTCATTTTCTAAAGTTCGAGATCCAAAAGTTGTACTATTTATTACATCATTAACATCTTTTACTGAAGAAGTAGCTTTTTTATCCATGATCTATATTTCTATATTTATTAATTTGAAAACAAATAAAAGAGAAAAGAAAAAAAAAGAGAGAGTTAAAAAAGGAAAGAGAGACAAAACTATTTAAACTCCGTTTTTCTTTAATTAGGGTAAAATTTCCTTTCCGTCTTTTTTTTCCTCTCTCTATTATTATTTACTTTTGAATACAAAATATTAAGTGTATATACTCTTTTATTATTATCAAATATAAATATAGAAACAAAAAGAAAAAACAAAAAGAAATAAATAAAAAGGATAATATAATAAAAAATAAGAAACACGAATAATAAACAAAAAACATGACCAGTAGGTACACTAAACCTATGGTAAATAAAGATTTATTTAATAATGAACATCTTCCAACATCTATGGGTGTAAATTCACCACCACCACCAGCTTCTTTACCGTCTTCTAATTTGTTATCATCTTCACATTCACCTTCCCCTCCTCCATATAATGATCATATATTATCTATACCTTCAGATACCACCGCCCACCATTCTTCTTTTACATCAGCTACTTCAAGATCAGATATACATCGTCGTCGTCAAAAACAATGGGAAGATCAACATGCTGATAATATATTTCTACCTCATGATAAATTATATAAAGCTGAATTACAAAAATCTTTATCAAAAAGAAGATCCCGTAATAGAGATTGGCGTATTTCTATTGCTCTTTTCCTTTGGGCTTTATATATTCGTTTTTGGAAAATATGGCAACCAAGTTCTGTAGTGTAAAGTGTAAAAAATATATACGAGTAGAGTAGTAAAAAATAAAAAAAAAGAAATTTTCCTTATCATATATTTTTATTTTTAGAATATTTATACAAATATATATATTTATAATTATGAAATTGAAAAAATTACTTATTGATTTTGTTTCATTATTATTATTATTATTATTATAATAGATTTGATGAAGTTCATTTTGGTGGATTTGCAAGTAAATATATTAAAACTAGATTTTTTATGGATGTACATCCTCCTGTAAGTTTATTTATAATTAAAAAAAAATAGAAAATATTGGAATGAAAAAAAATGGTACTATAAATTTAATATAGGTGATACGAAAGTAATTTATTGGTCAATGTCAAATATGCTATACAGAAAAATATTAAACACAGAATATATATTATTATTATTATTATTATTATTATTATTATTATTATTCATCATTGTTATTTTTCTAGTTAGCGAAAATGTTGATTGCTTTAGTTGGAAAATTAGCTGGGTTTGATGGACATTTTGATTTTAAAAACATTGGCGAGTAGGTTTGATAAATATTTTAAAATTTTAAATGATGCATCTATCTGTCCATAAAATCGATTTTAAAACTATTATTATAATTATCATTTATTTTAATATAGTGAATACGTTGAAGCTGGTGTACCCTATATTTCAATGAGAAACTTTTGTGCATTAAATGGTGTACTTGTTGTTCCTATTGCTTACTGGACACTTCGTGGTAGTGGTCATTCTATTGCTGCCTCTATTGTAGCAGCTTTAATGGTTTGCTATGGTAAAATTAATATAAAAAAAAAGAGAGAGAGAGAGAATTAAACAGACAGATAAATAGATAGATAAATAGATAGATAGATAGAGAGACATAAATTAGTTAAAGAATCAGCGATTTTATGGATGGTCATTTTAAAATATAAAATAGTAATAATAATTATCTAATACAATATGTATATATATTTAAACTTTCATCTGGAAACTATATAGAAAATGGTTTAATTGCTAATAATCGATTAATTCTTTTGGACCCACCATTATTATTCTTTACATCTATTACTATATTAATGTGGGTTAATTTTTCCAACCAATCAAAAAGGTAACATATATATACATCATAAATTATTATTAACAATAGGAATAAAGATGATTTTATTAATACATTAAGAAAAATTGATTATTATTTTAAATAATAATAATAAACTAGACCTTTTCAATTTTGGTGGTGGACTTGGTTAGCATTAACTGGATTTGGATTAGGATTTACAGTTAGTTGTAAATGGGTTGGTCTTTTTACAATTGCTACTGTTGGTGTATCAACAGTATATGGATTATGGCAACTTTGGGGTGATACTCATGTTTCAATAGTAAGTTACTTATAAAAATGAAACATGAACAAAAAAAATATTATTTCCTATAAATGATCATTTATTTATTTTTAATGATTATTTTTATTTTATTTTTTTTTTGAAAAAATTGTAGAACCGATTCCTTCATCATTTTGCTGCTCGTGCACTTTGTCTTATATTTATTCCAATTATAGTTTATATGATCATGTTTCAAATTCATTTTATATCATTACCAAATAGTGGGGAAGGGGATGGATTTATGTCTCCTCAATTTCAACAAACATTAGATGGTCATAGTATGCAAGATACTCCAATTGGTAAATATATATAAATATGGTAAATTGAAATGGAGTGAAAAAAAGGAAATAGAAAAAAACTTAGCAGTTTTTATTTTATATTATTAGATATTGCTTATGGATCAAAATTATTTATTAGACACGTTGCAACAAGAGGTGGTTATTTACATTCTCATCTTCATGATTATCCAACTGGAAGTAAACGTAAGTTCATATGATTATTTATATAAAAAGCAAACAATTGAAAAAATAAAAGGAATAAAAGAAAAAAGAAATTAATATACATATAAAATATTTTTTAAATAATAATAATAAATATAGAACAACAAGTGACCTTATATCCACATCGCGATGATAATAATTGGTGGACAATTTATAAACAAGATACTGAAGAAGTTAACGGTGTTGAATATGTTAAAAATGGAGATATTGTTCGATTAAAACATGCAGATTCTTCTAAACGTCTTCATAGTCATAATCATCGACCACCAATGACTGATTTAGATTATCATAATGAAGTTAGGTAAAATCTTTAATATATATATATAAAAAAGATCCTTTTTTAGTTAGTTAATGATATTAAAAAAAACAACAACCTTATCTTAATAATTTATTTCTTTATATATCTATTTATTTTGATTTATTTTAGTACTTATGGATTTCCTGATTTTGAAGGTGATGCAAATGATTATTGGAGAGTAGAAATTATTGATCATGATAAGAAAGATCCTCAATCCAAAGATAGACTTCGTACTTTACATAGTAAATTCAGATTAATCCATGCTATGGAAGGATGTGCTCTTTTCTCTCATGATGTTAAATTACCTGAATGGGGCTGGGGGCAACAGGAAGTTACTTGTATTAAAAATGGAAAAATTCCAAAAACAATTTGGTATATTGAATCCACTATGAGTGATCAATGTAAGATAATAATTAATTGCAAATCTAATATTAAAAATGAAATATATAAAAAAAGGAAACTAAAAAAAGGTTATTAAAAAAAAAAGGTTATAAAAAGTAAAAATTGAAATTAAAATTAAAATTAGAAAAAAAAATTGGTGATCGATTACCATTTTCTATTTAAATTATGAAATTCATTTAATTTTTTTTTTTCATATATTTATTATTAGTGCCACCAAATACAGAAAAAGTGAATTATCAAAAGCCAAGTTTCTTTAGTAAATTTATAGAATTAAATCAAGTTATGTGGGATACTAATAAAGGATTAACACAATCGCATCCTTATGATTCTCGTCCTAAGGTAAAGAAGAGTATTATTAAAAAAAAAGAAAACGTTTTTATTGTTTTTTATACATGTAAAATGATGTAAAATAACGTTAAAAGGAGGGAGAAATGAAGTCAGCCTATATTATATATATATAGAATAATAAGGATCATCATCTTCATCGTAAAAATGTGTAACAAAAGTCGCACTTTCAAAAAAAAAAAAAGAAAAATAAATAAGCATATTTTATTAACAGAACGAATATGTATTAATATTAATATTCTTATTACCATTATTATTATTATTATTTAAGGATTGGCCATTTCTTAGACGTGGTATTAATTTTTGGGGAAAGAATAATAAACATATCTACTTACTTGGTAATCCTATTGTTTATTGGTGTTCATCAATAGCTATTGGGATTTATTTTATTATTAAACTGACCTTTTTATTGCTGGACAAAAGGGGATACAAAACTGATTTCAGAGGTTCGTTATTTAAAAAAAGAAATCAAAATAGAATAACAATAGGGGAGCTTTTTTTTTGTTCTTATATTAATTTTGACTAATTTTTTTCACTTATATTTATTATGTATACATACACATACATTTATATATATTTAATTTAGGATTACGCCAATTTTATGAAAACTCAGCTGGATTCTTTGTGATAGGATGGTTTTTACATTATATACCTTTCTTTTTAATGGGCCGACAATTATTTTTACATCATTATATGCCAGCATTATATTTTAGTATCTTAACATTTGCAGTAGGCTTTGATTTAATGACTATTAAATTTATACAAAGAAAACGATTAATGATTGCATGTGGTTGGTTATTGATTGTTATTTATGTTTACCGATGTTTTGTTCCCATTACTTATGGTGAACCTTGGACAAAATCATTGTGTATCAAAGCAAAATGGAGATCAACTTGGGACTTTGATTGTAATACGTAAGTTAAAATAATAATAATAAAGAATGAATGAATGAAAAAAAAAGAGATAAGAAATAAAATGAAATATAGTCAAATATATTTAAGCACACACATATATTTATATATTCAAATTAGTTTCTTTGATAATCTATCCGATTACAATGAACCAAAAAGTATGAATATCGGTGATACTTTTGAAAAATTCCAAAATGCATTTAATAGTTATATTAGTAGTAGAAAAGATCATGAATTAGCACCTGAAGTTGCAGATATCGTGAACAAAGTATCGGATGCAGTTAATAATCAAAAAAATATAGAAAGAAAAAAAGAAAAAATTAGTAATAGTGATCCTACTAATGATAGTAAAGCAACTTTAGAAAATGTGGATTAAAATATTTATAACATGAAATAAATAAAAAAAAGATGATTGTTAGTCATATTTATAAATATGGATCATTTATATATAAAAAACCTCTTTTGTTTTTTATATTAATATTTATATATCAGTTAAATATAAAAAATTCTAATAAGGTTTGGTGGAAAAATCAAGTGTAATTTAGGTAGTACATGATACCTGAGTTTCAAATTAGTAGTAGGAAAAAAAAAAAAAAGAGTTTTTGCTCACTTTCTCTTTAATTAAAGTTTTTGGGCCTTTTTTAAAAAAACTTCTAATTCCGCTATATAGTAAATTAAATAGATTTATCACTTCTTTTTTTTCTTTTTCCTTTTCTCTCTTTCTCTTTCTTTTTTTCTTTTTTTCTTTTTTACTTTTTCCTTTTTAATAACACTTTCCTTTTTATTTACCTCTCCTTATTAATATTTTTCTTTTTTATATATATTTATATATATATAAGAAATATTTTTTTCTTTTCCTTTCCTTTTTATATATATCATAATTTAATTGAATGTGGAAAGCTTTTAAGGCAATCTTACTTGCCTCTAGTTTAGGGCTAGTTGCTTCTCGTAAGTAGTTTTTTTTGGATAAACTTATTTAAACAAATAAAACTTATATATTATTATTATTTCTTTTACACAGAAAATTTTCAATGTAGTTCTTATCCATCAACTGGTATTTGTGGTGTAAATATCTAAAAAAAATATCAATTTTAAATAAGAAAAAAAGAAAAAAAGATCGAACATCAAAAAAAGAAAATAGAGAATAAAAGAATGAAAGGAAACATGGAAAAGAAAAAGTAGCGGGCAATTAAATATGATTAATAAATAAATAAAGGTATTCATCCTTTTTTACTTTTCTCTCTCTTAATTCTTTATTTTATTCTATAAAATAGAACTATATTAATTATCAAGTAGTAACAACACCATCAATTGGTATTAGTGTAATAGAACAAAAATTAGTCAAATTACAACAATTTCAACAACAATTTGGTGAAATTGCTCCTGGATGTGTTGATACTTATTTCCGATATCAGTGTTCATTAGCTTACCCCAAATGTGTGTCTTCAACTGGTGAGAAAAAAAAAATGAAATTTATAAATATAGTAGTTTTTTTTTTTTTTTTTCGAATGAGCTGAAACTAAATTTATCATGCAAGACAACAGAAAATCATTAATATACATAATCTCTTACATTTTTAATTTTATTTTATTTGTTTACTATATAAATTAGGAAATGAAACTGCTACGACAGCCCTTGTAGCATGTAAAACAACCTGTGAAGATGTTGGACGTAATTGCGGATTGCTTTTTACTTTAACAAACTTAACCAATCAAATCCCTGACTGTAATCAATCTATTGTTATCAATGGTCAAACAACTCAACTTGGATCTTCAGATAGCTGTAACCTTATTGAACCTAAAGGTAATATTAAATAACAATAAATAATTTATACACACAAATTAATAATTAATCATCATTATATATGTATAGTTGATAATCAACATAGTGGACTTAATATATCAGCTATTCCAGATAATTTTATCATGGCTCAATGTCCTGCTCCATTTTTACCTGATCCACTTGCTAAACAAAATTCTACTTCTAATAAATTAGCTTGTCGATTTGGTTGTTGTATTCCATGTCCAATGCAAAATTATGTAAATTTTATAAATAATATAAAATAGGAAATATATATATAAGACTAATGGGATTTTTCTTTTTTCTTTTTTCTTTTTAAATATATATATTTGTATAGCTTTACCATAAAGGTTGGACTGAACATGCTTTCTTCGCTACTGATATTATAAGATGTATTTCAGCAGTTGGTGCATTCTTTATTATGTTTAGTTATTTTGTTTTACCTGATAAACGAAGGTAAATCATTTTTTTTTTTCTTGGGAAAAAAAAAGTCAAACATTAAACATTAAAAAAAAAAAAAGAAAATCAAAACCAATCATATTAACTTTTTCTTTTTTTTCTTTACTAATTTAGACACCCTTCATTATTGATCTTAAACTTTTCTGTTGCCATCTTTTTATTCAGTTTAGTAGCATTCTTTTCAGTTGGTGATCCCAAAAAACTTCAATGTGCTGATGCAATTACTCCAAGTACACAAGATACAAACACTTTATGTGCTGTTCAAGGTGCTATTCTTATGTTTGCTTCATTAGCTACTGCTATGTGGTGTTGTGCATTAATTATTAATGTAATAAAAAAAATTATATATATATATATATGATTGATATTGATTTTTTATTTATTTATCTATAGCTTCATCTTCATACTGTTTGGTCATCTAACTTTTTCACTCATCGTTATTTCATTCTTCATATTGTTTGTTGGGGTATTCCTGCTGCATTAATGGCTGCTGCACTTGGAACAAAACAAATTCAATTTGAATTTGCTAATTTATGTCTAGTATCGTTAGATCAAATCTTTAATTTATTTTTCTATCCATTAGCAGCTATTATTTGTCCAAGCTTTATATTACATATTGGTACATTTTTATATATTGCAAAGGTAAATAATAATAATAAAGATCAGAAAAAAAATTATATAGTTATAATCATTCATAATAATAATAATAATAATAACTTTTTCTTTCTTTCATAAATCAAATAGATTGCAGTTCGTGAAGGAATTGAATCAGATTTGTCACAATCACAATCAAATGCATCACTTGGTAGAACTCAAAAAGCCATTCGACATAAACATGTTATTCAAGCTGTACATATTCAATGGAGAGCTTTACTTCTTGCAATTGTTGCTTGTGTCACCGTCATCTTTTATTGGATCTTTTATTTCACTCAACTTCGAAATATGGATAAAATCACATCTGATACTACGGTAATTGATTCATGGTTACAATGTATGATTAGTTCTAATAATGATCAAGATGCTTGTGTTAGTGTTGTTAGTCCTTATTTACCACCTTTCGGTTTAATGGTAGCAGCTGAAGCTTTAGTCAGTATTGTTGGTATTTGGTTATTGTAAGTTTATTTATTTATTTATTTAATAATAATAATAATAATACTAAACAATTCTTTTTTATTTATTTTTATAGACTCATCTTTGCTAAACGATCTATATTTATTGAATGGAACGATTTGATTTATAATATCCGTGTTTATTTAGGTGGACGTGGACGTGCAGAAAAACATGGGGAACAATTCTTCCAATTATAACCATTCTTTTCTTTTTTATTTTTTATTTTTTATTTTTTCTCATACAAAATAATTACTACCCTCCATTTCTTTCCCTCATTTGTATTTATTATTTTTATTTCCCATTTTTCTTTTTTTAAAAAATATGTTGATTGATTCAATATATATAAATACAAAAAAAAAAAAAAAAAGAGAGAGAATCCTAGTACAAAATTTGGCTTGTATCACTTTGCTTGTTATTATTAACATTTTTCTAAAAAGTTCAGAATTGGCTCTTTTTAGTTTTTCTTAATTCCTTTTTTTGCTTATTATTATTATTATTATTTTCACTATCTCTTATTACTATTATTATTATTATTATTTATATTAACTATTTCAGTATATAATATTTATAAATTAATTATATGGCATACCTTTTTATCCTTTTTTCTTATTTACTATTACTTTATTTTATTTATATTATTTGAATTTGATTATAATAAAAAATCCTCTCTTTTTTTTATTTGATTTATTTGATTACCTTTTAAAAAAACATATATAATTTTGAGTAACTGATCTACTATTTATTATTGGGTGGTTACCCAAAAAAAAACAAAAAAAAATGTGTTCTTTTTTTTGTACTACTGCTTATTCCAATCTATGTGTTTAAGCTGACATAATGATATAAACAAGCTTCCCACCATTTATGGATTATTTTTAAACTTACCAGTTATATTTATATATATAATAACCAAGACAAATTAAAAAAAAAAGAACTTCATTTAAAATAAATAATATCAAACATAACCTATAATCTATCTTATCATTTTATTTATTGCTTTTTTAATATATAAATATACCCATATACCAAGGAAAAAAAGAGAAAGGTTAACTTAAAAAAACCTCAATGAAAAAAAGAGACCAATTATATCGCTTTCCTTTTTTGATTCCTCGCACTTTATATTCCGATAATCTACATCCGCATGATCTGAGAGCCATATCCATCCATTTAGACAGCTAATATCATATGGAATTCTCTCTCTCAAATTTAAATAAAAAAAATAAGGAAGGTTCTATTGTTTAAGTCCTTTTTTTTTTTTTACATTTGTAGTACATAATTCAACCAAAATAAAAAATAAATAAATAATGATGACGGCTGAATAAAAATTGTAAATATATATAATTGAAATTAATTTTATCTTTTATTTATTTATTTATTTATTTATAAATGATCATACTTTTATATCTTAAGATTGATTAGTTAGGTGTTTAATTTTTAATGAATTAGCTATTAGACCACAAGATATTATTAAAATAAATAAATCTATAAGTATTGCATATACACAACCATATGATATAGATGAAGATGAATTCATTAATGACTATAAAATTTAAAAGAAAAAAAAAAACATGTTAAAAAAAACTTTAAATCAAGTCATTGACAAAAATAAATAAAAAAATTCAATGTATAATAATAAACCTAAATTTTTTTGTGGTCACTTACACCGTAAGATGCACCATAATGAGAAAGAATCACCCAAATAATTTTAATATACCCCATCCAAGATTTCGATGAATACCCATCAAAAGCTACTGTCATCCAAGCCATATGTAACAAAGAAAACAATGTGGTCGTAATAGCTAATAATTAAGAAAATAAAATCAAATCGGTCAATATAAATAATAAATTATTTCATATTTCCTTTTTTATAAAATATTTATGTTGTGCTTGTGCGTACGTATTTGTGTACATTCATCATTACATTGATTATCTTTTTTTTGTTATTATTATTATTGTTACTATTATTATATTTACCTGATATTAAAAATATACTAGCATTGGGACAGGATGGGCATACTATAATACCAGGTCCAATAGATTGTACTAATAATGAAATATAACTTACTAAGGATGTTGTTAGCGCATATCCATAACCAGCAACTATTTATATATAATATATGTAAAAAAAAAAACTATTAATACAAGTATATACATTTGTATATATGTTCCAATATTTATTTCATTTGTTTACCAAAAGCAAATATAAATCTATTAAAAGGTGATTTTGGATACTTTGTAACCAAGTTTAAAACAGGTTCTGTACGTTTTATCAATAAAAAATAAAACCAACGAAATAACTCCTGAATGCCAACGCTATAAATAATACTAATAGGTTGAATCGTTTGTACATCTTTCGCTAAATACCATATGACACTTGATATTAATAATGCTATTAAACAAAAAAAAGCGCTATAGATATATAAGATGATTAAATAAAGCAATTAATAACTGTTTATTTTAATAGCTACGAATCAAATTTTACTATTATTATTACTATTTACCTTGCTACTGTTAACAAAACATGTTGAGCATTACGTGCTATAAAAAGAAAAAAAATGGATAGTATCGGTCCATAAGCTGTAAGAAGACATCCAAAAAACGTATAAAGTGACATCCATTTAATAAAAGAAAAAAGAGAAAGAAATGGAATTAGAAAAAAAATAATATGTATTGAAAAATAAGCTACATTTTTAATTTAAACTCCGTACTTTATTTTTTTCTTTGCAATAAATAAACCTGTAAAAAAAGCAATATCTATTATATAAATAGATTTATATAAATACTTTAAAATGTATACTAATATATATATATATATATATATATAAAAGATTAGTGAAAAGAGTAAAAAAAAAAAAAAATAGTGTAAAAAAATCAATCATAATAAATAATTGGTCAAATTAAATGACATATTAATCATTATCTAGAATCGCCAATCATCAGGAATATTTTGAGCCCATCTAAATTTATCTACCAAAGTTTTACTATAAACTTTTTCCACAGGAACTCCATATCTACGACACCAAGCAATAATAATACGAGGATCAATATAATTCATTTTAGATGTGCCTAAAGCAACTTCTTTATTTTCTTCTTTATCTGTGGCTTGAGTCTTTGTAGCACTAATACGCTCATCAATTTTTTCAATCTTAGCCAAGATCTTTTCTTCAGTTAAATTAGCTTTTATTTCTACAACACCTGTCTTTCTTTCTTTCTTTAATTGTTTTTCATATTCATCTACTTCTTTTAATTTTTCTTCTAATACTGACATGGATAATGGTTTTTCGCCTTCTGCTTTTAATTTTTCATTTTGTTTTTCGAATTTTATTTTAGTCTTTTCTCGTTCCTTTTCAACTAAATTTTTTTCATATTGTATTATCCATTCATCTTCTATATCGGATTCATCTTCAGTAAGATCGGGTCTCTTCTTTTTAAGTGATTTATTTAACTGGAAAAGTTGTTTTCGAAGTTTCATACGTTGATATTTAAATGCACGAATCTAAACCATTATCATATATATATATAAAAGAAATACATAAGAAATTAACTCAATTATATATTTGAATATATCATTTTTTTAGTACCTTATCTCCAATTTTTAACATTTGTTGAGCATGTGATTTAGATGCAGTACGTTGATGGTTACAAAGTACAGCGACTTCCCGATTGGCACGATTGAATGATAAAATTTTATCAGGTATACTATCATCCTTATTGGTGAGTTTTTCTAGTTGTTGTTCACAAGTATAGGATGCATTAAATGTACGGAACACTTTAGCAGATAATCCTTTCATATAGTTATTTAAATGCTTATTTAATCCTACAGTCTATATTATTTAAAAAAATTAGTACTTTTCTTTATACATATGTATAAACACCATCATCGTTATTACTATTATTATTATTATTATTATTTGTTTACAGTTAATCGATCAAAAATCATATGACCAGGTCCAACTTGTTTTTTAAATATTTTAAGATTTTTAAATACTTGAGGATCTACTGGAACGGAGTTTTGATACCGAATAGAATCTTTACCAAGGAAATCAAAATGTACAATATTTGGAGGTTCTAATTCAATATGTTCATATCGTAAAGAACAACAACCAACAGTATCAGCTTCATCATCTCCTTTTTCATTACCAGCTCTAAGAGCTAATCGATCGATTAAATACATTGCTGTAGCACGTTGTCGTTTTTCACTTAATTTATCCTTAAGATCGGCTGTATAACTCCTTCTAATTGCATCAATATATTTCTAAATTGCACATATACACATATATATACAAGTTGTAAAAATATATAAATAAAATAAATCAATAAACACAAAGTCTTTTTTTTTTCTTTTTTTTTGACTCTCTTGTTATATATATATTACCTTCAATTCACGGGCTTTATCAAATTTCATCATATCGCTTTGTCCTTTCCAGGCAGAATTTGCTGCTAAAAATACATATTTAATAGAACCATTTACATTTTCTTTCCAAGTAGCTAACCAGGTTGCTTCTTGTTCACATACAATTTTTCCCCATTTATGACCAGGAATAGTAGGAGGAATGGTAGCATTTTTTGAAAGATTAAGAGTCACTTGTTCAGGATAAACACGTTTCTATTTTATAGTATTCGTATTAAAAATGAATTTATTTTTAATGATACACATATATCATATGTATTTTTACTTATTTTATTCATCCCTTTTTTTACCTTCAAAGTACCAGTTTTTGGATGGTCACCACGACCTCTAAATAATGAAGGTGGTTCAATTCTAAAATTACCGATTTTTTCTTTACGACCATCTACAATTGCATAAAGGAAAGGTTCTTCTAATTTTGTACGTTCTTCTTTTATTTTCTAAATGTGTATATTAAAAAAAGAAATAGGAAAAAAAAATTAATGCTTTTTTGTATATATAAATATAAATATATGACATACCAATTTCTCTTCTTTTGTTAATGCTTTTTTCTTTTCTTTATCAGCTTCAAATTTTTCCCAGATAGGGCGGAAATCACATTTTTCAAAGGATTCTAATTTTGGATTCTAATGATATCAATTGATCAATATAAACATAAAAATATTAATTAGATAAATGAACAAACATATAAAGTTAGTAAAGTTGATTATTTTTATCATTTTCCTTTTCTTTTGTATATATAGATGAAAAAAAATCATAAATATTTACGTACACTAGGATCACTAGCCAAAACTTCTTGAAAATCGCGGAAGAAATTTTTTTGAAAAGTAGGATTTTTGGCATGTTCAGTTTCTAATAAGGCAGCAAAAAAACTTGCCACTTCTTCTGCTTCAGGTGATAATTTGATAGGTCTTCCATCGTATTTCATTTGAACACCATGAGGAATATATTCAGGAGGGAATAATACACCATTATGGATCAATTCAGTCCATTTAATACCACCTTCTTCTTCTCCATTTTCATCATCACCATTACCATTAGTTTTTGTTTCTTCCCACCATCTATAAACATTTTCATCCTCTTGTTTCACTTCCTTTTTGGCCTTTTTAGTATTGGCTTTAGGCTCAGCTTTTGTAGATATAGATCTCTTAAGATTCTTAGTATCTTCTTTCTATTTATTTTTAAAAAAATAAATAATCCATTATTATTTATTATTATTATTTATTTATTATTATTGTTGAACTATTTACCTTTTCATCCTTAACTTTCTTGATTTTTTGTTTTTTATTCTATAATTGAATATTTTTAATAGTTAAAATAAATATATATTAATATCTTTTAATTATATTAATATCTTTTAATTATATATATATATATATATATATATATATATATATATATATAATATTCATTTTATTATTATTTATATATTTACCAATGGAATGTCATCGTCACTTGATTCTTCTTCTTTTTTAATGATACGTTTTTTTACTGGTGGTTTACGTTGAGATAAAGGAATATCATCCTCATCACTGCTTTCTTCTTTAATAGTACGTTTCTTTTCTTGTTGAGTTATTATTTGTTTACGTTTAGTTAAAGGAATGTCGTCATCACTATCTGATTGTTCTACTTTAGGAGCGATCAAATTAGATTTACGTTTAGAAAGTGGAATATCATCACCACTATCAGAATCAATATGATTATAATTGGAAGAAGGATTTAATCCATTTGAAGATTGAGCATTTATTACATTGCCTATAATAATCATTTTATATATTTAATAGAAGCAAAAAAAAAAGTGAAGGAAGGGAAAGGAGAAAGAGTGGGAGGAGGGGTTATTTTTTTTTTTGACAAAATAATAATAGAGAAAAAAAAGTAGGGAAAAATGTAAAAGAAAAACAATAGAAAATAAGTATATTACTTATATACTTGTTTGTATTTTAATTATTATTGTGGTTTTTATATTTTTTTTTAGTTGCATACTTTCAGATTTAATTTGTGCTCTTTTAGTAAGTGGAATATCGTCTTCTGAATCAGACATTGTAGTAAAATTAAATGGAAGAGAAAGAAAGAAAAAAAGAAAAAGAGAGAAAAAAAATTTAGAGGAAGAAATAGAAAAGAAGAAAAAGCGGAGTTAAAAAATCGCAGTTTTAAAAACATCCTTCCATACTTATTCTATATTCATAAAACCTCATATTTATTATTATTAATTATTATTATTATTACATTTAAATAAGCATATATATATATATAGATAGATAGATACTTAATTATAGCATGTATAAGTATATTTTTATTAATAAATCTTCTTTATTACTGGTATAAAAAGGGTTATATTTTTCTTTATGTATATATAAACTCCGAATGTAATTATGTTAACATTACTCATATTCTACAATTTCAATTTTACCCATCTTTTTCAAATAAAAAATTTTTTTCATTGCTCATCTTTTTTAAACCATTTAATAGTATAAATTATTCGAATTATAATATGTTTAAAAAAATGAAATAATAAATTATGATAAAATGATAGTAGAAAGTAAATAATAATAAAATTGATGCCCTGTTAAAAAAATAATGCAAAATATTCATTATTTACTCTTTTTTGATGCATAGTCTCGTGACTTTATTATTTTTATACAATTACGTAAAAAAATAAATGCCAAACCAGTATAGTTATTTTAGAAAAAAAATGAATTATTTTAAATCACAAAAACAAAATGTCGAAGAATTATTTATTAGATGGTGTTACGATATTCTTATATATGTATATGATTATTATTTCTTATTTACATCCATGTAGAAGACAAGTTTTGTTGTTGATTTTGTTGATCAGTTTGCTGAATATTACTATTTTGAGGTAATAAATAAGCTAACCAGTCATTTAATTCAATACTACTTGGTACTGAATAAAATGGATTATCAGGTCTATTACGAAATAATGATTGATCTACAACATTATTATTATTAGTATTATTATTATTATTTGTTGATATTTGAGATACAGGCTGCGCTACTGGTATAGGATTTTGATATGTATAATCCATCATGTTATTATTATTATTATTATTATTAGGTTGGGTTGATTGATTTGATAAATTAGAAGGCACTGAAGTAAACATATTATTATTATTATTATTATTCATAGTGGTATAGGGTTGTCCAATATTTGAGAATCCAAACCAAAAATTTTGAGATAATCCATAAGGTTGCATATTAAATTGTTGATTCATAGAAGTCACATTTGACGTATTATTACTACTATTGTTAGTATTATTGGTAGTAGTAGTAGTAGTAGCTGTTGTTGTATTTGTTGCATTTGTTGCATTTGTTGTTGTATTACTAGTAGTCATATTCAATTGATCTATTGGTGTAAAAAGTTGTTCCATAGATATACCAAATTGTCGTAAAGAATCAGGATCAGAGTCATCAATACCTCGCCCTAAATTCACTACTGGTGCTATTTTTATTAAAAAAAATTATAAATTAACATATATATATATATATATATGTGTGTGTGTATATGTGTATGCAAGTCTGTTTTAAATTCAATAATTAATATAGATATTATATTTACCTTCTGAATCTTGAAAAGATGAATAAAGACCATTGATCCAATCACCATTTGTTAATGAGCTAGGAGTAGAACCTCCGCTTGACCTATCATCTTGGGTATGAACGGAAGGTGTAAAATATTGTGAATCAGGACTTTGATTACATTTTCCAGGTGTTTGTCCGCGGCCAACATCTGATATACGAGGTGACATACCACTTATTAAATTTTCTAATTTATTTGGTGATGAAGTATGATTATCTGATTCTTTATATTTACTATTATAAGTTGTTGTTGTAGTTGATTTGGATTTATTTTTTTTAGTGTTATTTTTATTATGTTTATTATTATTATTTTTATCATTATTTATTATTGATGTAGATTTATCTTCTTTTTTTATAGCATCATTATCTGAATCATTTTCTTCAACATAGGGTATATTTCCTATTTTTATAAGTCTTAATAATACTTGATGGATTGGAACCGCTCCTACTGAAAATCTAGCTAATCTTTTTACAACACGTATTGATTTAATAATATATTTTTTTGATTCTTCTGATATAGAGTTCACTGAATTTGTTGCTAAATGAATATGAATTAAGGATGCTGTAAATACTTGATAAATAGCAAAATTCCATGATACTAATAGAAAATCACGATAATGCATTTTATCCGCCATATCAACGCATTTTTTAGCTGCACTAGCACATATACTAAGTGAAGATTCAGATGATTTCGTTTTTTCACCGCCTTCCTTTTCAATAAATGGTCTATGTAATAAGATAAGTAGGGTACAATAAGAAAGATACATTAATCCTAAAAAAAATAAAGTTATTATTAGATAAGATTACATAATATTTAAATATATATAATTTTTTTAAAAAAGAAAAATTACACTTACCAGATATTGAAAGTAAAGGCGTTTTTCCTTTTGTATCAAGCTTTTTAATACTTGAACCAGATATCTGTAAAGTAGGTGGTAAAGCAGCTCTCCAATCAGATAAAGCTTTATCAAGACAGGTTACAATTGCGTCACTACCATGCTCAGCACTATATTTTTTAGCTTGAGGAGTATAAAGACCTTGTAACACGTGCCCCAAAATTTCTGAAAGTTTAATTAATTGAACAAAAGGCTGGTAAATAGGGATCTTCTCACATGTTGCTCTTTTTGCTATCGATTTATCCAAGGATGGAAATCTCGGCCCTGATTTATTATCCATAGCATCTGTTTGAATATCCAATACTTCTTCCCAAGATGCACTTTCACTAGGGTAAAGTTCATCACAATCCTTTTATAAATATTAATAATAATGATATTTATGAAAAAAAAAAATGAAAATGAAAAAAATGATTAATACATTTATGCATTATTTTAAATAATAATAATAGTAATATACCTCATCAAAAATCGTTTGTGGTCTTCCAGTGGATGCAGCGGACCATTTATCCATTATATAAACCGCCCACCATACACGTCTTCTAGTTTCTTTTTCACTTTCTGGAATATCCCAAAGTTCACTTGATCTGTGTAATCCCAAATCTTGGGCCTAAATTTAATTTACAAAATAATAAAAATAATAATAATATTTAACAGAGTATAATAAATAAATTAATAAATATTCACGTATATATATATGTATTAAAAATAATAAATATTTCCTTTTTTTTAAAAAAAAAAAAAGTTAAATACATAGAAAATAATAAAAGAAGATCTTACCATTCGAATAGCTGCAGCATTAATAAGCCAAGCACCTGTCACTTTAGTATCCATACTTGCACGATGATTTTGAGTAATGACTAATGCTTGTATGGTAGCAATATTTGGATTGTATCTTCCTTTACAATAAGTAATTAAATTTTCAAAAAACTTTTCAGATCCACCTTCAGGAATTTGGAAATCATCAATTTCACCACCTAAAGCTTCTTGTACTGCTGTATTATCTCCAAACACTTTACATGTTTCAATATAACGAAGTGCTGCACCATACATTGCATTTAATAAAGGGGCTGACGGATAATCTGCTGATAAACCACGATATTGTCTTAAAAAAAAGACTTTATTAACAACAGGTAGACCAGGATGTATGTATGCAAAATATCTATGTTATTTTAATAATAATAATAATAAATAAATAAATAAAGAATATAAATTACATATATATAATATTATATTTACATTTTTAAAAGTTGGTCGCTTGTTATTTTATTGATCCCGGCAACTTTTAAAATCCAATCATCCAAATCTTTAATTGTTTCACCAGGTTTGGTAATGCCCAATTTTTCTAATAATTGCTGGCTAGCTATACGCCCATGATGTTCAGGTCCATAAATGACTAAACTTTGACCAAATTTTCTCACTTTTATTCCTATGGAAGCAAATTTTTCATCTTCAAAGTTAAATTTTTCAGCTAAGAATGGTAATGTACTCATATCCCCAATATATCGTGGATGAACTTCACTTAACGTTGGTGCTTCTGCGAATTTTTTTTCATCTAGTGGACTTAGATTTAATTTATCTATATTTTCGGTATCGGTGCCGATATTCGGATGTTGAACTTTTGTTATGGCCGAAGGTGCCGATCTTATTGTCGATGTTTCTGCCATTATTACCGAATTTGTTGATAATGATCCTGGTGTGGAGGTTGGTAATGACCCTGGTGAGGATGGTGACATTGATGTGCTGTAATCAGTAGGAGAAGAATGTGATTGATCTGCTATCAATTGATTTACAGATGTATCATCACTATCTACTGATCTTTTCTTATTTTTATTTTTATTTTTTTTATTAGTATCATTTTGATTAGCTTCAACATTTTCATTTGTAATGCCACCTAATATTTTTTCCATGCGTTTCAATCGATTTTCCAAGACTTCAATATAACTGTGTAACAAAAATGATTATGTTGTTTTTGTTTCAATAATAAGAATAATAGCAATAATAATGTTAGTTAAGTATAAAAAATCAATAAGAATTATATATAAAAAAATGGAAACTGCCACTTGTTATACATTACCCTTTTGGTGGTCCTCTTTTCTTGGCACTATTAAAAATAATAATTATTATGATATTAATAGAAGCTTACTTTTTTTTCTTTTCAGTTCTGTTCTTTTTCTTCTTTTTTAATTAAATTGAGCTTTGATTAATATATATATATATATATATATATATATATAAATGGTTATTATCTATTATTAATTTTTTTTACCTGTCATTATATGTGCATTCGATTTTTGATGCTTTACAATTTTTACATGGACCTCCGGCAACTGTATCACATTTTACTTTTTTACGACGACAAGTATCACTAATTTAAATATATATAAATATATATTAATTACATATCTTATATAAATTTAATATTATACACATGATTATTATTTTTTTATTGTCATTTTGATCATTTTA
The DNA here is from genome assembly GCA_037043795.1 of Cunninghamella bertholletiae. Classification (NCBI taxonomy): domain Eukaryota; kingdom Fungi; phylum Mucoromycota; class Mucoromycetes; order Mucorales; family Cunninghamellaceae; genus Cunninghamella; species Cunninghamella bertholletiae. The sequence goes on along the minus strand of JAZGVP010000004.1, from coordinate 1,322,413 downwards.
TGACTAATTAAGGTTAACAAATTCTTTATCTTATTTTCTACTTTTTTATTTATTCTTTTTTTTTGTCTTCTTCTTCTTCTACTTTTTCTTCTTCTTCTCTTATTGTTATAAAGTAATATATTTGGTTTTTACCAGGCACGACTAATTCTCATTCGTTTCATGTCAGGTTCATTAAAGTTATTTATTTGAGTTCGTTGATTATTAAACTGACTAGGATATGCATAAGGTTCATAGTTATGTTGTGTAATATTTCCTGAAGAATTTAATAATGGTTGTATTGGTCTTAAAGAAAGGTGATTATGATTAGCTATTTGTGTTTGATGAGAATGTTGTTGCTGTCGTTGTTGTTGTTGACCTTGTTGCTGAGTAGTTTGTAAAGTTTGGTCAGTGATAGGTGTATTTGAATTTAATATAGATTGCCAGTGTAAAGGAGAAGACATACTATTATTACAATAAACTTATTTAAACTTTTTATAGTGCTGAATAATATTATTTATAATAATAGTAATAGTAAATAATGATAATGATAATAATAATAATAATAACCCTTTTATTTTTTTTAATAGGGTATATTTGTTATTTACTATTTTGATATTTAATAAAAGTGTAAAATAAGAAAAGGAAGAAGAAAAAGGAAATTAAAAACACCAACTAAAAAACTTTAATATGTGCTGATTTTTAAAACCCCGACTCAGAAAAATTTAAATGGTTTACTATTTTGCCCATAAATATACTTTTTTATACTTTTCTCTCCACTCTTTTTATTCTCTCTTATTTTTTTCTTTTAAAGCTACACTTATTGTTATCATTATTTTAAATATGTCAGCTGAAGATGTAGTTTCGCAACTTAAACGAAAAGGAACTTTTGATGAACTACGAAAAAGATTGTTATCTGATCTTGAAACAGCAGTAAAACAAATATAATTAAACAATAACCCAGTTTATCATTGTTTTCTTTTTAATATTTATATATATATATATATATATATTAAAATATAGCCTGTAGGACAGCAGTTTTTAAAAAATCTTCAAAACTTTATGGAAGAAAAAGTGAAAGAAGATCCTTCATTGTTAGATAAAGATCGTTCAACATTTCATACTATAATGATGAACGAAATAGAAAAGTAAACAAAGAAAAATTATAAATAATAATGATGATAAATAAATATACTCACTTTATATATATATATTATAATTTATTTTGATTATATCATCTATAAATATAGAGCTGGTATGTATCAATCGATTCAAGAAGAAGTAGTTACTACACTTATGCAAGCTCAAGACTTTCAAAAACGTGTTGAAGAAGAAATGTTAACAGTTTTACAAAATCTTTAATTACATACCCACTTTCCTTTTCTTTTTTTTTATTATTTATCATCATTTTATTCTCTCTTTCTTTTTTATCTTTAGCTTTTTCTTTATTTTAAAATAGAAACACCTTATACAAATGAACATATATATATATGCTATAATTATTTGTTATTAAAATCATCCCATCATTGATATTATACTATTTGCATATACATTTTCTAGGATTATAATTATTTTTTAAACTACGCACATCAATTTTTTTCTTCCCTTTTTTTTCTCTTTGTTTTTTTCTTCTTTCTCTTTCGCTTTTTTATAGATAAACAAAATGACTTCACCTACCAACTACAATACAGTTATTCTTGATATTGAAGGAACTATCACTCCTATTACTTTTGTTAAAGATACTTTGGTATAAACATTATAAATATAAACTATTCTTATTTTAAACTATACTACCATAAACGCTACTTTTTCTTTTTTTTAATACTGTCTATCTTTTTTATTTTTATTACTTTCACTTATAAACCATTAGTTCCCTTACGTTACTAATGGTCTTGATACTTTCTTAAATACAAACTGGGGTAATCCAGAATTGGAAAAATATATTCAATTGTTACGCGAACAGGTATTATATTTATATAAGAATATGTATATATATATATATATATATTACACATTTGTGACTTAAAAAAAAGAGAGAGAAATAAAGCAACAGTGATTTATTAATAATAAATAAACGTTTATTCTTATTGTTACTTTTATGTATAGGCTGATAAGGACGTCAAGGATGGTATAGCTGAAGCTGTTGTTATTCCTTCCGAAGGGTAATACATATATAGACTATTATTTTTATGGATAAAAAAAGTAATAAACTTTGGAGCAAGTTTATATGATAGAATATTAGTTTTGATTTGGTTTTATTTTATTATCATTGAAATAGGTTAGAAGAATCCATCAAAGAAGCTATTAGACAAAATATCAAATGGCAAATGTCTGCTGATAGAAAAATTGGTGCTTTAAAAGCTTTCCAAGGTTATATGTGGAAGCAAGGATATGAAGATGGAGTACTTGTTGGTGTGTAAGTGTATATCTTCCTTAAAATATATAAATAAATAAAAAAAAATTCTAGCATGGATTTATTTATTAATATGTTATTGTATCATCAATAAGTGTATATGATGATGTCATTCCAGCATTAGAGAAATGGAAGAATGAAGGTAAAAATATTTATATTTATTCCTCTGGAAGTGTTCCTGCACAAAAATTAATCGTTGGTTATACAAAACATGGAGATTTAAAAAAGGTAAATAAATAAAAACACATATATACTTAAAAAAAGAAAGATGCGTATTTATTTATTTATTATTGTTATTATATTCATAATACCAGTATTTCAGTGGATATTTCGATACAACTGTTGGCCTTAAAGTTGAAACACAATCATATAAAAATATTGCAAAAGAAATTGGCGTTGAAGATTTAAAATCCATTTTATTCGTAACAGATAACATTAATGAAATTCATGCCGCTGATAAGGCTGGTATTCAAGTCATTATTGCTAAAAGACCTAGTAATGCACCTTTAGATTCAGTTGATCCATCTTATAAAATTATCACATCTTTCGATCAAATTTAAATTGGTTGCAACTTGAAAATATATATATATTATTATTATTTATGATATATTACTTACAAAAGAAATAAATTTATTATGTAAAGCTATTATATAATAAATATATATATATATATATATATATATATATAATTAAAATTACTGTATGTATTCTTCGTATATGATAAAGTAAATATTATCATATAAGCTGTTTTCATCAATAAAAAAAATCATATGTATATTTAAGAAAAATATAAACAGGTAAAAATAAAATACAATGTAATAAAATAAAATATAAAATTTTAACTTGATCATTTATATAGCATCAAAACCTTTGTTAAGTGACTTAAAATAATAGCTTCGGAGTTTCCAATTTTAGTAAAACTCAGATAATAAAAAAAATGAACTCCTTTTTTTGCTTGTCTTATTCTATTTTTTCTCTTCTTTCTTACCTTACTTTTTTTTTTACCTCTTCCCCTTTTCTTTTAAAAAAACATCATGTTCTCATCATCAGCGCTACAGCTACCAACTGTAGCTGATTCAGCTGAATTGGGATATGGAAAAAGCCTCGCGTTTGATTCTTCCACTGTATCAACGGTTGGCTTTATTAAACATTCTTTAAGCATTATTTTAGATAGTCAGGACTCTAAACAGATATTTTATTTTTTACTTTTAAATCTTACATATATGTTTGTACAACTAGCTTATGGTGTCTGGACAAACTCTTTAGGTTTAATATCAGATGGTAATAAAAAAAAAAAGGAACAGTATTATACTATATATATAAATATATATAATATTTCATATCATCTATTCTTCCTATTTATATTTACAAGATAAAAAAAAAAGGAAAGGCTTTAAATACTAACACTACTATATATATTTATATTTATACTGTGTTTACTATTAATATTTATTTTTATATAGCTATTCATATGTTCTTTGATTGTTTAGCTCTTGGTATTGGGTTATTTGCATCAGTAATGAGTAAATGGCCATCTAATTCAAAATATTCATATGGGTACGTTCCTTTTTTATTTTTTAAGATATAATAATAATAATAATAATAATAATAATAATAATAATAAAAATAATAGTAATAATAGCCTAATATTTTTATTTATTAAATATAGATATAATCGAATTGAAACAATATCTGCTTATTTCAATGGTATATTTTTAGTATTAATTTCTATATCTATCGTTATGGAAGCTATTCAAAGATTAATCGATCCTCCTGAAATGAATACTCAAAGATTATTGCTTATCAGTTTTATTGGATTAGTTGTAAATCTTGTTGGTATTTTTGCATTCAATCATGGACACGCTCATGGACATGGACATAGCCACGGACACGATCATCATCATGGTCATAGTCATGGACATGGACACGATCATGGACACAGTGCTAATATGGAAGGTAATTAGTTCATCTATTGTATTTATTTATTTATTATTATTATTTAAAAAAAAAAAAAAAAAAAAAAAAGGAAAGAAAAAGCAAATTTTTATTTATTGATCATCATTCTATTTTTATTTTACTTTTTATTTTTAGGTGTATTTTTACATATTATGGCAGATACATTAGGATCAGTTGGTGTGATTGTATCAACATTATTAATTAAATGGTTTGGATGGACAGGATTTGATCCCATTGCATCATTATTTATTGCTATTTTAATTGTGCTTTCAGTCATTCCATTGATTAAGCATTCAGCTAGTGTATTAATGCTTGAATTAGATGATAATATTGTGAACCAAGTGGAAGGGACATTAGAGGAGATCAAAACATTAGATCAAGTCACAGATGTTGCTATGCCTAGATTTTGGCCTAATGAACCAGATTGGATTATTGGATCACTTCATGTATATATAAAAGATGATGCAGCACCATCAGCTCAAGATATTAGACGTAAAGTAACAGAAATTCTTATGAGTCATATTGATGGACTTAAAGAAGTATGTGTGCAAGTAGAATTGGAGAGTTCAGCAAAACAAAATAATAAATTAAATCAAGGTAATCAAACAAAAGGATTTTTCCAATCACCATCATCATCACCTTATTCTATGAATCAACAACAACAATTATCATCACCATTTAATTCTAATTATAATGTTGCTTCTTCTGCTGTGAATACACCTGTAAATTATCGATCATCATCTACTGTCCCCTTACCTTCATTCCCTAATAACGATCTTAGCTCATCTAATAATAATAATAATAATATTAATATTAATAATAATGTTTATGCTGGTAATACTTCCGTTCCACCAAGTATGATATCCCATTCATCATCTATTATCTCTTCAACAATGCCTATTTCTCGTCAACAAACTCCCCCTCCTGCATTGGTTCAAGGTGTTATATCTTCTGCTATGAAAAAACAAACTAAAAAAGAATAGAATATCATTTTTTTTTATTTATATATTTTTAATTTCATTCTTGTTTAAGAAAAAGAGAAAAAAAAATCATATATACATACATATAAAAAATACTGTAACTTAATAAAGTAATCATAATAAAAAGAAAAAAAGAAAGAAAAGATGCTAAATGATTTTTTATTATGAAATATTTCTAAACATAAAAAAATGATATACATGTATTAAAATAAAAATAAAAATGTACATAAAAAAAAGAATAGTAGTAATAAATAAAATTAAATTAAATGTATATGAAAAAGAAATGAAAAAAAAGAGAATGAAAGAAAAAAAATTACATGTATTCATATCCACTTCCACTACGTACTTTAACATGTTTCTTTCCTTTTTTATGTTTCTTTGAATTAACTAAACCACCAGCATCAGCTAAATTTTGTTGTACTGAAGCCAATCTTTCTTTACGACTCATAGGTTTGACAGTACCATCATCTGAAAGGACTTGTTGATGAGGGAATAAATTAACTCTAGTAAATCCACCACGATTACCAGCACTAGCATATTTCCCACGAATACTGGGTCCTGACATATGTCTTTGGAAGAATGCTTTATCTACTGCTTCAGTTTTTGTTCCCTTTTGTGTGGTTGTTCCATCTGCTGGAGCTACATAATTAAGTGCATGAGCTGGTACTCGAGTGGTTGGTGCAAGTTTCTTTTGTATTTTTAAGGCTGCTTCATGGATTTCTTTATTGAATTCATCTGCATCAACATCTGGTGGTGGATGACAGAATAACAATTTACCCTAATATTAAGAAGAAGAAAAGAAAAAGAAAATCATCAATATATGCATATTTTTATAAATTATATATATATTCTAATTCTTACATTAACATAATCTTTCAAAATATATCTTGCTGCACGTGATTCATCTGGATTACCTTGACTAGATCTAAAGTAACCTCTAGCAACTATTTTTTTTAAGAAGGAAAAAAAAAATAAAAGGATTAAAATTAAAATCAATACATAATATATATATTAAAATATATGAAAAATAAATAAACAAACTTACTTGCATAAGTAGAACATAATTCAGAACTAGTAGGTATACCAGTACCACCATCTTCTATAGGCATGACACGAATTCTAATACCATAAGTAGCTTCTAAAACCTTTTGGGGAATACGTCTTGCTACTAAAGAAGTAGGGCCAACGTGTTCACGAAGTTGATCAATAGGTAAGACACCATTACAAACTTGATCAGCTTTAGTAGTAGAAAAAGTTGGGAAGACAAGACCAGGACAATCACAAAGAATTAAAGAAGGTGTAAGATGAATGGTTTGGAAATGTTTGGTTTTACCTGGTGTAGATGATACTGAAACACATTTTTCACCAATAAGTGCATTAATTGTACTAGATTTACCAACATTAGGATAACCTACTAAACCAATCACAATCTTTTCTTCTCCATTATCATCATCCATTTTAGGTGTTTCTGAGATAAGTAAATCAAGTAAATCAGCAGTTGTACGAATACGAATACGATCATCTATTCCATTTTTATTATCAGAAGTAGAAGAGATGGAGGTAGTAGCTGGCTTGCTATTATTATCATCATTATTTTTATCATCAGTGGTGGTATCATCATCATTATCGTCCTTTGATTGATCATTTATTTGAGTATTAGCCAAATCATTAGTTATTTCAGTGGTGGTAGCATCATTATCATCAACTGTATTTTCCTTTTCATTATCCTTATTTTCATCATCTTCATCATTTTCATTATCTTCATTACTTTCATCTTCATTATCATCATTACTATTATTTTCATTTTCAGACGATTGTAATGATTTTTCAAGTTCTTCTTTTTCTAATGCTGCTTTTGCTTCTTCTTGTGCAAGCGTTGCAGCTTTTGCTGAAAAGAATGTGTATCGAATTCCTTGTAAATCAAAATAATCAGCCCATTGTATTCTATATATATGGGAAAAAAAAATGAAATGAATAATTTCAAAATAATTTAGATCATTAAGCATATTCTTATTATTTTTAATTTTTAAAATGAAAAAAAAAGTAGTATTAATTAAACTTTTACCTTTGTTTATCAGTTAAAAAGTCAGCCTTATTAATCAATAATAAATTATTTTTGTTAGGATCTACTTCTTTAACATATTTTTCTAAATCTGCACTACGGAAAAGTAAAGGATTTCTAGCATCTACAATTTGTACAATTAATCTTGATCTTTCAATAACACGCCAAAGTTGTCTCCAAACTTCAATATTTTTTTCATAAGGTGTTAATAATAATCCTTCATCATCTTCAAGTCTATGTTATTATAAAAAAGAAGAAGAAGAAAGAAAAGAAATCCATATTAATTTCAACTATATTATATATATATCATACATATATGCATATATATAGTATTACTGTGCCATATTTCTTCTCCAATTTAAAAAGCTTTCTCTTTCATTTCTTTGTACTTGTTCAGCTGTCATTGTTTTATCCCAATAAGGACGTCTTGGTACAGATAATCTATCTACGCTAGCTTCTTGTTTATTTAAACGCTCTTGATCTTCTTTATCCAATGATAAAAATGGATTGTTATAATTATTTTGAACTACTTTAACGTTAAGACGTTCTATATTTTTTTATATGTTTTGAAAATATATAAAGGCATATAAATACACTGTTACTAAATAAATACTCGTTACATATGATTTTTATATAATATTGATATATTTTTTTTACCAGCAGTAAATTCTGTTCCAGCAAGTTGCGCAGTACTTAAGAAGGCTTCTAAATCGTTTTCTTGAGTAATACTTCTCATTTTCATCCAACTATCACCATCTCTATCAACTTCGGTGGTATGCTTTTATATATAGTAATAGTAATAATAATAAAAAGAAGAAAGAATATTATTAATATTAGGTGTAATATTCACTTGAAATAAAAAAAATAAGTTCCTGTTTTTATATACGTATATTTATAAGGACATACCAATTTTCCTTCATCAAGAGCAATTGCTTTTTGACCTTGGAAGCGAGATTTAATAACTGCACGACCAAGAGAACTTTGACCTTTCTTTCCTTTAGGTGGCATTGTTTTATTATTAATAGTTTAGTAATCAATCAATAAAAAAAAGAAAAGAAAAGAGAAATGGAAAAAAAAATAGAGAGAAAGAAGCGATTTTTTTTGGTTCAAAAAAAAAATGCTCCATTAGTAATGAAAAGCAGTCCAAAGTAAAGCTGAACTTTAAAATTTGCTGCGAATTTTATGCGATCTTATTTAGTAATTCACCTTATTTTATAACAAGTACAGGTGAATTGTAATCGAAAATTTTTATTGACTAATTTTTTACTCCGCATTTCTTTTTTTCATTTCTTTTCTTTCTTTCTTTCTTTCTTAATAAATAGGTACATTAATAATGAAAATCAATTTTTAAAGTCAGTTTATTTCTTTATATGGTAATTCATTGTAAAGATAACAATTGAAAATATATATAATTAAAAGGGTTAGACATATAAAAATAAATACAACGGTTTAGTTTAGTAAGTTAAATAAACATCAATATAAATAAATATTTTTTTTATAACAGAATATGTCATTAGAATGTTTTAAATTAGTAAGTGATAATTATGGTTTTAAAAAATCATGCGTTCCCTTTTCAAATGCATTTATTTTTTAAGCTTGAATTTTTTGATATTCATTGTCCATTTTTTTAAACCTCTTTTTCTTCTTTTTTTTTTCCATTCCTTTTTTTTTATTGTTGTTATTACCATTACCATTTTTTATTTGTTTCAAATTAAGTCTATTATATCTTTATAAGATTAAAAAGTTATTATGAGTCATCCTAGTACTGCAAAAAGACTTGCCAAAAAACGCGTTCAAGAAAACGGATAACTTACTAATAACAAAGTAAATCTACCTATAGAAGATGTTCAATCTATTAAAGTAGGTATATCAGCTAAGAAAGTTGAAGATATTTTAGAAGATTATGCACTCATGTTATTTTTTGTTAATCTCAATTATGTAAATGAATTACAGCACAGATTTCATGAAGAAAGAAAGTTTATAATTAATAGGTTCCCACCAGAAATAGTCACCACTGACTTTAATGAATAGTGGGGCCATCTTAAAAATAAATGAACACAAAAAAAACATGCAGGTAAATATTTACATAGTGAATATACAGAGCACATAAACATTTTATCTGATAAATCAATAAAAATGGAAACAATTGATTAATTAAAAGAAACTCTTTTAGGAAAAATAAATACTATAAAAATTAAAACCTTTATTGAAAATTAACCTTTACTTAAAGAAACTGATGATGAGTATTTATTTTTTTCAAAAAAAGACTGTATCCATAGCAATTTTAAATATGTATATACTAACATAGAGCTATACTAATAAAAAAATTAGTAAAACATTTATTTTGATGATCATAAAAGGGAAGATATCATTAAATACAGAATCAGATGACAAAAACCTATCCGGGATAAAAAAAATATTTATCTAGTTTTGAAAAAGTGGATTATTGCAAAGCAATAAAACTTATTTTAATTGTAACTGGGCAACATCAAGCGATTATTACTCATGGAAATTTAAAGGAATATTCAAACTGGATTAACAAAATTTGACTGTGGAAATATTCTACTGTTATTATGGTAAATCGTATGTTTTAAACAACAAGATCAAATTGTAAAGAAAAATGAATAAATAAATAATGCATTAGAACAACCATTGTGGACATTTTATTGTGATATAGAATCGTTGTATGAACATGACATTCACTCCATAAATTCTAATAGTTCGGTTATTAATATATATATAAATATTTTTCTTCAATTTAGAATCTGTCAAAAATAAAAAATAAAATTAAATTTTTTATCATATTTTATATATGATCTCAAATAAAACGAAAACCCAATTTGATCACATCAATGAAACTACTATATATGAGCTAACTATTTTAAAATCAGATATAAGACACATAATAACTAATTCTAAAGTTATCTTAAGTCAATAGCCGATATACCAGTAATGTAAAAAATTCATTATCAATATAGCTAAAAATAATGACATTGGAATACTTCCAATATTACCAAACGATATGATGCTACTTCTTCAATTGTGATTATATTTGCTCCATCACTATTATCTAAAATAAATAAACCTACACCAACACCTTCTACTTCTACAAAAAGTAAAATAAACATAAATTAGTAATTTCACCTTTTACTTTAAAATATATAAGGGAAAAACGAAAATAACAAAAAAACTTTCATCTTCAAAAAATACTAAAAAGAAAGAAAAAAACTGTCAACACCTTTTACAACTACATTGAATTTAAGTTAAATTCATCAGAAGTAATCAGCGTATCTTCTAAATCAAGTAGTGAAGTGCAAGAAGAGTAAAAAAAAAATGTCATTAATATTCAACTAACTGAATAAATTAATATTTAATGTATGCGCTTTCTATTTTTTTTTATTATAGAACTTTAAAGATAAATGGTTTATATAATGCACGCTTGGTTGGGATTAAAGAATATCAAAAAAAGCGTACTTTAATTATAGCAGTAGGTAATGCAGCTATTTCATTTATAGAAGCAGGTTTAAGTAGCCCAATAATGTATAATTATTAAAAAAAAATATACAAACAACTTAAAATAATAGAAGCATACAATAATCAAAATTTAATTAATATTGCAGAAACACCAGATGCTATTTGGGCCAGTTTCTCAATCTCACAAATACTTGGTAATATTTTATTACAACACACAAATAGAAATTTAGCTTGACCTACAAAACAAAAAAATATCCAAAAAGATATTATGTTTGGAAAAAAAAAAATCATAGTTACAACTTTCTTTTTTTTACTATTATTCCCATCCTTTTTTTTTTCCTATTTCCTTTTATATAAAAATGAAATCAAACGCGTGTTAAGTATTTAATAAATGAGAAATAAACTTTATGCGGGAAATAAAAAACAAACTAACAAAACAAAATATTAATAAAAAGCTAAATAATCTTATTGATTTAGTAAACAATTATGTTTATTTTGTTTATTAATTGATTTTTTTTTTAAAAAAAAGAGTAATATATATATGAAAAAGCATAATATTCTTTTTCTATCATCTTGATCTTTTTCATTTTAGATTTATATTTGTTTAGCCGTATCTATAAATTTTGTATTAGTCATCAAACTCTTATCATCCTTTCTATACTATTATTGTTATAAAACTTTTTTTTTCGCTTTAAAAATAGCTAGTAGTATATCTTTAAAAATGATTTATTATTTTATAATATGATAATAATAAAAGCAACAATAGTAATGAAGTAATATATACGTATATATTTATTATTAAAAGTAATAGATGATTCATACGAAAAGCCAATGTCGGAATTTAAATTAATTTCTGGAGGTTTCTTCGAATTTAAATTATTTACATTTCCTTTTCTTTCTTTTTTTCTTTTCTATTTTTCTTTTCCTCTTATATTAAACCATTTATATATATATTATTATATTCATTTTTTTTTTCTCACTCTTTCCTTTTATTTCCTTTTATCTTCTCTTTACTAAAATAATTCAACGTTCTCTTTAAATATAAATAATATTGGCACTTTATATTTAATATAAATATACATATTTATAACAATAGAAATATTACGTAACAATTATAGAAAGAAAAAAGCAAAGAAAAAAAACTTATTATATACATTCTTTTGGATTTAGTATCAGTTTTAATAGAATAAATAAACGAAAAAGCAATAAAAAATAAGGTTATTAAAAAAGTGAAAAAGCAAGAAGATAAAATAAAATGAATAATTCGTTTTTAATTCATGTATCCAAAACGGTATCACGATCAAAATTAAATCCAGTTTTGACACAACTTCAAACACCTGTTCAACAGCAAGCAAAGCGTCCTTTTTCTGCAACTTCAACAGCAAATCGATTAACACCTAATGTTTGTTTATGGGGTAATGAAACTTTAAAAAAGACTTTTCAAGGAAGTTCTAATAACTCCGTGTTTGTCATGTTACAACCTTTAAGATCTAAACATGCTATTCAACAATTCCAACATCAGCAAAGGTCAGCTTCTACGCAAGCAGGTTTACAATTACGTGAAAGAGATCCAAATGACGATCCTATAGATCATGGAAATAATAATGGTGAAGGAGGTCATGGTTCTGCTTTAGGTGGTAATGGTGGTGAAAGCGGTGGTGAAGGAGGAAATGGTAGTGGTGGTAATAAACATTCATCATCATCTGCTTTTGATAATCAATTACAAAAACCATCAGTTCCTGAAGTTTATCCTCAAGTATTAGCTTTACCAATTGCTCGTAGACCTTTATTTCCAGGATTTTATAAAGCAGTAGTAGTTAAGGATCCCCAAGTTACATCTGCTATTAAAGAATTATTAAAACGTGGTCAACCTTATGTTGGTGCTTTCTTATTAAAAGATGAAGATTTGGATGTGGATACTATTCAAAATATTAATCAAGTTTATCCTGTTGGTGTTTTTGCTCAAATCACAAGTGTTTTCCCTGCTAGTGCTGGTAAAGATGGTAAAGATGAAGATGCTGGATTAACTGCTGTATTATATCCTCATAGACGTATTAAAATAACTGAATTATTACCTATGGCCACAAATACATCCACAACTAATAAATCCGATGCTAATAGCAAGGATAATCAACAACAAAGTAATGTATCAACTGCTAAAGTAGAATTTACTGAAGAATCTTTAACTCATGATCAAGCCAAAACTGAAGAATCATTGAAAAATGAAACTAAACATGAAAATGTAGTGGCTGGTGAAGAATTAATGGAAGGTAATAATGATGATGATGATATTAATGAAAAAAGATCAGAGAAAAAAAAGAGAAAAGAAAAAAAAATGTATGAAAAAAAAAAAGGATTAAAGAAAAAAAAAAATGAAACAATAGGTCTAATCTTATTTATTTTTTATTTAAAAATAAAATAGATACATTGGGTAATCAAGCATCAAAAGAAGGTTTAGAATCAGAATTAAAAGATCCTGCAGCAACCAATGAAACACAATATGCTACTTCCTTTTTAGCTAGAGATTATCAAGTATCCTTAGCCAATGTTGAAAATTTAGAAGATTTACCATATTCAAAGAAGAGTCCATTAGTACGTGCCGTCACATCCGAAATTGTATCTGTATTTAAAGACATTGCATCACTTAATCCACTCTTCCGTGATCAAATTGCTAGTTTCTCCATGTCACAATCTGCTGGAAATGTATTTGAAGAACCTGCTAAACTTGCTGATTTTGCTGCCGCTGTATCTGCTGGTGAACCATCTGAATTACAAGAAGTTCTTGAAACTTTAGCTATTGATGAAAGATTACAAAAATCATTATTAGTATTAAAAAAGGAATTAATGAATGCTCAATTACAAAATAAAATCTCTAAAGAAGTAGAAAGCAAAATCGCTAAACGCCAACGTGAATATTATTTAATGGAACAACTTAAAGGTATTAAAAAGGAACTTGGTTTAGAAAGTGATGGAAAAGATAAATTAGTTGAAGGTTTTAAAGAAAAGGCTGAAAAATTAGCAATGCCTCAAGGTGTTAAAAAAGTTTTTGATGAGGTAAAATATATAGATAAAAAAAGATAACATAAAAAAGATAAATTAAAGATCATACTTTTAACTCTTTTTTTCCTCCTTCGATCATTAGGAAATAAATAAATTAGCACACTTGGAACCAGCAGCATCAGAATTTAATGTAACAAGGAATTATTTGGATTGGCTAACACAAATCCCATGGGGTCAAAGATCAAGAGAAAATTATAATATGATTCATGCTAAAAAAGTATTAGATGAAGATCATTATGGGTTAAAAGACGTTAAGGATCGTATTATGGAATTTATTGCTGTTAGTAAATTGCGTGGTTCTGTAGAAGGTAAAATCTTATGTTTTGCCGGTCCCCCAGGTGTTGGTAAAACTTCTATTGGTAAAAGTATTGCTCGTGCTTTGGATAGAGAATTTTATCGTTTCTCCGTTGGTGGTTTAACTGATGTTGCGGAAATCAAAGGCCATCGAAGAACCTATGTTGGTGCAATGCCGTAATAAATACTCTCTTTATTTATTTATTTATTCATTTATTTATTTTAATGCTTTTAAATGATTAACTATTATTTTTAATACTATTTTATTACTATCATATCTAGTGGTAAAGTGATTCAAGCCCTTAAGAAGGTTCAAACTGAAAATCCTTTGATTTTAATTGATGAAATTGATAAAATTGGACGTGGTCATCAAGGTGATCCATCATCAGCCTTATTGGAATTATTAGATCCTGAACAAAATGGAAGCTTTTTAGATCATTATATGGATGTCCCAATTGATCTTTCTAAAGTCTTATTTGTATGTACTGCTAATGTTTTAGAAACCATTCCTGATGCTCTTAGAGATCGTATGGAAATCATCCAATTGTCTGGTTATATTGCCGAAGAAAAATCTGCTATTGCTGAAAAATATTTAGTCCCCAATGCAAAGAAATCTTCTGGTTTAGAACATGCCAATGTTAATTTAACACCTGATGCTATTGATGCACTTATTAAAAATTATTGTCGTGAAAGTGGTGTACGTAATCTTAAAAAACAAGTTGAAAAAGTATTCCGTAAAGCAGCCCTTAATGTGGTAGAAAAAATTGATGAAGGTTCTGATAGTATTAATGATAAACAAGTAGTAAAAGGTGATACTCCTGAAACATTAGATGTAGATGCAAGATCAAATGATCCTAAACATCAACCTTCAGTTGATAATACTAATATTGATGATCAAAAGAAAGAAGTTGGACAAGAAGTATCACATGATGAAAGAAAACCTTTATCTGTACCTAGTGATATTAAAGTAGAAATTAATGCTAAGAATTTACGTGATTATGTTGGTCCTGCCGTTTTCCATTCTGATCGTTTATATGAAAATACTCCTCCTGGTGTTATTATGGGTTTAGCATGGACTAGTATGGGTAAATATATACTTTTTTTTTAACATATATATATATATTCTTTATTTACTTTACTTATAAACTTATTATTTATTTATTTATTTTTTAAAAAAAAATCATATATAGGTGGATCATCATTATATATAGAATCAGTATTAGAATCATCATTGAAACCTAAGTCAACTCCCAGTTTATCTAAAACAGGTCAACTTGGTGATGTTATGAAAGAATCAACCAGTATTGCTTATACTTTTGCTAAATCACTTATGGCTACTCATTTCCCTAAGAATACATTCTTTGATAAAGCTAAAGTACATCTTCACTGTCCAGCTGGTGCTGTACCAAAAGATGGTAATTATAAATATAAATATAAATAATAAATACATATATACATAAATACATATATACACATATACATATATACAAATATTCATCTATTTTATTTTTATCTTATTATTATTATTAAAATAAAAAAGGTCCCTCTGCTGGTATTACTATGGTCACTTCATTAATATCTTTAGCATTAAATGTTCCTGTTAAATCCAATATTGCAATGACAGGTGAAATAACTGTTACTGGTAAAGTATTACAAATTGGTGGATTAAAAGAAAAGACAATCGCAGCCAAGAGATCATCCGTAAATACTATCTTATTCCCTAAAGATAATCAAGCCGATTGGGATGATCTTCCTGACCATATTAAAGAAGGTATGACTGGTATTCCTGTAGATACTTACGATGATGTCTTTAAAGTATGTTTTGATCATGTCACTAAAGAGCAAGCTGAAAATGTATGGGCTGATATTCTTAAAGAAGATGATCAAGATAAAGAAAAAGAAAAAGACTAAATCTGTATAACTTATCATCATTCTCACCACTGCCACTATTATTATTATTATATATTATTATTTCTATTTGTTAATATTATTATAATTGTATAACACTCCCTTCTCCTTTTAATTATATTTTTTTTTATCATCATACACAAATTATTTATATATACATATATTATTAATATTATTCTGTTATTAAGTTGTTGTTTTTTTTTAGAATTGTAAAATTAAGTAATTTAATCAAGCAATTATTAAAATAAAAAAAGTAACAAAAAAAGTATAAATAAAAATAAAATAAAACAAAATAAAATAAAAAGATGATTGAATTTATATATACAATATCTAACCAATATAAAATTTAAAAAAAAGGAAAAAGAATATAAATTATAACTATAAACAATTTAAATACGTATATATATATATATATATATATATATAAAATCTATATAATATACATTCATGGTGTTGATTTTAATTTACAATTATCTAATTAAAAAAAAAAAAAATGAAGATAAAAAAGATTGCAAATTAATAGATAAGAAAAAGAAAAAAAAATAAAATGTATATATTAAAAGATTTACCTTATTGATAAATCAAAATTATATATGATCATTTTTAGTTGATTGAAGAATAATTAGGCACTGAAGTAGAAGAAGTAGAAGGATGATGGTGTTTTCTATTGTGAATTAATGAACTATTTTCATTCCAATGATGACGATCATCATTATCATCATCATCATTTTTTACAATAGATGATGGTGGTGACGCCATATTAGTAGTACCGAAAGGATCATCATCATCACCTTCACTTAATTGGGTACTTATTTCAGGGCCATTAAACCAATATTTTGCATTGAATTGATAATAAAGAATAGAAGTACCAATGACAATAGTAATAATGATACTTGAATAATTCATATTAATGAGGGTGATTGGGTATTCAGTAGGGCATAAAAATAAAGTAGATGTAAATAAGATCCAACAGCAGCTTGTTAAATGAATCATATTTGAATATTTTCCAAGATGAAAGGGACCTGGTCGGAAGGTTTTTCTTGCTACAGTTAATCGAAGAAAGATGGGAATAAAATAGGCCAATGAAGATGCAACTGTATTGACGGACACAATGGCATTATAGGCTGTTGTATTTACAATAAACTATTTGGATGAAGGAAAAAAAAAAAAATAGGTAAGATGAATATAAGAAAAAAAAAAAAAAAAAAAAAAACAAAAAACAAATCAAGACCATAATTATTATTATTATTATTATTTAATATATATACTTTACCAATAAGCCTATGATAGCAGCAAAAACAATATTAGCCCAAACGGCAAAAACTGGTGTTCTTGTTTTAGAATTGATTCTACTAATATAAAGACTAAAAGGAGTAGCGCCGTCCAAAGCAAAAGCATATAATAATCTAGAACTTGATAAAGTCAAAGCACTACCAGAAAAGAACATTGCACCCATAATGATACAAGTAAAGATGAGCATCCAATGATACCCCACACCATCTAAAAATACTTGAGTCATTTGAGGATAATAAGTAGCATGAACAATTTGTTGTTGAAAATCTTGAACACAAAAATTAACCCCAATTAAAAATACAAGACCACATATAGAGGCTGATCCTATAGCATAAAGGATTCCCTTTGGTGCGTTAATGCTTGCATTGACGGTTTCATTACTTACTTGGGAAGCACTATCAAATCCTGATAAGGTATATTGTGATTGTAATAACCCAATACAAAAGGCATATATATTAGAGGAAAATCCAGTATCATTTTCAAAATAAGTGAATACCCATTCTGCTGATGGTTTATTAGGTGTTAAATAAAGGGCTACCATAATAATAATTAAAGTACCAATTAAATGCCAATATAATGATGCTTGATTAAGAAATCCATTGTATTTTACACTTAAGGAATTAATTAATCCATGAATCAATAGAATGATTAAAAAAATGAAATATTGCCAATAGTGATTTAATTGAAATGGAACATCTTCTACTTCGTCATTTTGTGGTGATGATGATGGTTGTTGTGAAATTTCAATGACAGAAGCTAAGAATTGGGCTAACCCTAAATCAGATGATGTAATGGCAACTGCTAATCCTAACCAATTTAAATAACCAGTGACCCAACATAATAATGGAACCATATGATCTGGTGCTAACCTTGATACCCATACGTATAAACCACCTGTAACTGGAAATGAAGAACATAATTCTGCAAGTGATAATCCTACTCCAAAGGTAAATATTGATACAAGTAAAAATCCATATATCACTGCTACTGATCCGCCCATTAACATAATATCTCCCCACATCTAACAAAAAAAAAAAAAAAAGGAAAAGAAATTAAATATACATAAAAAAAAGAATGGTCATATATATATAATATTTTCTTTTAATAATAATATTTACAGGTGTTAAACCAGATAAAATGGAACAACAGCCAAAAGCAATGGAAAAGTTTGAAATAGCTGATAACGTTCTATGCATTTCCTAAAACACGTATTTTTTTTATAGGTAATGTTAATATATTTATTATGTTTCCCCTTAAAATGTATATATATGTATTACTTGTTTCTGTCTAACTGGATTTATTTCTTCTTCAGATCCATTATATTTTTTATCAACATTGTTTTCCATTAAATGATATATATATTAATATAAATATAAAATAATAATAAAAAAAAAAAAAAGAAAAAGAAGAAAAGAAAGAAGAAAATAAAACAGAATAGAATAAAAAAAAAATAATAATAATAAAGAAAAGAGTAAGAAGTAAAAGAAACAGAATTATTTATAAGGAAATAGATAAAAAAGAAAAAAAATCTGAGTTCCCTTTTTTGATATAAAAATTAGGTTAGCAAGTCACGTTTTTACCACTTTTTATTGTAATTATTTTACCTTATTGACTTGAAACATACAAATATATGGAGTTATCTACTATTTCTTAACAGATAAACTACCATAAAAGAGTAAAAAACTTAGTTTTTAATGCCAGCCATTAATAAGCCAATCATAAAAGGAAAAACAACAATCCTGAGAACCATCAAATATCTTGTGATAGAAAATTAACTAATATAGAATTATAGATCCACTAAAATATAATTCTCTATCAAACTATTCAAAAAAAAAAAAAAAAAAATTTAGGGTTATATGGTAACACGTAAGTAATTATATATATATACATATTATAAAAATATGTTTTACATAAATATAAATAATATAAATAATACATATATATAAATATATATATAAAGATTTATTTATTTATTTATTTATTTATTGTTTATATAATTTTCTAAATAGATATATAAATGGTAATATGATGATTTAATAAACATCATCATCATTCTTATTATTATCCATTTTATTTAACTAATAATTTAAATTAAAATTTTAAAAAGAAAAACCAAAACTCATTTCTGATTGGAGGATGGAATTATATATATTCTTTGACGTAGGACGCATTAAAAGAGAGTGTGCGAAAAAAGTGTGGGAAAAAATCAATAAAAATTGATGTCTACGCCTTTAAAAATTTATTTCTATTTCTAATTCTTTTTTTTTCCTTTTTCTTTTCTTTTCTTTTCTCTTAGTTACTTTAAAAATATTAGATAAATATGTTAGAATATGATGAAATCCGTATGTTTTTCTCTTTCTTTCTTTCTTTCTTTCTTTCTTTTTTTTGAAAAAATGAACAAGTTAAAAGAATAAAAATTTTAATTAGTATATCTATTTTTTATTATTATTTTAGCTGCTGAACACTTAAAATCAGAAACTATACCTAGCTTTTTTTCAGGATTAGTAGGAGGTATAAATATTATATATATATATATATATAATATAATATAAGTTTATACTAAAAAATGATTATTATTTATTTATTATAGGATTAGCGGGTTTAGTTGTTGGTCATCCGTTTGGTAAATAACTAGAAAATAATAAATATATTATATTATTACGATATTAATACTAATCTATCTATCTATCTACCTATCTTTTGTTTTTAATTAATAGATACGGGTAATAAAAATAAAATAAACAAATACTTTATTATTATTATTATCATTATTATTAATATATATAAATATAATAGTTAAGGTTAGATTACAATCTAGAGAATTAGCATCTAGGTATAGAGGTACTTGGAACTGTTTTATTACTATTATACGTCAAGAAAAGGTAATATATATATGATTTACTAATGATAACGATGATGATCATTTTATTCATTTCATTTTTTTTTTTTTTTTTTTTTGATTGATTTAAATCATAGTTCTTAGGTTTATATAAAGGAATGGTAAATAATTAAATAAACATTTTATTAAATGAAATTTAAATATAAATGCTTATTATTATTTTTATTTTTTATTTTTTATTTAGGCATCTCCAGCTGTAAGTTATTTTAAACTAATTTTATTATTTAAATAAAAATAAAATAAAATAAAAAAAAGACCAATCATATTTAATTATCTATTTATATATATCATTTATAGGCAGGAGTTGCTGGTGTAAATGCATTAGTTTTTGGTTCTCATAGTTATATAATGTCGTTACAATCAAAATACAGAAATGATCAAAACACTTCTTTACCTCCTTTAAGAGATACTTTTATTGCTGGTTGTGGTGCTGGTGTAATAACTAGGTAAAAAAAAATAAAAATAAAAATAAATCATTTTTATTTTTATTTTCTTTTTATTATTATGCTTATCATTAAATAAATAAAAAAAAAATTAATCTAATTTATATATATATATATATATATAGTTTAGTGACTTGCCCAATGGAATTAGCAAAAGTACAACTTCAAAATCAAACATCTAATAATATTAAAGGACCTATAGACTGTTTAAATAAATTATATAAAACCGGTGGATTAAGAATGTGTTTTACAGGATTAACTGCTACCACTTTAAGAGAACTTAGTTTTGGTCCTTACTTTTTATTATATGCTACTATACATCGTTATTTTTCAAATAATGAAAAAGAAGAAGATGATAATCCTGTTCATGTTATTTTTGCTGGTGGGATGGCTGGTATTGGTGCTTGGATTTCTACTTATGCTGCTGGTAAATATATATTATTTTTAATAATAATAATAACAACTTTTTTATTCATTCATTGATCATCATTATATATATATATATATATATATATATATAGATGTTGTTAAAACAAGAATTCAATCCGAACCCCATAGATATAAAAATACAATAGATTGTTTTAAACAATGCTATCGTGAAGAAGGTTGGCGCGTCTTTTTCAGAGGTTTATCACCTACTATTGTTAGAGCTTTTCCTTCAAATGCTGCTACTTTTATGGCTTATACCTGGGCAATGGCTGCTTTTACTGCTACAAGTAAAAATGATTCTAAACTTTGCGAAACTGTAATGATTTAAAATATATATAAATTATATATACTTTTCCTTTTTTTTCTTTATTCCTTTATTCCTCTTTTTTTTTATTCCTTCCTTTTTTTATTTATCTTTTTATTTATTATATATATATATATATAGTGTTAATAATAATAATAATAATAATAATAGTAATTCTGTTTATAGTAATTTTTTTTTCCATTTGAATTATATATTAATATATATATATATATAATTGACCCTATTTCCATTTTTTAAAACTCAGTAAACATTGCTTTTAAACTTTTTTTTTTTATTTCTTCCCCCCCCTTTTTTTTTCTTCTTGTTTTTTCTTTTCTTCCAACTAATGTAGTTTTTATATTTATATATATATATTTAAATTATTATGACTAATAGAAACGATAAAACTTGGATATATATTGCCATTGGTGTTGGACTAATCACCACTACTTCCTATTTAATCTATCATATTATTGAAGAAGATAAGCAAGTTAAAAGAAAAAAACAAACACGATTAGCAGAAAGAAAAGTATTACAACTTATTCATCAAATTAAATTAGATCGACAAGCAATACATAACGATATTGAAGGATTAAAATATTTATTAGAAAAAGAAAATAACAGTAATAATAATAATAATAATAATAATAATATTGAAAATAATAATATAGAAGATAATAAAGATAATAATAATAACGAAGATAATTCTGATAAAGGAGAAGAAAATAAAAAAGGGTTAACAATAATATTAGATGATAAAGAATGGAAACGTAGAGACTTTATATTAGCAGAATGTAATGAACTATTAATACGTTTAATGGAAAGACTGGATGCTATAAGACCAAAGTCTGCCATATTAGGGGAAGAATGGGCAGGACAAACTCATAAACAACCTCCTACCGAATTGGAAGAAGCTGTTATTTTGGAAATAAGAAATAGAAAAAGAAAAGTAATACGTCAAATTGAACAAAACTTTAAACAATTAGATCATTGTAAAGAATTATTAAATCAAATGAGTAGTCTATAAATCATCATCATCATCATCCATCATCATCCATTTATCCAATTTATCCATCACCTATTATCAAAAAGTTTGAAAAAAAAAATCAAAAGTAAAAGGGAAAAAAAAATGAATGAATAGAATTTTTTTACAGCAAACAGGAAAAATTAATAATGATTAATATAATAAAAATGAAAAAGCTATATTTTTCTTATGTCTATTTATATCCAACTCCATCCTATCACACACCCAAAAAAAAAAAAATGGTTTTTTTTATGTTTGAAATTTTTTTAGTTTCTCAGTTTTCTTTCTTTCTTTTTCTCCATTTTTCTTTTTCAAATTTTTACTCTTTTTTTTTTCTTTTTTTTATTCACTTTTTATATATATATATATATTTATACTTACCTAAATTTACTTGACTTTTATACTTGCTATTACACTTTATTTATATATATATTAACTTCATATATACATATTTTTTTTTAAAAAAAAAGAAACAAAAACAACATAACAGTTTCAGGTTAGTTTACCATACATAAAACATCAAAACTAAACATATACATATTATAACAAAAACAAAACAAAACAAATAGAAAAAAAATGCTCACTATCAAATAGATATTTGTAAAGCAATATTTTTATTATTGTTTTATACTATTCTCTTTTTATTTATTTTTTATTTTTCCTTATACAATTAGGTACAAGGTTAAATATAAATGGAATTGCATATATGTAAAATACATTTATTACTAACCACCTTATTTATTTCCTTTATTTTATCCAGATAAACTAAAAAAAATAAATATAATTTTCATTTTTATAATTATCTAAAGTAAGCTTAAATATGGATAATATATATATATATATATATATATAATAATGATGATAATAGATCACTATAGTAAGAAAAAAAGCTAATCAACTTGTATTTTAACCTTCTTATTTTTACTCACGCCATACAAAACATTTTTTGGTCCAAAATAGGAAAAAGGTAAATCATATAGAAAAGAAATAGAAAAAAAGAATAGGAAATAAAAAAAAATAAAAAAAATCAGCTGCATTAAAATTGTATATATAAATAGATTTAATTTTTATTTATTTATAACCATATATATACTTAAAAAGATCATGACTACAGCTATAGCAACAGTAAATATATCTAATTTAAATCAAGAAGAAGATGAAATTCAATTCTATGATACAAATAATGATGATAATAATGATGATAATAATGGAAATGTATCTTTAAATGATAAATCTGACCAAAACTCATCGCCATCATTAATAAATAATGATAAGAATGAAATCGGAAATGACAACGGTAAAGCAGTACATTCTTCATCAATATCAGCATCAGCAGCATCAACATTAGCATCAGCATCAGTAGCAGCATCAGCATCATCAACAGCAGCAGCAGCAACAACAGAAAAAAAGAATGATAAAATAACAACAGCAGATATGACTTCTAATACTCAATATGCAAATTTATCACTTGAATTGTCAAATAATAATAGCTCACAATGGGGTTCATTTGCTGGGTTTCACTGGGATACATTTCCGACACTTATGAATAATAAAACACCACCTGACTTTTCCTCTTCGTCTGAATTAACTTTTCAACAACAAAATAAAAATCTCTCACCCCCTTCTTCTTCCTCCTCCTTCTCTTTTGAAAATAATAATAATAATATTCTTTCAGTACCAATGTTACCTAATGTAACACCTGAACCATTTTATCGTCAACAAAGAAGTTTATCTTTTCCAACCACGGATACATCTAATAATAATAATAACAATGTTTATAAATCATTATTAACAACCATGACTGAAGAAGATGATAATGATGATATATGTAATTTTAATAATAATTTACATGATTTTGATGATTTAAATCCATCTATTAAAATGAATAATGAAAATAATAATCTCTCACAAAGTTTATTAAGTTCAAAATTAAGATTTCGGTCCCAAAGCTCTGGTGCAGCAATGGATTTATCACCTCATTATTTTAATTCTCCATCTTCTTCTTTAGACCCATCATCTATTAATAATCCTCCTCTTTCTAATCCTCAATTTCAAACAAGACCTTCTTTATCTTCTACTTCTACTTCTACTTCTTCTTCTACTTCTACTAATTTTTTAAATCGTTCATCTACTACTAATACTAGTACTGATCATTGGGATATGTTACAACAGCATAATAATAATAATATGGATAATGAAAATAATAATAAACGTAGACAGTCATCAATAGCAAGTTTGTGGAATAATAATAGTAATAGTCTTCATCAAGATAATGATTCATTTATTCATTCAACAACATCATCATTATCATTATCTTCTTCTTCTGATACTCATCATCATCATCATCATCATCAACGTCATCCTTCTTTACCACTTTCTTCTCCTTTTGCTTTAAATGATTTAGATCACGATTTATTATATCAAAGAAGATTATCTCAACCTTTGGATTTTTCATTTTCTGAAAAGTAATAACTAATAAATAAATAAAATAAATAAATAAAAATACTAATAAGAATAAAAGAAAATAACCTTAACATTTATTTATTAATTTACTTTTATTTAAAAATAGCTATCCGGTTAGAAAATCGTTAAGTACTGATTATCAATCACAACATCCATTTGGATATTCTACTACAAAAGATAATGATAATAACCAATTGCCTTATTCTCAACAACAACAACAACATCAACAACAACAACAGCATCCTTATTTTAGTATTCCTGCTGCTGGTAGTGGTAATGCTCCTCCTCCTCCTCCTCCTTTATCGCCTCATCAATTACAATCCAATCCTTACCAATCATTTCAAGATTTATCATCTAATAATCCGTATTCATTTTATTCATTTGGACAAAATAATAATAACATGATGATGATGAATCCATTAGTTCTACCTTTAACTCCACCTCCTTATCCCCATACATCTCCCCATTATCAACAACAACAACAACAATCTACATTATATCCAACATCATTATCTTCACCACCATTATCTCAAGCATTCCAACATCCATTAGATATAAATGATACTTATTCCATTTATCAACAACAGCAACAACAACAACTACAATTGAATTATCTGAAAACAACAAATCCAATGAATCCTTTAAATAATAATATAATAGAAAATAATAACTCTACTACTATTAATAATATTAATCCAAATTCTATTTCAAGTTGTACCATGGGAAATAATCTTTCAAGTAACACAAACTTTCCTACAACAACAATAACAACACCATCCTCTTCTTCATTATTATTAGAAGAAGAAAATCGTACATTGAATGATGTTGGTAAAGGTGTTCCATTAAATCAATTACATCCAGAATCTATTATTTATATGATAGAATTTAAATCAAGACGTATAGATTTTTATTATTCAGATGCTTTTCAACAACAAAAAAATCAACAACAACAACAAACATTATTCTCATCTACATCATCATCATCAAATTTTCCTATTAATATTGGTGATTTAGTTATTGTCGAAGCTGATCGTGGTAAAGATCTTGGTAAAGTAGCTATGATTGGTTTATCAAGTGATCAAGTTCTATATATTTTAAAAAGACAACAAGAATTAAAGCAAGAGCAAATGAATAATTATAACAGTTCATCATCATCGTCAACCATTATAGAAAAAGATCAAGATAAAAATGATGACGACGATAAAGAAGTGAAAGAAGAAAAAGAAAATGATGCTAGTGCAGATCATGAAGATAATGATAATAATAATGATGATGAAAATAGTAATAATCAATTGATTCAAGAACCTATAGATATTATACCAGAGCAAGTATATATTAAAAGAGTTTATCGTTTAGCTACACCTGAAGAAATCAATATGCTTTTAATAAAAAGTCAAGATGAACAAAGAGCTCTTGTTATTTGTCAACAAAAAGTAAAACAACGTAAATTACAAATGGAAATTGTTGATGCTGAATATCAATGGTAAAATAAATAATATGTATACTTATAATGATAGCATGTATATATATATATATATATCTAGATGACTCACGTTTTATTTTAAATTTTTATTTTATTCATTTATAATAGGGATCGACGTAAATTAACATTTTATTTTGAAGCTGAAAAAAGAATCGATTTTAGAGACCTTGTTAGAGAAATGTTTAAAATTTATAAAACAAGAATTTGGATGTAAGTGGATCAAAAAAAGAAAAAAGGAAACGTATATATTTAATTATTCATATTTTTCTGTATTATTATTATTACTATTATTATTATTATTATTATTATTATAGGTGTACCGTTAACAATAAAAAATCTGCTATAGATTTTTAATCATACATATATATATATATATATTGGGCAATGATGATGATCAAAGGAGAATTTTATTTTATTTTTTATTAATTGTTTACAAAACATTTAAATTTACATTATATATATATCTTTTGTTTAAAAAAATTCACACACATATATATATATACTTATTTTTTACATACATATACTTATTTTTATATATATACTTATACTTTTTTTACGTATAAATATACTTTATTAAAATTATTACTATTATTATTATTTTATATAATTAAACTCATTTTAATAAATATGAAGTTATCCTAGATTTATCTATATATGTTAATAGAAGAGTTAAAAGATCAACCAAATACCTCTATTAAAAAAAAGTGGGCAAGGAAAAAAAAAAAAAAGGAAAAAAAAGAAAAGTCATTTCCTTCTCGTCTTTTCTTTTCCTTTTTAATATATGTAATTTTTTATTTCAATACAATAACATATTATGAATTATTGATGTATATAAATAATATATAAAAGTTATATATTAAAAAAATATTTACATAAATACAAATTTGAAAGAAAATAGAATTTAAAAACGAAGTGTCTTTAAAAATAATTTTGTGGTTTAGTTATTTTTTCTTTTTCTTTTTCTTTTTCTTTTTATTATTAATAAAAAAGAAAAAACACAATTTACTTAATAAAAGGAAAAATAATAATATATTTTTATATATGAAAGATGATATGTATCATCGATTTACGTTAAAAAAAATTGAAAGAAAAATATATGCAAAAATACAAATACAGGAACATTTTTTGCATTTCTGTTAATGTTTAATATTCAGTATGTAAGCATGAAAAAAAAAAAAAATGAGTTTTGAGGGTGGTAGAATTTAGCAGATTCCAGCTTTTTTATTTATTTATATATTTATTTTTAATTAATCTTACTAAAAAAAGTGAAATATACTTTTTCGCTTTATTATATATACATATATATAAATTTTTATTTTAATTTAATGATTAATTACATAAATAATATATATCTACAAATTGTAAAACTATTGAATAACTTTTAAATAAATACCAATGTTTATATATAAATCTATGAATTATACTTATAGGCATTATTGTTTATTATTATATATTAAGCTTGATTTAGTATCTAATAATTAAAATAATCCTGGTATATATAAATGAGTGAATGTATGTAGATGACTGGTGTATGCATGATACGATTTTTTTTTTTCACTCAAAGGAGTTGATTAAAAAATAAAAAAAAATAAAAATTGAATTTTAAAGTTACACCTCCCCCCCTTTCTTTACTTTTTATTTATATGATACAAAAAAAAAATGTTGACATAAAAAAAAAAATTTTTTTTTCATTTGTATTTAGTAATCATTCTATAATATATTTACACTTTTTTTAATGTTATTATTATTATTATTATTATTATTGTTTTACATATAATTAATAAAGATAAAAATCATAATAAAAACAATTATTGCCATTTTTTTATTTATTTATATTTGTTTCAATATCCGTACTTTAAATTCATCGGAACAGGATGAAAACTAACAATAAAATAAAATAAATAAGTAAATGAAACCACTATTTTCTTTTATTTTTATCTTATTAAATTTTTTCATCTTTTTCATATACAATAGAAAAACCATTTAGTGTTGATCTTTTTTTATTCATTTTTTTTATCTCCTCCATATTCGAACGGAAAGACTATTTGATGTAAAGTATTAATAAAGTAGATTGCTGCATGCCCTATTGTTCTTAAAACAAAGCTGATCAATGATACAGTTTGTATTTCATGCATAAAGTCTTGAATCATTTTTTGTTCTTATGTCCTAAAAAAAATAAAGATGATAATGATGATGATGTTGATATACAGTTTTGTTTATTACTTATCCTTTGTTACTTTCCCAAAAAATATCGTTCTACATTTTAAGGCATTCTGACAAATTTCAAAAAAGTCTTACTATCTTTTTCTCTTTATAGAGATGTCTTACAAAGAAGTTGGACCACTCTATTTATTACAAATTTACTTATTTATTTAGGAAATCTATGTTGTGTTTCAATTAGACAAATGAGATTAGCAAAAAAAATTAACATAAATAGATAATTTTTTAAAATAATTTCATCCTTCTTACCAGATTGAACTACTTCAGCAGGATTAATCTCTTCTCAGTAAGATATTTTACCGTATTATTGGTAAACTTCCCATTTTCTTGTACACAATTTTTGGTAAGCCTTTTTGCGGCATCAGAAGGACTCAAAATAGCTTTAACTTGAAAAAAGAAGTAAAATAATATATAGCAATAATAATCAAAATATTAAGAACAAAAGAATAAGAGAGAAAAAAAAATGCATTTAAATAGTTAAAATCTGGGAACGCGTGATTTTTTTAAAACCATTTCCAACCTATCAATTACTGATTTATCAATTACTAGTTTAAAATATTCTCATAATCCATTCTTTTATAAAAATTTCATTTTTTTATATTGAAGTTTTATATAACTGGCTAAAATAAGCTATTGTATTTATTTTTTATACGTCTAATTCTTTTAATTATATATTTATTATTATATTTACAATGATTACTATACAAAGAAATCGTCTGACTTTAAAATGCATTTTGATTTTTACCAAGTATCACATTTATTATTTTGTTCGAAATTACGATTTCGTTCAAACTTCTTCCATATTCTGACCTTGAAGTCATCGCTACAAGAACAAAACTGATAATAAAATTAATTAAGTAAATAAAATCACTTTTTTTAATATCATATATATATATATATCTTCCTTTTTTTTTTGTTTTACCTCATTGTTACTTGACTTGTTCCAAGTCACTCCAGTGACTGGATTTGTATGTCCCCTAAATATATAACCCTCATTTCTATTTCCATCAACTTCCCATGCATAAATATTATCATTACTGGATCCAGCCAATAAGAATTGATCGTCATGAGAGAGAGATAATTTAATGGTGAATAAAGATGCATCATAACTAGGATCTGTATATTTTTGTACTGGTTTTGATAAATCTACAAGTTGATGCATATAAATACTGTAAAAAAAAAAATAAAAAAATAAAAATAGATGAATATTCTAGGATCAAAATAATGATAATTACAATGATGATTCATTTTACCTGTTATCCATACATAAACTAAATAATCGAGTACCAGAATGATCTATTTTCATATCTGAAATACCTCTTCTTCTACCATCCTTTTGAAAGGTTGTTGTTTGAAGTGGTGAAGGTGTTCTACCAAATCGACAATCCCATAATTTTATTGAACTATTAAGTATTATTTTTGGTTAGTTATTTTTATTTCCAGCATTACTTAATTTATATCCATCCTTTATTATATTTTTTCCTTTTGAATTACCCATCAAAACTTCCAGATGTAATTATTTTTTCTTCTTGTGTAGGATGAAATAATGCACATGTTACAGTTCTATCAGCCTATGAAGTATTAGTCAGATAAAATGAATAGGCATACAAACACATACATATATATATATATATATATATTCATTTTGAAATTTACCGTAATTTTATAAGATGATCTTTGTTTTTTAAATCTTGAGTTAGGTTCAACATGAGCATCGTCAATCACTTTGACAGGTCCATAAATAGGGTATTCTGTTAATTCAACACCATCAATTTGTTCACCTTCTTTATATTTTTCTATAAATCATCATCATACGTATATTGTTAATAGATATTATTATAACTTTTATGAGTTTATATATATGATTTCCTTTTATTTTATTTTTTTTCTCTTTCTTTATTATACCTTCAGTACTAATAGCTATTTGTCTAGATCTAGTATCCCATAATTGAAATGATCCATCCTTACCAGCTGATACGAATAAATCTAATGATATATGAATATATAAATTAGAATGATTATGATTAAATATATTCTTTTTTTCTTTTTCTTACTATTTTTTTTTTTTTTTACGTGAATCAGTAGGATGCCAGTTAGAAGATCTTAAAATGGCTCTATGACCAACAAAAGAAGCAAGACAGAATTGAGTTTCTACATCCATAATATGAATTCTATAATCAGCACCAGATGTTAATAACATTGTATCATCATTACTCCATTTCACATCCACTACAGTATTTGAATGACAATAAAAAGTTGTATGATATTCACCTAAAAAAAAGGAGAAAAAGAATAAGATGATGATATAAGATATAAAATAAAATATAATAAATACATCCATTATAATATAATTAATTGATTACTTTACCATCTTGTGTTTTATTAGATTTATCAGTTCGAATAATAGATACTCTGCCTTCTTCGTCTGCTACAGATAATAAGTTACTATGAGTTACAGCTAAAAAATAAAGAAATGAATAAATAGAAATAAACTAATTAAATAAATAAAACATAATATATATGTACCTTTTTTCTATATACTTACAGTTGGCATAATCACAACCAAAAGGAGTACAAGATTTAAGGTCAGGGAAGTAAAAATAAAATATTTGATCTTTATTACATTCAAACTGTTGTAATAGTGATCTACCAGATACTTTATATAAATAAAAAAAATAGATAAGTAAATTTTATATATATTTGTGTATTCATTATCTATTTAGTTACCATGTATTTTTCTACCAAATAAACGTCTACCATATAAAGAGCGATTATGTATAGTTTGATAAGTATTCCATTGTTTTGAATCTAAAAGGTTATTATGATTATCATTCTTAGTGTTTAAAGCTGATGTATTATTTTTATTTTTATTATTATTATTATTTTCTGCTGTAGGGAACATTTAAAAAATGCATAAATGAAAAAACTATAATATGCTTATATAATAAAACAATGATTAAAAAGAAAGAGTGAAGGAAGAAAGGAAGAAAGAAAGAAAAAATAGGGACTGGGTAAGAAAAAAAGACACGAGAGAGGGAAAAAAAAACACGCTTTGATTATTTTAAATGTAGGACTTTTAATATAACTTTTTTTCTATACTCCCAAATGAAAGCATGAAATAACAAAATTAATATATAAATATTAATATATATATATTTATATATATATACAATTTAATGATTTAAATCCATCAATATAGGGTCCTTTTTTTTATTTCATTTTTCTTATTTATTATTATTATAATAAAGCAATGACTCTATGATTATCTTTAACCATCACATAATAATATTATATTGATATAATGATGTTTATACTGTAACGTATATTAACAGTATATATATAATATTAAACACATTATAAATTACAATATGTGTGTACTTATTTTATTCATTAGTCTATTATTTTTTTATTTTTAAGGAGAATAATAATCGGTAACACGCTAAAAAGGAGTTGGGTGATTTTATATTACTTTTTTTTATTATTATTCCTCCTACCTTTTTAAACAAAAAAATAAATATAAAAAGACATTTTTCTTCTTTTCTTCTTTTTCCTTTTCTTTATTATTATTTTTCTATTCTACTTACTTATATTCTTTTTACCCTTTCCATTCATTCACAGCATTCACCCCATTCCTTTACTTCATTATATACAACTTTTTTTTAATAAATAAACAAACAAACAATACAATACAATACAATACAATAAAAACAATACAACATAATAATAAGATATAAAAAAATAATGACATATAATATTACTCACGTTACAGGCAATCCAATCGTTTTTAGTTCTGCTATTCTCGCTGCAGTAAGTATTCTTCTTTAAAAGTATTATTTAACATATATATATATATATATATTATTTATTTATTCCCCTTTTAAGAGAGATAGAGAGAGAGAGAGAGAGAGAGGAGTGTCTCCTTATAAATAAATAAAATTATTCAGACATAAATTTAAATCTATAGTTATTTTTTTTTCTCCTTATTAAATAATACATATTATATAGATTAGTTGGTTAATATTATTTATTGGCGTATGTATCTCTGGATTTAAAGGTTTTATTGCTTGGACTTCTCTTTATCAACTAGGCTTATTAGTCAATTTATTTTACATTTTAAAACGATCTACTTTTATTGATTATCATTTAGTTGTAATGTTTATAAACATCCCCATATATGGTTATTCTCTGACATTTTTTTTATTAATTATTATTTTCTTTTTTTTAAAAATATAGGTTTTAATGGGTTTAGCTATTGGCATTGTTTTAACTACTCAATTAATAGATGGACAATTACATAATGAATTAACTAGTGCAAAAGCTTCTGCTGCTGGTGGTATTACACTTACTATTATGGAGGTAAATATATATATATAAATGATTAATTATTATTTTTATTATTAGTTTTTCTCTTGCTAATTAAATATTATATATATATTTAATAGTTCTTTTGGATTATTATATTTGGAAGTACCCAAGATTCTTGGGTTTATGGCATGATTTATGGATTTACATCTGCTACACCATTAAATCTTAAATATCATGATAAAGAAGGTAGTATGCCATTATCTCTTCCTTCTAATTATTCCATGTCTCAAAATAATCAATCATCTGCTCATAGTAGTATTATTCAACATCACCAACCTACTACTCAAATAAATAATAATTATCAAAATCAACAAATGTATTCAACTCCTTTATTAAATTCAGAAAATAGTGCTATTGCTCTTCATCCTTGTAAATTTATATTTATATAATTTTTTATGATTATTATTACTATTTATTTATTGGCATTTCATCTTTTTATTAGATACTGCAAATCCAGAAGACCCAAATGAATTATCTTTTGATAAAGATGAAGTATTAGAAATTCTTGATAGACAAGGAAACTGGTGGCAAGCAAGAAAACAAGATGGTGTAATAGGAATTGTACCAAGTAATTATGTAAGTGTATTAAATAAAAAAATGAAAAATGAAAAAAAATCATATAATAGTAACCATTTTTTTTAATTTAAATAGTTCACTTCTTAAAAAAAATGTAATCAATATAAAACTCTGATCTGGAGTAAATATTCTTTCTTTTTTTTTGAGATTTAATTACCAATTTCTTTTCTTTTAATCACTGTTTATTATTTATAACACTTATTTTTTTATATTGTTTATTTGTCTTTCATTGTTTGTTTATACAGTTAATACTTTATAGATTTTATATTTAGTAGCTATTTTTTTTCATTGTGTTAGTTTCTATTTCTTTCTTTCTCTCTCTCTCTTTCTTTTTTTAAAAATCTAAATTATTAACACTTTCCATTCCTTTTTTTTTTTTACTTAATTATAATCAATTTATTATATATATATATACACCTAAAAAAAAAAAAGGAAAATGAATCTAAAATTCATTTTCCTTTTTATGTGCTGAGCATTAATAAAGTTGCTTTTTTAAAAAAATGATCTAAAAAAAAGGATAATGGATAAACCCAGATCAATAAACTTTTTTTTTTGTTGAACAAAGTGCCAAAACCTTAAATGAAAGAAAGGAAAGTATACATTTTATTGTGCGTAGCATTAATAAAGTCACTTTTTAAAAAATGACCTAAAAAAAAAAAGGTTAGTGGATAAATTCCAGATCAATGATTTATTTTTTGTTAAACAAAAAAAAGATCCAAGATTCATTTTATTTTAATGCACTGAGCATTGAGTTTTTTTTTAATATAATCATTAAAATAATGAAACTGCCAATACAAATAGTTTAATCATCTAATAAAAATATATGCTCTCTTTTTTTTAAAAAAAAAGATCAAAAAAAGATTAAATGATAAACCCAGATCAATAATCTTTTTTTTTACTTAATCAATTAACAATTAAAAAGCATATAAAGTCCTTCTTATTTTTATTTTTTTTGTTAAACAAAAAAGTATTAAAACAATGATTTTTTATTACTTTATTATATATAATAAAATATATGAAACATTATTATTATTTTTTTAATAAAAACTAATTACAATATGAAAAAAAATGGATGCTGGAAAAAAGGAATATGTATATGTAAAAGAAAAAAATAACCTCTTAACAGACACTTTATTTCTTACCAGCCTTAGCAGCAGCCTTGGTAACCTTACCAGCCTTGTCAACCTTTTCAACGGATTTGATGACACCGACGGCAACGGTTTGACGCATATCACGGACAGCGAAACGACCAAGAGGAGGATATTCAGTATAAGCTTCAACACACATGGGCTTGGAAGGAACCATCTTAACGATAGCAGAGTCACCAGATTTAACGAATTTAGGAGCATCTTCGAGTTTCTTACCGGAACGACGATCGATCTTTTCTAATAATTCAGCGAACTTACAAGCAATGTGAGCAGTGTGACAGTCAAGAACTGGGGCATAACCAGCACCAATTTGACCAGGGTGGTTCAAGACGATAACTTGAGCGTTGAAGGAAGCAGATTCCTTAGCGGGGTCGTTCTTGGAGTCGGAACAGACGTTACCACGACGGATATCCTTAACGGAAACGTTCTTGACGTTGAAACCAACGTTGTCACCAGGAACACCTTGTTCTAATTGTTCGTGATGCATTTCAACGGACTTAACTTCAGTGGTGACGTTAGCGGGAGCGAAGGTAACAACCATACCAGCCTTGATGACACCAGTTTCAACACGACCAACAGGGACAGTACCAATACCACCAATCTTGTAAACATCTTGTAAAGGAAGACGTAAAGGCTTGTCAGAAGGACGGGTAGGAGGTTCAATGCTGTCAATGGCTTCTAAGAGAGTCTTACCAGTGGAAGAACCAGCTTTAGTTTCCTTGGTCCATCCCTTGTACCAAGGCATGTTGGTAGAAGCTTCCAACATGTTATCACCGTGCCAACCAGAGATAGGGACGAAAGGAACGGATTTAGGATTGTAACCAATCTTCTTGATGAAGGAAGAAACTTCCTTAACAATTTCATTGTAACGGTCTTGAGACCATTTACAGGTATCCATCTTGTTAAGAGCAACAATTAATTGACGGACACCAAGGGTGAAAGCTAATAAAGCGTGTTCACGGGTTTGACCATCCTTGGAGATACCAGCCTATAAATGATTCATTAAAGAAAAAAAAAGGAAAGATAAGCCATTAGAAAAAAAAACACTTTCATAATCCTTTTTTAATATATATATATATATATATATATAAATACTTACTTCGAATTCACCAGTACCAGAAGCAATGATAAGGATACCACAATCAGCTTGGGAAGTACCAGTAATCATGTTCTTGATGAAATCTCTGTGACCAGGAGCATCAATAACAGTAACGTGGTATTTAGGAGTTTCGAATTTCCATAAAGCAATATCAATAGTGATACCACGTTCACGTTCAGCCTTAAGTTTATCTAAAACCCAAGCGTATTTGAAAGAACCTTTACCTAATTCAGCAGCTTCTTTTTCCTATTTATATGTATATAAAAAATAAATAAAATTAGTTATAAACGCGTAATAAGTTTTTTT
Organism: Cunninghamella bertholletiae; assembly: GCA_037043795.1. Lineage (NCBI taxonomy): Eukaryota > Fungi > Mucoromycota > Mucoromycetes > Mucorales > Cunninghamellaceae > Cunninghamella > Cunninghamella bertholletiae. The sequence continues at coordinate 1,286,238 of JAZGVP010000004.1, read as the reverse complement.
CTATTATTTTAATATTAGAGTACTTACGAATTTTTCAATGGTACGCTTATCAATACCACCACACTTGTAAATTAAGTGACCAGTAGTAGTAGATTTACCCTAAAGAAATAGATAAATAAATAGTATGTTTATTTATATTAGTTTATTATTTATTTACTTATTTGTTTGTTTATAAAGAAATAGAAAAAAAAATACTTACAGAATCGACGTGACCGATGACGACAACGTTAATGTGAGTCTTTTCTTTACCCATGGCTAAAATAAATAAAGATAAATGATTAATACTTGCTTCATCCTTTTTATTTTAAAATCTATTTTTTTTAAAAAAAAAAAAAAAAAAAATGGGTTAGAGATAGTTTACTATACCTGATTATTTATAAAAAAAATATAAAGTTGAAAAAAAGGAAAAGAAAAAAGAGAAAAATAGAAAGAAAAAATTTTTTCTCCCATTATATTTCAAAATAGAATTTTTTTTCAAGTGCTTTAATTTTTAAAGCTCAGATAAAAAAGCCACTTCTATTTCAGTTCCGCCATCCAATCAATTTTTAATTTTTAACGGCGTTGTCCTTCTTTCCTATTCTTTTTCTTTCTTTTCCCTTTTTCTTGGTCTGGGACTTGAAAAAAATTTTATTTGCATGATTTTCTTTTATTTTTGTGTATATAATAAATACGATAATATAATATATTTACAATAATAATAATAATAATAATAATAATAATAATAGTAATAATAATAAAATATATGGATAATAAATATTATAATATACATAAATTATAAATAATAATGATATAAATAGATAATACTTATAATAGTAATAAAATTAATTAAATAATAACAATAAGATACATATATATAGAATAAAATAATGTTTAAAATAGCTTTTTTTTTTTACATAAAGAAGGGCATCATCATATTTTCAAACTGGAACGATGTTTTTGACTATAATATATATAATATAATAAATTAATGTTTACCCAAAAAAAGCTTTCTTATATATATATATATATATAATTTTTTATAAATATTTACCTGATCATCTTCAATATATTTATCAGTTTCAAATTTTGATACAATTTGAATAATTTTTTGTAAAAGCATATGTAATGAATATTGCATATCATTTATATCAAAAGTATTATCAAAAGTATGGATTAAATTTTTTGCCAATTGTGTTGAATATACTTGTTCTTTTAATGCCTATATAATGATATATATAATAGTGATTATTATATTACCGTCCATATGTATATATCCTTTTTTTTGTTACCATATCCAATTCAGCTCTAGACCAACGTAATTGCATTTTTAGTTGTTCATAATCTTTTAATTTTTCCTTTTCCCAAATTAATTTTTCATTCTCCATTTTTTGTTCTTCAAGCTGATGATTTAATCTTTGCTCTACTTCTTCAAGTAAATGATTTAATTTTTGTTCCCAAAGAGTATTTAAATTTTTAATATTCATTTCATGTTCCTGATTTAAATCATCACTTAACTTTTGGAGAGAAATATTCAATTCCATTTTCATCATTTCCTTTTCATGATCGTGATATTCTTTTAATACTGAAATAGTTTCTTCATGCTCAGTTTTCATATTGTCAATCACAGCTTGGTGATGTAATTTAATATCTTGAAGTTCTTGTGCAAATAATTGTTCTTTAAATGTTAATTCTTTTGATTTAATGGCTAAATGAATTGCCATTGGATGAATGATTTTATTTTCTTCTTCATGTTTTTGATGATGTTGATGTTGATAAGATTGAATTTTTTCTGTTTCATATAATAATGATGTTGATGAGGATGGTGATGATAATGGTGTTATTATTGTTGAGGTTGGTGATAATGATGGTAAACTTTGTGAAAGTCGTCTTTCTAATTTAGCATACTCTAAATTCTTTGCTTCTAATCGTTCATGAAAATCAGATAATCTTCTATAGTGTTTTTGTTGCTCAATATCTAAGGCCATTTCATATCGATTTTTCCATTCTAATATATCATTTTCATGGTCATTTCTTTCTTTATCAAGTTGTTCTTCTAATTCTTTAATCTTATTTTATTTATTTATATTTATAAAAAAGAAAAAGGAAGAAAAAAAATTAGTTTCATTGTATTGTTTTGGGATTTCCTTTATTGGAAATGTTTATTTATTTATTTACCTTTAATAACCATTTTGATTCCAATTGCTCTTTTTGTTTTTCCTTAACTTTAATTTCTTCAAGTAACTAAAAATTTATAATGTTTATGTATATATACAAATATATTTTAATTTTCTTTTTTTTTAAATAAAAATTACAACGTGTAGTTAATTATATATAAGTATTATACTTACAACCATTTTTTGCTCTTCGAACAACCGACGATCTTGCTTTATTTGTTCTTCCAATTTTTGAATTTTTAAATTTAAATCTTGATTTTCAGCATAATCCTAAATATAAATATATTTTTAATAATAATAATGATATATGAATAAATAATAAAATCATTTAATTATTCTTATAGTATTATAATTTACAGTAGATGAACTCCAATGATGATAAGTGGTCTGAGGTATAAAAGGCATTGAAAGAGTTGGTTGAACTTGCATTGGTAATGGTGAATAACGAGAAGAGGATAAAGGAGAAGAAGGGGAAGAAAAAGATGCTGTATTGGGGAATTTCTATTTGAACCAATTTTTATTTTATTTTTTTCAGTAAATAAAATAAAATGATCGTTAGATGAAGCACATGATATTTGTTATTATTTCCCTCTTTAGATATTCTTTATATAAAAGAACATCATTTAAAAAAAATTAATTCCCCCTTAAAATCACTACAAATATACCTTTTTTGTTTTGTTCATAGGTAATCCTAAGAGTTCATTTTCATAATAAAATTAGGGAATAATCAATGAGAAGGGAAATTTGTCATGTTACATTTATTTCTATATTCTATTATTTATTATTTACCTAATTTGATCAATTCTTGTGTTAATCTTTTTAATTCATTATTGAATGTTGAGTTTAATGTTTGTATCATATTTATAACCATTTCATCTTGTTTTCCTTGAATAGTATAATAAGAATCAATCATAGATATATATTCTGGTATTTTGAAAAAAAAAGATCAAATTTTAGGTCATCATCTACATATATTTATACGAATATATATATATTACCTTGAATATCAGATTTATTTAACAAATTTCTTTGTTTTAGACTATTATATTGATCTAAATTCACTGATATTTCTAATGTAGTTATTGACATTAATATGTCTTTATCCAATTCTATATATAAAAGAAATTATTATCATCATTCACTCTTTCTATTTTATTACTAAGTTAATAAATAACTACCTTTTAAAAAAAATGGAATAAGACATGTTTCATTGTTGATATCACCATTTAAAAACGATATATCCATACCATCCACCATACATAGTTTATTTTGAAAAGTTTCACGATATTGTTTTTCAGTAATAGTGAATGATGTAAAAAGATTGTTAAGAAGTTCTGCATTTTTTGTGATAATCTATTTTTTTTAATAGAATAATAATAATAGTAAATAATAATAATAACAATAAAAAGTGTAAATTCATTTTTTTATTTACCTGATAATATTGATCTCTTCTCCAAATCTCTATAAGCATGATTCCCTAATATATATAATTATTATTATAAGAAAAATAATGTAAAATATCATAACAATAGTCATAAAAATAAACTTACATAGCTTTGAATCAAATTTTTTGATAAACAATGAAGCCGATGAATTTGATGATTCAAGTTTTTAAGATCGTTACCAAGATTTCGTATGGATAGTAATAAACTAGCAATTGATTCTTCCAATAAGCTGACTTTTTGTAAACATCGAAAAAAATTAATCATACTATCTTTTTTTTCATCAATCATAATTGATAATAAATTACTTATATGAGATTCAAGTGAAAATAATTGTTGTATTTGTTGTTTATTTGATAATTTCATAATAGGATTGCTAGTGTTATTTATTGCATATTGTTGTTTATGATTCATTTCGTTAGTATTATTTCCATGAATGACATTATTATTTTCATGTGAATGATCATTTGAATTAGTAGTGGTGTCAATAAAATATTCCATTCTGGTATTATTAATAATATTGTTATTGCCATCATTATCATCATCATCACCAATATCATCAGTTGAATAATCAAGTAAGATATCATTCATTTTATCTATATTCATATTATAATTCCAATATTCTATTAATCTTGGTTTAAAATCATGATGAATTTTATGAAGATCCATATGTATAGATTGATTTAAATCCATGACTTTATGTATGACAGCATCTGATCCCAATCTTTGGATATTAATATGATTTGATTGTTGTCTAATTTCTTCAATTTTATTGGCTTGTTTTTTAACTTTTTTTTCTAGTCGTTCATATTCTTTTTCAAGTTTCATTTTCATTTCTATTAAAATCGTTATTGAAAAATAATCTATAGTACTACTACTACTGAAAGAATGATCACCTTTTTGCTTAATCTGAGTTTTAATTCTTGGATGAAGACTTAGGTTTTGCATGAATGTAATATCTTTCTGAATATTTAATAATATATAAGTAGTTTTAAGTAATTCTCGTTTTGCAAGTCGTTCAAATTTATTTTGCGAATCATATGTTGACCTTATTATTAAAAAAAACGTAATAAGATGATTGGATTAATAAAAAATCATTTGGTTAGGAATCTGTGTATCATATTATTTTTTTTGTTTTATTTTTATACTTGATATGATTTTCAAGGTTTAATAAAGCTGCATTTAATGCTATTGATTGAGACTTCAGTTCATGAACAATATTCACTGATATATTGCCATTACTATCACTGATATCAGTAATCATCTATTAAATAATATATATAAACAACATTATCATTATTATTATTACCATATTCTTTTTATTTTTTTTTATTTTTTTGAAACGTGTTTCATATTGAACACTATAATATATGTTTTTTTAACTTTTCCTTCTTTTCATATATAGAGTTTACCTCGCAAATAGAATGAATGTGATGAGACATTAAATTATATAATTCTGTAAATTGTGAAATATTAGAACGACCTTTTTGTTTTTTGATATTATTATCCAAAGTGAGACAAGCATTGTATGCGTCATTTAATTTCGTATAGTTATTATTATGATGATGAATTATTGTAGGTAGCCATTTATTTACTAAACGCTCAAAGGAATCATCATCATCAGAACCAACTTCTAAATGTTGACGATTGAATAGTATATATATATTATTGTCGTTGGTTTCCGAACCAGTTGTTGAGTAGTTTTTATCTTTTACTTGTATTCCTGATGGTAATAAAATAATTTGTTGGTCTTGACTTATATCTGTTATTGTTTCTAAATATTTTTTTAATGAAGGTAAATTAGGACAACTATTTATTTATATGTATACATACATATATATATATAAAGGTTATTCATTATTAATTAGTTTTAGTAGTTACAATTTAAATAAAAAAGGGTATATTTTCAATTTTTTTTTTTACCAATCGTTATCAATTATAAATTCTTTCCCTGACTCAGCAAAAATGATTTTCATAGACATGTGTTTATTAGTGAAATTATATAAAAGTACATTACGAAGAGAGAGAAAAAGAAAAAAAAAAGAGAAAAAGAGAAAAAGGAAAAAAGAAATAGAGTGAAAATTAAATATAATAGGAAAAATAAAAAGAGAGGCAGGAAATAAAAAATTAAAAGAAAAAGGAAATAAAAGAAAACTCAGATAAAGTAAAAAATCACCATCAAATTTTAATCGTTTCTTTTTTACTGTTGTTATTTTTATTATTTTTATTTTTATTATTATATATATATATATATATATATTATTTAACAAGGAAAAATGGAATTATCTTTTTGAATTCTTTCTAATTTACTTGCACGTAAATGATATACTTTTCGAAGTTCTCTAAATTGTTTAACAAAACTATCATGATCCAAATTACCTTCCAAAAAACTTTGTGCTACAGATTCTGATAAATCATCTGATTCCATTACACCTGCTTTTAACCTAGTTAATATTGTTGAAGAGGAAAATCTCTATTTTTAAAAAAATACATAAATGATAATCAATTATCTACTTTTTTTTTCTCTTTAAATATATATTCATTTTACTTTGAAGGCCTCTTGTTGTTGTCTTTCTTTTTCCTTGGATAATTCTTTTTGTTGTTGATATTGATTATTTAATTCTTTTACTTCAGCTTGAAGTTTGTTTAATACATCTTCTTGACTAAGATTTTTATCTAAAATAATATATATACAAATATAATGTTACATAAAATTAAATAAGGCGTTTTATATATATATATATATATCAGGTGGTTCCTACGAGCTAAATTTTCATTTCCATTCATAAGTTCTTCTTGTACAATTTTCAAATTTTTGACCCGATCAAGAGAATTAAAAAAAATATCAAATGCATTTTCATTGGATAGTAATTCTTCTATTTCTGCTGGTCTAAAATAATGATAGATAGATAGATAGATAGATAAAAAAGGTATCCATCAATTATATGTAATGATCTTTTCATTTTTTTTATAGATCCAAATAATTAATTTTCATATCATATATATTTACGTTTTATTTAATATAGCTGCATATTCAGAATTATTATTAATTTGTGCTGATGAGGATATACTTGAAGTTGGTATAGGTGGTGGTGGACGGTTACTGTAACTATAATTACAATATATATATATATATATATATATATTAATATTGATTTATATTATATATATATTGATTTTATTTCTCTTCCTATAAATCTTTATATAATCAAGTTTTATTACCTATTTTTAGGACTGGTTGTTTTCTTGGCAGGAGGACGTTTAATAAATTCATCACAAATATCATGTACTATCATACCAAGACTACTTTGATAGTTCCAAGAATTTAAAGGTTCATTGACAATAACATCAGAATCTATCCATGGGTGTCTCATACCAGTAGGGGTAATAGTAATAACAGGTGCTTCTTCTGGAAAACTTTCGGGTAAATTGACTAATAAATCTATTGTATTATCTTCATTCTGTTTATCTCCAGAAATATTAATACTGATTTCATATTGTTGTCCTTCTATAATTACATTAACTATTTCATTGTGGGCGAATAATGATGCTATTTGTTGTTGTTTTCTATTTTGAAAATAATAGTAAAAATAATAATAATAAATATAGATATTTATTAATAAAAGAAATAGAGAGTGTGTGTATATATGTGTATGTGCATTATTATCTTCTATTGTTATTTATTGTTTCTTTTCTCTTTTTTTTTTGCCACTATTGATCTTTTTTAAACACTTCTAATGTTGATTCCATCTTTCAATACTATTTATATATATATTTATATTTCATATTGTGTACAAGTGGTTATTAAAAATGATAAAATAGAAAAATAGAAATGAAAGAAAACATATTACACGTACGCACATATAAAAAGTATTATTTATAAAAAAAGAAAAGAAGCTTACAATTCATTTGCCATTGGTATATGAATAAATATATAGTTTTTTAAAAAGAAGAGAGAAAGAGAGAGGGAAAAAAGAGCAGCGCAAAAAAATCGAGCACACCTTATCGGAATTTGAATTTATTTTTCATATTGGCTGATCGTTTTAAAAGAAAAATGCGATTAAATTAAACGGAATAGCAATATAATGATGAGTGATGATGATATTAAGTGTTTTTTTAAATATATATATATATATAAGTAATAATAATTAATGAATATAAAATCTAAAATATTAAATAAAAAGGTTAATGAATGGAGTAAAAATTGTATTATATTATTCAATGAAAATTATATATATGTATAAACAAATAATTATTTTTCCATTATAAAAAAATCTACAGATTCAGTTTTTTTATGGTGATATAATGTTGGTATTAAAAGGGTTAATATTATTTATGTTTTGCAGAAAAAAAGGAACGACGTTTATGAGCTTTTTCATGTACTTCTTCCTCTTTTGGACGTGCAATTGCTACTGGAATATTTGCATGTTGAAGACAATATTTAGATACCTATAAAATATATAGAGAGTTTGGTTAATTATATATATATTTATATACTTCAATTTATTTATTTTTTTAATCAAAGTTAACCTACAGATCCTAATAATATTCCTTTAAATTCTGATAAACCTCTAGTTCCAACAATAAGCATAGATGGTTGATACATTGCAATCTATATATATATATAAAGCATTATTTAAATATCATAATATTATATAAAATGTAAATTTAAGTATATATATTTATATTACCATATCTTGTATAGTTTCTTGTACTTTGCCAATAACAAATTCAATTATCACACTTATCTATACATTATTTAATTGAAAAAAAAGTAAAATAATTAGTTTCATAGTAATAAAATTAGTATGTTTATTTAATCTAAAGTTTTACTTTTGTATTGGGTCCACTAGTTTTCATCACTTTTTCCATTACTTGTGTAGCCTTTTCTTTTGCCATTTTAGATTCATGTTCCAGTTGAGCTTGAATCACAGATCGCTTATCTACAAAAAAAAAAAAAAGGAAAAGTAAATAATCATTGTAATCATAGATTAAAATAAATCTAATTCTTTGGTCATATAAAGTAATCGTCTTTTCTTTATATAGATATTTAAAATATTTTACCACTCATGTCAACTGTAACTACTCTTAATACAATAAGTTCATCACCATCATCCATTACTTCCTATTAATATATATATACATACATATAAATGATTTTTTCGTTTTTATAATTATTATTATTATTATTATTATTATTATTATGTATTTACTTATTTTAACTATTAAATTTTTTCTTCATAAAGTAATATTACTATAGTATCTACTTACATCTCTAGCCCAATTCAAAGCATATTCACTATAGTTGGCTAAGTCAGTTGATAACATAAATGTTCTTGATCGTCTAGTTTTCTTATATCCAGGTGTTTTTCCTCTTAAAGTAAAAGAGTAGTTTGGAAGATCAGCATTACTCATAGTATTAAAGGAAACTCCTCTAACATATTTTTCATTTGATTGTGTTTCCATTTATATATATTTAGTTTTATTTATGAATATGTACTAATTATTTATGTTAAAATAGAAAAGTAAGAAAAAAGGAAAAGGAAAGAAAAAGAAAGAAAAAGAGTTAAAAAAAAAAATTCAAAAGGCTTAATAAGAAAAAAACATGCTGGACTTAAATCTCTTTTCTTTTTTTGTTTGACTTTTTGTTTAACTAGATTTGCTCGTATTTAAAAAAAAAAAAAAAAGAATATAAAAGGGAAGAAATAAGTCAATATGAAGTATTTTTAACAGTAAATGAAATGTTCATGCATGTTGTTTTTTTTTTCATTTTATTTCAATGGTAAATATATCAATCAATCAACTTTTTTTGTTTATTAACTAGCAACATAAAAAGAGTGCATGTGGTTCGTACCACGTGATTGGTTAATTTTTCGGAGTTTAAACACAGGTATAAGTATAAAATTAATATGGCTTCCCATTTCTTTTTTTCCTCTCTTTTCTCTTTATTATATTATTTATATATACGCGTAATAAATATACAAAATGGTATGTTAATATTAATGAGAGTATATATATTTATTATATATATATATATATATATATATATATTCATTATTATATTTTTTATTTATTCTTATATAGGATGAAGATTATGATGTTATCGTTTTAGGTACTGGTTTGACAGAATGTGTTCTTTCTGGTTTATTGTCAGTAGATGGTAAAAAAGTATTACATCTTGATCGTAACTCTTACTATGGTGCTGAATCTGCTTCATTAAACTTGACTCAAGTAAGTAAAATAATAAAATTCTAAATACCAAATATATATACATATACTTAGTTAGTTTAGAAAAAAAAGGAAGTGTTCTTTATTTTCAAGATGAAAAAAAAAAAGAAAAAATGGGAGTTCTTTAATATTAATTTTATTTTATTTGTTTATCTTATTTTGTTTAATTCTATTTTTATTTCTCTCTCACTCTCATCTTTATAGTTATTTGAAAAGTTCAGACCTGGTCAAGAAGCTCCTGCTCAACTTGGTCGTGATCGTGATTATAATGTTGATTTAATTCCCAAGTTTATGATGGCCAATGGTGAAATTGTCAAGTTCTTAACACATACAGATGTTACTCGTTATTTAGAATTCAAGCAAATTGCAGGTTCCTTTGTATATAATAGTGGAAAAGTTTATAAGGTACCATCCAATGAAAAGGAAGCTTTATCCTCACCATTAATGGGTATTTTTGAAAAACGCCGCATGAAGAAATTCTTAGAATGGACACAAAACTATAATGATCAAGATCCTTCTACCCATCAAGGTTTAAACATTTCTACAGTTAAAATGAGTGATGTTTTTAATCATTTTGGTTTAGCTGATGGTACTAAAGAATTCATTGGTCATGCTATGGCTCTTCATTTAGATGATAATTATTTAAATCAACCTGCTCGTGATACTGTTGAAAAAGTACGTTTATATGCTGCTTCTGTCCTTCGTTATGGTAAGAGTCCTTATATTTACCCCTTATATGGTCTTGGTGATTTACCTCAAGCTTTTGCTCGTTTAAGTGCTGTTTATGGTGGTACATACATGCTTAATACTGATGTTCAAGAACTCATTTACGATGATCAAGGTAAGGTTACTGGTGTTAAGACTCAAGAAGGTATTGCTCGTGCCAAGAAAGTCATTTGTGACCCTTCTTATGCTCCTACTAAAGTTAAAAAAGTTGGTTCAGTCGTGCGTGCTATCTGTCTTTTGAATCATCCTATTGCTAATACTAATGATGCTGACTCTTGTCAAATTGTTATCCCTCAAAAACAAATTAATCGTCAACATGATGTTTATGTTGCTTGCGTAAGCGCCGCTCATAACGTATGTGCCAAAGATTATTATTTAGCTATTGTTTCTACTATTACTGAAACTAATGGTAATCCTGAATCAGAAATTAAAGCTGGTTTAGATCTTTTGGGTCCTATTGTAGATAAGTAAGTTAAAGAAAAAAGAAAAAAAAAAGGGGAAGAGAGAGAGAAAGAGAGAAGAATAAAGAAAATGAAAATGAGTAAAAGAAAGAAGAAAAAGGGTTTAATTCGTTGTATATATTTATTCATTTATTTGCCTATTTATTTATATTTAAAAAAAATAGATTTGTCTCTGTATCACCTTTAGAAGAACCTATTGAAAATGGATCTAATGATCAAGTATTTATTTCTAAATCTTATGATGCTACTAGTCACTTTGAAACTGTATGTGAAGATGTTCATGATCTTTGGAAACGTATCACTGGTGAACCACTTGTATTAAAGAAGAAGGAAGGCCAAGAAACTGCCTAAATCAATTTTTAATCACTTTTTAGCCTTTTATTTAAATTTTAAATCATATTTAATTATATATATATATATATATATATATATGTCTCTTTTTTTTCTTTTTCTTTTTTTTGTTGAGTATATGTGTGATATTCTTTTTCCTTTTTTCTCTTCTTCTTTATTTTATTTTATTCTGGTTTAATTTATTTATGCCATAGTTTATAAATTCAATCAATAAAATTTTATACTGTGTTAAGTATATACCAATCACAATCCATTTCTTTTTCTTTCCTTTTCTTTTCTTGTATTCCCAGTAAAAAATAAAGTTTTCTATTAAATCCCAGAATATTTCAATATTTAAATCATTTATTTTGTGCTAACTTGTATTTTATCTTTTATTTTTATTCATATACATTTTTGTATTTATTTATCATTGAATACTATTTTATGTAATATATATATATACTATAAAACAATAATTACAATACAAAAACAAAAGTAAAGGAATAAAAAAAGCAATACCAAATAGTATATTTAAAACCAACATTCATCCAAGAACAACAACAACAATAACAACAGCAATACACTTTTTATTATTATAAATAAAAAATAATTGTAAACCACAGTCAAAGAAAAATATAAATATACTAATAAAATAAATTATCAATATACACATATAAGACAAAAAAACAACTTTTAATCTTTTTTTTTCTTATGGAGCTTGATTATATCGTTCATTGTTTAAATATCACTCTTACTTATGATTTAAATATCAAGTATTTCAGGGTGAACAAAGAAAACATTATATACGGAAATAGTGAAGTGAAATTAAAAAAAGATAAGGTGCATAAAATAAATATTAAAACTGAAACAATGACAGAAGCAAAAACACTTCATATATTTAAAGAGGCTCTTTTCCAAATGAAACACTTTGAATTGGGTTTAGATGTAATTGATTTTTATTTATTTGTTATTGGTGAAGATAATGAAATATTATATAAATTAAAGGTGATAGATGGAACCATTTTAGTAAAATGATTTATATATATAATTAATTGTATATATATATATTGTTTACAAAAAATAAATGTAATAAATACGTATTTCTATACATATAAATAGAAATCATTAATGCTTGATCATTTTAAAAAAGCGGAGTTTTAATATGGATTGAGTATAAATATACAATTTTTTATTTGTTTGTTTTCCACACTTCTTTTTTTCATTCCTATATTTTTTTTTTTATCTATTTATACTTGATCACTAAAGAAAATAATAATAATAATAAAAATAGGAAATCAATGGTAGATAATCGTGATAATATATATGATAGTAATTGGCTTGATCAATTAAGCCATCATGAAATATTTGATCTTACTATTTCTGAAAGCAAACGATTAACTGATCTTCGACTTGAAACACAACAACAGTCATTTTCCCTCAGCAACATTATTAATAATAATAATGAAAGTAATTTAAATCGACGTACACAGCTTATTACTTTACGTGATAATGATTTATTTGTAGCAGTTGGTTCTCAAATCAGAGTACTTAACTTATCAGAATTTAAAGACGCGTGGGTAGAAGCTAATGAAGAAGCTTTTGAAAAAAATTTAAATCAACTTGATACTACTTCATTTTTAAACTTACCATACAAAGTAATATTTACTATAGAACTTTTGACTTTTTATTATTACTATTATATATATGTATTAAAAAAAATATATTTATATTAATTATTATTATTTAAATAATATACTTATTTAGATACTTGATACACCAGAAATAGATTTTGATATTGATGTTATCCTTCCTAATCAAAATGGTACTTTACTTGCAGTAGCTGGAGAAAAAAAATTGGTAGTGGTATGTTTACCTAGACAAGGTTTCACCAATGTAGCCAATCCTGCTATTACGGTTCTTTCTCAGCGAAATATATCTTGTAAATGTTTAATTATTGGAAAAAATGTATATACAGATACAACACGTTTTTTTAAAATTTCATGGCATCCCCTTAGTGAAACAAGAACTCATTTAGTAGTACTTACGAATGATAGTAGACTCAAGTAAGTATATACATATATATATATATATATATATATATAATTAATAGAATTGATCATTCATCCTGTTTTTTTTTCTTATTTAAAATAAATAAATAGCATATTTGATGTTAGTAGAGAAGTTGATGATGCTGAACAAAGTTTTGATTTAGCTTCATCAGAAAGAAAATCAGTGCCTACAGCTGGAATACATGCATTGGATGTGATGGATGAAGATGAAGAAGTAGTATCATTTTCATTAGGTGGAGTTAGTCAAGATACAAGTAATTGGGAACCATTCACACTTTATTACACATTAAAAAATGGATTAATATATGCTCTTTGTCCTATTTTACCATTAAGAAGGTGAGTAATAATTCTTTTAACAACTTCAACGTTAACATCAACATCAAATAATAATTATAATGATTATAATAATAATAATAATAATAATAATAATAATAATAATGCCATTTTAATTCATTCCTTAAACATTTTTATGTCTTTATAATTTCATTTTATATAGTATTGTAAAACGAAAACATTTAGAATCATTGGCCTGTCTTACTGATGCAAAATGTAACAAAATTTTATCATCACAAGAAGAAGATAAAGAAATCAATCCTATTTATTATTATTTCAGACTTCAATATCAATGGGTTTATGATATGCTTAAATCATCTCAAAAACAAACCAAATCATCATCATCTTTTATTTTGGATAATGATCATATTGTTATTAAAAGTGATCATAGTTCAATACCATTAGATTCTCAACCTCAGGGCCCATTCTTTGTCAAAAAACCACAACAGCAAACTTCTAAATCAGAAAACCTTGGCCATGTTAGTGATATGCTTCTTCTTCAAACAGAAGGTATAAAAATCATTGCTATAACTTATACAAATGGCTACGTTCAAAATTATATAGTGGGTGGAGGTATATCAGGTCAATGGACTATGCCTAAAGGGAAACATTATAAAAATAGTTGGCAAAAAAAGGTAATTTATAAGAAATAAAAAATAAATAAAAAGGTTATAAAATAAATATCAAATTGATGTAGTATTAATCATCAATTTATTATTATTTTTTAAATGACTATGATTATGATTATTCCTTCAGTTATCTGATATCCAGACTTCTGTAGAATTTTTACCAAAGGCATCACTTTATGAATCTATCCATTTTAACAAAACACAACAATTAATAAATAAACCAATCTGGTTGATCAATGATCCACTTTATAATGATACTTATTATATTTATCATTCAGCAGGTGTACATACTATATCAACAAAACCATGGGTGGATGAATTAATAAAATTAAAATCAAATATACAACCAGGTTCTAATATTGATTCAAAACAAAAAGAAACTACATCCAAAATTAAATGTATAGTCAATACTGCTCCTGTTCAAAAGTAAGTGATATATATAGGAAAATAGACAATAATAATAATAGTAAAGTACATTGGTAGTATGTATTAAGTAATATTTGAAATGTTTATTTTTTTTATGATTATTATAATTATTATTAGTGGTTCTCTAAATCCAATTTTAGGCTGTGCAATCATTAGTGATAATTATTTATCCTATTCTTTATTATCATTGAGTGCAAACTATAAATTAATTGGTGTTGATTTGATACTTCGTAAAGTGGTCGAACAAACGAATGAAATTATTAAACAATTGTCAAAAAATGAATCTTCCACTACTACTGATAAAAATTCAACATCAGATTATCAATCTTTATTATCACTTGAACCATATAATATTCCTAAGCCTTTAGAAGAGTTAAATATTTCAGGTGGTCCTAATAAAGTAGTTATTCCAAAGGAAATGGGTGGTGATAAAGAAGTGGTGATTACTAATGAGTCATTATCGTTTTTATCAAAATCATCTACTAAAATTCGTAAAGATATTCATGAACTTACAAAGAGTGCAAATATTATTGAAGCAAGGTATTCATATATATATATATATATATGTAATTTTTTTGAAATTTTGAATTAATTCTTTTTTCTTTCTTTTTTTTTAGATTCAACGTTCAAAAGCACGAATTACAACGTCAAGTGGAAAGATTAACAAAATTATACCAACAAGTATTAACATATGAATCAGTCATGAAACCTGGATCATCATTATTAGAAAAAATTGAAACAGCTCAACAAACTCATGCTAAACTTTCTGCACGCGTTGACAAATTATTTAGAATGATTTCACAAGCAAACCAATTAGATTTATCCTTTAATGAAAAGGAATGGATTAATAGATTAAATGTCATCAATTTATTGGTAAATGGCAATGATAAATTAGGAAAAGCTGGTTATATGCAAAGAATCGAAAAATTAAAATCTACAGTCGAAGAAAATAAAAATGTTAATACGTCTCCTACTACTCAACGAAAAACATCAAAATCATTATCCAATGCTCAAGCTTCAAGTATAAAACATATTTTAGATATTCAGTAAGTATTTTGTTTATCTATTCTAAAAAAACAGACTAAATCAGATTAACTAATTATCTTTTCTTTTTCTTCTTATTTTTAATAGAACAAAATTTGTTGACAATATAAGGGATAGAGTTGAAAAGCTTGAAATTGACTCTTCATTACAAACATAATACTATATCACTCTCCAATGGATTTTTCTTGTGTAACCTCATCCTGAATAAAAAAAATTTAAACAAAAAAGCATGTCACAAAATAAAAAAAAACTATAAAAACCCATTGAAAATTTTTTTTGGTTTTTTCTTTTTTTTTTCTTTTTCTTTTTTCTTTAAAAAATAACCCTGCTACCGTCATCTTTCACTAGACTTCAATTCTAGTAAAGAGATTCTTTATTATCAATGAAAGAGTTGGGAATATCGAATGCTTCATTTAATCCCCGTTAATAAAATCAATTTATTAATGGTTTCATGCCGTTGCAATATTTATTTATTATTATTATAATAATTATAATTATAATAATATCATCCATTTTTATTAAACTTTTTATAAAAAGAAAAACAAACAAAAATGAAAATGAAAAACTGAATAGTGAAAGAAAAAATTTTTTTTCAGAAGATCGGAGTATACAAACGATCATCTATTTTTTTACATTTAAATTGGGTAAATTAAGATAATCTCTATGTGACTTTGGATGTAGTAAATAATATGAACAACATGAAAAATTTATTTAGATAGTTTTGTAAAAATATTTTCACACATGTTTATTTTAGATAAACAAATTCGTAACTTTATTTTTGTATGTATGTTTCTTTTATAACATATATAATGTAAATATAATATTAAAGACTTTGGTTTGGACATATATATATATATACTATTTGGTCGACTTCTACTGTACATGCTTTATTATTGTTAATCTTTATATCCTTTTTCATCGAATAGATCTGATGAACTGAGAAAACGAGGCTTTATTCTTTTTTTCTTTTTTAAAAATGATTAGAATCATTAACTGCCAAATAGTGTTATTGTATGACCGCACTAGCAATATTTAAATGGATAATCAGATTGATAATTGAAAAAAAAATATAGATTTTCAATATTGTTAATCTAATCATCTAGCATGGATATACAATAGAAACTATTCATTTTTGATTATTTTATAATGATTAAATGGAAATAACAATAAAAATTTAATTGTATGGAGAGAAAAAAATAAAACAAAAATAAACTTTAAATGGAAATTTGATTAACTTTATTGCTTGTGAACAAAAAAATAAAATAAAAAAGATTGGATATATAAGAAATATTGAATGACTTTAATAAAAAAATCTCCTTTTAAAGACATATAGAAATTGGAACTCAGCCAATATTTTTTTACTTTCGCGTATAATATCTGAAAAAGGTGTATATATAATACTGCCATATAAAAAACGTCATAGATTCACGATTTGTGTGACATTCTGGGTTTAAATTGTATCAACTTATTTTATATATTTTCCCTCATGTTGACTTTTTCTGTACCTTTCCCTTTTCTTTTCTTTTCTTTCTTTCTCATTACTGTTCAGATAAAAATAAAAATAAAAAATGCGTGGTACTATTATATTATATTATATCTAAATAATACTTAGTGAAAAAATGAAATAATACGTAGATAACGTTTTAATATATTATATTTTCTTTATATAATCTAGAATTACCTGGAACTCATCGAACAGGTTTTTATAATGAATTTATTAGATATCTTAATAGACAATTTGCTTGGCCAGATGTATTAAGATGGAAAGGATCTGTTGTACTTTCAACTCTCGTACCTGTTTTATGTATGTCTTTATTTTCCTTAGCTGTTTATGTATGTTATGAAAGTTATGATCTTTATGTTACTATACCCCTTTCTGTTTGTAAGTTTTTTTTTCCAAATATATAAAAGAAATATAAAAAGGAAAATATCGATACATAAAAAAAGGATAAAAGGGAAATTATAGCCGCTAATTTTTTATGTATAAAATATAAATATAACATATTCTTGTATTAAAAATAAATAAGTAAATAAAGAAGCAAAATCAAAAAAAAAAAAAAAAAAAATTAATAGGCATTAAAAATATTATTATTAGTTATTTTTAACACCATTTCTTTTTTTAGTGACATCTGTTAGTGTGGCTTTGGGTCTCCTTTTAGCCTTCCGTGTAAATACTGCTTATGAACGCTATAATAATGGTCGTTGTTTAATTCAAACTGTTACTGCAACTATTAGAAATTTATCAAGACAAATTTGGATCAATATACCAGAAAATTCTAAACAAGATCATATTCAAAAAATGCGTTGTATTAAATTACTTTTGGCTTTTTTTGTTGCTACAAAACATCATTTAAGACAAGAATATGGTATTGATTACTATGATTGTAAGTATTTTCTTATTTTCCTGTTTTCCTTTTTGCCTTCTCTCTTTTTACTCTTTTATTTTGTTTATCTCCATCTTTCATTTCTATTTTTTTTAAACATATTCATAAAGCAGTAAAAAAAAGTATATCTATTTTTTTTATTTTTAAAGTTTCTGGTACTAAACAAAAAAGGAATTTCTATTTTCTGTACTTTTTTTTTTAGTAAAAGAATTGTTACCAAAAGATTGGGTGCCAGCTAGTGTTAAACATGGAGCCAAGGAAGCCGTGTCGAAGGATAGTCGAACATCTATCACTAAATTAAATCTTCGAAAAAATGCACAACGTATTGTTCATGATATTAAATCTTTACCATTAGTTGTTTCATTACACGATAGTGTTAAACCCCATCATCGTGATGACTTTTTACATCCAGATGATAGAAATGACGTTCATAATATACGTAGATCATTAATTAGAGAATATTATCCTGATTCTGATTTTATTGATAGTTCCGCACCTCAAATTCAACGTCGATTAGTTAATATTACTTTAGCTGAAGAACAACAACAACAACAGCAAGAAGGATCAAATAATAATAATAATAATAATGAAAATGAACCTTTATTAAAAAAATCAAATTCAACTGCTACTTATAATACAACTCATTCTAAAGTACCTTCTATTCCTGCTGCTGAACATGGTGATACTGCTCCTTTTACTTCTGAAGAAGATTTAGCTGATGATGGCGATGGTGATATTGCTTTACCTTTGGAAATCTTATTTCGTATTGCTCTTTATATTAATACAGTCAAAGCTGCTGGAAAAATTGAATCTAATTTTGTTTCTGTTACCACTAATTCTTTGGATACCTTGGTCAATGCTTTTACTGCTTTTGAACGTATTGTACATACACCTATCCCTAAAGCCTATAATATTCATTTGTAAGTAAAAAAATGAAAATAAAAATAGAAAGAAAGAGAATTACAATAAAAAAAAGGAATCTATATATCTATATACTAATTAACATTTTTATTATTATTATTATTATTATTATAAATAAATAGAAAGCAAGGTGTTGTTCTTTATATTTTCTTTTTACCTTTTACTTTAGTAGAATCTTTAGGTTATTTAGTTGTACCTGTAGCTGCTCTTGTTTCATTTACTTTATTTGGTATTTTAGCAATTGGAAACGAAATTGAAAATCCTTGTAAGTCTTTAATTCATTTAAAAAATAGTGATAATGATAATGATTAATATTAAAAAAAATGAGAACATAAAAGGCTTTTTTTTGGCGTTGTATATTAATTATTTTATTGTTTTTTCTTTGTTAGTTGGTTATGATTATAATGATTTACCAATGAATAGGTATTGTGATGAATTAAAACGTGAAGTAGAATATATTCTTTATGCTATACCTTCTCAAAGTACTTCAATTTTATTGGATGGTCAATAAAATCCATCTTTTATGTAACAAATGAAGTTTTATATTTAAATATACGTTAATCATTAATTTTTGACAGTTGATCATTTTTGAAGCTCCGCATTTTTTTTTCCTTAACCCAAAAATAATAAAGTATTGCTTTTTCTTTTTCTACTTCTTATTATTATATTATCATTATTATTGTTTATAAATGTCTATTATAGATAGCGATAGTGACATTAATAAAGAAAAATACGATTTTACTACAATTTCATTTGACATAACACAATTACCAACCTCATTTAAATCCTTTCTAAAAGAAAATGATATTGATCCAAAAATATATACCATTTCACAGTTACCTAGATATATAAGATGGAATACTCATTTAAAAATAGATCAACTTCCAACTTTAGATCAACTGAAAGAGCAATTAAAAACAGATAAAGTATGGGAGGTAAAAGGTATGGCTGGTTTTTTTGGATTTATACTTGAAGATACTCAAAGATTAATTGATATTCCAGCGTAAGTATATATATATATATATGTATGTATGTATATACAAATAATAATTAATATTTTAACTTTTGCTTATTTCTTTTTTTAAGTTATAAAAACCAACAAGTGTTTGGAATTGATCTTAGTTCAGCAATAGCAGTAGAAGCATTAAATATAACTAAAAATGACCATATATTAGATCTTTGTTGTGCACCTGGAGCAAAATTATGCATGATATCAAATATGATTGGTATGGAAGGGACAGGAACAGTAACAGGGGTAGATATAGCTTCACATCGATTAGCTACTTGTAGATCACTTGTTAAAAAATATAAAGTAGGCAATAGAGTTCGATTATATGATGCAGATGGGACAACTTTTGATATACTTGCACCTTCTCGTTTAGGTGCTATTGTATTTAATGATGATGATGACGATGATGGAAAAAATAGAAATAATATTAATACCTCAAATAATAATAATAATAATAATAATAATAATAATAATAATAAAGATGATGATGATGATCAACAACGAAAAAAAAGAAAATTAAATGAAAGAAAAAAACCTTTTTGGGCGCCAAAATTATTACGTTTTGATCAACCTACAAATAAATATCGATTATATGATAAAATACTTGTAGATGCTGAATGTACTCATGATGGATCTATTAGTCATATTATTAAAGTATGCTTTATAAATCATAAATACAATGTAAATTTATGGATATTTAATAATTAAAGATACCGTTTTATTTTCTTTAAAAAAAATAGTATAAAAAATGGGGATGGGACAAATTTGAAAAGAATTTTATGGACATCAATAGATTGAATACAATATGTGATTTACAGGTATTATATATATATATATATATATAAATATATAATTTATTACTAATTTCAGTATACTAATGTTTTTTTTTTTAAAAAAAGCGCAATTTAATGAAACAAGGATGGTCATTATTAAAAAAGGATGGATATATGATATATAGTACATGTTCCTTAACGATTAAACAAAATGAAGAAAATGTTGCATGGTTTTTAGAAACATATAAAAATGATGCTATCTTAGAACCTATCACAGTTGTAAATAATCTAGATCTTCAATTAGCAAAAATTAAACAAGTGACTACTATTAATAACAAAGAAATTCAAGATTTAATGAATAAGTTTTGCATTAGATTTGATCCTCTTGTTAGTAATACTAGTGGTTTCTTTCTTGCTAAATTTAAAAAAATATCATAATCATTTCTTTTTTTTAAAAAAATTTAAAATTATGTTTATCATCAATGTAAATATATATATGTACACCATTTCTATATAAATAAAGTTTTTAGAAGTTTATAACATAATAACTTTTTTGTATTTTTAACTTTAGTTTTAATGGGCTTCATTTTAATATTTAATTGCAAAATGACTTTTTGAAATGATTGTAACAACTTTAAATACTATTTTGAATTTTTCTTTATACTCTTATTTTTTTTTCTCTTTTAGATCAGTCTATTTTTCAATATTTTTTTAAATCAGCATATCTATTAATGTTCAAAAAATTCATATAAATAAAAAAAACAAAGAGTTAAACAGTAAAAAAAATGTAATGGAAAAACCATATAATTATATATATTAGACACATTTTTTCCTTTTAACCACAGTATTCAAGTGGAAGACCAACTGTACTTAAACGCTGTTACACAGGGTGATATGTATTTTTTAATGCAAACCATGAACTCTTAAATCAAATTTATATGAAGGGATAGCTTTATATCCTTTTTTTATTAAAGATATTCTATTCTATTTCTATGGTTTTATGAATGATAAAATATAATAACGTAAAAACAAAATTAATTAAAAGATTAATCTAAAAAAATACAACTATTAAAAGAAAAAGAACTTAACTTTATTAAAATAAAAAGAAGGCATATATAGTATTTTTTTATTTTCATTTTTCAAATATTATAGTAGCCCAGTAGAACTGATAGTACTCGCAAAGGAGCTCATCCTGACCACGAGGGAGGACCATCTAGTTGTATAATAGTAAAGATTTTACTTCTACATATAAATTCCATAGTTGAAAATTGGCGGAGTTTTTGATTTTTTTTTCTTGTATTTATAATTTTTTTTTTTCCTTTCCTACTTTTTTTTTCTTTTCATTTTTTATATTTCTATTATTATTACAATATATATAAAATAATAAATGTCCTATAGACCACCACAACGACCAAAGGCACCGACTGTTCAAGCAAAAAGGTATCGTGCAGGAAGACCTAAAGATTATGTATCAGAATCATCAGAATCTGATGAAGAAGATCAACAACAACAAGAAATAATACGTAAAACAAATATAAAAGAAAAACCTAATTTACAATTTGCACAAAAGGATATAAAAACTGGGATTCAACAAGTAGCTATTTCAGAAAAGGATGTAGCAACTGATAGAAGATTACAACGTTTACAAAGAGCACAACAACAGACAACTACTACCACTAGTACTGATGGATTACGGCGTAGAAGAGTAGTTGAATCTGAAGAAGAATCAGAATCTGAAGAAGAAACAATTGATGATGATGAACTTGCTAGACAAAGAATGAAAATGAAACAAAAATCTTTACAACGTGTACAACAAGAACAAATTGATTCAACTACCATCGATGAAGTACAAGAAGAATCGGAAGAAGAATCAGAAGAAGTAAAAAATAACAATAAAGTTAAAATACAACACAAAATAAAAAAACCAATTATATCTAATTATATTCTTTTATTATATACACATATATATGTATGCATAGGAATCAAGTGAATATGAAACTGATAGTGAATCCGAAGAAGATACTTTTAATCGTATGCCTAAACCGACATTTGTAGCAAAGTAAATAATTTAAATGATGACATTTTTTTTAACAAATAAAAAATTAATGCAATATACGTTTATCATTTATATAAATTAGGAAAGATCGGGTTACTATTTTACAACAAGAAAAAATACAACGTGAAGCTGAAGAAAGAGAACAACGATTAGCAGAAGAAATGGAAAAACGTAAAGAAGAATCACATAATATGTTGGCTGAAGAATTAAAACGTGAAAATGAAAAAGGTAAAAATAAAAAATAAAAATGAAAATATATATATACATGAAGAAAGCATGAATGAAAAGTATTTAACTGTATAATTAATATTGTCCTTCATTTATTTTTAATAAAAATTTAGCTGTTGAAGAGGGTGTTGAAGAGGATGTTGATGATACAGATGGATTAGATGAAGAAGCAGAATTTGAAGCATGGAAGATTCGTGAATTAAAACGTATTAAACGTGATCGTGAAGAACGTATTGCGTAAGTTAAATAAAAAAGGATGAATATAAATATAATTGAGAATAATTATAATAATCACATATATATATGATGAATAGTCGTGAAAAAGAAGAAGAAGAAATAGAACGTCGCCGTGAAATGCCTGAAGAAGAAAGACTTAAAGAAGACTTGAAAAGGGCTGAAGAAACTAGAGATAAGGATAAAGGTGAATTTACATATATGCAAAAGTATTACCATAAAGGTGCTTACTATCAGGTAATTATCATACATAGAGTCATATATTAAATATGGTGATTATTTATTATCATTATTATTAAATTAGGATATGAATGATGAAATTTTCAAACGTGATTATTCTGCACCAACTATCAATGAAGTAAGAAATAAAGAAATTTTACCTGAAATTATGCAAGTTAAAAATTTTGGTTTACAAGGAAGAACGAAATATACCCATTTAGCTGCAGAGGATACTACAGATAAAGATTCACCATGGGCTAAACCTTTACCAAAGCGAAGAAAACATGGTCATGATAGACGTTAATCTGATTTATTTCATTAGTATTAGTATTATTTTATTTTTGTATATATATAGCATACTTAAGTTGATATAATCTATTTTTTATATCATAATTTCTTTGTTTTAGTAGAAATCATAGTCATACTTTTTATTTATTTATTGAAATCATAATGTTTTTTTTTAATGATAATTAAAAATAAATTTATGCTCTGGCACTGTTGCAAATTCGGAGTTTGAATATCAATTTTATAAAAATTAACCAGTTTCCCCTTTTCTTACTTATTTTTCTTTCCTAGTTTTTGTTTTTCATATCAACAGTATTATTATTATATTTCTTTTTTTGCAACTAATATATAAATATAAATGCAATCAAGGAATCTCGGTGACTCTGATACATCACGGACAACTTTATCTTCTACTTCTTCTTCACCTCATTTAAATCAACACTCTCATTCTAATATAAAACTATCTACTTTAGCTTCATCGTCTCATCATGGAAATAATAACAATAATAATAACATAAATAATAATAGTAGTAATAGTCCATCACCACCAAAAATAATATCTTCACCTCGTATGGCAAGTGGACAAGTGATGAATAGAGAAAGATCTATACAACGTGATGAAGTCACTTATTCCTATTCAACACCATCAAGTCGCCCTCCTTCTATTCATTCAACTTCTTCTTATGGTAGAGCTTTACATAATAATACTCGTATCATGCATAGTGGAGGTGGAGGTCATCATAGTCGTAGGCATTCAAACTATTCAAATTTTAGTACAATGAGTGAAACTTCTTTACCATGGACAACAAGAGATATTGGTTTTAATGCTATTTCAGGTATATATATATATATATTTAAATAAAAATATATTGCCAGATTTTTATTATTACTATTATAATTAATAATAATATTATTATTATTAAACTATTGCTTTTATTATCTTATTATTTATATTTATATTTATATGCATTTTTTTTTATTGATAGGTGTATTAAATGATCCTGCTAAACATGGTCAAAATGTTGCAAAATCCAGTAAAATAGATATAGCTACAGTACCACAAGCGCAAATACCACGTGTTAAACCACACGATTTTGACAACTATATATCGCATATAGAGTCTGTATTTGATCAGTATCAATATAATAAATTAACTAATCATAATGAAGAATATCCATTAATAACGAATAATACTAATAATAATAATACTGTTACAAACTCAACTTATGGATTACAAGCGGATACACCAATTATAAGTAGTTTAGAAGATGTTAATAATAATAATTCACTTAATATACCAGCACATCAACGTCGTAGTAGTAGAAATCCTTATAGTTTACCACTTCAACATGTATTATCATCTGATTCTTTAGTTAGTGTAGATTCATCATCATCAAGACAACAGAGTCAACGTGAATTACCAATGTTGGAAAATGTTCCATCTATCTTTTTTGAAGAAAATTTTCAATTAGAAAATCCTAGAACATTTGATACAGTATGTGAAGGAGCAGATATTATTGGAAATAGTGGACCCAACCCTCCTTTATCAACAAATAATATTTTACAAGAAAAATTATCTTATTATTTAGATACAGTAGAAGTACATTTATTACAAGAAATAGAAAATCGATCCTCATCCTTTTTTGAAGCTCTTTCTAATCTTCAAGCGTTACATCAACAAACGTTAGATTGCGTCACTCAAATACATCATATACGTAATAAAATGAAATCATTAGAAAAAACTGAATGTAAAGATGGATTAGAGATTATTCGATTACAAGTGAAAAAAAGAAATTTAGAAAAATTATATACAGTAATATCAACCATTAAAGATATTGTTTCAGTACAACCGATGATTCAAATCCTTTTGGGTCAGGGGGATTATTTTGGTGCTTTGGATTTAATTCAAGAAACTCGTTTAATGTTACAACAACCAGATAGTATGGTGGATTGGCATGCTATTCGCGCTTTAGTAAATTTATCAACTCAGTTGGATGAAATGGAAAAGGCTGTGGCAGCCATGATGCAACATGATTTTTTATCTGTCATTTTATCAGATATGAATAATTATGTGGATAATTTAAAAAAGGAAACTTTAATATTATCTTTTTTAAATTTAACAACTTCTTTATCATCAATTGAAAACAATAACAGTAATAATTACAATAATAAAAAACATGAATTAGATGATGATATACCCATTGGATTAAAAAATCAACTAAGTTCTAGTGTAATGGGATTAATATCTACAGATATTTTATCTACCAGTTTACAAGATTATAAAGATCAACTTTGCATTGAACTTAAAAATATTATACGAAAGGTAAATTGTATATATATATATATATATATATATATATATATATATATATATGCATTTATAAAAAGAATAGCGTGGTTAATAGGATTTTTTTTAATATAAATATAAAGAATTATCCTACAGATGCATTACAAAAAGAAACAATGGACTCACCAAATAATAATCAAAGCAATGGACTTGCAAAACAATTAAAAACAATGCGATTCGATATGTTTTTTCAAATGTTAGTTGGACTTTTAAGTACATTATTAGAGGTGATTAAACGAACAGCTATGTATGATCATTTACTCTCCAAAGTAATAGATGAAAGTTTAGAACGACATATTATTGCAATAAAAAAAGAACAAATACAGCAACAAAATGATGATAATGATAATGAAGATAATAAACAAAATATTGATGATATAGAATTGGATGATGAATCAATAAAAGAAATTGCAAATTTTAAAGAGCGATGTCAGTTAGCAAAAAAGGAGTCTAGTGATGTAGTATATACCATTGCTGATTTAGCTCATGTAAGATGTGGTAAACTTATTGGGTTTAGAAATGATCAAAATGCTTTATTAAATCCAACAGATTTTTATCGTCTCTCTAATGTTTTAAAAGTATTTGTAAATGAATCTGAAATATATTGTGGAAGAGCTTGTTATGGATTACGTGGAACTATTTTATCTCAGGTATATATTAAAAAGGATCATTACTAATAATAATAATAATAATTTAATTGTTTATTTATTATTACTATTATATATATATATATATATATATATAGCAAAAAGCATTTATTGATCATTTCCATATGGAAAGAATTAAACAAGAAGCCCAATTAATC
Organism: Cunninghamella bertholletiae; assembly: GCA_037043795.1. Classification (NCBI taxonomy): domain Eukaryota; kingdom Fungi; phylum Mucoromycota; class Mucoromycetes; order Mucorales; family Cunninghamellaceae; genus Cunninghamella; species Cunninghamella bertholletiae. The sequence continues at coordinate 1,259,136 of JAZGVP010000004.1, read as the reverse complement.
GAAAATGATCAATGGGTAGCTAGTGAAGTACCATCTGATTTCCAACGTATTGTAGATAGAATTTGTGATGGAACAATTAGTTCTTTTGTTAACAATAACAATAGCAAGGATGATAATGAATCTAATGAGCAAAAATCATCTGCCAATATACCAGAAAAAACAACCAAATTGTTAAGTATCAATGATCAATCTTACTATGTGGTTGGATGTACTTTATTAATTATTAAATTGTTTGAAGATTATTTAAGATGTGTATTAAATTTAAAAGGAATGGCAACAGATATTATGCAAAAGTTATTAGAATTACTTAAGGTAAATAATAATAATAATAATAAAGAAAGATAGGAAAAGAAAAGAAAAGCTGTGTTTTTTAATATTTAAATATATATGTTTATACAATAGCTATTTAACTCTAGAGTATGTCAAGTTATTCTTGGTGCTGGTGCAATGAAATCTGCTGGATTAAAGAATATATCTGCTAAACACTTAGGTAATCATAATGACAGCACTATAAATATATATATATATATATATATTATAATAATCTACTAACCTTTTTTTTTATTGATTTAAAAATCCAAATAGCTCTGGCATCTCAGTCCATAGGCATAATGATTGCTCTAACACCATCTCTAAAAAATTGTATGGGTAAAAATATGCCACCAAAGCATATGGTGCTTTTATCAGAATTTGACCGGATAGTTAAAGATTTTAAAGATCATCAAAAGGAAATCTATATTAAATTAATAGCTATTATGAATGAAAGATTCAGTATACATATTAAAGCAATGCAGGTTATTCAATGGGATAATGATGAATCAACAGGAAAACAAGCAAATTTATATATGGAAACATTAGTTAAAGAAACCATGACTCTTCATAAAGTTTTAAGCAAGTACTTACCATCTAATGATTTACAGGTATTTTTATATATTATTATTATTATAACTTTTAATATCATGATGGAAGGATGGATATATTAAATAATATTTATTTATTATTATTTATATCTATTTAGTTTATAATGACACAAGTATTTCATTCTTTTACAAATCAATTATCACAAGAAATTAAACAATTGCCTATTCGTACAAATCAAGGGAAAACAAATATACATAAAGATGCAAGTTATTTCACTAGAAGATTATCATCTCTCCAAGGTATTGAAGGACCTTCTAATGAAGTATTGGAAGCAGCTGAATCTATTATTATATCCTCATCAAATTCAGATACAACATTAAATAACTCTAATGAGAATTAGTTTTTTTCTTCTTCTTTATTATTATTATTATTTGATGTTGTGTATACATTTTTTTTATTATTACCTCTTTTAATATTTGTATAATAATACATCTCCCTCACATACAACACTTTTTTAAAAAACGCACACACATTTATATATATATATATATAATCACTTCAATACTATTATAAAACAACAAATAATAATAATAATAAAAGTAATAATAAAAAAGAAAAAGAAAGAAAAAATATAGACTATGAAAAAAAAGTAATAATCTTTTTTACACAACTTACCTTGTTATATTATCAGTATGTAATATATTGTGTATGTAATACACTACTTAAAAATCATATTTTTACCAAATAAAAAAAATAAAAAAGCCTTTTATTTTTAGATGGAAAAAAAGAAAAAAGATCACACTTGATCATAATAAAAACAACTTCTTGATTGCCTACACTACTAAGAGTTTGCTTTTAATAGTATATGCATAAATAACTAAGTAATTTTTTTAAATCCATTGAATATACATCACTAAATTAAAAGATTGATATTTTTAATAGTTAAAAGATTGATTGATATTTTGGTTGAATTCAAAAGTGTATACAAGCTATTAAAAAATAATAATAACAATAATATATTATAAAGTAATAATGACAAAATATTAATATTTATTAAATTGAGAAGAGAAAAGAGAAAAGAGAGAAAAAAAAGGTTGAACGAAAAAAATTAAATACACTACTTTCAATAGTCTGAATTTAATTTTTCTTTTTTTTCGATTTTTAGTATATAATTACTTATGCTTCTTTAAACAGTATATTGTTATTGAAAGAGTATACTCCTTATACTATGAAAACTAAAAATGAAATTATATCAACTTGAAAGCTAGATTATAAAAAAAAGTATAAAAGAGCCCCTTTTTTCAATTCATTTTTTCTCTTTCTTTCTTTTATTCCTCACTTTTTTCTTTTATTACGGAGAGGTTATTACAAGATTCTTTTTAATAGTGATGGCATTTTCTTGATGGTGTTTAGTTATCATCTCAATAGTAAAGAAATGTACTTTGTTCCTACTTAGGGTTTTTAAATTCCTTTCAATAGCGGTATATCTACATGAAAGTTCCTTTGGCTTTCTTGATAGAGCAAATATATATATATGTATTCTATATAAGCCCATTCCCTTCCCCTCTTTTTAATAAAAAAAATAATGGAAATGAAAAAAAAAAAATTATAGTTATAATAATCTTCCTATCTTATTGTTTTCTCAAATAAAATTGTAGTCAAATAGAGTCGTTGTTTAATAAAGGTATTTCATTCAAATGAGACTTTTCTTCGATTTTGTTTGTACAATTGTTATAATTTATTTCTTTAAAATAAACTAAATGACTAAAGATAAAAATTATGCAGAATAGACTAAGTTCCTATATATTTTAAAGGTGACTTTGTTATTCTAATTTACTAATGCATCAAGTAATTTCATTTTCATACATACATATTCTTGTTTGACCTTTTTTAATATATTAATTTACTTTAATAGTTTCTTAGTTAAATCTTTTATTCTATTATCCATTTTGTTCGTTCATTCCCAAAAGTCAATCAATAGCATAAAAATCTATTTAATAATAATTTCTATACTAGTGAGTATATAAATATAGTTTATTTTATATCACTAGTTTAATTAAATTAAATGATTGAAATAACATTTAGTAATTTAAATTAATAAAAGAGTAGAAATGTTATATATACTAGCTATAGTTGAATTTTGGGAGCAAAGTCAACTGCAAAGCACCTACTTTTTTACAAATTTCGCTTATATATCTACCATTACAATTTTTTTTTTACTATTCCGTTTTTTTATTTATATGAATTTTTTGAACATAATAAACATACTTATTCAATAAAATCGAAAAAATAGACTGACAAAGGAATATAAAAAATAATGAATGAAGCTCATTCCTTTACTATGTATATTATATTTAAGCATTAGAAAAATGGCCTTATCCATATAAATGATCTCCGCTTAATTAGCATGAGACATGGCCACTCTTAAATACATAATCAATCAATATTATACTAGTGTTCATTCTCTAAAATTTTTAATAAATCATTTATTTCTATGTAAAAGTATTTACTATAAATATAAGTTTATGCATAAGTAATAAATGCATATAAATCTCATTTTATTTATGATTATTACCATCTTTAAAATTTTTTTATTATATAAAACGGTACTATATATACCATTATCTGTAAGAAAGTGACTGAGTTTTAAAATTGTCAAAAGGCACAAATTAGGAGTCACTTTTTTTCCTTATATATAAAGCAGTTTTCAATTTTCAGCTTTTCTTTTTTCTTTTTCTTGACTTTACTTCCTTATATAACACAATTAATATCTTATTAAATGATTTATACTTCTTTTATTTTGTGTATCACTCATTTATTTATTATATTAATTGATTTATATAATGTAAGATCTTTATACGAACATAATTTTTTATTTGATAAGTTTTCTTTATTGATCTTATTATTGATTTATGTAAAGTCTTTATATTAATTTGCTTTTTTTTTGTGTTTTCTTTTTTAGTCGATAGTTTAAATAGAATCCACTTTACTTTCAGTAACATCAACCTATATTCAAGCCTCATTGTTTATTGATTTTTGATTGAAATATTTGTTTATGATTCAGTAGTATAGAAATAGTAGTATAGATACAGTCCAAGCAAGACAATTCGCGGAAGTTAGCCTCCAGTTAATTTTTTAAGGTTAGTAATAAAATAATAGCATAAATAAAAATAAAAATGAAAATAAAATAAAATAAATATGTGGCACTATTTATTATTTATCTTCAGTTTCAGTTTCATTTCTTTTTTTTAATTGAATCTATTAAATAATACAATTGTTGTTAAATATTTATTACGTTTATATAACTAAATAAAATAGTTTTAGATCATTAAAAAAAACTTTTATCAGTATCCTATACATATGTTTATAAATGAGATATGCATTAATCTCTTGATTTTTAGAGATTATTAGTCTTCTTCGCTATTATTATTTTTCCCTTTTTGAGAAAGAAACTCTGATCTTTGATTTTTTACACAATCAACATTATTAATGGTATTATAATTTTCTTTTAGTTTATATTTTTAAGGTATCATCTATTAATTATATGGCCATTATATGTGTTAGCAAAAATAAAATTATTAAAGCTTTATTATTTACATATATATAAAAATCAATGTTAAATGAATGCAAATGAATACTAGTTGTTATTTTTTTAAGGATATGATTTTTATATAGTTTCTATTAGAGTTTAGCATTATTATATAATAAATACATTATTTTAATAAAAAGATAATTAACATTATTGTTGTTGCTGTTGTTGCTGTTGTTGCTGTGCTTGTTCTTGTTCACTTTGTTCAAAAGAAGCCAAGAGTGGAGAAAGCATTAAATCAACATTGTCATAACTTACATTACAACACATAGATATTAATCGTTTATAATCTTGGTATCGTTTATTTGGCAATTGTCCTTGTAATTTTACAATATTATTTATCATTTCTTTCCTTTCATTCATTAATTGTTTTAAATGTGCTTCCAAAGATGATATTTGATTATTATTGTCAATATCTGATAAACGTTGAATGGTTTCAAACGTTGATGACGGTGATACTAAATTTGATGATGATAGTGGTAAAATAGGAGATGATAATAATGCTGATGATGATTTTTCAAACGAATATTGGTAGTTATTTTTATTATTATTATCACCATCATTATTATTACTATTGTTATTATTATTATTATATGAATTTATCAATTCTTGTTCACGTTCTTTTATAAGACGTTCTAATTGAACTTTTTGTGTATATTCCATAATTTTATGTAAATTATTTTGTACTGAAAGAGCTTGATATTCAACAAGTTCAATCATATTTGGACTATTATTTAATTGTGATAAAGATTTATTTGTCATTTCTAAACGTTTCCTTAATGATTGTAATTCCATCGATGTTTCACGTAATAATTGTTCTTTATGTTCTTGATCTCTTTCAAAACTATTAATAAATTCATCTACAATTTTTGATACATCATACAATATTGGTAATGATTGTAGTTGTTGTTGTTGGTGAGTATGTTCCTCTGAACCCACTACTTGTTTACCTTTTTCTTTACTATTATTATTATTATTAAATTGTTTTTTCAATACTTCATCCACTCGATTTTTAGCTCTTTTTCTTATACTCTCTTCTGACCCAACCCCACTACCGCCGCCGCTACTACCACCACCACCGCCATTTGTATTTGTCAAAGGGATATAGCCTTCCAATTCCATAATATAATCCTGAGATGTTTTCCCTTCTTCATTAACTAATTGTGGATTAGCACCAGCATCTACTAATAATCGAACTAATTTTTTATTTCCAATTCTTGAAGCAATGGTTAAAGCTGTATCTCCATAAACATCTTGTACATTAAGAATTTGAATTAAATCTTCCTTTTGAGATCTGATTTTTTCCATAAGACAATCCATATAATATCTTGAAGCATGAACTTTCCCTTTCCAACCAGCTGTTGATGCAATATGATGAAATACGGTTTGATCCTTTTTATCAATATTAAAAATGGTCTTCTTTAACATTTCCAACATTAATGGGAAGCTACGTAATTCAAAATTATTAGTAAATAAGACAGTACGAATTAATGCTGTTTGTCCCTTGTAATTCACTCGATATATATCAGCACCATGATGAATTAATAATTTAACAATTTTAAGATGACCCATGGCTGCTGCCCAATGAAGACTTGTATGACCTTCATCATCAATAATGATATTAAAATCTAAATCAGGGGGTGGATGTATTAATAAACTTGGTACTCGACTATCGCCAGATATAAAATGCCTTAATAATTGCACATCATAAGGTTCATTTGTTTCATATCCATTATTATCATCATGACTATTATTATATTCATCTAATTCTTCTATGATGTTTCCATTTCCCATTCCATTTTGATATTCTTCATCAGCTTCATCCATGATTTGATGATAATTTCTTTTTCTTCTATCATCTAACAAAATAAAAAATTATACATATAAGTAAAAATGATATGATTAGAACGATCATGTTTTTTTTAATCATAATAATAATTATAATTTTCTTCTTTCTATTTTTTTTTTTTTACCAGGATAATATTGTCCTGTTTGATAATCTGGTCTATTATGTTGATGATAATAAGCAAGAGTGCGACTTGATCCAGAAGGTAATCCATGATCTAAATAATTTCCATAATTATTCAATAATTGCTGTTGTTGTAAAAGTTGTAGTTGCTGCTGCTGTTGTTGTTGTAAACGCTTTTTTTTTGGTATTTTAGGTTCACGAGGTACTTTTGGTTTATAACTATTAGCAATAGTATGTTTAGGTGCTAAAGGTGGACTATATGAACCTTCTTGAAACATAAGAAGTGGTGATAATAATTCAAATACATCATATCGTCTAGCTAATTCTTTACCACGTTCTAAAGGTATCCATGTTCCTATATTTTATATTTATTTACATATATGGATATTTTTAAATAAAAAGAAAAGAGAAATAAATTTCATTAAACGTATATATATATATTGAATAAAAACTATTATTATCCATTTTTATTATATACCTTGATATTTCCCATAACCACCTTGAATCTTTTCATGAATCCCAGTTTGAACTTCTCTTTCTAAAATTCGAGTACGTTGTGCTTTACCAAATTCTGCTACTTTTAAGATCTGAGTTGCATTGACGTATCCATCTTCTTTTCTTCTCATCACTGCAACCTCTTTGCACATTAATTCATATACAGCCACTGCTGAATATGTTGCTTTAAAAACCATAGGTTGTTCAGTCATGTTTTTTATATAAATATATATAATAGATCTATATACAAATCAGTGGTTTTTTTTTATGGTTTTTATATATTATAAATATATAAAAAACAGAGATAGAAAAATATATACACAAGAATTAATTTTTTTTATTGCTATTGTATAAATGTATGTATTTTAAATAATGATAATAATCCAATTATTATATGTTATTGATTTGTGATTGTATAAAAAAAATATTGAGAAATGGATTTAAAAGATAGAAAGAAAATTTAATCACGGATGCGCCCAAATATAATTTTTTCATTTCGCGAAAAGTGTTCGGAGTTTTAAATTGAAGCACTTGATATCTTTTTTTTTCCTTCCCCCTTCATTTTTTTTTTGCTTCTCTTTTTCTTTTATAGTACACTTTTTATTTTTCCTTATTTTCTTTTTCCATATTTCTTTCTTTTATTTATAATATTTTTTTTGTTTATATTTAACTATATTTTATTTTTATATATCACTTATATATTATAGTAATAATGGCTGATTCAACTGTAGCTTCTAACGCATCACTTTCTATTAATGCAAAACCAACCAATGTTAAATTAGTTTTATTAGGTATGGCTTGGCATTGGATGATATCGTAATCTTTTATAGATAAAAACAGATATCATTTTATTATGGTTTTATTAACAACTAAACACTTTTATTTCTATTATATTTTTATTATTAGGTGAATCTGCCGTAGGAAAATCTAGTCTCGTTATACGTTTTGTTAATAAGGAATTTGCTGAAAATAGAGAACCTACAATCGGAGGTAAATAAAACATTACACAATAGATTAAAATGCCCTTTTTTTATTATTAAATATACATATGGCCAAAAAAAAGTATATTTATAATATTGGAGATGAAGTGGGAGGTTATTAATATTTTTATAAATATATATATATATATATATATATATATATATATATTATCAACAAAATTATATCAAAAATATATACCCTAAAAAAAAAGAAGAGATAGAAAAAAAAAATAAGGATCACAAGAACCGTTACTAATTCTTTTTCTGCACCTCGTGCTTCTTATTTATTTATTATTTATAGCGGCCTTTTTAACTCAAAAATGTCATTTGGGTGATCGTACTATCAAGTTCGAAATTTGGGATACTGCTGGTCAAGAAAGATTCCATTCTCTTGCACCAATGTATTATCGATGTGCTCAAGCCGCAGTAGTAGTTTATGATGTTACTAAATCTGTAAGTTTGATAAGAAGAAAATAAAAAATAATCATGTTTATATATATTTTCTTTTGTTATTATTGATTGTTTGATTAATCCATCTATATACATACATATATACATACATATTTTTTTATTTGTCTGTTTATGTATATGCAATATAATTAGGCAACATTAGATAAAGCTAAATCATGGGTAAAAGAATTACAACGTCAAGCAAATCAAGATATTGTTATTGCTCTTGTTGGAAATAAATTAGACATTGTAACAGAAGATGAAACAGAACGTCAAGTAGATTATGATGATGCTCGTGCATATGCCGAAGAATTCAATTTACTTTTCTTTGAAACTAGTGCAAAAACTGGTGAATTTGTTAATGATGTTTTTGCTGCTATTGGTAAAAAAGAATATAAATATATATATACGTACATCACCATCGAAAAAAAAGGAATGCTAAACATTTTTTTTCTATTATTTTACTTTTAGCTGCAAAAATTCCTTTGGAATTTATTAATTCTAGTCGTAACGGTAGTCGTCAAGGTGGGTCCGGCCGTGTTGAACTTAATCAACCTGCTACCCAAACTAGTGGATCCTGCGCTTGTTAAAAAAGAATGAAGAAAAATATAATCATATATAAATCAATATTGTTTATATATCTATATATACTTTTTTTTGTTTATCATTATTATTTTATTATTCATTACAATCGTTAACATACCCATTCCTTTCACTTTTTTTTATTTTTATTTTTATTTATTATAATTATTATCATTATTTTCATTATATAAACATATATCTTATTTCCCCTTCTGTCCCTATTATATATATATCTTGAGAGTAGATACATCCCTTTTTCCATTTTTTTTTTTTTTGATTGGGTCTCCGAGTTTCAAAGAAAAATAAAAAAGCAATTTCTCCCATTTAATTTCCTCTCTTTTTCTCTCTCTCTTATTTTATTATCATATATATATATAGTATTTCTTTACCATTATATGTATATATATATATAAAAATCAGAAATGGATTATAATGAAACCACTTTTTCACCTGTTAGTAGATTCAATAAATATAATATAAATATAAAAGTAAACAACTAAAAAAAAATCAATATTTACAATTATATATATATATATATATATTATGGGTTTAGGATACAATTCACGCAGTCATGAAATCAACTTGGAAGGAAGATAGAACAAAAGGTAAAAACAGAACATATATATTTATGCATGCTTTGTATTTATTATTATTATTATTATTATTATTATTATTATTAATAGTTACTAACCAAGCCTTACAACTTTCAAGTGAATTTTTTAAACTATTTACGCTCGGTAAACTTAAAATAATAACTACAAGAAAAGCAAAAACCATTAAAAATATATTTATATACGTTTATATTAAAAAAAATTCATCATCATCATTATATATATATAGAAGCTATTCATCGATCAGCAGAAGAAGCTAAACAACAAAGTGATTTAATCGATGAAATTGGAGTTGAACATCTTGAAAAAATAACTACTCAGCTTATGTTGGACTTTTAATTTATTTTTTATTTTTTTGTGAATAATATTAAAATAGATATACACCCAATTTCCTATTACTAATTTATTGATTGATTTGTTTATAACAATTATAAAATAATAGCAGCAACAAAATGACGATTATTAAAAAATAAATAAATAAAAAGATAAATATGGAAGGTAAATAAAAATAAATAAATGGATAAAAAAAATAATAGCTTTTTTAGTTTTGTGGCACAGTTCATCCTTATTGAAATATTATCGATAATACATATCTTGTGAAAATTTTTGTTGTTGCGGAAGAAGAGGATAAATGATTGGTAAATAATCAGGTATTGGACGAGAAGATGAAAAATCATTACTATTATTATTATTCGTATTATTATTTATATCTATATTTTCATTATTAAATCCATTATTCATATTATTATTATTGTTTTTATTATTAGTATTATTGTGTTGTTGCTGTTGTTGTTGCTGCTGCGGTTGCTGATATGGATAAGGATGATAAATTGATTGCCGATTTAATAAATGAAAATTCGGATGAATTGAATTATGATGTGATGATAATGGAGGAGGAGGAGGGTGAAAATTAACTTGTTGCTGTTGTTGTTGCTGTTGTTGTTGCTGTTGTTGTTGAATAAAATGAATACGATGGGGATGTGTTTGTTGATTTTGTTGCTGTTGATAAAGCAATGATTGTTGTTGCGATATTGTTCCATTTATAAGTTTATTTCTATCTTGATAATAAAAAGGATAATATTTATTTCTATTATTAAATGGTGGATTCATATTATTTTCAGGAAAATCAAAAAATAAATCATCACCATAATTATCTTCATCTTCAATATCATTATCATTAATTGAATCTGAACCTGATTCATCTTCTCCTTCTTCTTCATCACCATCATACATAGGGTATGAATATCTATTTAGATAATGGGGTGGATAAGATGGTCGATTAGCAAAAGGTATTGGTGTAGGATTAGTACCAGTAGTATTAATAGAAGGATTGCGCAATAAAGGTGGAATAGATGGTGGTTGATGTATTGGTAATAACTGAGATGGATGGGGATGATGAGGATGTGGTGGTGGAAGATGAGGAGGATGGGTTGGATTCATTATTAACGAAGGATAATCATAATAAGGATATTTTTCTTCATCTGATCTTGGTTGATTATTTGGTACACTAAGACTACGATGTCGGCTACGTTTTGATTTCTTTTCATGATGATGATGACGATGGTGATGTTTTTCTTTTTTTTCAGCTGATGATTCATTTTCATAATAGGATTTCCCGTGTTTTTTTTCAAAGGTTGAAGTATTTTTATTATCATCACTAATTTTATTATTGTTATTGGTATTATTATCATTTTTATCATCACTATTGCTGTTATTACTATTATTACTACTATTACTATCATTTTTATTTTTATTATTTTTATTATCATTTTTATTATTATTATTATTATTATTATTATTATTTTGATGATGAGAAGGATGAATAAAAGTTGGTAAATAGTAATTAGGAGGAGCACTCATGGACTGACCATAATAAAAATAATCATGCAAAGAAGGATAAAAATAAGAATTCACTTGTTGCATATCATTATTATTTAATAAAGCTGCTGTTGATGGTGGTGTCCACGAAGATCTAGATTTATTATTATTATTATTGTTATTATTTATCCTTTCATTCATGATTTGAGCATAATCTTTCCATAAATGATGATTATAAAGATGATTCAAGTGATGATGATGATTACTATTTTCTATATATAATTTTAAAGATTTTAATTCAAGTTTTAAATCATCGTTTTCATCTTTATATTTTTCAAGTTCAAGTGTTAATTTTTCTAATTTTTCTTTTAATCTTTCATTAAGCTGTTGATAATGATCTGACGATAATGTTGATGATGAAGTTGATTGTTTTTTCTCAAGTTTTTGTTTCTGTTTTTGTAATTGTAATTGATTTTGTTGAATAATAAAATTATCTTGATCAATGACATGTGATTGTTGTTGTTGTTTATTATTATGATGATGATGATTGATCAACATATCATCATGGTTATTACTATTATTACTATCCTTACTATTACAGTTACTATTAATATCTGGTTTATTGACAATGACAGGTTTTAATAAAGTAGTCATAGTTGAATCATGAATTATAGATGGATTTTCATGTTTTAATGGTCTTACAGCTACTTTCCATTTTGTTTGTTGATTATTATTATTATTATTATTATTATTGTTGTTGTTGTTGTTGTTGTTAGTAAAGCTTGAATATTCTTCCTCCTTTGGTAGTGGTATGCTCTGCTCTTGTTGTAAATAATAACTATTATTCATGTTTGCCATTCTTTGGTCATTTCTATTATCTTTCAATTCAAAATGAGGAACAGGTGTAGAGCTAAGTGTAACTTTAGTCGTCATAGTTAATAAACTAGTTATACTCTTTTTCAAATGAATTTAGAATGAGTATATATACAAGTTTGTAAAATTATTTATATAAGGTTATTATTTATATGTATATTTATAAATATATATGTTTTTATATTTTCTTTTATTAATAATAGAAGAGTTATAAAAAAGAAAGAAAAAGGAAAAAAAAAAAAAAAGTAAAATGGAAAAATGGAAAGTAAAGAAAAAAAAGGAAATGAAATATGAAAAAGACATTATTATTTTTTTTATTTGTGTCATGAGTTTTACATTTACTCTGAATACAAACCTATTCGGAAACAAAATAAAAATTCCACCCGAAAAGGGGTGATCTGGTAAAACTCTAATCGATTATATTATTAATGGCTGAGGAAAATGTGTATATTTATATGATCACCAGGTAAAAAAATCGATTACCTTATATTTTTTTAAATAAAAACAACTATATATAATTCATTTTAGTTAACTAAATCGTGATATAATATATATATATATTAAATGATTTCTTTATTTTTTAATAAACATATATATAGCATTCATTATTACTTTTAAGGTAGATTCATATATAAGCAAATGAATATGCCTAATAAACATAAATAAACAAAGTAAAAAAAAAATATTAGTGTATGATCCTCATGAACTGAAACGAATGAAATAAGGTTTGGCTTGTAATCTTTTTTTAACTGTTATATTAAAAAAAGCAAAGAAATAAAAAGGAAGAAGAATAATCATTTAATATTTCTTTACATAAATATATAAATATGTAAATAAATTATATGACATATTGAAAACATTATATAAAGTAAAAAAAAAACATACTTTATTAATAAATGACTAAAGCATATCTTATTTGCATGATTTTGAACCTGAAAAAAACGATTTAAAACCCCGGTTGTGGCTTTTTAAATCTCTTCACTTTTTTTTTTCTCCTCTCTTTTTTCTTTTATACATATATATATAATATAAAAATAATATGCCAAAGAAAGGTTTTATTGATCGTAAATCAGCTAAACACTATCATGTTGTTCATCGTTCTCAAAGAGATCCTTTGATCAATGATGCCAATGCTTCTTCAAGAGTTTTACAAGAAGTTGTACCAGGCAATTTAGTTAAAGTAAGGAATAAAAAGTGACAGATATATATATATAAACTTTCTGGAATGTATACATATATATATTTTATAACTAATATATATTATATGTACCTTTTTAAAAAACAATAAAAATAAATAGCATAAAACAACTGAAGAATTAGAACGTATTAAAGCTAAACCAAAGAAATTGACGCAAGATGAAATTGATCAGTATGTATTACTAATATATATATATATATATATAATATAATAGATATAAATAAAAAAAAGGATTATTACTTATATTATTTCTATTTATTATTATTAATTTAATAATGACGTTAGACGAGTTGGGCAAGCAGCTTTATATGGTATTTATTTTGATGATGGTGAATATGACTATATGCAACATTTAAAACCTATTGGTGCACCAGATGCAGTCTTTTTAGAAGCACCAACAGTACGTAAAGAAAAAAATAAACAACAGCAAACAGGTGGATTACAATTAAGAGATGAAATTGAAAATAATAATAAATCAAAAACAGTAGGAGGTGGATTATTTGATGATGTGGATAGTAAAAAAAATCCTAATTTATTTGAATTACCAAATGAAGTCTTACCATCTTCTGTTGAAGTGGATACTCGTTTAATGAACCAAACTGGTTTAGAAGGTGGACTACAACCTGATATGGATCCTAGATTACGTGAAGTTTTAGAAGCTTTGGAAGATGAAGCTTATGTTGATGAAGAATTAGATGAATCCTTTTTTGATAATTTAAATGATGAAACCGCTGAAGCTTATGATCCTGATGAAGATGAATATTATGACGATGTTTATGATGAAGAATATGGCGATGAAGAATATGAAGATATTGAAGAAGATGGTCCAATTGATCCGGATAATTATGATTGGCAAACTGCTTTTAATAAGTAAAGTGATCCTATATATATAATGATAAGAAAAGTGGAGGAATATATATAAATATATTTATACTTATCATTCAATTTTTTTAACTTATCTATAGATTTAAACGTGATCAAAAACGCGGTGGTGGATCTGATGATGAATTTGATGATGATGATGATTTTGATATAAGATCTAAAGGAACTGGATTTTCTGTATCTTCCTCAGCAATGCATAGAAATGCTCAACTTAGAACTTTAGATGATCGATTTGATAGAGTAATTAATATATATATATATATATATACAAAAAAAAGTAGGATTTTATATCATTTATTTATTTAATTTTTCATTATTGTTATTAGATTGAAGAAGAATATATGAATGATGATGATGATGATGAAGAAAGAGAATTTGATGGTGATATATCAAAAGAAAGAGCCGATTTTGAAGCAATTTTAGATGACTTTTTAGATAATTATGAAGTAGTTGGTAATAAAATAGCACCAAAATTAGAAGGAGAAGATTCAGTACAAAAATTAGATACCATTCGTAAAGCATTAGATAGAATTAACATTAAAGAAGAAAACGAAGAAGAAGCAGAAGAAAGGGAAAGAAAACAACGTTCAAAATCATCATCAAAATCAAAATTAGATGATCCTTGGGCAAGACCTGAACAACGTAAAAAAGCTACATGGGATTGCCAATCTGTTTTATCTACTTACTCTAATTTAGAAAATCATCCTACACTTATTTCTGATCGTGGACCTAAAAAGAAAATTAGTATTGATCCTAAAACTGGTATGCCTATTTTAGTAGAAGATGATAGAAATAAACAAAAAAAGAAAAATTCAAAATATAATAATAAATCCATGGAAGAAGGTGGAGATGATGTAGAAGAAGAAGATGATAATGATAGTGAAGAAGAAGATGAAGATAGACCTAATTTAGGAGTACCAAGATCTAAAGCAGAATCAAAAGAAGAAAAGAAATTAAGAAAACAAGCTGTTAAAGAGGCTAAAAAGGTAAAAATCATTCATTGATATTTTCTTGTATATATAAAAATGAAATCATATAAAATTGATTGTTGTATTTATTTATTTTTTTTAGAATCGTCGAGAAGAAAAGAAATCAACTAAAGCTGCATTTAAAAATGAAGAAAATAAACTACGACAAACTCTTGATCAACAACGTAAAGCTAAAGGTGTTACGCATATTTATTAAATTGTATCTTTTGTTTTTTTTATATATATATTCTTTTCATCATTCATTTAGTATATATATTTATATATAAGTTTATATCATTCATAATGTATTAATTTTTATTATTATAATTATCATTATCATTTTGTATTCATACAATCTCTTTTTTTATATATTTATTTAGTTTATTATCATTATTATTATTATAAAATTAGTTATTATTAAATAATAATAAAAGTTTATTTTGATCTTTTTTTAAAAAAGGTGAATTCAAAATGTCAATGCAAAGCCAACTTAGAAATCTTCTTTTAAAAGACATTCAATCTCCGGAAGAGTCACAAAAAATTTTTTTTCAATCTTTTTTTTTAAAAGCGCCCTGCTCTTTTTTTTTTTCTTGTTTTCTTTTCTTTTCTTTTTTTCTTCATAGTTTTATAGAAGTATTTATTATTGTAAGTTTTTGTTAATATATCATCATTATGACTATATGTATTATATATCTTTTATTATTATTATTTATGTGATGAAAAACATTGCTGATGTCCTGAAATCGTTTTATCTTTGACGTAAACTTATTGATAAAATGATTTTGTGGAAGAAAAACAATGGAATTCCTCGTATCTGAACTTTTATATATAATAATAATAACATATGATTTATTTATTTTTATAACTATAAACAAATATCATCGTATTCTAATTTTTATTTTTATTTGATTATTCATTTATAGTATTTAATTTATCTTAAGATAAAATATGTCAAGTAAATAAGATTCTTTTAATGGAACATAAATATAAAGGTAAATTATATAATAATAATAATAATCAGATCAATAATAATAATAATAATCCTTTATGATGAGATCAAGTTATATCCATTCTATGATAACGTGGCCCACATCGTTTAGCACCAGTTCAGTTGATAATGATTTACTTTGGGTTCTCTAAAGTAAATTAGAGTTGATTGCTACTACCGTTAGCGGTGGGAATGTTCTTTAGATTTTTCATCCACTTTAGTACAAGTATGTAAAAAAAAATTTTACAGAACGGAAAAAGTCGAAAAATTTGGGTTCATTTTTTTGTTGGCTTCTAGGATTTAAAGTGACTTGCTGAATAAAAAAATCGATTATATAATATTTTTCATTATAAAATAAGATACCATAGATTTGATTTTCTAACTGGTTTTTTTTTATTTATTTTTTATTTATTTATTTCATCTTTAGATATATATTAATAATATGATCTTTATATTTTATACCCATTATCATTAATGTTAGTATCTTTTTGCTTGTATATATTTTATATTAAATTAAATAAACTATGCTTTTTTTATAAAACTTTCATTTTTTGCTCAGTGAACTTATCAAAAATTTATAAAAGAGCTAAAATAACAATCATAGTTTAAAACTAGTAAATATATATATATATATATATATATATATATATATATTTATATATAAGAATAAGACTTAAATAGTAAAAAAAAAAAGGCATTAAAAAAATAGTGTATATATGGTGTAGGTAAGGTTTTTTACTATATATCTTTTTTATTAGAAGTTCATTTAAATTTAGACATTTATGAGCACCAGTAGCTTCTTTATTCTTTTAGTAAATCTTTTTTTTTCGTATACTTGAGAAAAAAAATTAAATGAAGACGTTATTTAATTATAAAAGAATGTCACCATTCAATTTTTATGTAAATATCTTTTTTAGTTCTTTTTATTTTTTTGTTTGAATTGAATTTTAACCTTCATTTCTAAATATAATAACCCATTACTTTTGTTGCCTTTGTTTTTAGCAATGACTCCCAAAGTGTTTCTATGACTTACCATATTTAGAATCTATTTATGGACACCGGTAAATTTTTATTCTTTTAATATTTTTTTTTGCGTTTTTAACAAAAAAAAATTAAATTATGACGATCTTTATTTATAAAAGAATAGTATCGTTCAATTTTTATGTCAATATCCTTTTTTGTTTTTTTATATTAATGTTTGTTGATTTGAACATAAGGATAAAAGTTTGAATGGATTTTTTAGTGCGTCACTCTGAAAAAAAGAAAAACTCAGGTAGATTTAAAAAAGAAAAATTTATGATGGACTTAAAAAGTACATGTATAAATATATATATATATATATAGTATTAAAAAAATAATACAGTAAAATAGATCATCTAAAAAAAGGTATTCATATAAAAAATAAATAAAGATGTTACAAAGGTTTTATAATAGCTATAATATATAAAAAGCTTATTTATTATGATTCACAAAAATATTAAAATGATAAAATAATAGTCAACAGAATCCACTTTCTTGATAATACAGTGCCAATCAATACATTAATGATAATAAAGAAAAGATTAATAAATAAAAGTCAATTAAAAATTATTAAAGTAATAGAAATATCATTACGT
This sequence comes from Cunninghamella bertholletiae, assembly GCA_037043795.1. Lineage (NCBI taxonomy): Eukaryota > Fungi > Mucoromycota > Mucoromycetes > Mucorales > Cunninghamellaceae > Cunninghamella > Cunninghamella bertholletiae. Next base: position 1,241,256 of record JAZGVP010000004.1, on the reverse strand, counting down.
ATAAATAAATATGATACTTTACATAATATACATATATTTATATATAAAGAAAAAAAAAATACAAAATTACATAAACCAACAACTCTATAATACCTAAAAGAAAATAACTATCTGCGTTATTTCTGTACATCAACTATTAAAATATATTTATTTATAATAAGCTTGTATAATTTATAATTAAAGGTAATCAAAAATATTAAACTGATCGACGTTAAAAAATAAAATAAATAATATATGGTTGATGAATGATTTTTCTAAATCTTTATTGAATTGAAATGGAATATTAAAATTACATAAAATTATATATGTATATATATGTATATATATAATATAAAAATAAAAAATGAATGATTATTCAAAGATATACAAAAATTAATAAACAATAATAAAAAAAAGATTATATGTATATATGAAATAAATTAAATTAATTCTTATTCTTCAAAATGGCATTTAAATCTAAATCAGCCCATCCTAATTGATGACCTAACTCTTCAATTGATTTTTGTTTTGTTTCAGGTACAAAGAAAGCAACAAAAAGAGCAACAAGGAAACAAATACCAGCAAAGATTAAGAATACATAAGAACCACAGGCAATTTGAAGTGAAGGGAAAATCAAACCAATAATGAAATTACATAACCAATTCACAACTAAAGCAATAGAACTTGCAGTACCAACGGCATAAGTAGGATAAACTTCAGCAGTAAGGACAAATGGAATAACACCTAAGCCAACGGCATAAAAGGCAACGAATAACATGATACATAAAACTTGTAAAGGTGAAACGGAATAAATAAGACTTATGGTCATTACAACACTGAAAACACACATGCCAACGGCGGATATTAATAATAAAATTTTACGGCCCAAACGATCAATTAATAAAAGTGAAACAACAGTTAAGACAACATTTAAAGCAGATACACCAATGGATACGTATTTAGCATTTTCACCAAATGAAACTTGGAAAATGCTTGTTGAATAATACATAATAGCGTTAATACCAGTTAATTGACCAGCAACATGGACTAACATGATTTTAACCGTTAATTTTGCTAAAACAGGAATACTCATTAATTGGAAAATAGATAAACTTTGATTTTGATTTGATGATGTAGGATTTTGTTTTTCATTTACAGTAGTAGCCATACCAGTAACAGAATCAGTTTCACTATTATTTATTTTTTTGGTATCATTATTGCTATTATCATAACCTTGAACTAAATTAGATAACATATCATTAAATTCAACATCAATGTCACCATTTCTAACACGTAACATTTCAGCACGAGCTTCTTCAATACGATCGTGAGAAATCAACCAACGTGGAGATCGTGGGCAGAAAGGTAAACAAACCATTTGAATAATAGCAGGGCCAACAGTAATAACAGTAGCAACACGCCATCCAATACTTGATTGTAAACCAAGACCAATACATTGAATGATTAAGATACCTAAAGTGACACAAAGTTGTAAAACGGATCCTAAAGCACCACGATATTTGGGGGGAGAAATTTCAGCAATGTACTGTTTATAAAAAAAAAAATAAAGAGAAATAAAAATAAATAAATAAATCATCCATTTATTTATTTATTTTTTTATAATTTATTAGTAATACTATAATTACTTACAAGTGAAATCACTACTGTCATAAAACCTGCACCTATTCCTACAAAAATACGCCCAATAGCAAATTGTGCACTTGTAGTAGAGGTGGATAATAAAATGGCACCAATAAAGAAATTAAGATTCATTACTAACATGGAATCTCTTCTACCTAACTTACGAGCTAAAGCACCAGATACAATAGCTCCGATACAACCACCTACAGCATATAATCCAGTAGCTGCACCCCTATATATATGTATATATATATATTTAAAATAGTGAATTAATATTAAACAAAAATATAATGAAAAAAGTAAGAATTAATATTTAAAAAGAAAATGAAATAAATAAATAAATAAATAAAAAATCTTGTTTAATTATTTATTACCAAACCCATGATGACATTGGAATACATTTAGGTAAACTAGAATTAGGGAAATAGGTGATAACACCTTCAGGTACATCAGGACAATAACGAACATAATCGCCAGGAATATTTAATGAACTTGTATTGATCCCATTATTTAAAGCACCTAAACTAGCAATAATAACACAAAATACAACAAATGGTCGTAATGGAGCTGTTCGTGAATCCATTATTTATATGTATATTTTATATATTAATTTTTCTATATATATGTATATGAATTTAGTCTATTGTTGAATATGATTGGTATATATAAAAAATATGGAAAGAAAAATAAAGAAGAAAAAAAAAAAGATGAAATATTAAAAAAAAAAAAGTAATAGAGTGAAAAGAAAAAGAAGAAAAATAAAATGAGGGGAAGACTATTTAAATAAAATAAAAAAAGGGAGTTTTAATTTTGACACATCAACGTCAGATAGCATATATAGGTACGCTTTTTTTAAACATAATTTATATACACTAAACATACATATTATTAAAAAAATATTACTATAATAAATTAGAATTCCAGTTTAAAGAAGTCTTATCGATCTATTTTTAATTTAAATACATATTATTATTATCATTTTATATATGTTTACAATCCCATCTTACTTTGATGTTTTTATTTAATTTTTAAAGACAAGTCATACTCTTTTTTTTTTTTTCTCCACCCCCATCTTTTTTTTACTTGCTTTTTTCGTTAAAAAGAAAAATTAGCCAATTATAATGTTAACAATTATAAAACATCACCAGAGGTAACATTTGTCATTTTTTTTTTACTCTAAAAAAAAAAAGATGTGAAACTTATTTTTTTTTTTCAATCTAGCATTTTTTCCGCCGTCTCCCGCATTTAGCGTAACCAAAAAATGTATTTTTGTCTTTATATAGATTAAAAAATAGATGAATAAATGAAAACTGGAGGAAACTGGGGACTTGTGTTCTTTTTTTTTAATGGATGAATAAAATAAATGATTTTATATGCCAATATTTATATATAAATAGAATAAAAACATTAAAATGATCGATTATTCTTATTATATTTTGTCATACCAATATATATATATATATATATGTATATAACAGATTTTTTTCTTTCTGATAAATTAAACTAAAAAGTGAACAAAAATGAATAAACTGGGAAAACGAAGAATAATCGGTGTTAAATTAATAAAGTTAATTTTAAGTTCAACTATTTATTTTTTTTCGGATTCAGGAATCCATTCCGATTTAGTAAAAAACGTGCCATTGCTCTATACTTTTGTTATCAAAACATCAATTAAATACATACAAGAGCCAAAAATGTTTTTTTTATAACTTAAAAAATAAAATTATAACCCTCGTTTCATAAAAAAAACTTTAAGTCATTCCTTTTGTTTTTATAAAAAAAATAATACCATTTACGGTTTATTATTTTGTATGTATATATAATATATGATTATTCATTCCTTTTATTTTTTATTTTTATAAATAATTAAAATGATAAATACGGTAATTGAAAATGATAACTTAGATATGATGTAAAAAAAGACATATATACAAATCATCTTTCCTCCTTTCTTCTCCCCCTCCATCCCCCCAAAAAAAAAGTTATTAGAAATACCGAATCGGACCTAAGAAATAGTTATTTTTTTTTTTTTCACTAATCTCAGATTGTATCATAAAATTACATCAACGGTTTTAAAAACGTAAGAAGTATTATTGTTCCATTCTAAAAAAAATTATTCAAAATTAATTTACCCCTTAATTATTATATATCATAAAGAAAAACAGAAAAAATTAGAAACAAAAAGCATATTTTAATTTTTTATGCCATTTAAAAACAATAGAATTACACAAGTATTTTGAGCAAGTTTATTATAAATGGTTACTGGTGTATGAGGACAGATTATTATTAATTAAATAAAATAAAGGAATTGTAAAGTAAGATAATAAAAGTCCAAATGAACAATATTAATGGTCAGATTATTTAAATGTCAAAAAAATAAAATAAAACTTGTATAAATGTAGAAGAGTATTTTATACGTGTTATTGACTAGAATTTATAAAACGGTGCGCAGTAAAAAAAAAAGCCAGAGTTTAATTATTTTAGATATTATTTGACCTTTTTTCTTTCTTTTTCTTTTTATTATTATTAATACTATATACGCGCGTAAATTTATCTTTTTTTTAATCATATATAGTTTTCATAAATATTATACATTACGATCAAAAAAAGATTGATTAAATATGTTGAAAATAATGACAACAATTATAAATTAGTACACCATAATAATAATAATCCTTATCATAAAATATTTCAAAGTGTCTAAATATGTTCCAAGTATATTTGAACCTTCCTACTTTTAAAATTGTTAATATTTAATGTTATTCTCTTTGGTAATATTTTTATGGGTGATTATATTCACGTTCAGGTAAAAAAAAAAATGGGTTTTGATTTTAGAAATAGTAAACTAGAAAATAAAATAAAATAAAATAAAATAAAATAAAATAAAAGGATAAAAAAGGATAATTTTTAAGTAAAATAAATAATATAATATAAATAGCTATTCGAATGATTATTTTACTGCTTGAGGGTAAACTCATAAAATCAACTATTTCCTTTTCTGTGAAAACTTAATTTAACCTATTCAGTATACTAATAGCTAGAAATGAAGCTTCTTGCTTAGGTACGACATAAACTTAGAGTTTCTCAATTTTACAGCCATAATAAGCGAAAAAAATCAAATGAAAATGGTTTTAAATATCATCGTTTAAGTATTCTTGTTGGTAATCAAATAAATAAACATCTGTTTCAATTTGGCTTTGGATGAATTAGTTCAACAAGATATTCATTAGGGTAATAATATAACAATATTTCATAGATATTTAGAGGAAGATGATTTGTACATTAATCAATTTAGACTACATGGGAACATTTGTAAATTGATTCAAGAGTTCTTACAAATGAAAATGATCCTTTACTAAATGCTCTTGCTCAGTAAGTGTAATCCTCCAATGTTTTTTTTTTTTTTTTTTCAACATAATGTTATAATCAATAGAGTTTTTATTACTTTTAAAATTTATAAAGAATTATATGAACAGAATATATTTTTAATAAACGAATGGATCAATGTATCAGATTTAGAAGCCGTCAAAAAATTTAATAGACATATTTTTCAACAGATTAAAAGAAATAACAACTATATCTGATCAGTAATTATCTCCTTTAAAAAAAAATTGTGAATACTATTACCTATTAGACGTATACATACATACATATGTATATATACTTGTAAAAAAAATTCCAATTGAATTTTGGTTCAATATAGGAAACTCATAGTCATAATTGTAGATACGAAAATGACAGTAATGATTTAAAAAAAAACCATATAATGACCCATGTAGTAAGTATTATTTAACATACTTATTCATATATCATCGTACATACTAATTATTTTTTCTTCATAGTTATAATATATAGGCAGGTTAAAATGCTTATGAAATTTGAGACTATAAGTTTGTATTCAAAAAATACTGGAAAAGTCTTAAAAAAAGAGAGAAAGAAAAAGAAAAAGAAAAAAAATTGAAAAAATTGAAAAAAATTGGAAAAAAATTGAAAATGAGGGGAAGACTATTTAAATAAAAAATAAATAAAAAGAAAAAGAGTTTTAATTTTGGCACATCAACATCAGCCAGTATTTATATATCCTTTTTTTTTTTTTTTACCATGATTTATATACACCAAGCACACTTACTATTTAAAATATATATATAAATATATATGACTATAATAAATCAGAATTCTAGTTTGAAGATACTTTATAAATTCATTTTTAATTTAAATACATATTATCATTATTTTTATGTACATAATAATTCATCTTTTATTTATTTTTTACTCTGAAGATAACGATCAATTATCTTTTTTTTACTTGCTATTCTTGTTAAAAAAAGAAAAGTTAATCATTTATAATACTACCATTTATAAAATATCATCAGAGGTAATAGATCTAGTTTTTTTTTTCAATCTAACAATTTTTCCGCCGTCTCCCGCATTCATTGTAATCAAAAAATGTATTTTTATCTTAATATAGATTAATAAATAAAAAAAAATGAAAACTGGAGGAATCTGGAGACTTGCTATCTTTTTTTTTGAATGTTGGATAATAATTAAAAATAAAAAATAAAAAAGATTTTATAAGCCAATAATTATATATAAATAGAAAAAGAATATTAAAGTGTTCAATTGTTTACTTATATATATTTCGTCATACCAGCTAATGTTATATATAATAGATTATTTATATTTTTCTTATGATAAGTTAAACTAAAAATTGAACAAAAATGAATAAACTGGGAAAACGAAGAAAAATTGCTTTTAAATTAATGGAAGTATTTTTTAAGTTCAGTTATTTTTTTTTAGATCCAGGAACCCATTCCAATTTAGTAAAAAAAACGTGCCACTGCTCTATACTTTTGTTATCTAAACATCAATTAGATACATATTTGTAAGAATCAAAGAATGTGATTTTTTTATTACTTAGAAATAAAACTATGATCCTTGTTTCCTTTTCTTTTTTTTTTCTTTTTATGAATAACAATATTATTTATGGTATATTATTTGTATGTATATAATATATGATTATTCATTTTTTTATTTTTATTTTTATAAATAATTAAAATGATAAATACGGTAATTGAAAATGATAACTTAGATATGATGTAAAAAAAAAAGATATATAAAACTCAACATTAACTATAAGTCATCGTTTTCTCCTCTATCCTTTCTTCCCCTTTCCTTCCCCCCCAAAAAAAGATTAGAACCACCGAATCGGACCTAAGAAATAGTTTTTTTATCATCAACTTTCGTAATTGATCTCAAATTGATATTATAAAGGTTATAAAAACATAGAGCCAAATAAAATAGAGTACAAAATATTATTGTTCTATTTTTTTTAAAAAAATCATTCATAAATAATTTACTCTATAATTATTTATTTTTTCATTTTGTCTTAATTAAATACCATAAAAAGACAGAAAAAGAGAGAAAAATAGAAAAATAGAAACAAAAAACATAATTTAATTTTTTATATATCATTTAATGAATAGAATTACAAAATTATTTTGAATAAGTATATTATAATTTTCAATGAAAAAATAAAAAAAATAAAAAAAATAGATAGCAATCTAAAAAATAAAAGTAAATAAATAAATGGCTACTGATTTATGAGGTCAAATATCTACATCTTAATAATATCTGCACTTTCTCCAACAACCATTTTTTCAACTTGATCATCTTCAGCTACAGCAAATACACGTTCATTTGTATGTTTTTTAGGTTCGGATGGGTTTGATTGGACAATTAAAGTCTTATTTACAGTAGAGCCAATTGGATACGGTGTTGGTTGAATTGTATGTTTATAAAAACAGCCAGGTCTAGTACAAGCTCCATCAAATTTACACTGAAAAAAATAAAAATAAAAATAAATGAATAAATGAACCTATTTTTTTTTTTTTTCTTTAATCATTTCTTTTATTATCTTATATATTATTGATTTTTTTAAATAATAATAATAATAATAATAATAGTACTTACGACGATTTCTGAAGGATTAGGATCATTTGGATGTAAAAAGTGACAATCAGGTCTTTCACATTTATCACCATTTTTACATGGTACAGGTATTCTTTTTATTGTAGGAGTAGCATTAGTAATTGGCATTGGTGGATAAGCTGGTAATGGTGGATGAAAGTATGGACATTGATCATTTGTACAGTAAGGGAAATATCTACATGGTATTGCTTTTTGTGTTAAATTAGGGTTGGTAGGTTGTTTCTTAGGTCGAGTTTCAGGATGAATAAATAAACATTCATTTGTTGGTTTAGGACAATTTGGAAATTCACTAAATTCAATAATAATAATAATAATAATAATAATAATAATAATAATAATAAATAAATAAATAAATAAATAAATAAATAAATAAATAAATAAAAATGATTTACATATATATACATTTATATAATATTATTATTTGATCATCTTTATTTTTGTTATTATCATTATTTGTTTCTTATGTAATACAACTTACGGACATAAAGTACTTGGGTGAACATAAACGCAATCGTCACCTTTATCACATTCTGGCCAATATTTACATCTTTGTTTAGAACGTTCATCAATAACTGATTCTGGTTTTTGTATACCTAATCGATCGAATACTTTAAAAATAAAAACAAAATAAAAAATGTATAAGTACTTGAACATATCTATGTACATGAAAAAAAAAAAAAAAGAAATAAAGAATCATTACCTGATGGTGCTGAATTAACCTTTTTACCAAGTCTAGATTGTATATTATTGTTATTATCTTTTTTATCACGATAAGATGTACGTTCTTTATTTCTTTCAGGTGACCTAGATCGCGATCTTGAACGAGAAGAGTATCTATTATTATTATTACGTGAATATGATCCTCCACTATATTCACGTCGTGATTGTTTTGGTCTTAATCCATCTAAAGCTTGTGCAAATAATCTATTTCTTCCTGTTGATACTGATTGTCTTGTTTCCTTATCTGTTGTTGTAGCTGTCGCAGTAAATTTTTTATCCTCATCATTACCACTATTACCATTGTTATTAGATTGATGATTATTTTCTAAAGAAGATTGTGGATTTTTTAATTCTTCTAATCGTAAAAATATCCATTGTGTTATATTTTGATCTAATATAAATAAAATAAATAAAAATGTAAACATTATTTAATATAAATACAATTATGCACTAAAATATATCTAAAAAAAATTAATTTACCATAATCGTCGCCAATTACTAATATGTAAATAGTTTTGTTTTAAAATAATAATAATAATAATAATAATAGCGTTAGTATTCATGTATATAATCAGGTTTTGAATATAAATAACAGTGGTTTTTCTTCCTTTTTTGTTATAAAAAAAACTGCCTTACAAGAAGAGAGCTCTATAGATACTTCTTCTGGTGATTTTCCCATTTGAATAATATTAATAATAAATTCAGCGAGCGACATATCTATTTATTTATATATGAATTACAAATAAAACATATTATTAGGCTAATCAATAATATTTATTTATGTTTTTCATTGATTTTTTTTTCCTTACCACTTTGATCAATATAATCATAAAATACACATTTTTCATGAATTTCGTTCTATAAATTAAACAAAAAAAAAAAGTCAAATAAATAAACTTTATAATATACAATATTTAATTTTACATGGTAGCGTTCATTTTTTATTTTATAATCATATACCTTTAATGTATTCCAATATGAATATTCCATGATCGATTATGTTTTTTTATTTTATGTTATAGAAATAACAAATAATAATAAAAAGAAAAAGACAAAAGAAATAGAAAAAAGTCCGCTCAAGTAGAAAAAAATGCGGACTTTAAATTTACCTCTTTTTTCGTCCTTAATTTTTAAACTTCTAATCTTTCTCTTTTTTTTCTATATACTTTAAACAAGAAAAGAAAAAAAATATAATATACAATGTACGATTTTATGGAATATTGTATTCGTTGTTATTACAGGTCAACGGGATGGAATGAAGAAAATCAATATTCCAATTTATGTTCTTGGTCACGTACACTTTTAGATTTTTATACCCCAAATGGATTATCGCTTCATCTTGCCAAATTACCCACTCTTCAATTTAAACCTTCTTATACTATGAATGCGTTACCTTCATTAAATGGTAGTATAGGTTATTTATTTACTTCACATCCTTTACATATTGGAACAAGTGCCACAGTAGATTTTCAGGATATGGTAGATCAATATCGTATTCAAAAAATGCAACATTATAATAATAATTTGACTAATAATAATAATAATACTTATTATCAACAACAACAACAACTTGTTCCAATTCCTAATTATCTAGTATATGGACGTATGTTTTTTCCAGGTGCTGCTTTAGAAGCTATTTATATTCGTCGTTTATCTCAAAAATTACAATATTTAGTTACTGCTGTTAACTACCCGCGTGATACTGGTTTACCTCAAGTAAGATATATATATTAAAAAAAAAAGGATATCAACTTTTTTTTAGCTATAATATTTAAAACTTATATTATATGTTTTTTTCTATGTTATATCATTTAGATGGCTTTTCAATTACAATATGATGTAGGAAAATGGTGTTCAGAATGCTCATATACAACGGATGATGGATTATTAGGATTGAGAGCATTATATAATTTTGGAAAACCATCCAATGAAGGATATGGTCAATGGTCATTAGGCACTGAAATATATTATGGAACTTTAGATAAAAGTGGTGGTTGTAAGTAGTTATATATATATATATATATATATATATATATAAAGTAAAAAAAAGTTTATAGATAAATCTAATTCATCAATATAAATACATTTATATATAGTATCAACTGGATTAAGATATAGAACACCTCCATCATCACCATCACCAATTAATGCTACTTACACATTAAATCCAATTGTTGGTCATATGACAACAGCTTATGTTGCTCAAGTTTCGGATAATCTTGCAATGTGCTCACGGTTTGATTTTAATATTTACTCATATGAAAGCGATTTAGCATTAGGATTTGAATGGAGAACTAAAAATACAACTGCAAAAACCATGAATACCATTACCATAGATGATGATTCTTCTTTCACTTCTTCTTCTTCTTCTTCTTCTACAACTACAAATACAACAATTAATAATAATAATAATAATGATCAAAATAATACAATTGCAGATGTAAATAATAAACAAACAAATAAATTGGAAGGATTGATGAAAGTTAGATTTGGATTTGCTACGGTAATTAATACATAAATATTATATATATTTATGTATATATAAGAGGTTAAACTGATGAATTAAATATATTTATTCATTTTACCTTTTTTATCATTTAGGGTCTTGCAATGATGTGGGAAGGAAGATATAAAAATACATTATTTAGTGTAGGATTAACAGCTGATTTGACAAATCAGTCAAATCCAATACGAACAATGGGCATTGAAGTACAATACTTTTCTTAATATAGTATAATAGCTTAATTTGCTTTTATATATAGCATAAGCATATATACATATATATAGATAGATAGATAATAGATATAGATGATTTTCATCATCATATTCATTTTGTATTGATTACAATGTATTGATAGACATAAAAATAAATAAATGTATAAATAATGAAATGACGTTTTATTATTAATCATGATTATTAGTATTAATATTATTGTTATATTTTTTTATTATTAGATTGAGTTTTGATGTTTAAATTTTATTTTATGGGTGAATAAATGAGAATAGTGGAAAAGAAGCCTTTACAAATTTCTAAATAAGGATTAATTTATTTAATGATCATGACCATGGCCGTCACCTTCAGGTTGTTGTTGAGGAGCAACTATAAAAATTAAATATAATTAGTAAGTTTTTTTAAAAAAACATCTTTGCCCTTTTTCATTTTTTTAAAAATATTAATAAAAACAATAATCCACTACATCTTTATATATTAATTACCTTTAATCATATCATCAATACGTAAAATAGCAATAGCTGCTTCAGTAGCACTTTTGAGAGATTTAATCTTTGACATGGCAGGTTCTAATACACCAGCTTTAAGGTTATCACGTACTTCACCCTTAATCAAATCTAAACCATAATATTTCAATACGCGTTTTTGATCATTAGCATCAGCATTCAAGGCAGCATTATGATAAGCACGAAGTTTAGATACAAGTTCAGTGGAATCTTTTGCAGCATTTACAGCAAGAGTCTTGGGAATAACAAGTAAAGCATTGGCAAATTCAGCAATAGCTAATTGTTCACGAGAACCCTAAATAAATTAACAAGAAAAAATGATTACTTTTTTTAGTATATACTCAAACACACATACCATGATCTTTTCTTTTTTTTAAGAATACTTACCAAGCTAGTAGCAAAGTTTTCAAGATAAATACTTAAAGCAGATTCAACAGATCCACCACCAGGAACAACGCTGTTACTTTCTAAAGTTCTTTTAACAACACATAATGAATCATGTAAAGAACGTTCCATTTCATCCAACATATAATCATTAGCACCACGTAAAATAATGGATGCTGAATTTTGAATTTTAGTTCCTTTAATTAAAATACATTCATCATCTGAAATACGCTCTTGTACAACTTCTTCAGCATGACCTAAATAACTAGCTTCGAAAGTTTCTTCACCTTCCAAGTTAGCTAAGGTTGATAACATGGTAGCTGTAAAATAAAATGCAATAAACATATATATTTTATATTTAATAATTAATTTAAAAAAATCATCCATATATTATTTCAATATTATATATATAATAAAAAAAAATAGACACGTTTACTTACCTCCTGTAGCTCTAGCAATACGTTTTAAGTCATCTTTCTTACAACGACGAACAGCCATAGCACCAGCTTCTACAAATAACTTTAAGCATAAATCATCAATACCTTTAGTTGTTAAAATAACATTAGCACCAGTAGCAAGAATCTTTTGAATACGTTCAGTAGTAATTTCAATTTCTCTAAAATTAATAAAAAAGATGAATAAATAAATATTTTGAATTATACATCATTATCATTATTTTTTAATAGTAATAATAATAATAATAATATACCTTTTACGAATATCTTCTAATTTATCAGGATCATCTACAACAATATTAACACCAAGATGCATTTTAGCCTTTTGAAGATTCATATCAAGAACGGCAATTTTAGCACCAGTAATTCTGGATTTCATTGCTTGAGAAGCAATGGTACAATTTAAAGCATAACCACGAACAAATACGGATTCGCGACCAGATTTACCATGAGCCTTTAAAATATTTACAGCTTTTACAGGATATTTATTTTCACCACGAATATTTGTAGTTTTTACAGCTAACATAGATTCAACAGCTAAATTAGCAAAGAAATCAGAATCACTATATATATATATATATATATATATATATATATATAATTAAATAAATAAATAAATAAATATATGATTATCCATTAATATTTTTAAAAATTCTAAGATTTTATATATATCCAAACTTACGATCCAATAATTTTTGAACTCATAGAAGTCTTTGCAGCATTTACAAGACATTCTTTTCCTAAAGTATCAACCTTAATAGCCATTTCATTGGCAATAAATTTACAAGCTTCCTTTGATGCTAAACGATAACCAGTAATAATAGTAGTAGGATGGATTTTATTTTTGACAAGTTCGTTGGCACGTTTTAACAATTCAGCTGCAATAATAACTACAGAAGTGGTACCGTCACCTACTTCACGATCTTGTTGTTGAGCAAGTTCTACAAGTACTTTACCAGCTGGATGTTCAACTTCTAATAATTGAAGAATAGTTGCACCATCATTACTAATAGTGACATCCTATATATTTAGTAAATAAAAAAGAAGAAAATGAATGAAAAAAAAAAAAAAAGAAAAAGAAAAAGAAAAGGGAGTTAGTATTTATTTATTTATACCTCATTACTGCTTTCTGATTGTTATCTACTGATTTAATCCTTTATTATTATTATTATTATTTTACCCCGATTTCATCAACCATCATTTTATCTAAACCAACAGGACCTAAAGAACTCTTTACAACATTGGCAATAGAAGCAGCAGCAAGTACTAAAATAGTAAATATAAAAATAAGCGCGTTATTATTAATAACAGTAACAAAAATGTCAAATATTAATCAAAAACGTCATCTAGAATTTTTTTTTCTGTCTGTCAAACATCAATTTCCTTTTTTTTCGTATGTAAATAAAAATACTTTACCATTGCTGGAGCGAACATCTTGACCTGTTGTACGTTCACCTCCAAGGAATAAAGAACTACTTTGTGGTTTATGAAACATTTCTATTAGTTAATTTTATATGATGAAAAAAAAAAAAGAAAGAGATGATTTTTAGATCGCGAAAGAAAAAGTCAAAAAGAAAAAAAGCTTGTTCCTCAATAATTTTGTATTCTTATTTTTTATATATATGATTAAAACTCCGCACACACTTTGCGGATAGTCACACATATGCACGTTTACTTCCATTTATTTAATACATTAAACCTTTATGGATATCCTTTTTAAATGAAAATATAATTTATATACACTTATCGTATAAATATTTATTTGATTTATATATAATTATTTCTTTTTAACTAATATTTTATTTTAATTATTTTTTGATATTCTAAGACTGATACACTTCATTAAGTAGTTTCGCTTAAATATTTAATCGTACAATGGATGATTTGATTAACAACGATATTGAAAAGGTACTTTTTTTTCAATTGTAAATCAAATTAACCAGCTAAATATTGCTAATGTGATTACAAAATAATTATATTCGCTTTTTAACTATTTTTATTTTGTTCTTTTTTATAAATGGCGCTGTTGATCCATTTGATTATCGTATTATTGTTACAAACCATCGTAATCTAATTATTTAGTGCATCAAAGTATTTTTTTTTTAATATAATATATTGATTATTATATATAATCTTTTGCTCTTATTTTAATATTAGTTGTTAAGCATATTAATTTATTATTTTAAACATATATTGAATTTTTGTTATTAATATAATCGCTGAATTCTTTTTAATATTTACTGTTTCTTTTAATAAATAAAAAGTTTTTTTTAGTCTATAGGGAAATAGTAACCAATATACTGATGCTAGCATTGCTTTTTTTTTCTTTTTTTCCTTTTTCGTTTTGTTTATTTATTTATTTATTGCTATATTTTAGAAATCTAGGTATATCAATTATTAGTTCTTTACTATTAAAACCTTTTGATATTTATAGTTATTTTGGATGGTAACAAATAACTCTGCTTGAAGTCAAGTATACCATATGCTGTTGTTGTATTTTTTTTTTAACTTTTAAAAAGTAAAAGAAAATGTATATATTTATAAATGATCATCAATTTTAGGTTTATTTAATATATTTAACTGATAAAACATTATTATTTTTTATCCGTTTATATAAACATTTGGTTTTCCAATAGTAAGTTCACTTAAAAGAAAAGTTTTTTTTTTTTTGTATTGATAATCAATAACCATAAAATAAACAGTATTGGCTATGTCTAAATGCAGCCACCAATAGTCATTTATGTAAAATTGTAGTAAGCCTATTCAATACAAAACTGGGTGGATCATTCTTATTATTATATAATTTTACAACTTCATTAAGTATAGTTATATCATTATCTCTGATACAATATCACAGGAGTTTTTCCCACAATAGCATAGTATCAAAAACAAGTGAATACTACTAATGTCATCAAATGTGGCAACTGGGCGATAAAAATTCTCATATTCAATTCAATAAATTACTTTAGTATGAATAAGCTCAATGATTGTTGTATCCATAGAACTCTCCGTTATGTTCCATCGTATTAATATGAACTAGTTATTTATAAACATTTCTGACTGATTTATAAATCCTCTGTACATCTTAATTTAATTGAAATATATTTAATTTAATAAGTTTAGACTAGTACCTTATAGTAGTAAGGAAAAAAAAAAGTAAAAAAAGGAAAAGTATAATATTAAAATATATAAAAATGGTTAAAAAGAAATAAAGAACGAAAAGTGGGATTTAAAAAAACCCTAATTCCAGCAAAAGTGACTGCCAAAAAGGAGGCTTTTGGTTGATTTTTTTAGTGCCGTTTTTTTCTTTTTAGTTTAAAAAAATCCTTTTTTCCTTTTTCCCTTTTTTTTCTTTTTTCAAGTCCAAGTGCAAAAAAAAAGAATTAGTAAAGACTTTTTTTTCTTTATTAATTTAGACCCTTTATTATAATATATTTGTTATTTCATATATATCTATATTTCTATTTTCATTTAATTTATATACATAACTATCTACAAAAATGTCTAGCAACGGACCTCAAGATGAAACTGATCAAAATATTGAAATCTGGAAGATGAAGAAACTCATCAAAAACTTGGAAGCTGCTCGTGGGTAAACTATAAGAAAAGAATAAAATAACAAACAAAGAGAGAAAGAAAGAATAGAGATGATATACAAAAATAACACTTAATAATATTAACTATTTAATTATCATTTTTTATTAGTAATGGTACTTCTATGATTTCTCTTATTATTCGTACGTATTATTCCCTTTTTTATTATTTATAACAACCGTAGCACACAAAAAAAGGCACAATATCTTTACACTTATAAACCACAAATAATATTGTAGAAGAAGATAAAAAAAAATCACAAACTTATCGTTCCTTTATCTTTTATATTAAAATATATAGCTCCAAAAGACCAAATTTCCCGTGTTGGTAAGATGTTGGCTGATGAATATGGTACTGCTTCTAACATTAAATCTCGTGTCAATCGTTTATCCGTATTATCTGCTATTACCTCTACACAACAAAGATTGAAATTATACAATAAAGGTAATAAATATATATATATATATATATAATAAAGAGATGGATGATAAAAGTAATCACGATATAATAATGATAAATGGATGATGATATTAATAAATCTTTTTATAGTTCCACCAAATGGTCTTGTTGTATACTGCGGTACTATTATTACAGATGAAGGAAAAGAAAAGAAAGTAAATATTGATTTTGAGCCTCATAAACCTATCAATACATCTCTTTACCTTTGTGATAATAAATTCCATACTGAAGCTTTATCTGAGTTATTAGAAGCTGATGCTAAATTCGGTTTCATTATTATGGATGGTAATGGTGCTTTATTCGGTACTTTATCTGGTAACACTCGTGAAGTCATTCATAAACTCCAAGTCGATTTACCAAAGAAACACGGTCGTGGTGGTCAATCTGCATTACGTAATGATGATATATGATATATAATATTAAAAAAAAATAAAGGAAAACAAACTAAAAAATTATTTTAAATCATGCATATTTATTTAGGTTTCTCCCGTCTTCGTGATGAAAAACGTCACAATTACGTTCGTAAGATTGCTGAATTAGCTGTTACTTTCTTTATTACAAATGATAAGGTAAATATTTATATATATATATATATATATATATATGAGGTAAAAAAAAAATAGATTAATGAATAACAATATCATTTTTATTTTTATTATTAAAAAAAGGTTAATGTTGCTGGTCTTGTATTAGCAGGTTCTGCTGATTTCAAAACAGAATTATCACAATCCGATATGTTTGATCAACGTTTACAGTCTAAGATAGTTAAAGTTGTAGATGTTTCATATGGTGGTGAAAATGGATTTAACCAAGCCATTGAATTATCAGCTGAATCATTATCCAACGTTAAATTTGTACAAGAAAAGAAATTAATTCAATTATACTTTGATGAAATTTCTCAAGATACTGGTAAATATTGTTTCGGTGTAGCTGATACTCTTTCAGCTTTACACTTGGGTGCTGTTGAAAGTTTAATTGTATGGGAAGGTTTAGATATTAATCGTTACGTACTTCGTGATGTCACTGGAAAGGAAATTGTTTATCATCCTACAAAGCAAGAAGAAAAAGATAGATCTTTCATGGTTGATAAATCTGAAGATGCTGCTCCCAACACTGAAATGGAAGTTGTTGAATGTAAGCCTTTATTAGAATGGTTTGCTGATTCTTATAAAGAATTCGGTGCCAACTTGGAATTTGTTACTAACCGTTCTCAAGAAGGTTCCCAATTCGTTCGCGGTTTTGGTGGTATTGGTGGTATTCTTAGATATCGTGTTAACTTTGAACAAATTAATTATGAATCTGATGAATTCTTCTCTGATGATGATTATATCTAAAGTAGTTAATTTCATTTTCCCTTTTTTTTTAATATTATAGAATATACACACACATCCTATTGTTATTTTTATTATTTTTCTTTCCTATCTAATTTCTCCTCTTCTCTTATATTATATCATTTCCTTTATTTTATTTTATTTTATTTTTACATATATATATATTTATTATATATCTTTTTTTCTTTTTAAAAATAACATCCATTTCACTTCGCCAATAAATGTTTTTTTTTTTCTTTGTACAAAAAATTAAAATAAAATGAAAAATGAAAATCCATTGGTTAAAAATTAAGAGTTGGTTTGCATATTTTTCCTTTCTTTTTATTAAATTAATAATGATACTGAAAAATAAAATGCTCAAGTTTATTAAGGTACTTGAATATTGGATAAAAATAAAAATATAAAAAAAGAATATATATATATATATATATATATATATAATATTTGATTTTCAAAGAAAATCATATATAGCTGCTTGTTTATCTAGAGTTTCCTTCTTTGCTAGTGATGCAGTTTGATTTCTAAGAATATAATTTAAGTGATTAATAAAATAACATGTAATCAATATCAATAGTTACATTTGTTATTTGACATATATTACTTATACCATGCACATTTTGATAATGATACACTAGAGTAGCTCTTCGAGCGGATGTTCTATTTCTTCTCATACATTCTCTAAATATGTATGGTCAAGTGGGGTATAAACCTTTTCCTCATCTCCTTTAAAAATAAAAATATAGTAGTAACCTTTTACCAAATATTTGTTTTTTCTAAAAGAAATAAAGAAATAATTACTGAAGAGAAGTGAGAATGGTAATGCTGGCACATGTTTGCAAAACTTTCAAAATTTCTTAAACATCCTGGCTGGGTATATTCGTAGTGACAGTTCTAAAAAAAATAAACGTTTCGTTCATGGTTATGGCTCAAAATAATTGTACATGAAATCATTAACTTGGTATTTTACCTTGTTTTCATTTACGTTTATACAAATGAAAGATTATGTTGCTTTTACTTTTATTATTTACATTACGTAAATTAGAGCGTCTTAATATATCAGGATAACAGAAGATTAAATTAGATTTAATTTTTTGACAAATGTTGTCCATTCAAGCCTTTTGAAAACAGACTATGTGCATTTTGAGAGTTTGTTTTCCAAAATTGAGTTCTTCTTGAAGTTCTTGATATTATCCTCTAGATTATTATTTTTTTAGAAAAAGAAGAGGAGATGAAATATTAATATTTAAATAATATACTATTAGAGTATTTATATACTTATTAAGTATAAAAAATATTATCAAAAATTTAACTAGTATTTGAATTGTCATTTCTTCAAATGAATACACTTTTACTAATTAAATATGCGTTAATCTTGTCAAAAAATTTGTATATATTCTTTTAGTATTATATATGTGTTTCTGGTAAGATTTATTTTAAAATTTTTGAAGTAAATTATATGAACTGTTTAAAAGTGATTTTGGCTGTAGTGAGTACCAGTATCAGCTTTATAAAATAGTAAAATTTAAACGCTTAATATAAAAGAAAAATATAAAGATAAAAAATAATGAAAAAAGGAAAAAGAAAAAGAGAATGACAAGAGAAAGAATTAAAACAATGAAAATGCAACTTTAAATTCAGTGAGAAAATCCAAATTAGGAAAAAAATTAAAAACTGATAAATTGATAAATTGATAAATTGATAAATTGATAAATTGATAAATTGATAAATTGATAAATTGATAAATTGACAAATTGATAAATTGATGATCAATGTAGAAAGGGATCAAAATAAATAAATAATGTATCTTTTTAACATTGATTTTTTATTTATATATAAAAATTGGTTAATTGATGTTCTTCTTTAAAATAAATAATCATATTAAAAATATTGAAAAGGCATCTTTTTTTTTTCCAATTGCTGATTTGATTCATGATGCTAATATCGCTAATGAAATCATAAGATAATGATTTTCACTATTTAATAATAATAATAATAGTAAGTATCATTAATTATTGTTATTCCCATCATCTACTATATCAAATACTTTAAATTGTATCAACAACACTTGGACACGCTTTTAGGGTTCTTCGTATATATTAGCTTTTTTTTTTCTGTTTCTTAACAGTTTTGATTATCACTTTATTTTGAATTTTTAATACAAAAAAATGATAGTAATTGAAAAAAATTAAAATGAATAAATAAAACATGAATGATAAAATAAATAAATATATGGTAAAATGTAGATTACATATATATATATTTTACTATTGAAGAAAAAAAAATATTACTGTAAAAGTTTGAAAAAAAAAACTCCTACATTTAATCAAAATTGGCCAATAGAAATTAAAGTTGATCTTATTTTCTATTTTGGGGAATATAAAATTTATGACAAGTATTAATCCAAAACCATTTTTTTTTTTTATTTACTAATTTCCCTTTTTACAAAAATGGAAATCTAGGATGTTTATAAAAAGTCAGAATTTCATATGAAATAAATCAAACTTTCATTTTTTCTTCTTTTAATACGTTATTTTTTATTTTATTACTTTCATAAAAAAAACATTTTATTTATACTTGTTTTATATCAAATATGACTATTAAGAAACAACCCACAGTCGCTATTATAGGCTCTGGCTTTAGTGGAATGACTGCTGCAATTGAAGTGAAAAAGAAATTTGGCATTAAAGCTAGAATCTTTGAATGGAACAATGAAGTAGGTGGAACGTAAGTATTATTAGTATTGTTAACTATACTTTTTTTTGACTTTATGTAAACTTAGAAATGAAACAATAATAATAGAATAATAATACGTTAAAATAAAAATACAAACAATAATAAAAGACTAGTACATGAAAATAAAAATGAAAATAATAATAATAAACTAATAGTAGTAATTATATACATATATATACATAGGTGGTTCAATAACATTTATCCTAACT
Source organism: Cunninghamella bertholletiae (assembly GCA_037043795.1). Classification (NCBI taxonomy): domain Eukaryota; kingdom Fungi; phylum Mucoromycota; class Mucoromycetes; order Mucorales; family Cunninghamellaceae; genus Cunninghamella; species Cunninghamella bertholletiae. The sequence goes on along the minus strand of JAZGVP010000004.1, from coordinate 1,220,526 downwards.
GCGCATGTGATATTCCAAGTCATTTATACTCATTTAGCTCTGAACCCAACCCAAGTAAGTAAAAAAAAATAAAGAAACATATAATAGAACCCTATTTAATAGTATTAATTTATTAGATTGGACATATACCTATAGCCCTCAGCCAGAAATTCTTGAATATATGAAATCAGTTGCAAGAAAATATGGACTATATGATCAAGCATATTTTAATACTGAAGTAATAAATGTAAAATGGTTAAATGATATCCAACAATGGCAAGTAGATTATCGTACCAATGGTGATTCTGAAATTAAAACCGAATATTTTAATTTAGTGTAATTTAAAAAAATCAAACTTTATTTTTTATTAGTAAAATAGTCTTTATTTTAATATCAATTATTATTATTTTTTATATGTAGATTTTGTGGTGTTGGACCTTTACGTATACCTCATATACCAAAAGAATACGAAAATTTTACTGGAACAATTGTACATACAGGTTACTGGGACAGTAATATTGATTTTAAAAACAAAAACGTAGCTATTATTGGTAATGGTGCCAGGTATGTAAATCAAAAATAATAGTTATGATTATATAATTAAATAACTAACTAACTGGCTTTTTTTTAATAGTGCTGTTCAAGCAATTCCTTACCTTCAGTCAGTCACCAAGCATTTATACAGTTACCAACGCACACCAACATGGGTTGCCCAGCGTATCCAGTTGAAATACCATAAATTCTTCAAAATCCTATTTAAGTGGTTCCCATTTTTAATGAGACTTCATCGTATATCATTATATTTCATACATGAAGTAACATTCCCACTCTTTCAAAAGAGTAATTCTTATTTCGCTAAATTTGTCCGTGCTTGGTTTGCTCGTGATATGAGAAAAAGATTGGAACGTAAAGGAAGAGCTGATTTGGTACCTTTATTAGAACCTAAATATGCACCTGGATGTAAAAGAATCGCAAGAACTGAAAATTATTTAGAAGCTTTAGCGGAATCTAACGTTACTGTTAAAATGGGTAATATTCAATCTGTTGATGGTTGTACGATTCATCATGAAGATGGTTCATCTGCAGAAGTTGATATTCTAGTATTAGCTACTGGCTTTAATGTTACTGGTTTCCTTGGTAATATGAAAGGTAAGTTGGTCCATTCCTTAAATATGTATATATATATATATATATAATCAATTAAAGAAAATCACATCAAATAATAATAAAAAAGTAATCATAGTATTAATTTTTAAACTTCTTTTCCTATTATTATTATAGTGACTGGTCGTGATAATCAAAGTTTAAATGACCTTTGGGACGGTAACAACTACCCAGAAACCTATAAAACAATGACTGTTAGTGGTTTTCCTAACTTTTTCCTGTTGCTTGGGCCAAATTCAGGTTTAGGACATAATAGTAAGTATTTTCTATATATATATGATAATTATTATTTATATAATGATTGTTTATATGATATTTATTTACTTATATTTATTTATTTATATTTATTTATTTACATTTACATTTATTATTATTATTATTATTATTGTTACATTTTAGGTGTTATCCTCATGATTGAGCAACAAGTAAATTATGCAATTACTTGTATGAAGTATATGATGCGTAATAATGTATCTGCTTTAGAACCCAAATTAGAATCCCAAAAGAAAAGTGTAGAAAAAATACAAAAAGATTTACAAGGTACTACTTGGCAAAATGGTGGCTGTGGTTCTTATTATAAAAAGGATGGAAAGGTAAAAAAACAAATTCTAAAAAAAATAAAATTAGTATGTTCTTCGTTGAATCATGTAATACAAATACGTTGAATATATTTATATATTTATTTTCGTTAATTGTTTTATCATTTCTATTTTAGGTATTTGCTTTGTGGAGTTCTACTGTATTTTCCTATTGGAGATATATGAGCTTTGACAATAAAGATTTTATTCAATATTATGATAATCAATAGATATCCTTTTTCTCTTTTTATATAAAAAGAAATAATAGATGTATTATATATATCCAAAATATAGAATTATTTTAATTATTATTAATATTAGCTATAAATAAAATTAAAATATAGATTTATTAATAAAATTTACAAGTTCCAATTACATAATAGATGTATGATGAATAATGTATTGCTTGTTATTCTGATGAAAAATAAATGTAATAATTAAAAAACGTTGGGCTATTTTTTTATTATCAGATTGCTACCGTATATATTTATTTAAAGTTGAAATTCTCTGCAATTATTTAGGCGCGACCTTTTCCTTTTTCTTTCTTTTTCGTATTTTCATCGACATAGTCATCCATATTTTCATCTACTTCGTCTAAAGATTCAAATTCTGCTACATACACATCTTCCCATTTACCTATATGTATATGTGTATATAAATATTATAAAACAGATATATATTATTATTATTATTATTATTATTATTATTACCATTATCGTGATCAAAATAAACAAGATAAACCAAAATATCATTTTCTAATCCTGCTGACTCCGCAGTATCTGTATCTTCTAATACGCGACGTGTATTCGTGTTTGATTTACTATCTATATATAATTTCATATCTTGTACTGATTTTGATGTTTTCATTACTGTATTTAGTTTATTTTTTATATTTAAAATAGTATCCTTTAATTCTATGCATAAAAATATAACTGATTGGTTTCTTTTTACTCGTATGTAAAGTGGTTGTAAACGTTTGTTAGGAGCCTAAATTTAAATATATATTATTTATTATTACATTTCAATTTTCTTATTCATATATATATATATATATTATTATTATTTTTTTTCTAAAATATTTACCATTATTAACAGGTTTATTATAAATATTTTATATACTAAAGTTAAAAAAAAAAGAGATAGAAAAGAGAAATGTTAAAAAATTTTAAAGGAAGCTGTGGAGATTAAATTTTCGCTTTGAGCTGGGATTTAAGTTTTGACTTTTAATTTAGCCAATCAATTTTGGTTTTTATCTTGTTATAACCCTTTGCTTTATTAACTTTCTTTCCTATCTCTTCCTCTTTTACTTTAATTTAATTAATACATATAATTTATCTTCTATTTTATTTAAAAACAATATAAATGTTATAACCACATATATATTATAGATAATTATTAGTATATTAAATAGTTTTTATGAATTATCTTATTAATTTAATAAATCTATCTTAGGTGATTTATTACCTAATGTGAATAATGAACATTTCGATGCAAAAAAATCAAACATTCATTAAAGATATAAGGAAATAATGACAGATTCACTTTATAATTAAAACTGCGTTTATGAACATATTATTAATTTATAACTCCAATTTTCTGCTTCTGAAGTATCTCATAATAAAAAGAAATATGTTGGTATAAATGATTCATAAAAATTTAAATGAAACTAACGATGTTATTAGAAAATAATGGTCATGTAATTCGACATTAATACTAATGTGTGTGGATTGTCACTAGCAGCGGTTATATTTTATCTTTATTAACCTTTCTCTTTTTCATTTCCTTTCTTCTTTCATTGGATTAAAAAAAGCCAAATAATTTGCGCCATTCATTTAAAAAATGGTGCAATACATAACATTTTTTAAAAAGCATTTTCAAAGCTTATATATTTTATTAATTATTTTTTATTGTTATTGTTATTTAAATTTCACATATATATGCTTTTTTTTCTTTAGCTACAGTAATTATTATTATTCATATATATGTATATATTTTTAATTTACAATTTTTGTAAAACAGCATCAGCGCCAGATTCAGCTAAACCAGCACCAGCTTCAACACCAACATAGGTAACAGTTAAATCATCAACAATTAAAGCAAAACGTTTAGGGCGAATACCCATTCCTTTAGCAGTTAAATCTTGGGTTAATCCTAATTTTTCATAAAAACCTGAGCCACCTTCACTATAATAGTACAATAAGGAAAAAAGTATTCAAAAATCATCGCTAATATATATATATATATATATATATATATATATGATTTACGTATATACTTATCAGCAAAATAACTCTTACCTAGCTAAGACAACTTTATCTTTTGTACCCAAGACTTTAGACCAAGCGTTCATGACAAAAGCATCATTGATGGAAGTACCAAGAATAACATCTACACCTTTAGCTTTTAATTCATCAGCTTTTTCAATAAATCCAGGAATATGTTGAAGAGAACAAGTAGGAGTGAAAGCACCTAATAATAGTAATGATGATAATAAAATAATGGATGACGATAATGACATTAATATACATGCGTGATATGATCAATTTACTTTTATATTTTTTTATTTTATATACCTGGTACAGTAACAATAACAGCCTTTTTACCCTTTAATTGTTCATGTAATTTATATGGAACAGGACTAAATAAAATAAAAAGTGAAGTATTAAATATAAATAATATCAATATTAAGTAACATATTTATATATGTATTCTAAAAAGAAACTTACATAGGACAGGCTTGTAATGTTTCATCAGGATTATAAGAAACATAAGTTAAAGTAACATCAGGAATCTATTTATACAGATATATTAATAGTTAATAAATAACGCGTTCTTTATTATTGTATTTATATATATTGAAAAGTTATTAACTATTTACCTTATCACCAACTTTTACAGACTATTTTTTTTAATATAATATATAAATATATAAAGATAAAATAATAATAATAATAAAAATAATAATAATATTAGTATTATATTTCAAGTAAAATAAAATACAAAGCAAAATAACGCGTAGTTATATACTATTTATTTTATTCCATTACCATGTTTGACTATTAAAAACTAAATAATATAAAGGAAAAAAGAAAAAAAAGTGGAAAGAAAAAGGAAGAGAAAGAAAAAATAAACCTGATGAGAAAAATTTAAGATATTTAATTTTAGCTTATTTTTTACTTTTAAAAGACATATATAAAGTTCCCCAACATGAAACTTTAACTGACTATTTATTTATTTTTAGCTTACCATTTTTCTTTTTATTATGGATAAATAATGAATATTGTGAATAAATTTAATATCCATATATCATGTATATTTGCTTATGCTTAATATGAAAAAGAATTTTATTTTTTATTATCATATTACGTGATCATAAATATTAGAGTTTGAACAGAGTATATTTATAATTCTTTCTCTAATACTTTTATAGATGTGCTTATTTCAAATATTATCATTGATTATACTTAACAAAATTTCTTTCTGCTATTACTATTATTATTATCATTATCATTATTATTTTGCCCATTGAAAATAATGTTTACTAGTAGATAAGTATGCTGTTTTATTTATATGGGAAATTTCAAGTTAGCTTTTTTTATATATATGGTAATCAGTGAAACCAAAAATACATTCTTCTTCAATTTTTATATAATTATTCTTTACAAATATTTCTCTATTGTTGTTTATATATATACAAATATATATATATATATATATAATATCAAAACACGAAAACTTGGGCAAACATATGTTTGTTTCACCTCATGATTTATTTTATGATTGATAGTATAAATGTGTATATATATAAGCTTTTTTTGTTATAATGAACTTTTATTTTTTTTGATGTATTATAATATTAGTAACAATGACCTTTATTTTTCTCATAATTAAAATAACAATAAAAATAAAGATACAATATATTTATACTTATTAAAAATACTTTGATTAAGTACACATCAATTTTAAAGGCAAGTGATTCGGAGTTTAAATTTCGTCGATAAAGTCTTTATACTTATTTATTTTTTTCTTCCCTCTTTATTTTTCTTTCTTCTTTTCTTTTTACCCATCCTTTTTTTTTTTTTTCTTTACAACATAAATAAATATATATTTATATAATATATTTCTCTTATTTTATTTATCTATTTATTTATTTTTAATATATGCAAAATACATTAAATACATTTAGACATCGATTATTGGTTTCAGCAAACACTAATAATCGATGTCTTTATAGACAGCTAAAGCAACAACAACAGCAAAGAAGTATTTTAAAGTCTATAACTTCTATACGATCTTATTCAGATTTTCAACCTCGTACTCAGTTTTATATTCCATTTTTAAATCCTCAAGAAGAAGCTGATGATCTAGCTGAACGTAAACATTATCCTAGAAAAACAGCTTATGATACAGCCTCTTTTGCTCAACCTCCTACAAGAGCAAATATGTTGGTACGCGATTTTATTGATGATTCCCTTTATAATCCAAACTATGGTTACTTTTCAAAACAAGCCGTTATCTTTTCTCCAGAAACCGATTTTGATTTTAATGAAATGCGTGACCACTTGGAATTTATGAATATCTTGGCTCGTATGTATAGAGATATAGAAGGTGAAGCGGACGAGGTGGATGAAATCGCTAGACAAGTTTGGCATACTCCCACAGAGTTATTTAAGGTAAATAAATTAAATGATTATATATATATATATAATAATAATAATAGTAATAAATAAATGAAAAGTGATAATGATAATGATGTTTAAAAAAAGGAAATCAATTGATCATGATGATAATATTAACTTATTATTATTATTAATAATATTATTTATTGATGGTTGGAATATATTTATATATATAATGGATTAACACACTTATATAGCCTTGGTATGGTTATGCAATTGCAAAATATATGGTATCAGAATATAAACTTAACCTTTATCCTCATAAAGATTTAATAATATATGAAATGGGTGCTGGTAATGGTACATTAATGTTAAATATTTTGGATTATATACAACGATATGAACCATCTGTATATAAAAGAACACAATATAATATTATTGAAATCTCAGGAAAATTAGCAGAAAGACAATCAGAAAGACAAGATGTAAGAGATGCTAAAGATCAACATCATTGCGTTAAAATTATTAATAAAAGTATTTTTGACTGGGATATTCATGTTCCTGATCAATGTTTCTTTTTGGGAATGGAAGTCATAGTAAGTAGCATTATTTTTCTTTCTTTCTTTTTTTTTTAAGAAAAAAAAAATATTATATTGATAAAATAATAATTTATATTAAAACTTTTTATATATATGTATAGGATAACTTTGCACATGATTTAATACGATATGATATAGATACACTTAAACCATATCAAGGAATAGTTAGTATAGATAATAAAGGGGATTATACGGAATTATATGAACCAGTTGGACAAGATCCATTAATTAATAGATATTTAGCAACAAGAAAACAAACACGATATAGAAGTCCAGTATTAGCAAATACATTTTGGTATAAACTTTTAACTTCATTACCAATAGCACCCAACTTAACAGCACCAGAATTCATACCCACTAAATTATTCTTATTTATGGAAATCTTAAAAGAATACTTCCCTCAACATCGTTTAATATTATCTGATTTTTCACATTTACCTGATGCTGTACCTGGTGTGGATGCTCCTGTAGTTCAAACTAGATATAAAGGTACTATGGTTCCATGTTCAACTTATATGGTACAACCTGGTTGGTTTGATATCTTCTTCCCTACAAATTGGGAACTGTTACGTGATATGTATCTTTTAGTATGTCGTGGTTCAAGAGCTGGTAACGATAGAAATGTTAAAGTATTAACTCATCGTGATTTTTGTGAAAGATATGCTGATGTAGAAAAAACAGTTACTCGTAGTGGTGAAAATCCTATGTTGATGTATTATGAAAATATGAAAATGTTAATTACTTAGAATTCAATAAAATAAAATAAAATAAAATAAAATTATCTTATGAAAGTTTGACTATATATATTTATATATACATTTTGTTGTACTACAAAGAAAAAAAAAAGAAAGAAACCTAATAAAAATAAAAAATTCTAATATAATAAATAAACTTTAATAAAGCATGGCATATTTTAAATTGGTATGTGCGTTGTTGTATATCTATTTTTTATGGGGATCACATTCATTTAATAAGGCCTGTCATTTTATAATAAAAGGAAATTAAACTCATTGTAACCAATCTCCACGTGAATTTAAATGTTTCTGAACTTCATTTTTTTCAAGGTACAATTTATTTAATTACTTTTTAACTTCAGTTTTTTCATTTCCCACTTTTTCTTCTTCTTTTTTTCCCTATCCTTTCTTTTTTATTATTATTATTAAACTGTATAAATATCAAAAAGGTAACTTTTTTATTATTTTCATACTCTTCTTATTATATATTTATTTTTATTATTAATACCATCCTTTTTTCTTTCTTTATTTGTTTATTTTATTATTTAGAATGGAAAACGATTTACACTCACGTATTTTATTAGGTTTAGCTGAAGTATTAGCTGATGCTCGTTCAAAGGCTACTACTAGCGATGTTGATAGATTATTATCAAAGTGTCCTGAAGTTCCTTTAGTTAATCCTGAAGATGATACTATTTTTACTAAAGGTTCTATTCCTTCTGTTGGAACTATGGTAATAAACAATTCATATATATAAAATAAATAGCTATGCTGCTTTAACCTTTTTTTTGTTTTTGTTTTTTTACCCCTATTTGTTTTTATTTTATTATATAATAGTCTCGTCGTAGCCAACAAACTTTAGCTGCTCTTGTTAAATATGCTAGTCAAGCTACTGAAGAACGCCAAGCTGAATTAATTCCTAGATTTTTAGCTTATATTCGTTATTTATCAGTCTATGAATGGGAACCTGTCACTCTTAATCGTGGTTTACCCCCATCTGACCTTATTACTTGCACTTTAGTTTCTGGTTTACTTGAATTGGGTTACAAGTGTCCTACTTTCTATGAACGTATTACTACTGTTTTATGGAAATATGCAGAAACTCTTGTACAACAATTATCCAATGATGGTAAAGTATAATAATCATTTTTTATTTAAACTGAATTTAAAAAAAATAGATAATTAATATATATATATGATCCTTTTACTAACCTAAAAAAAATAATGATCTTTTTTTTTCTTCTTTTTAATAATAATAATATAAATAAATAATAGTTGATTTTACTGTCACATTTATCCTTCCTTCATTGGCTGGTTTATTCCGTGCATTACAATCAACACCTTATTTATACAGAACCAATCAATTACTTACTTTATGTGTAAATACTCAAGCTCTTGTTCAAGATACTGTTTTAGAACAAATTGGTACTATCATCACTACTTGTATTAAAAATAATGATGTTACTACTTATAGTCGTAGAGTTCTTGCTCGTTATTTAGAAGAAGGTATTCCTTTAAGTAGCAATCGTATTGTTTATGATTTACTTATTGTTCTTAGAAATGTCAGTGCTCGTGTACTTGCTCAAGATGATCCTGCTGAAACTGTATCATCTAAATCTTCTTCTATCAAGACTCAAAAGGCTCATTGGACTAAATCTATTGATCATGCTTGGTCTACTTTAATGAAGAAATCTTTTAATAATGAACAAAAAGATCAAAAATTAGCTAGTAGCTTACGTTCTGTCTATGTGATGAGTATTGGTTATTATGAAGATATTAGAAAATTCGCTGAAAAGAGTGCTCAAGATGGTGAAAAATGGGCTGTTGATGCATATATGCAAGAAATCATGGGAACTAGTTTGGTAAGAAAAAAAAGAAAAAGAAAAAGAAAAAGAATAGTGGAAAAAAAGAAAAGGAAAAGAAGAGAAATCAGTAAAAAAAAAAAAAAAAAAAAAAAAGATAATGAAAAAATCTGTTAAAATTGTATGCTGATAATACTCTTTTTTAAAAAAATAATAGCATGTTGCTGCCTTATCATCTGTTTATTTACATGAAATGGATGACCAACTTGTTGATCATATTTCTGAATGTCTCTTTACTGCTCCTCAAGCTCTTGATCCTTGGATTCAAGTTTCTGCTTTAGATGCTGCTGTACTTTTATCTATCAAGTAAGTTTATTTTTAATAATACATATTACAATCCTGATCATCATCTTATATATTTATTCATATACTTACTTTTTCTTTTCTTTTGAAATAGTTTCCCTTATATGAACAACAATATGACCAATACTATTTCTAGATTCTTAGCTACTCCATCTCCTGTTTTTGAACTCCAAGCTGGTGAAACTAGTGTCCAACAATATGCTATTTTACGTTTAGCTCAATGTGTAGAATCAAAACCCCAAGCTCAAATGTCTCAAGCTGCTATTTCTACTTTACATGCTTTACTTAACGAAATCACTCGTTATAGTGAAGAAGATGGCAAATCATCTGGTGGTCATACTATTTCTGGCGTTCCAGCTGAACAACTTAGTGAAAAACAAAAACAACAAGTTTGTACTAATGCTCTTTCTGCTATTGTTGGTGTTGCTGTTTATTTAAAAAATGAATCTGTAAGTTATACATATATATGAGAGAAAAAATAAAAGATAAATATTGTTTAAAAAAAGATCACTATCATAAAAAAAATTACTCATATATATGTTTAATTATAATAGATCATGGCTCAAGCTTTATCTATGCTGATTCTTCGTCGTAAATCATTATCTATCACTTCTATGGCTTCACTTACTTCCCGTTTGGTTGACCTTGCTTTAGTTGCTACTCCTAATGTATTTGATGACATCCTTAGCTTATTATCCACTCTTAGTCGCGAATCATTATCCATTGATAACAAACAATTATCTTCATCTGTAAGTTAGAAAGGAATAATAATGGAAAAAAGGGTATTATTTGTTGATTAATTATTATTATTTTTTTACTTCTCTACTTATTTATTTTTTTTAGATTCAAAATGCTCTTCAAGATTTAGCTGTTCGTTTATCTGCTAGACCTGAATTCTATCAAACTTATTTAACTAGCCTTTTAACACTCTTTGTTGAAAATGGTACAGCAATTCAACGTATGATGGCTAAGGATAAAGCATCATCTGATTTACCATTGATTTCCAAACTTGGTACCCTTCGTCCTGCTCTTCAATCTTTACTTTCTCACAATGACTTTGAACCTCATGTTCAAACCAGTGCTGAGTTAGTATCTCTCTTCCGTAACATGTGGTTCCTTTGTGTTGTATTTGGCTTTGTCACTGAATCAATGTGGACTCGTGAATGGTACGATTCATTACAAGTCATTGCTAAAAAGACACCTGTGCTTGTTATTGAAAGTGCTACTAATTATTTGGAAAGTGATTTGGAATACAATTCTGTTCTTCGTGGTAGTACTGCTGATGTTGACATCATATCAATGCGTCAAAAATTATTGAATGTTTTACCTTCTTTATCTTATGATGTTAAAAATTATTCTTATGCACAAGTTGTATTTGCTTTAAGTGTTTATCATATTGAAATGATGCGTAGTAAGATGGGTGATTGTAGCTTCGTCATCCGCTACTTTATGAATGATGGTGTTAGTACTAGCTCTTTAGCTAATTGTTTAGAAACTATTTCTGAACGTGTGGCCAATGTATTCACTAAAGATGCTGCCAACAAAGCTGCTGCTCAAATTCTTGATAATGATTTACGTAAACAAGTTGGTATTTTATTGGAATTATGTTGTCATCGTCTTCCTAAAGTTCATCAATTAGCTATTAAAACAACTGATAAGATTATTACTTCATTCCCTCAAGCTTTCTGTGATAAACAACTAATTACTTTAGTATTGGAATTAGTACAATTACTCTGGCTTAGTTGTGAAGCTGAATATCGTGATGAATATACTCCTGTTTATGAATTCACTTCAACTCGTGCCAATGTAACTGTTGTACTTGGTGATAATTTTGCTTATCGTAAAGAAATTTGTACTCAATTTTATGAAAGTGTTCGTAAATGGTTACATCTCGCTGTTGATCGTGCTCCTTTAGAAATTGCTGGTTTACTTCAAAACTATCTTTCAGGTTTTGATCGCTTTGATAGCTATACTCCTTTAGATGTTGGTCACCTTGGTCGTTCTTTAGCTATTGATATTGGTAAAGCTACTACTAAGAATCATTATTCTAATGAATATGTACCTAAAGTTCCATCCATCCATCCTGATGTTGCATCCACTTTCATCAGTGGTTTTACTTCACGTCGATTCTTTGCTGGTGAAGTCAGTGGTGTTGAAAACTTGTATAACTTGAATGATCGTTCCGTTGAAGCTGCTAAAATTGATTTACAAAAACAAGTTGATTTTGTTCTCAAGAATTTGGATGATCTTGTTGATGACATTAAACATAAACGTAATGTCCCTGTTGAACGTTTAAACAGTGCTTTACATCGTGCTGCTGGTTTTACCATTACTTTAACCGATGTTCATCCTGATTTAATCCGTCATTTGGTTCGTATTCCTGTCTTAGTCTTTACTCCTGAATCTTTAGAACTTGGTACTTCTGTATGGAATTGGATCTTAGTTGAACGTCCTGAAGTTGAAAATCGTTTGATGGTTGAAATGTTAAGTATGTGGAGTTGGGCTCAACGTCATCGTAAAGGTTTATTCTCTCCTATTCTCAAGTAAGTATATGATGATGATCAATTATTTTATTTTTTAAAAAAAAAGTGGAGGAACAAAAAAAGGTGATCAAGATGAAAATTAATACTTATATATAAATATGTTTACTTATTTTTTATTTTTAATATTAAATAGTGTTAAACACCCATTTGTTGACAAGATGACCTATGCTCCTTCAGACAGATCTATCCGTGAAGGTAATGTTCGTGTAGCTTCATTCTTATTCTCACCTCATATCACTTGGATCAAATTCCTTACAAGTCGCTTCTATGCTATCCGTCATCGTAGCAAACATTTAGTTAATATGTTTGTTCGTTTATTACAAGAATCATTCCAAAACTCTCATTTAATGAGCACTCACTCTTTAGCTTGCTATCCTCGTTTCCAATTACTTCGTTTGGGTCTTAAGATGTTACAATCTTGTCGTATGGAAGCTTTAGCTGAACATAAATTCCGCTCTTTAGTTTATGATACTGCTTTCAACTGGTTCAGTTTAACACCAACGTAAAAAAAAAAAAAAAAAAGAAAAGAAAAGTAAAAAAAGGATCTGCTTATACTTATTATTTTCATTATTATTATTATTATTTTATTTAATTAGATGGCACTATGGTAATCGCAAGAGTTCAGCCTTGATGCTTTACAAATTGTTAAACGAATTCTATGCAGCCATCAGCAATGATACACCTAATCTCAGTTACCTTGTTACATCATCACCATTGAAAAATAACAATGTCAATTCATCCAAGATTGGATCAGGTTTATACATGTTTTTAAATGATAAAACTAAGGATGATGTTATTCGTCAACATCATTTAGCTAAAAAACTTTTGATGCTCTTCTTGGAAAGTGAATTAACACGTTTATCTGTATGGTGTAATCCTTTGAACGCCACTGGGCCTGGATTACCCACTCCATTCACTGGTAACACTGAAAGATCATTAGTTATGGAAGATTCATGGAAAGAAATGGTTCGATTTGCTTGGGAAGTATCACCTCGTCTTGCTGTACAAATGGATTCACGTTTCTTATTACCTGTTGTTCATCGTGAACTTCATCGTTTGATTGCTAACAATTCCTTAGATGTTGTTGATGTTCCTGAAGCTTTAGTTATTTTACTTGGTGACCGTTTAGTTCCTAATGCTAAATTAGACTTGAAGGTAAACACACACACATATATATATATATAGGAAATCACTTATTTTTATTATTAAATAATCACCATCTAACCCTTTTTTTTAATTGAAAAAATAAAAATAGTATTTACAATACTGGGCCCCTGTTCCTGCCATCACTGCTGCAAACTACTTCTTACCTGCTTTCAACAATCATCCATTGATTTTACAATATGCTATGAGAAGTTTAGAATACTATCCTGTTGATACAGTATTCTTCTACATTCCTCAAATTGTACAAGCTTTACGCTATGACGATTTAGGTTATGTTGAAAAATACATTATGCAAGCTGGTCAAGTCTCTCAATTATTTGCCCATCAATTGATTTGGAATATGAAGGCCAACTTCTTTGTTGATGCTGATGGAGAATGTGTTAGACCTGATGCTCTTAAGCCTACTTTAGAACGTGTCATAGATAACTTGGTTGCTTCATTCACTGGTGCTGATCGTGAATTCTATGAACGTGAATTCAAATTCTTTGGTGAAGTCACTGGTATTTCAGGTTATCTTAAAGAATATATTAAATATGGTCAAACTGAAAAGAAACCATTACAAAAGGTGAAATATAATTGAACAGATTAATACTTTTTTTTTTCTTTTTTTTAAAAAAAAACTATATATTAAATTATTCTTATTTTTTATTTATTCAATTAATTTTATTAGAAACGTTTGGATGAAGAATTGGCCAAGATTCAAGTTGATGTAGGTGTATACTTACCTACTAATCCTGATGGACGTGTTGTAGATATCTATCGTAAATCTGGTAGACCTCTTCAATCCCATGCTAAGGTAAATATATATATATATGATTGATCTTTTTTCTATGTGGCTAATCCATTTTTTTAAAAAAATAAAAATAGGCACCTTTCATGGCTACATTCCAAGTAGAAAAGGAAGTTGAAGATACTGAAAAAACACGTCAAGCTATGATGCGTGGTGATAACACCATTTATAAGAAAACTCTTCAAGTCAAACAAGCTGCTATTTTCAAAGTCGGTGATGATTGTCGTCAAGATGTTCTTGCTCTTCAATTAATTGCAGTATTCAAGAATATTTTCACTAGTGTAGGATTAGATTTATATGTATTCCCTTATCGTGTTGTTGCTACCGCACCTGGTCGTGGTAACATTGATGTTATCCCTAACTCCATTTCTCGTGATCAATTGGGTCGTGAAAAAGTCAACAGTCTCTTTGATTACTTTGTTGCTAAATATGGATCACCTGATTCTATTGCTTTCCAAAATGCTCGTACCAACTTTGTTCAATCTGTTGCAGCTTATTCATTAATTTCTTACTTGCTTCAATTCAAGGATCGTCACAATGGTAATATTATGTTAGATGATGATGGCCATATTATTCACATCGATTTTGGTTTCATTTTTGATATTGCTCCTGGTGGTATTACTTTTGAAAGCTCACCATTCAAATTAACTACTGAAATGATCCAAGTGATGGGTGGTGGTTCTCAAGAACAAGCCTTCAAACAATTCTCTGAATTAATGGTTAAATCTTATTTAGCTTGTCGTCCATATACAGAATATATTTTACAATTGGTTACTCTTATGCTTGAATCTGGTTTACCTTGTTTCAAGGGTGAAACCATTAAACGTATGAGATCTCGTTTCCAAGTTGATAAAACTGAACGTCAAGCTGCTGACTTTATTTTAATGCGCATTAAGGATTCGTTTGAAAACCAACGTACCGTTATGTATGATTACTTCCAAAAATTAACTAATGGGTAAGTTTTTTTTATTTTTTATTGTTAAAAATCAAAATATATAATGAATAATCTTGACTGAATTACTAAATGAACTTCTATTTTCTTTTTTTAGTATTCCTTACTAGATAATATGGAAGAAGAAAGTCTTTTTTTTCTTTATATACATAAAATATATATTAATTTGTATATTTGTTTTAATTTAATTATAATAAATCTCAAGTATTGTATTAAAAAAAATATATATCATTCATAAGGTAATAATTATATATATATATATATATGCATGAATAAAATTATCATTTAATTTTACAATATTAAAAAGGAGATAAAAAAAATTGATAATTATGAAAATAATACTTTGATTTAAAAAATCAAAAAAAATATATGAAAGATCTAAAAAGATAATAGCAGATTCATTTTATTTAATAATAATTAAATTTAATGAAAAATTAAAAAATGATTCACATATAATAAGTGATTTTTTATATATTTTTTATCATAAATCAAAAATAAATAGTTTAATGATGATTATTTATTTTTCTTTTTATTAATAGCTTAAATGGAATGATCTTCATTCATTGTTTTTCTATATTGTTTAGTGTTCGAAAAGTGTATATAAATAAAAAAAAATAAAAAATAAAGAGTAGAATAGTAAAAAAAAAATAGAATATGCTTTATATATATGATTGTTTTATTTATTGATGATAGTTAAACATAGTACTATTCTTTATTTTTTTTTCATAATCAAAAAATTACCACAAATTCAAATAAAAAAAATAAAAAAATGAATACAAATCAATCTATTAATTTTTTTCCTCTTCCATTATATATATATGCAAAATATTTTTATTTAAGAATAATATATTCATATGTTTAAAGTAATTTTTTTATATATTATTACTATTAAGCAAATAAGAGTCCATTATACAACCATTTGATTATTGATATGCTTAATGGATTTGAATAATTTTGATATTGAATATCGTTTTCATTTTTTCACTTTTTTAATTATTAGCATTATAATCATAACGTAATCCTTTCTTCTTTAGTACATCATCAATAGCTGTCATATATGAGAAATAAGATTCCCATTCTTTTGCTTCTTCAGTTGGATGAAGGGAATATTGTTGTAAACTACTTTCTAATTGTTTATGGCTTTATATAAAATAAAAGGTATGAGTAAGAATATACTAACAGTATAAATTTTTTTTCTTTAATCAACTTACATTTTTCCAACATCTCTAGCACGATATAAGTTTTTAGCAAAAAGACTTAATATTTTAAAGAATTTAAGAGCAACAGTCATACGTTCAAGACCATCATCATTTTCATTATTATTATCAGAGGTTATTTGATGTAATTTGTTCATAATATAAGTAATACCATCTATATGAATATGTTCACATACAATATCTTCTTGCATTTTACGTACTTCATCCTTTTCATTGGCTTCTTTCAAACTTTGACAAAGTAAACGTGCTAACTTTAGTGGTTTATCCATTGATCGATAATTTATATCAACATGTTTTTCAAAGGACTATTTTTTTAATGAAAAAAAGAAAAATCATAAGAATAATTAGTATATGGTATGAATGTATTATTCAATTTTCTTTATATTTATATATATACCTCTTTCAATGAATCCATATATAATCTACAAATTTCTTCAGTCAAACTTGAATTTCTTACTACATCAATTTCAAATTCTTCTACTAAAGCTTTAATAGGTGAATCCAATTCAGGATCTTTTAATCCATACTCAACTAATAATAGTTTGGAATGTTTAATATCGATCACTCTAGTAATTATACCACGACCAAAACTAGATAATAAATCCATATATGATTGTTTACGGTCATGATCTATTTAAATATATATATATATCAATCATCTTGATCATTATGATATTTTTGAAAAAGTCTCATATATATATTTACCATTAACAATATCATCATCAGCTTCATTCCATGCTTTGATTTCAGATTTAATATATTCAATTAATTGAGTTTGTACAGTTTCAGAGCACTTGAGATGTAAAGTAGCCAAATCAGGTTTTAAAAAGACATTATTAGAGAATAAACTATAAAGATCAATAATAACACCAAAAGCCTAAGTGTTAAAAAAAATCGTTAGTTTCTAAATAATAGATATTTTGATTTGTATAAAATAATAATTATATATATGAAAAAAAAACTTACTAAGCGTCGAACTTCAGGTAATGGTGTTACATCAGTATCAGAAATGAATTCCAAAATTTTTTCTATAGTCCATTCTCTTTGTCTTTCAACTTTGGCAACTACATTTTTATCTGCTGCAAGTAATTCATCATCTACTAAACGTGAAGCTTGCCAAACAAGATATCTGAAGGAGATAGAAATTGCTGATTGTCCAATCTTTTATTTTTTAAAAAATATATAATATTAATAAAAACCTATTAGACTATTTTTTTCTTCATATAAATAACAATATATCTATAGTTATAATATTTTACCTGACTTTCACCATCATATCCAAAAGCAGCTCTTTCAATTAATTCATTCATAATATCATTAACATCAGATTTTGAATCAGGTTTTTGTTCCATAGTATCAGTAATATCCAAGATACCAATCAAGTAATCAAGTCGAGTCATAGTAGTAGTTATAGAATGTCTATCATCCTTTGAGAATCTTGCAGTATATAAATCCTATATATATATAATACATTTAATATGATTAGGATAATCTATATATTTAAAAAAAAAAAATCAAAATCAAAAAAAATCTTACTTTTCCATGACATGCATCACGAAGTTGTGAAACAATACGTTCTTGAAGATCTTTCATTATTGGATCATTAATATCAGACATAAAGCTAGCTTTAATAACATGTTGTAATGATAGAATACAAGTTTGAAGAATTTCAGGTATTGTGACACTTGAATAATATTTGCATAATGCTTGTAAAAGTTCTTGATATTCCTATTTATTTTTTAAAAAAATAGATAATATATTAATTTTAATCATATATAATTAAATCAAAATATATAAATAAATAAATATATATATGCAACTCACATCTTTCATACGTAATTCCAAATATACATTTAAATTCATTATTTGTGGTATATAAATCAATCCTCGCATTTTGTTAACATCATCACTATATTTAAGTAAGAGAGAAGGTAATAATGGTGCAAGATGTCTTGAAACACTATTACGAGTTTCTTCTAATTGTACTTCATCCTAAAATAAAAATGAAACAAAAATATTAATTTTAATATTATTATGATTTTAATTTTTTATTTATTTATTTATTTTTCCAAATTGTCTTATACATTTATTTTATTTTTTGTACCTTTTTCTTTTCTCCTGGTCGTTCAATACCTCTTTTAATCATTAATTTCAAGCAATTAACAAAAACATATACCAAAATAGTTTCTTCATTTGGAGTTAATCGATAACATTCTGCTATAGCAGTAGTAGTATTATCATAATCACTTGACTGATGTTGAAGAACGGAATGATCCTTACTAAGATAATCCAACATAGCTTCATATTCCTATTTATTTATTTATTTCAGTCAATGAAATATATAAATTTATAAATATATATTTTATGTATTATTTATATATAGATAGATAGGTTATTTTTATTTTATTTTTTAAAAAAAATTAAAAAAAATTACCTGAAGTTCTTTAATGTAACCCCAAAGCGATTCACAAGTATTTTCAATGACTTGAATATTATATTGATCAAATAATAATAATCCAGATTGATTCAAATCCATATCATCATCATTTTCATCAATACTATTATTATCTGTCGTTTTAACTCTTTCTGATAAAAATCCAGCAATACTTTTAAATACAACCCAATTTCTTTTAACATCTTTATTGCTGTTATTATTATCAGATGTTGATGTTTCTACACTAAGAGATGCTAAAGCAGATTCAACTTGTTCCATACTAGGATTAAGAATATTTTTATCAATGATTGATTTTACAAATGGTGCAACAGATTTTCTAATACGAGGATTATTGGACATGACTAAATTAGTTAAAGCTTGACGGGTTCGATTACTAAGAAGATCTTGATCATGATTATATAAAACACTGCAAAGATGAATGGCATTAACTCGTACAGTAACATCCACATCATAAAGTACCATCTCTTCTATTCTGGGAGTAAACCTCTCAATAAATGATCCCATTTTTCCAATGATATCTTCTAATTTGCTAAGTTTTGATGTTGATTTAAGAGCTTCAGATCGTACTGTAGGGTTCTAAAGTAAAATAATAATAATAAATACAAGCATGAATATAAATTATAATCGTTTTTTTTTTCTTTGTTATTTAATAGTTATCAATATATATATAATGATTATTATGTATTCTTACAGGATCATTAAGGAACCATCCAAGATAACGAAGATATTGATTTTCAAGAAAATGATCAGGATATAATTGAACCCAAAGATTCAATTCTTTTATACATTCAACTCGTATAACAGATTCAATATCACGAACACGATGAGCAAAAATACTATAAATTATAAATAGATAAATATTTATATATATTGTCTTCTTTTTTCATCTTACACTTATTATTATTTGTACATTACCTTCCAAAAAAGTCATTTATATATTCATCCAAATCCTTTAATCTCTTAGTTAATTGTCTATGACGACTGCTTGAAATGTTTTCTCTAGTTTTACCTCCACGTTTACTTCCTGCATTATATTGTCTTTTTGTATTAGCTAATAATGTTTTTGTTTCATTGGCAACTACGCAAAGACTGCTTGTAATTTTAAGAGCAATTAATGTTGCAGTATGACGGAAAGGTCGATAAACAGAACTAAAAAAAAAATCAAAAAATCAAAAAATCAAAAAATCAAAAAAAAGAAGTATTATATATATATGAGTACAATTATAATATATAATCATTTTTTTATGTAACATATCCATTCATTAATAAATATTTTTTTTACCTAGACATAGTTGCTAACCAACTTTGTAAAGTTTCCATTAATGATCCATCATAAAGTAAATCTGATTTACATATGCTAATAAGTTCTTGAAAGAATGATAATAAATTTCTTTTGAGTGGTTTGTGTATTTTAGCTCTAGAAATGATTGGATATTCATGATGAGGTAACTATAATAACAAAATATATAATTAAATATAAATATCATAATTATATATATATATATATATATATATATATGATTATGATTATTACTTTAGATAATTGTTCTTGTAATTCTTGTAAAGCATCAACTGGTAAATCTTCATCAGCAAATGCATCTCTTGTAACAGCCATTTTACATCCAGAACTCTATTTAAAGAAGAAAAAAAGAAGTTAGTTTTATTATTTTTAAACGTGTTTACCAATTTTCATCTTCATTTTATTATTAATATTATTATTTTTAACTTACTCTTATAACAAAATTAATTAAATCTTGTAAAGCAGGGATTTTATCTTTTTTATAATTTTCAACCCAATTATTAACCAATTCATCAACATCAGCATCTACGTTAAGGGTTTGATCATATAAACTACTTTCATCATCCATATCTGTTACTTGTTCTAATAATTGACTTGAAATTTCCATAGTCACTTCAGTAGTAGAAGAAGGATCATCTACCTTTCTACGTTTATTCGTTTTTTTTCCTCCTGCTGATTTATCTTTTGATGTTTTCTTTTTATTTTTCTTCTTTTTTTTAGCTGCTACTGCTGAGGATGTTGTTATTATACTACTAGTTAATGAAGCTAAATTAAATTCACTATCTGAACTACTATTACTACTATTGTTATCATCATTATCTTCAGGACTACTATCATTTTCACTATCCAATTCATCACTTTCATCAGAAGAGATTTCATGAGTTTCAGCTGTTAATCGTTTTCTACCAGCTTTATATATATATAGCATATTCAATATAAAATAAAAATATTAATAATCCGTTCATAAATATATGGATACATAAATTATTATCCAAATAAAAAAATATACAATACAATATATATTCTTACCAGTTGATCGACCTTTATTTAAAAACTCTTGAATTTTTCTTGAATCGCTACCTTTAACTGTCTAAATATTATTATGTGGAAAAAAAGTGAAAAAGTGAAAAAAAAGTCAGTTTAAAATAAGATATAAATAAATTAATAACCCTTTTTTATTTACCTTTGCTGCAGTTTTTCCTTTTGCCATTGTTAAAGAATATTAACTTTAAAAAGAAAAGGGAAGAGGGAAAAAAAAAAATAAGCAATGATAAATAAAAGGAATAAAAAAGTGAAGGAAAAGGAAAAGAAAAGAGAGGAAAAAGAGAGAGGAAAAAAAAAAAAGCGCGATACATATTTGGCTTTAAAAAAAAATCTACCAAAACGCGTTTCAAGTGGCGCATCTTAAAAAATAATTTGAATTTGGAATTCATGATTTTTTTAAAAAAAGCATTATATATATTTTATTTAGTTAAAAAAAAAAAAGGAAAAAGAAAAAAGAGAATAAATTATATATATATGATGAATATTATGAAATAAATATAACTATTATTATAAAACGGAAAGAATTATTTAATCTCTATATTTATCCATGAAGTTCTTGTGGAATTTTTCAAGGGCACCACAGAAATTGTCAAATAAGTGTTCTTCAGGTAAGAAGGTAGAACGGAAATGCCATGTGTTAGGTTCTTGACCAAAACCGGAACCTATTTATAATAGTAATGATTATATATATATGAATATTAGTAATGATAAACTATGTGTCTTACTTGTTATTTTTATATGTCATTTTTATCTTTCAAAAAAAAAAAACTTACCAGGAATAACCTATTTCATTTAATAATAATAATAATAATAATAGTAATAATAAAAATCATATTTATAAATTAGATCACAGATTTTTTTCATTTATTTATATTTATTTATTTGTTTTTCTTACACAAACACCTGTAGCTTCTAACATAGCCATACAATAGTAGGTATCAGGAGACATATTTTGAATTCTAGCAGCATCGATAGCCTTTTGAGGTAATTTTAATTGAGGGAAGAGATACATAGCACCTTCAGCATCATTACAAGTCATATTTTCTAAAGAATTGAAACAACTGGCCAATTTAGTAGAACGACGAATAAGAGATTTATAGATAGAATCAACTTCATCTTTATATTGTTTATAAGATTCATCACCAGGTTTAGGGGGGTTAGTCATTAAATCTACCATGATTTGACCTTGAACATTAGGACATAAGGAAATGGAAGCAATTTTATAAAGTTGATCCATGACTTCAGGATCAATATTAACACATTCTAAATAACCACCACGACGACCACATTCACCGATCATACCCTTTGAAATGGAATGGAAAGAGAATAATTCTTGATCCTTATATTTTTCACCCATAGAACTTAATACTTTTTTGAAACTATGGAAGGGACGTGATTCAGGTTTATAAATATTAGTTTGATATACTTCATCAGCTAAAAGAACTAAATTTTCATTATAACAGAAATCAATGATTTCACGCATATTTTCAATAGTTAAACATTGACCAGTAGGGTTACCAGGATTAATAATAACTAAAGCACGCATATCAGCACCTTTGGAACGAGCGTCATCTACAGCCTTTTTTAATTCGCTTATATCTAAAGCCCATCCTTTAGCTTCATTTAAATAATAAGGAACTTGAGTAGCATTCACTAATGAAAGAGTGGCTGAATAAAGAGGATATTGGGGGATAGGAATTAAAAATCCAGAATTTTCATTTTGAGTTAAAATTTGAATAACATTGGATACACCAGCTGAAGCACCTTGAGTTAAAAAGATATTTTCGGGGTCAGCAGCATAACCATCACGTTCTTCAATAAATTTGGCTACATTTTCACGAATAAAATGAACACCTTTAGAATGAGAATAAGCACCTACGGTACCAACATGCTTTAATAAAAGTTCAGCTCTGGCAATAGCATCAGCAGGATATAATTTGCTTAAAATTTCACGGTTGGATGGTTTTAAAAGTTCTGGATTTTCACATAAGGAAGCAACCTATTTAATTTATATATATATATATATATCGTATAAAAAGATAAGTTGATCTTGTTCTTTTTTTTTTTTCTTTTTGACAGCTATTATTTATTTATTTTATTTACTTACTTGACGGAAGAAAGTAATAGGCTTTTGGTTTAATTGTTGAGGGTTACCAATGTTACAGAAAACAACACGATCAAAACCAAGTGACTTATCGGTTTGTATTTGCTATATATATATAAAAAAAAAGAAGCGTATGTATATATATACATTTATTATTTAAAAAATAAAAAATATTTATAAACACCACACAAACACACGCATATATATATATTTATATATAATACTTAAACTGTTATTTACCTTACTTAAAGCTTCAGCACGAATAGGAAGAGCACCACGTACAGCATATTCAGCCCTTTTAATAAGGGGGTGCATGGTTTCAGTAGTTAATACTTTTGCTATTGAAACAAATAATATAATAGTAATAAATAAATAACACATATAAATATAAAACTAATATTATATATATATATATATATATCGGGGTTTACATTTTTTTGCAGTAGTAGAAGCATGTCTTAAAGGAAGGTAATAACTAGATTGTCTAGTTTGTACTTGAGTGACACGTAATACGTTTCTAAGCATTATCTATAATTAATAAATAAATATAATAACAATAATAAAAAAGAGAGAAAGAAAGAAAAAAGGAAAAAATAAAGAAAAGAAAGAGAAAGTTGAAATTAAAAAAATTGGGAGAACAAAGGGAAAAATTGGATAAAAAATTTATTTGGCAGTCCGGATCGGTTTTATAAAATGCCTTTAATGGTTTTATACTCATTATTAAAAAAAATCATTAAAATTCTTAAATGGTTTTTTTTTTTTTCTTGAATTATCCATTAATTATCATGTGTTCTTTCTCTCTTTTTAAAAAAGCCATTTAATGAAATAGCGTATTCTTCTTATTTTATGATCATAGAAATTATTATTATAAAAGGACGTTGAAATAACATATATTAATATATACATATATATTAATGAAAAAACGTTTATGCGTTTATATAAATAAATAAATAAATATGCAAATATCATTTTTAAAAAATAATGAATATAAATGAATATAAATGTATATATCTATTAATAAATAATATTAGTAAATATAATTAAAATAAATATTGAGTATCTTTAATTTCATTAAATATAAAATATAGATGACTATTTATTTTAAATTATATTATTATAAGGTTATATTAAACAATTAAAACTTTAATTTCTTTTTGATAAAATGATTTCGAGATCCTTCTTATTTTCATTTTTGATGAATATACCAGTACAATTAATACAAAATGAAATAAATAATAATTATCTAAATGGCTTGTAATAATTCATCCAAAACTCTAGGATTGATTCTTAAAGAGAATATATTTTTGTAAATATAATATTATATATAAAATATATAATATATAAATATTTAGTATAAAACCTTAAATTTAGTACAATATGAATAGTATACTGTATAATAAAACGAATGAAAGGGTACATCTTTATTATTATTATTATTATTCATAATCTTTTATATAGAAACATATATCATAATATATATAAAAAATTATTTATAATATGATTTACTATTAATATTTTTTTAAAATGAGTTTATATACTATAAATTATAAAATTTAGTGGCATCTATCTATTTTTAATATTTAAATATTATTTGGACTATTTAAAAAACAAACGATTAATTAAAATTTCATAATTCAAACTAAATGTTAAAAGGCAAACCTTTGGGTGTGCATAAAATCCAACATTCATACTTATGGATTTGTTTTATATGTGATATATTATATATTTAATAATATAAATGTTTATATATATATATATATATTCATCATTATTTTAGATAAACCTCTTTATAAAATATCTTTTTTTTTATTTTCTTTATAATAAAGTTTTAATGCAAATAATAAATAGGTGAAAGTAAAAAAGTATTAAATTATGGATTTTGATTGGCTATGTTTTATTTTCTTATGGCCTAGCAAAAAAAATGCAGGCTGGGAGATTCGAACTCCCGCAACCGAAGTTACCAGATCCTGATTCTGGCGCATTAGACCACTCTGCCAAGCCTGCTTAATCCATCCGCGCTCCAACAGAAATTTCCTATTTAAAGTTATTCAATTTTTCTTGCATGTAAATCATCGTGTAAGATTATCTTCCATTATTTAATTATAATCACGATCATTTATTTAAATAGATAATTTAAATGATAAAGAGTGCTTTTTTAATGTGTTTATATATATATATATTGATTTCAAAAAAAAAAAAAAAATCAATCTTCCTACATTTTATTATTATTATTATTATCATTATCATTGATTAGAATTTTCAATCATCTCTAAATCTAAACTATCATAAAATTGAATATGCTTATCAATTAAATGGTTCATTAATTGAGAATCTAATGGTACATCTTTAAATGTTTTTCTCTAAAATGAATCAATATATATATATATATATACATAAATGAATTTAGTATATATGGTAAACCTTATTAGATATACATATATATACTTATATATATAACTTACAGTAACAAATTGAATACTCTGATATATAGAATGGTAAAATAATTTTGTATCTTCAGCTTTTTTATCATGACCTAAAAGTAATAATTTTGACCAAATAGCTAATTTTAATTGTTTTTTATTATTATTTTCATGATGAGTTGTTGAAGATGATGATGAAGATGATGGTAAAGATTTATCTATAGTTAAAATTGAATGTGATGACGGAGACTGGGATAATGCCAATAATGATTGTTGTTTTGGATGAGAAATAAATGATGATGATGATGATAGAGGATTAGGTGTATGTAAAAGTGGTATATTTCCATTATTTTTACGTATAGATGATATTTTTCTTTTTGTAACTACTAAAGTACGTTCTGGACGCTGTTTTCTTGCTTCTTCTCTCAATATATCTAATTGTTTTAATTTACCCATTTCTTTCTTTAATAATAAATTATTATTATCCTTGTTATTATTATTATTATTATTATTATTATTATTATCAGACGGTGATGATGGTAACGATGATGATGATGATGATGATGATAACGATAGTGATGGTGATGGATATCTATTTATTAAAGGTATATCTGGTCGATAAATTTGTAAAATTGATTTATCTATATGAATACCATTTTTTTTAGTTACTTTGGTTTTAATAGAATTATTTGTAATATGTGTTGAAAATCCATATAAATCCATATAATTGAATTGATCACGTATAAGCTGTCCATATATTTGAAATGTAATTGATTGATCTTGTTTTATTTTTTGTCCATAAAGCAATATATATGATTTAGTATCTAATGGATATTTAATTTCATTTTCTAATTCAAAAGATGATTATATATAAAAGAGTGAGTTTATATAAATATTAATTTGTATGGAATATATACGTATATATATAATTATATAAATACCATTAAATGGATTATCTATTTTATTTTCTGCCCTTTTCACACTTAATACAATAGCATATTTTGATTGACTAGTAAAAGAAGTTGGTTTAAATACTTGAGTAAAGTATTCTTTTAGTTCTAATGATTTTGTATATCTATATAATATATAAAAATATATATATATGTTTAGTATTTAACTTTTTAAATATACCATTTTATATACAAGTGTGTACTCACGCACGAAAACGTGTTTGAGTTAAAGTATACAACTTGACAGCATTTAAAGGAATAATAGATTCAGCTTGATAAGTTACAATGAATTTTCCACATGTACTTTCTGGATTATTACCAACTAAATATAAATCTATTATATATTCAATACATATATATATTAATAAAAGCAGTTTAGACATATATTATTATCATTATTACCCTGTAAGTTTTGTTGATCGCTTTGCCACTTAATACCTAAAAAATAATAATAAAAGTATCAATAGTCAATATTATAAATGATCATATGCTTTTCTTTTTCTTTTTATTAATAAAAAAAAAGAGAGACAAAGAGAGAGAAATACCTTCATTATTACAAAATATATTTCCAGTTAAAATCACATTATTATTCATATTTTAATATAGTACAATTGTAGTCAATATATACAATATATTTTTTATTCTTGTAAAAAAAAATAGAGGAGAGGAGTTTTTTTATATATGATTGAGAGAAAATAAAAAAAACCTCTGGGTTTTAAATTTTCATTTTACATGAATGAAAATAAAAAGGATAAAAATAAAAAAAATCAACTTATATATAGTTTATTATTTACAAGTTTTTAAATAAAAAATAATATCTTTTCGAGATTTTTCCTTTTTAACACCATTATAATACATTTTTGTACCAGGAATATATTTCTTAGGATCTTCTATATAATCAGATAAAGTTTGTTCATCCCAAATAATATTTTTGTCTTTAATAGCTTGAGTACATTGATAATCAGTAGCTTGTCCAGATAGACGACCAAAAATGCCATACAGATTAGGTCCTGCTTTTAAAACCTCATCTTTATTTATACTATGACAATGACTACAATATTGTTTGAAAAGTTTAGCACCATTATTTATGTCACTAGTAGTCATACTTTATGCTTTTTTATTATGTGTGTATATATAATATAAGAAAGAAAAAAGAGTAGGGGGATTTTTTAAAGATATAAAGAGAAAACGAAAAAAGAAAATGAAAAAATGACACATTATATTATTTAATAATACAAAAAAATTGGAACTTAAAAAAAGCACGCCATATTATTTACATATAAAATTATCAAATATCTTGGAATTTCCAGACAGTAATCATGATATAAATTTATCTCTCGCATATTATCAATATCACCATATATTTTTATAATCATGAAGCTAATAAAAAAGAAACTCTAGCTACAAGTGAAATAAATACATACATATATATATATATATATGTTACTTAATAATAAAAGTTTTTTTTTATTTTCTTATGAGAATGCTTATTTTTTGATTTTACTACTTCTTATGAAAGTAAGAAACATACTGATGTAAATGTTTTGTAAAACCTAAAGATTAAAGCATGATTTACTTACGTACAAATAACCATATAGGCTATTAATAAATGTTTTTTTTTATTTTGTCATCATTACAAAAAAATGAAAACGCTTTTATGGAATTTTAAAAACATTTTTTTTGTACCGAAAAAATAATTCCTCTTTTGTAGTGTATGCTATTACTCATTTTTTATTTATCCATCTTCTCATAAAAATAAGAAATATATTGATTTAAAAATAAAGAAAAAATAAATCATATATCTATAAAAAGATTTAAAAAGATAATGGCAGATTCGTTTTATTACTAAAGTTGATCAAAAAATAGCTAGAAATACAAAACAACAAAGTAAAATAAAAAAAATGTATATATAAGATAAAGTGACTTTTACTTACTTTTTTTTAGTGAGTTTGTTTTTTCGATATTTTTAGAAAAAGTATGTTAATTATAATTTAAAGAAGTCATGGGAATAGAGAAATAACAAAGAGCTGAATAGAAAAAAAAAAAAAAAGGCAATGAAAAAATCACTTGCGTATAGTTTGCTTGTAAAAAATATATTTTTACACGAAGCTTTTTGTACATTTTTTTTAATGCTCTATTAAATCAATTTTACTATATAATGTATCCGCTTTTTACAGTAGAGTTGTATATTGAGAAATGGTAGTTAACACTTTTCAAAAATTTCCTTTTTTATATTTTCCATAGTTTTCACCTAAATTCGTACTAACTTTATTTATTTATTTATTTACTTTCTCAATTTCATTCCTATATATATTAGGTAAGTCATGGCATCTGGTTAATAGATTTTTTTTTTTTGCCACTATAATTCATATAATAGAATAATATTATTTATTTATATTTTTAGAAAAGCTGATATGATTTTTTTTTTGGTTCTACTAAACCTTATTAATTTTTATTATTATTGTTTATTAGAAATATGCCAAATTTTTATTGCTATATAAAAATTCTTAAATAACTGAGTCAAAATCTTTATTATATAAGCATTTAGTACAAGAATACCTGTTTTTTTTTTGTTATTTTAAAAATCTATCATCATCATCTTTTATTATTATTAGATCATAATAGTACATAGATATAAATAAAGATAAATTTAATTGAAAAGAAAACAAATATAAATATAAATATATATATATATATATAAGTTAGTCAATATTATAATGATGATGATGCTGATGGCTTATGTGTAAATAAATTGATGATTATATATATATATTTATATAAATATGTTTATAAAAAAAATAAAGTTGCTTTTTATTTTATAGCTTAGAATTACTTTATATGGTAAGAAAATTCCATGGGAACCACTGTTTATTATTATTATTGGGATAATTATAGTTTGCCGAAATGTAAATAATAATAATGATCAACATCTGGTTTTATATATATATATATATATATACTAAATAAAAAAAAGGATTTAAGAATCTTAAGGCCAGATTTTTTTTGAACAGGATATACAAAAAAAATCAAATCAAGTGATTACCATATATATGTATATATGCTTGATCAATATTTTTTTTTCCATCTTTTTGTGTTACTTGCATAGTTTTCAAATAATAATAATATATATATATATATATATATATATATATATATATAAAGTAAAACTTGGTCATTTCAAAAAAAACGAATCTTGGACAAATATGGCTTAGAGTTTCGGCATAGTAACATAAATAAACCAAAAAAAAAAAAAAAGAAAGATCTTATTTTGTCTCCATAATAGGAATCTTTCAAATAATATTTTTTGAGGAAAACAAATGTATAAAAAATACGGAGTTAGACTAAATAGTGGTTTTGTTTGATTCTTTTTATATATATCCTGAAAAAAAACAAATAATCAAAACAATGATAAACAAATTAGGAGTTAATATATACATGTAGTGAGGCAATTTTTTGTTTTGTTAAAATAAATAAATAAAAAAGATTATACCATTTCATTATCGGTTAACCTTGTTTTTGTGGATTTTTCTTTTTTCAAAAAAAATAAAATGAAATTGAAACAGATTGATTGTAAGTTCCCAATTTAGGAAATGAATAGGGGAGAAAAAAAAAAGGATAAGATGATAGGGCAAAAGCAATATGAAGATCTTATGTATTTACTCATTTTTATAATTATTTATATAATTAAAAAAAAAAAGAAAATGCTAAATAAAGAATAAAGAACAAAGAGTTTAGATAATATACATAATATATATATAGAATTTATTTTCATTTCATTGTATTTAAAAAAATAAAGAAAAGATAAAAAAAATTACATAGTTGATGAACCGATCTGTATGAGTTCTATATTATTGTTTGTTTTTTTTTTAAAAAAAAGTAATACCAAATAGAGAAGTCATATAATTGGAAGCATATATAAAAAAAAAAGAAAAGTTCAAAATAAAAACGAATGAAAATCATAAAAAAAGAAAAATGATAATAATAGCAATAAATTAAATAATAAAATAATAATAAAATAATAATAAAATAATAATATAATTGGCATAAAATATATATAATATAGATATAAAAAAATGTTGATATAAGTTTTGATGGTTTCTTTTTTTTTGAGTTTTTTGGTTTTGTTATTTTTTTTTACTTGTTTTTCTTTCTTTCTTGGTTTTATATTTGTTTTTGTTTTTTTTTTTGTTTTTTTTTTTGTTTTTTGTTTTTTGTTTTTTTTTAATATGGATGATCAAAGTCAGAATGTAAATGAAAAATGGGGTAAGATTGTTTATGTTCAGAAGCAGCCAAGGTTACTGCAGAGAATGTTCTACATGATAATTGATCTAAAATAATAATAATAAATGTTATTAAGCTTGTTTTTATTTATTTATTTGTATTTATTTGTATTTATTATTTACCCATCATACTAGGCATTTCCATTTTTTTTGAATTTACAAAAAGAGATGGACAACTGATTTGTTTCATCAAAGTAGGTGATTCAGTAGTGGTAAAAGACCGATTAGGTAATGGAGGAGGTGACACTGACCATGGATGACGGTAGTAACGTGTAGAAGAATCTAGTGAAATTTTTGAAGATGAAGGAGATGATGATGATGATGATGGTAATGACGTAGATGATGCTGATGATGATGATGAGTTAAAATTAATATTATTAGTAATAGTTGTAGTTGTATATTTTGGCATTGATCTTTTTCTACGGCTTGGACGATGAATACATTCAATATTATTTGATGAACAAAATGCACAAGGTTGGCCACCATCACATTTGGTTTTTCTTCGTCTACAAGTCTCACAAGCTGATCCTGAACTTAGTCGACGTGGCACATGATGCATTGTACCTGTGCTTTTTGATCGGTAAATAGATAAATGGTTCATTTGTTCCATAGTCATCATCGAAAAGTAAAAAATAATAATAAAAATAATAAGAAATTAAGAATCAATCAAATTAAATTAAATGAATTAAATAAATAGATAAAATTTATATATGATAATAAGTTAAATAATGGAAGAAAGAAAAAAAAAATGGCAAAGAAAGGATGAAAGAAAGAAAGAAAGAAAAGAAAATGGAAAGAAGAAGATGAAAAAAAAAAAGAAAGGGAATAAAAAGGAATAAGAATATAAAGAAAAAATAAAATAAAGTAAAAAAAAGAAAGAAGAAAAAGTAAACAAAATAAATTAAAATTAGGTTTTATATAAACGAAGAAAAAAGGTAGAATAAACAACTTGAAGTTTTTTTTCTTTATATAAACGGTATATATATATATATATATAAATAATAACAACAAAAACAAAACAATCATGTGAATGAGAAAATGAGAAAATAAAATAAAATTGAGAATGTTAAAAAAAATCGTGGTACTGATCAAACATATAAGTGATTGTTCTCTTTCTCTCTCTTTTTTTTAATATATTATATATATATATATATAAAGATCTACGGAATGTTGCAACATGAAAAAAAAAAAATAGAGTATACAATGGACAAGTTGCTTTTTTTTAGATGTAAAAAAAAAAAAAAACTTGTTACAATATTGATAAAAAAGGAAAAACATATAAGTTAGATAGTGTAATCTATCCACGTTTTTTTTTTTTTTTTTTTAAGAAAAAAAAACTGATCAATTGCTTCTTGTTAATTTATTGTATTTACCCCTGATTTTCATCGGGATTATTTATAGTTAGGTAAAAAAAAATAGGTTAACCTATTTATTTATTTTAATTGTCAAGAGATTTTAAAAATAACATAATCTATTTTATGACTATCATTATTTTTATTATTGTTATCATTAAATAGAAATAAAAAAAAAGAGATAAATAAATAAAAGATAAAGCTAGGAATAATATTAAGAGGAAAAAAGGATTATTTTATTAAATCATATATTAATAAAATACAGTAAATTATCGTCTTTTTATATATGTAATTAATATATTAAACTTGTATACTCTTTTCATAATCATTTATACATATTTTATACATTTTAATATATTTAAAGTGGGGTAAGTAAATTATAATCATAATGGTAACACAAAACCATAAAACAATAATCCTTTTTTTTTATTATTATTCTTTTTTAGTTGGAGTAGAAGTAGAATCATAATAATCATTATTATCTTTTGTTGTTGTTGTTGTTGTTGTTATATTAAAATAGATATAAAGTTGATAAACTAGTACACATCCAATAGATAATAATAATGATCCAATAATAAAAGGTAATAGTATAATAAAAGCTATGGTTGAAATAACAAACCATGTACTAGTCGCGATAAATAGTATAATAGTAGTCATACAAGTACAAAAGAATAAAAATATTAACGCTGGTATAGCTGATAACCCAATAAATAAATATACTGCTAACCGAAACTCCTTACTAATATATATAAAATATAGTATTAATATTAATATGTTATTTTCTATTTAACTCTTATCTCTTTTTAATATTCCTTATTATTAATTCATCTCTTTACTATGGCCATAAACTAATAAAGGTATCATTGGCTAAAGCTATATAGTTGGATAAT
The DNA here is from genome assembly GCA_037043795.1 of Cunninghamella bertholletiae. Classification (NCBI taxonomy): domain Eukaryota; kingdom Fungi; phylum Mucoromycota; class Mucoromycetes; order Mucorales; family Cunninghamellaceae; genus Cunninghamella; species Cunninghamella bertholletiae. Next base: position 1,187,227 of record JAZGVP010000004.1, on the reverse strand, counting down.
AATATAAAAAACGATTGTAAAGATACTTTAACTTGTTCAATATAAGTCATTACTTGTTCTTTATCTATGATTGACATGATGCTGTTTAACAATGATAATAAAGTAAAAAAAAAGTGAAGAGTATGTATATATAAAAAAAAAAGAAGAAGAGTGAGAAAAAAATGAAATAAACAAACAATTACCGAAAAAAAATGAATTTTCCCTATTTTTATTTTTATCCCATCTTTTCTTATCTTTGTTAAACCGTTATATATATATATATTTAAGTCTATTTAATATTATTAAATTTAATTTCATTTGATATACTCTTTATATTAAAAAATGAATGATAAAAGGTATTATAAAAAAGATGGATTATAAATATATATATATATATATATGTATTCTGTTATTTAATTTTCTTTATTTGTTTATTTATTTATTCTATTCAAAATAATAAGAAAAAGAAGAAATAAGGAAAAAAAAGGAAAAAAAGTCATGATTAAACATATTTGTCAATAATATTTTCAATTACAACTGTAGTTTTGGTGTAAAATTATAATATTATATATTGACAAGGCTTGGAATGGGTTTATATATACTTTTTTTTTCGTGTTTAAGTTTCTCTTTCTTTTTGTGTTTTAACTGGCTGTAAATCAATTTTTTTTGTAAAAGCGAGTTGATGTAATTTTTTATTTTCCCTTTTTCCTTTTTGTTCCATATTTTTCATTTCTTATTCTCTCTCTTTCTTCCTTTTATTATTATTATAAATACATTTTTTTTCCTTTTCTTATTCTATTTCCTTTCCTTTCTTTTTATTTACTATTTTATTTCCCTTTCAACTTATTTATACTTGTTTAATTTAATAATTTATTAATAAAAATAAACAATAAAAAGAGAAGGTTATATATATGGGTAAATATAATAAATAATAAAAATAAGAAGAAAATAGTTATATATATTTGTATATATATATATATATATATAATAAACCAATAATAACTTTTATTCTTTTCTTTCATTTATAACTTTAGACCGTTTGAAATGATAAATGAACCTTCTTCTGATGTCATACAAAAAGATAACACAGATACCATAATTAATAATAATAATAATAATAATACTCATATACCACCAACTGAACTTTCTAATTTACCAGATCAACAAACCTTACTTAATAATAATGAAACTCAAGATGAATCTCAACTAATTACTAATATAAATAATATAAAGGAAGAAAAAAATGAACCTACTATAGATAAACCAGATGATGAATACACTCGGTGGATTTTGACAGCAACTCAAAAAAAGTTACAACGTAAAACAAAAAAAGCATTTAAAGAAGATCAATCATTAAATAATAGTAATAATAGCATGGATTTACAACGGCAACAGCAACAACAATCAAATACGGATCAGATGGATAAAAATGATTCACAAGAACAGCAACAAAATGATCATCATCAACAAAAACCTATTGAATATAGATTATTAGACAAAAATACATCAAAAGGTTTAAAAGAAAATTTACAAATATTTGATCCGTTAAATGATAATAATAAATCTTTAGATACATCTATAAAGGAAAATAATAATAGTAATAATATAAATCAAAGTACACGACGTAGAAGACATACTAGTTTAGGTCCTTTAAGTTCATTTAATAATAATAATAATAATAATAATAATGAGCATAAATCAATACCAGCTACTCGTTTACCCACACCAAAATCATCTACTTTACATTTAAACTCCACTGCAATGCTGCGAACTCCATCTGGTTCAGCACTAATTAACAATAATAATAATAATAATGATATTAATCCTCCATCTTTTTTAAAAAGACGTACAAGAACCATTTCTACTATAGAATCAAATAAAGTATCTGAACTTCAAAATACAAATTTATTAGATCTTGATATAAATAATAATAATAGTAATAATAATAATACATCCAATTATTCTACTTCTACTACAATTTCAGTATTATCTACTCTTCCAAAAAAAGGTGAAACTAAACTACCTATTCCAATTTCAAACACTTCTTCATTCACCTCTAAATTTCTTTCAAAATCATATTCTAGTCATGAACATTCAATGATAGGAAAGGCAAATAAACAATTGGTAGATTTTGATCCTTTTTTATCACAGGATTCATTAAAAGAAAAAACAAAACTTAAAGAAGATTGTAACACTGAGGTATTTTAAAAAAGACAATAATTATATCATCATTCATTTTTTTTTATTTGTTATTTATTTATGCCCTTTTTTTTTTCCCATATACATTTTTCCCTCCTTTTTTTATTTATTTCTTTCTCTTTTTATATATAAATCCATCCTTTTTCTTTTCTTTCTCTCTTTTTTTATTTTTATTTTTTTTATTTTGTATTAATTCTCTCCTTATTTTTTTTTTTTTTGTATATTAATTATTATTATTACTCTTTTTTTTTTTTGTTCTTTTTAGGAAATGACAGATTTAAAAAATAGATATGATACAAAAATGAATTTACATACATTTGCTAGTGGACCAAAAACACCGCCAAGACAGCAAAATAATAGCAACAATAACAGTAATAATAATAATAATCCAACTCGAATTCCTTTAGCTATATCTAAAAAAATAAACCAAAGCATAAATAATGAAGTAATAGAAAATTTAGACCAATTAAAAACAACACCAATAACATCTGGTGTGCTAAAAAATTCTTTTGTGAAACATGAACCATTTACCACCGTAGCAACAACGCCAATACCAAATAAAGAATTAGCAACAGCATCATCTACCATAAATCCACCACCTATATCATCATCAGAAAAATCATCCAATAATAAATTAAAAAAAGCAAAAATTTCATTTTCTTCTACCTCTTTATCATCACAACATAGTAATCATCCCTTATCTATTTCGTTGGAATCATCCTCATCCGATATTCAAGAAAATAATAATAATGGTATTTTTCGCCGACCCTCTTTATTAACAGGTGATCATTTACAAGAACAACGAGAAAAAGAAAGAAAAAATTCATGTACACTCAGCACAAATTTGATCTCAGCTCATGGTGAAATATTTGTACCAGAATGTATTACTTCAACATCCACTGTATCATTTGATGATAATAATATTAATAATAATTTTTATCAACAACAACAACAACAAAGTGATTTATCATCCAATTCTTCTGATAATTCAAATACAACACCTAAATCTTTACAAAGAAGAGTTTCTTCATTACATGAACGACTTCATGAATTAGTAGAAGATGAATCAGCCTGGAATGATATTACTAAATGTAATTCAATAGCAGATTCAACATATACTAATGATAATAGTAGTCATCATCATGATCAAGCATTATTGGATTGGGAATTAAATAATGAAGATGAAATGTTTATGGAAGAAGTAATGAATGATGAAGGTAATGAAGAGGATGATAATAATAATAATAAGATGGATATTGATCATGATGAATGGGAAAAAGAAAAAGTAAGAATGAATGATGATCAAACGTTTAATAATAATAATAATAATAAAACCCCACCATCAACGGCAACAACATCTGAAAAAAAGGAAAGAAAATCGAAGATCAAAAAAAGATTAATAAGAAGACCCCCATCATTATCATTTTCTGATCATCAACAACAGCAACAACAACAACAACAATTATTATTATCACCATTACAACAACAGTCACCTTTACCTACATTAACAATGAGACCAGCTATGAGTTCAACGACGGCATTTAAATTATATCAACAGCAATTAACTCATTTTGAATTAGATGAAATTATGGAATATACACATATTTATTATGTGGGGAATCATGCCAAAAATAAATATCAAGCAGCTGATCGTGATAAACCAACTAATAATTATGGTTATGATGATGAAAGAGGCGATTATAAAATTGTTTTAAAAGATCATCTAGGTTATCGTTATGAAGTTTTGGAAGAAATGGGTAGAGGTTCTTTTGGTTCTGTTGTTAAAGCTTTTGATCATAAAACAGGTACAAATGTAGCAGTGAAGTTGATTCGAAATAAAAAAAGATTTCATGCTCAAGCTTTAATAGAAGTGAAAACTTTGGAAGATCTTATTAAATGGGTAAAAAAAAAAAGGATAAAGGATATATATATATATTGACTATCCAATAATAATCATAAAAGAAAATAAGGAAAAGAAAGAAAAAATGATGATTATTCTGATGTTAGTATTTATTATTATTATTAGGATCCTAATGATCAACACAATAATGTACGAATGACAGATCACTTTTATTTTAGAAATCATTTATGCATTGCTTTTGAATGCCTTAGTATTAATTTATATGATTTTATTAAAAATAATAACTTTCAAGGGTTTAGCATGGGGCTTATTCGGAGGTAAATATTTAAAATAATACAATATAATATCATGATCATATATATAAAGGGAACAAAAAAATTAAAAGAGAGAGAGAGAAATGTAAACTTTATATAAACTTTATTTATTTATTTAGATTTACTATTCAGTTACTTAATTCCTTAATTATTCTTTATCAACATCATTTAATTCATTGTGATTTGAAACCTGAAAATATTTTATTAAAACATCCCACTAAAAGTACTATTAAAGTAATTGATTTCGGTAGTTCATGTTTAGAAAATGAAAAAGGTAAATAAATAAAAATGAAAAAGAAAAAGAAAAAAAAAAAGGAATGATATAATTTTTTAAAAAAAATGTTTTGAACCTTATTTTTTATTTATTTATTGCTTATTTATTTATGTCATTCATAAATAAATGATTTTTTAAGTTTATACATATATACAAAGCCGATTTTATCGAGCACCTGAAGTATTATTAGGATTAAATTATAGTACAGCTATTGATATGTGGAGTCTTGGATGTATTTTGGCGGAATTATATACAGGCTATCCATTATTTCCTGGTGAAAATGAACAAGATCAATTAGCATGTATTATGGAAGTTCAAGGATTACCAAGTAGATCTATGGTAGATAAAAGTAGTCGCAAGAAATTATTTTTTGATTTTTATGGTAATCCAAAAATATTACCTAATAGTAAAGGGAAAAAAAGAAAACCTAATACAAAGACTTTAAGTCAAGTTTTAAAATGTTCTGATGCAAAATTTGTTGATTTTGTTGATCGATGTCTTCAATGGGATCCAGAGCATCGACTTAAACCTGAAGAAGCTTTTAAACATGGTTGGATTTCTAGACAACATCAACAACAACAACAATAATAATAATAATAATCTTTCTTTTTTTTTTTTTTAAAAAAAAAAGCGTGTATATATATATACATATATTCATTTTTATATTTATTTATATATTATCTCTTTTATATTTACATTCATTTATCTATTTTGTATATCAATATTTAATTTTAATAATTTTTATTCTTTTTTTTGAAAAAAAGGTAATTATAATTTAATAGTTTTTAATTTCATTATTCTTATTTTTGTTTTTTTTTTCTTCTTTTACTTTAATTCACCCATTTCATTATATATATATTTATATATATATATATATAATTTAATAAAAATTAATTATCATACTAAATATGTATATAATATATTAAAATTATTATTTTATCTATTATTTTATTATTATTCATTTTCTTAAGACGTGTATGATTACTCTCTTCTTAAAAAAGGATTAACCAATGGGATAAAAGGAAATTGCATGGCGCATGATCGAAAAGACTTTATTTCATAGGCGGAGAGAAAAAAAGTAACCATTTTCCCCTTTTCTTTTTTTTTCTTTTTCATTTTATTTTTATTATTATTGTTATTCGTTCTTTCTTTCTACTTTTCTTATTTTTTTTTTCCTTTTCTTTAAATAAATATTTTTAAAGTACAAGCTCTTTCTCTCTCTCTCTCTCTTTTTTATAAATGAAACAACTTGTATCAGAAGATTTTGTACTAGAAGATGACACGAAACATCCTTTAGTATTTGTTAATGGAGAAGGACATAAGATTCATATCTATATTATAGCTGATCATATTATACGCGTTATTCATACTATCAATAAACAAGAAGAAGAATATATTCATAATAAAGATAATGATATTCATTTACAAACGTCAACATATAATAATAATAATAATGATAATAATAACAATGATAATAATCGATTACCATTTCAAATAACTTGTCAACGAGTTAATCATATTGAATTCATTACTTTAGAACTTGAAGTAATTATTGATTTATATCCGTTTGGTATTACATGGAAACCTTTAAATAAAAAGATATCATCTTTATCATCATCATCATTATTCAATAATAATAATATCGATGATAATAATCAAAATAATGATAATGATCAAAATAATTGGTTTGCAAAAGATTTAATTTATCGTAGTTATTGTTATGATGACCAACAAGGAACAAAATGGCATTATCAAGTGAAAAAAAAAACTTCTTCTTTCTATGGTTTAGGTGAAAGGACCGGTAATTTAAATTTATCAGGTCGCCGTTTTCGTTTAGAAAGTATGATAAAAAAAATGAAATATATATATATATATATATATATTATGGATAAATAAATAGAAAAACGCTTATTATTATTATTTTATTTTTATAAAAAAAAGGATATGATTCAATGGGATATGATGCTGAAACTCAAGATCCGTTATATAAATTTTGTCCTTTTTATTTGGCATTAAGTAAACATACAATGACTACTACTACTACTACTACTACTGCTAGTACTAATACAGACGATGATCATGATCAAAAAGAAAAATGGATTGCCTATGGTATTTATTATAATAATTTTAGTAGAACATCCATTGATTTTGGTCAAGAAAAGGATGCTGTAAGTTATTTTTTTAATATATATATATATATATATAGAAAAAAAAATAGAAAAGATAAATGCATTCATCTTTTATATATATGTAGATGTGGGGTGATTATATTTATTATCAAGTAGAAAAAGGACCTATTGATTACTATATGATTTATGGAGGTGAATCAGTATCCAAAGTAACTCAATCTTTTGGTCAATTAATGGGAGGGTACACATTAATGCCAAAATCTATGTTCGGATATTTAGCATCTTCGATGGGGTATGCAGAAAGTGATGATGCTCAAGAAAAATTAGAAGAGTTTATTATTAAATGTAGACAAACCTATCAAATTCCATGTGATGGCATGCATTTATCATCCGGTTATACCGTTCAACCTGATAATGGGGATCGGTGTGTTTTTACTTGGAATAAAAAAAGATTTCCTGATCCTATTAGATTAGCTAAAAAATATCAAGATGCAGGAATGAAAATTTTTGCTAATGTAAAACCTTGGTTATTAGAAACTCATCCTGATTATGAATTAATGAAATCAAAACATGGATTTGTTTGGCAACAACAACAACGAGATGATGAAGATTTAAATGATGATGAAAAAGGACAACCAGGTACTATATGGCAATGGAGAGCTGGGGCTAATACAAAAGGAAAAGCAAGTTATATTGACTTTACAAGTCATGAAGGGTATCAATATTGGCAATCAAAATTAAAAACATCTTTATTAGACTTAGGTTATGACCTTTGGTTAGATAATAATGAATTTACAATGATTGATGATACTCAAACTTATCAATGTGAAAAAAAATGTTATGTTTATCCATCATCCAACATCATTCCTTATTATTGTCATCATCAACATCGTCATCATATTGATACACCTATTCAAACTTTATTAATGATTCAAGCTTCTTATGAAATGGTTAAAAAGATTCATCCAAATAAAAGAACTTGTTTAATCACTCGTTCCACTGTCCCTTTTTGTCAATCTTTGGTTTCTCAAACATGGAGTGGTGATAATTTTACTGAATGGAAAACCTTGGCTTATAATATTCCAATGGGTTCTGGTGCTAGTTTGTGTGCTATCCCTGCCGGTTATGGACATGATGTAAATAAATAAAATGAAATGAAATGAACCGAAGAGAACATATAAAAAAAAGAATAACCATAAAAACCAAGCAAATGAATTTTTATCATCTTTTATTCATTCATTCATTTTTTTTAAAAAAAAAATAGGTAGGAGGGTTTGCCGGTCCTGCACCTAATGAAGAACAACTTGTTAGGTATTTGTCATACTAAAAAAAAAAAAAGGAAGAAGTATTACAACATTATCCATACTTATTAACTTTTTTTATTTATTTATTGTTTAGATGGGTACAACAAGGTGTTTTTTGGACTCGATTTTGTATTCATTCTTATAATTCAGATCAAACTATTACTGAACCATGGATGGTAAATAAGCCATACTTTTTATTACTTTATTTAATTATCTATAGCCATTTTTCTTATTCATTTTTTTTCTTTTTCAATTTTCTTTTATTATTGTTATTTTTTAATAGTATCCTAATGTTTTACCAGTGATTCGATCATCTATTGAATGGAGATATAAATGGATTCCCAATTTATATGCATTATATATTACATTGACATATAAAAATAATGAACCAGTAATAAGACCTACCTTTTATGATCATCCATATGATTCTCAAACACATCAACAAAATTTTGAATTTATGGTTGGATCACAATTTTTAGTAGCACCTGTTTATGAACAAGGAAAAACAGATCGTCAAGTTTATTTACCTAAATTTAAACAGGAAGGAAAAGGTGGTAGTAGTAATGGTGGATGGTATCATTATCAAACAGGACAATATTATCCAAATGGAGGTTATCAAGTCATTGTACGTTCCTCTTTAAATGACATTCTTTCACCATTATTTATTAAAGAAGGAAGTTTTATGTTATTTGGGAAATTAATGCCTTATATTCATGCTACTCCTGATAATGAACGTTATCTTCATATTTATCCACCACCATCATCATCTCTTGAAAATGATAATAATGAAGAAGATATGATAAAATATAGTTTTCTATATATTGAAGATGATGGTGAAACTATTTTACATGAAAAAGAAAATCAATATACAGAAATAGAATTATGGATGAAATGTTATAAAGATAAAATCATTGTAGGATATGATGTTTATTATTATGGATATACTCCTACTTATGATACTATTTGGGTGACTTGCCCTTTAACTAATGAAACTAGACCTATTCTTTTTGACAATGTTACTGATGAAGAAGAAGTGATTACTATTCAATCTAATCATGTAAATGGTCATATCTATACATATCAAGGTTTAAAATTATCGAATTAACTTTTTTATGCATAATTTTTTTTACATAATATAATAAATAATATATTTGATATGAATTATAAAATAAAAATATCAAATAGAATCATAAAATCAAATATTGTTAATTTTTTATTTTATTAATAATAAAAATAATAGCAATACTATTGATAATTAAATATATTAGTTATAAAGCATATAGAAAAAGGTTTATGGTGATTGGTCAAATATATTTGAAAAAGGAAAGTAATAAATGCGTGACGATTTTTGACTTTTTTTTACACTCTCTTTTTTTAATACTCCATTTTTTTTTTTTTATCTCTTCCCTTTTTTTTTTTTTTTTTTTTTTTTTTTACCATAAAATAAATATACATATACCAAAAAATAAAAAATAAAAAAATGAATGATCCTATGAATATTGATGGTAAAGGATCAACAGAAGAAATACCTTTAGGTTTATCAAAAGAAGAATGGACTTTTTATCAATTTGTTAAACGCCATGATAAAGTAAAATATATTATACTACTATTATTATTTTATTATACTTTATTTTGACATAAAGGTTATTTTATTTTTATTTTTTAGGGTGTTAAATTTAGTGATCGTCCTGAAGGAATGGGTGTAGAAGAAGCTTATATGGCTATGAACTCTTTATTAAAAAAGGTAGATAAAAATATATTATATATATGAGAATAGAAATAAAGAGTAACTAAATACATATATATATATATATATATATATATATATATATATATATGTATATATTTAAATATATAGAATACTTTAGAAGTGATTCAACTTAATGGGGAAAATATGTTAAGAGCTATTGATTTACAAGATGCCGCAGCGTAAAGTAGAAAATAACAAACATATTTGTTTATATATTTATTTATTTATTTATTTTATATACATATATGTATTGTTTTAATACATAAATAGTGCAAGTAAGTTAAACGACGAACAACGTATTGTATATAATGCTATCAGATCAAGCGGAAATAATGGTATTTGGACAAAGGATTTAAAAAAAAAGACCAATTTACATACTATTGTATTAAATCGTACTTTAAAAACTTTGGAACAAAGACAAGAAATTAAATCAGTTAAACACGTCAAGGTAAAAAATAAATAAATAAATAAATAAATAAATAGATAAATAAATAAATAAAAAAGGAGATCATCATCATCATTATCATATATATAATTGGATATAAATCATTTTTATTTATTTATTTATAATTATTTATATTTATTTATATAGTATCCTACTAGAAAAATTTATATGTTATTTAATGTACAACCATCCAGTGAAGTAACAGGTGGTGCTTGGTATACAGATCAAGAATTAGATACAGATTTTATTGATAGTTTAAAAGCCGCTTGTTTAAAATACATCACAGCAAGAGTAAGGATTTATTTATTTATTTATTTATTTTTATTTATTATTAGCAACTCGTTGATTGATTGATTTTCTTTCCTTTTTTAAATATTTTAAATAGAGTTTCCCACGTTTAGATAATGTAAGAGATGCAGTTTACGGACCCGATTATGAACATTATCCAACAGCCACTGAAGTAAGAAGATTTATTACAGAATCCAGAATTTCATCTATTGATTTATCAGTCAAAGATATTACAAGTTTATTAGATGTATTAGTTTATGATGGAGAAGTAGAAAAACGGTTACCATTTATGGCAGGGATGGAAGAATTAAGTGATGATGATGATCCATCTAATTTAAGCGAAGAACATGGGATACAATGGACATACAAAGGTTGTCGAAAAGGAACTAAAAGTCATTTACCAATTGAAGGATTAACTGAAACACCTTGTGGAAGATGTCCCGTTTTTACTTTTTGTAAAGAAGATGGGCCAATTAATCCTTTTAATTGTGAATATTTTAAAACTTGGTTAGATTGGTAATTTTTTTTTTTTTTTTGTTTCGTTTCTCTTTTTTCTATTATTTTTTTTCATTTCATTTCATTATTATTATTATTATTATTATTTTGTGTGCATATATATTATATATATTCAAGTAATATTTCATCATCATTTTTTTAAATATACATTATATTCAATTTTTTTTTCTCTTCTTTATAAATATAATATACAATTCAATTCAATTCAATTCAATTCATTGTTTTTTAGATAAGGAATAATATATAGTGAAAAAAAAATAATGATAATAATTATACTAAATGATAAATGATAATAATTAATTATAATATATGCTTTATTTGATCATGTTGATGATGATGATGATAATGATAATGATCATTATTTGTAAATAAGCTGTTATCGGTCTAATATAAAGTTAATATATATAGATATAAAGAGCGTTTATTTAAGATGATCCATATAAAAATACTTTTATTTTATTATTATTATTTATTTATTTATTTTTTACCTTGGTATTATAATCATCAACTTCTACATTTTCATCTTCATCATCAATAGGTTTCATAAAAGTAGGTAATTTTTCATCCAAATCATCCGTTACAATAGGTGTGGCTATTTTAGTAACGGTATGATCACCTTCTCTGAAAGTCACTCCTAAATGTTGTAATCCTAATATTCGTGATTTTTTATCTGGAATAGGTGATAAAATGGAGTTGTTTTTTTGTGATGGTGGTCTACGATAACTTTGTTTCATTTTTTGTAATATTTTTTATTATTATTGTTATTATTATTATTTTTATATTGGAATTTAAAAAAGTTTAGAAAAAGTAAAAGAAAAAAGAAAAAAAAGAAACTTTGAATGGGTTTATATTTTTTTTTCTTCTCTTTGGGAATATTTTTTTTTTTTTTTGGGAAAAGAAAAAAGAAAAAAATAATGTGATTTTACGCATAAATTTTAAATTGATAGGTGGTACTTATTTTTTTAATTCTTTTTTTAGCTCTAAATCATAATTTCTTTTTTTTAAAAAAAAACAAAACAATATTTATGAAAATGAAATAGTGATTAATATTTAATACTATTAAAATCGATTCTTTTTCTTTCTTTCTTACTTTCTTTCTATTTAGATAATAGAATATTATTATACATATATATCAAGATCCTTTTTGTTAGTGAAGTGAAAAAAGAAAAGGAGGACATAAAGGAAAAATAAAACTCCGTTTCCTAAATTCTTATAGGATATGTTTTATAATATCATGCTATCTTCGATGCAAGTAAAAATATTGGATTCAAAATTAATAATGCAACATATATTTTTTTTTCTTAACATTGTTTCTGTTATTTCAAGTGGGTTGCATACATCTTTTTTAAATTCTGATACAACTTTCCATTAAATTTTATGCATTATATATATATATATATATGAATATTTAAAATGACTTTGTTTTTGTTTATTTATTTATTTATTTGTTTATTTTCTATATGCTAAAATAAATAAAAGAAAAATCATGATCATGATTTTTTATATGATGATAAAATTACTTTTTTTTTTTTTCTATAAAGAATTCAATAATAATAAATATGATCTATTGAAAGATCACAGATAGAATTCCAAATATAGTAGTAACAAATAAGATTATATCGACAAAAAAATAAAAAGGAAAATTGAATAAATGTTTCGAACAAAAAAAAATATTAAATAGGTCTTTTTCTCTTTTATTTTATTATCATCAGATTATATTATATTCAAATGGGAATTGAATTTTATTGAATTAAAAAACAAAAGGATCAAATCCAAAAAAGTATATTTGTTTTAAACTAAAAAGAATGTTTGGAAAAATAAAATAATAATAATGTTTATCTTTCTTATCAATTCATACATAAATAAATAAAATTTTATATGATTATAGTATATGTTTTATCTCATTATTATTATTATTATCATTATTTTACTTTTTTATGCATCATATATATAGTTGCTATATTATTTATGATTTGATGGTTTTATTGATTATATTTTATTATTATTTTTTTCTTAAAAATAAATAAATAATAATAATGACATCCTTCTATCAATACATATTAAAAAATCGCCATCATTTTTGATGAAAGGTTTACAGAAGAACTTCTGAAAAGCATGGTGATACGAAATGATTTAATAAAAAGTATATGTTATTCTTTAACATCATCATCATCATCATCACCAAAGAAAATTAAACCTATTAATGAAGAAACCAAAGATTTATTTATGTGTATAGGAATTATAGCCATTTTATTACCAAGAAATATAGTGAATGATTGATTATATTGATAGTACTAAAAAATTACCTCATCATGAAGAATTATATGAATTATTAACAAAGGATTTTTCAAATATTAAAAATCATTTTAATCATGCAAAATTAAGTCTTTTTGGTCATATGTTAATCATTGTTATAGAACCAGGTAAAAATCGTATTATTGATGATTTTCGCTCTAAAATTGATGCAATTCATATTTGGGACACCACCAATCTTGAAGATGCTAACCATTCTGACGAACAAAAAAGAATCTTAATGGAAAAAATAAAATAAAATAAAATAAAATACAAGTTTAATGACGTGAAATATATTGCTGAAAAAATCATATTTAATTGGTTCAAAGATCAAAATGAATATAAAAATGAAAATGGTGATCAAGTTGAAAAAAAAAAAGAAAAAGAAAAAGAAAAAGAATATTAAAAGAAATAAATATAAATGATGATTAATATTTCATTTTTTACAGTATTATTGTACTTTTTTTTATGTATCATTTTTTTAATGAATAATGAATTAGTATTTTTTTTGTGTGTGTGTAATAAATGAAAAGTTAGGGTTTTATATAAAAAGCATAAAATTACTTATGCAACATGATTGTTTAAAGAGAAATAATAATAAAAAAAAACTTTTAATTACTAATTTAATTATATAATAAGTTTATAATAATAATAATAAAAAATGCATTTTTACTTTAATAGACACGGTCTTTTTAATTATCTTATATGTTAGTAAAAATACCACACTGATGAATAATAGATTTGTAATTTAATGACCGATGATTTTTTATTTCTTATAAATCAAAAAGTTTCATTATCTTATTTTTTTTATTTGTGTCGCATTTTTTTCTCATATATAAATATATAAAAAGAGACAAAAAAAAAGAAAAAAAAAATGCTTTCTTCTTTTTTACCTATTTTTAAAAAACATCTTTTTTCACTTTATAATATTCAATTGAAACCAACTACTTCACTTTCTTCTTCTTTTAATAATAGAATTTTTTATCGTCAATATACACAAACCACTAAACCTATTATGGCTACTAATATCTTAAATTGGGCTTCTAAAGATGGTGAATTCCGTAGACAAGTTTCTAGTTTTCGTGATGAAGTAACTTCTGATCCTAATAGTACTTTTGCTGCTGAACCGTAAAGTAGTTCCATTTATAGTATAAATAAATAAACAAATAAAAAAGGAAAAAAAAGAAAAAGAGGAAAAGGGAAAAAGACGCGAGTAATACATATATAATAATAACAGTAAATAGTGGTTTTTTTTTTTCTTTATTATTAAAAAATATGTATATGCTGATAAACTAATATTATATTTTTCTTATATATTACCATTATTTAGTAACCGTTATCACTTATATGTTTCGTAAGTTAGATATAAATATTATAAGAGTAATAAAGAGGATCATATTAATAAACTTTATATAAATCTATATCTATAGATATGCCTGCCCATGGGCTCATAGAACGATGATTGTACGTGCATTAAAAGGATTACAAGATATTATTGGATTATCAGTTGTAGATTTTTATCTTGGTGATAATGGATGGAAATTCTCCACTTCTGAAGAATGTCCTGGTGCTATACCTGATAATATTAATAATGCATCTTATATTAAAGAAATTTATTTTAAAGCAAATCCTAATTATGAAGGTAGATTTACTGTTCCTGTACTTTGGGATAAAAAATTAAATACTATTGGTAAGTTTATATAAATATGTATATATATATAAATATATCTTACTTTATTATTATTATAATTATGAGAATGATGATCATTTATTTACCTATTTTATATTTTTTATATTTATTATTTTAAATAGTAAATAATGAAAGTTCTGAAATTATTCGTATGTTAAATACCGCTTTTAATGACTTTATTCCTGAAGATAAAAAAAAACTTAATTTTTATCCTGAAAATTTAAGAAAACAAATTGATGATTGGAATACACCTATTTATGATAATGTTAATAATGGTGTATATAAATCTGGTTTTGCTACTACTCAACAAGCTTGTAATAATAATAATAATAATAAAAATAAAATAAAAAACGAAATAATCATCATATATATATATATATATTTATTTTTAACTTTATTTTTTATTTTTAGATGAAAATCATGTGTTTAATATTTTTATTTGGTTGGATAAAATTGAAGAACAACTTGGTAAAACCGATTATTTAATTGATGATCAATTTACTGAAGCAGATATTCGTTTATGGACAACCGTGATTCGATTTGATCCTGTTTATGTTGGACATTTTAAATGTAATATTAAAACCATTGAAAAGGATTATCCTAATATTTTGAAATGGGCTCGTCGTATTTATCAAAAGCCTGGTGTTGCTGAAACTGTAAATATGGATCATATTAAAAAACATTATTATATGTCTCATCGTCAAATCAATCCTACTGGTGTTGTACCTATTAGTAATGGCCCTGATTTATCTGCTCCAATTTAATTTTCTCCATTTTTTTTTTCCCTTTTTTCTTATTGATTGTTAATATATTGTATTTCAATAATAAAAAATCTTTGAATTTTAAAATAATTTATTCAATGAAGATATGTTAAATATAAAAATAAAATAAAAAAAGGGGGAAGAAGAAAAAAAAAAGGAAAACATTTCATAAACTGATAGGGATCAAGTTTAAAGAAAAGAAAATGGGAAGGAGATGAAAAAAAAAGGTATGATGATGAGAGAGAATATGAATAAAAAATAAAAAATGTTGTTTGTTATTTGTTGTTAATTATTATTTATTATTATTTATCATTATTATTATCATTATTATTAATTTAAAGTTCTTCATCAAGACCTTCGAATTGTTTCAATTCATCTTGGACACCTTTGTTTTGTTCTTCCAATTTAGCAATCTTTTCTTTCCAGTTCTTTACTTCTTGTTCCAATTTAACTGCCTTCTTAGTAAGTTGTTCAGCACGTAAATCAGCATCACGGAAGCTAGATGATTATTTTTTTTAAAGGTAAAAAAAAAGAGAGAGAAACGAAATAAGCATTTATCACTGTTTTTTTTTTTTCTTCTCATACACACATATTTAAATATATATATATATATATATTTATACCCGCATCCTTTTTCCTTCTTTTTTCTCTTTTTCTCGGTTATCTCCTTTTTCCGTCTTTTTTTATTTATTTATTTATATTTAAATGCTTACTTGGTACTGGATTCTTTTAAGTCAGTTTCAGCTTGTTCAAGTTGTTCTTCTAAAAGCTTGGCACGTTCTTGTAAATTGGTTAATTCATCATCTTTTTGGTTGTGTTCAGCTTCCAAGGCATTGGCTTTTTCTTCAAGTTCTTCAGCACGTTTGTTGGCCTTATCGGCTTCAGCACGAAGAGCAGCTAATTTCTAAAAATAAACAACCATAAAAAAGATAGGAATATTATGAGATATTGATTATATATATATATACCCTTTGTTATTATATTTATATGCTTTTGTGTTTTGTTATTTATATATTTTTATATATAAATATAAAAACAAGGTACACACATATAT
Source organism: Cunninghamella bertholletiae (assembly GCA_037043795.1). Taxonomy (NCBI): domain Eukaryota; kingdom Fungi; phylum Mucoromycota; class Mucoromycetes; order Mucorales; family Cunninghamellaceae; genus Cunninghamella; species Cunninghamella bertholletiae. Next base: position 1,170,371 of record JAZGVP010000004.1, on the reverse strand, counting down.
TATATATAAATATATATGTAATAGCTTGTGTTTATTTTTTCTTTTATTTATATATTTATATATTTATATCAACTTCATTTACTTCTTTAAATTTTTCCATGTTGTTAATAATAAAAAAAAGAGATGAAGAAGAAAAAGAAAAGAGAAAAAAAAAATGACTTTGCGTATACACGATTTTATTTGTTTTAGGTTAAGTGAGTGATGCTTTTTAAAGCTCCGACCACGGGCTCATTTTATTTTTTTTATTGGGCTTATGACACACACGTAAATGATGTATTCCTTTCTAAGTTAAAACTATCATGTAAAAAATTATATAACCTTCTTTTTTAAAAAATGAGTATATATATATATATATATATAATTATAATTCAAGGACATGTTTATACTTTTTTTTTAACAAGTAAAATTAAAAAACAATAAATAAATACAGTCCTTTTTTTTTTTTTCTAACGCCGTTTGAACGTGTTATTATTTATATTTTTATACTTGGAAATCCCTTTTTTTTTAAGTATATATTCCATAAAAAGATGTTTCCATCTTTTTTTCTGTTTTATTAAGTAAAAGAAAAAGGTAAGCCGACTCGATTTTCTTCCTTTTTCCTCCTCTACTTCCTCCTGTCACTCCTGAAACAAGAATATCAGTATATATGTATATATACATATGAAAAAAAAAAAAAAAGAAATCTGCAGAATCTTTTATTTATTTTAATTGATCACTTAAAAAAATTAGCAGTAAATTTATTTTCATGCCAAAAAAAGAAATCGTCGGAGTTGAATCGAATAATTAAGCAAGAAAAAGAAAAATGAAAGAATGGATTATTTTCGTCTTTTTCTTTTCTTTTCTTTGTACTTTTTATTTTATTATAATGAATGTTTATTAAAAATAAACTTCTTTTTTTTTTCACTTCATAACTTTTTTAAAAAAGAAATATTTGGGTATTTACTTTATATAATTTTTTTTTGTCAGTATCATTCAAACAATGACTACATCAAAATGAAAAATGAAAAAAATGAAAAAAAAAAATGAAGATACTTTTTTTAAGCAATAAATAAAAAAATAATACTAATATAAATTTATACTTATTTAAAGACAACGCGTTATTTTCATAAATATTAATCATTTATGTCAACGTTTTAAATAATGAATAAATAATAAAGTATTTTTTTATAATAGATGACAAGATTATGAACAATACAACATAAAAAAGATCACATATATAGTATATTGTATGATCCATAGCGAACCTTCTTTAATATAATAATTTATCATTTATTTTTGAAGAAAAAAAAGAAATGAAAATCAAGGTAAAAAATACATATTGATCAATTTGTTATCTATTTTACTGGTGATCTATCATCATCCAATGTTTTTATTTTATTTTATTTTAGGAATTGATTATATTTATAATCAACTTGATTTATTTCAAGTTAAAACAACTTTAAATGATTTTATTTTTATGGTTTGTATACTGGAAATGGATTTCTTGGCGACAAGAAAATTGAGAGGATTATTTTTATTTAAATTTACATTGTGTATATTTCTAGAAATAAGTTAAACTATTTAGAAAAAAAAATATACACATCAGTAGGTGGTGAAAACAAAATATGAACAGTAAAAAAAAAAAAAGGTGTATATAATCAATATTTTAATCAGAAAAATCATCAAGCGAATGCAAGAACAAATTCAAAGGAATAAAAAAAAACAAGATAGTTTATACTAATAGTTCTAGAGTTGAAAACGTCATAATAATATGTATGGGGAGGAAGGGGAAGAAATCAAAAATTACTATACATAATTCTTTGAAATACAATCAATCCCGTAAAAACAAGTTTAAATAATTAATTCATTTTATATAGATGATGATTATAAATGAATGGATATATATGTATATATATATTTCTATTTATTTAGAATACATTTATTGTTTTATATATATATATATGTTTAAATGATTTTTAAATTAAAAATAAATAATACAAGTTTTTATATATGATGGAATGATGTTTTTTTTTTAGTAATTAATATTAAAGATGATTTAATTCTGAGTCAACATATCCAAATCAATATCATAAGAAATATTACATCCACAACTATTTTTTGCATTAGGATTATCTACTACTTGAAAAGTAGATCCAATTAATTCTTCAATAAAATCAACATTAGATCCTTTAAGGAATTGTAATGATACTCCATCAACAACTACTCTTACACCATCCTTTTCAAAAATACTATTTTAAAATGAAGATGAAATAATAATAATAATAAACCAGTTAAAATATAATCATTATCATCATCTTCCATTTTTTTCTTTTTTTTTTAATATGCACTTACAAATCATCTTCATCTACAGTTTTAGTTAATTCCATTTTATTTTGATATCCATGACAACCTCCAGAGTCTACCATAATACGTAATAATTGATCAGGATCATTATCTCTTTCTGCAATATGTTTAAGTTGCTAAAATATTTTTAATATATGTATATAAAGGTTTTGCTTAGTCATACATTTTTTTCTTTTTTTTCCCTTTCTTTCTTTATGATAGTACTAATATATTTTTCCTTACCTTTAAAGCTCTATCAGTAATGTTTATACCACTTTCGTTAGAAGCTTGTTTAATAACAGCACCATTCCAACGGTTTTCTGCTGCAGCAGCTTGTGAGTATGATTGAAATCGAGTATAATTTAAGGGGAAAATAATAGTTGGTCGTACTACTGTTTTTGTTGTTAAATGATTTAAAGTTGTTGTTGTAATAGAAGAGGGATAACCGGGTTGGCGTATTAAACGTTGAAATGATCGTAACATTATTATTTTTTTATTTGTAATAAGAGTATGTCAATTAATATTAAAATTTATATATAGATATATTTACAGACACACAAAAAAAATAAAAAAAGAACCAAAAAAGTGGAGAAGGAAAAGGTTTTTTCTTTAAAAAATAATAAGACAACTTGCATTTTTTAAAACTCCGCTTTTTCTGTAGCTTTAAAATATTTAATATATACAGTCAAAAAAAAATCTTCTATGAAGAAAATAAAAAAAGTTATATATATATATATATATATATATATACATACTAAAAAATGATTGTTTTAAAGCGTTTTATATTCTAAAATCATCATAAACCTTATATGACTTTTTTTTTGAAATACACATGATGATCATCCACTTTTGAAACTCATATACATTTTTTTTTATTACTGTCTTAAGCTTATTTTAACTATAAATAAATATATGTATATTTGTTTTTTTTTTTAAGAATAAAAAAGAGTATGATGATTTTGTAACATGTTAACATTTTTTTATTTATACTTATTTTTTCTTAGAATGATTATAAAATAATAATAATGATAATAAACTGGTTTTTTAGTGATATTGGTGTTGATAAAATATTCTATGATTCGGGTAGAAGAGGATCATAACCAACCGTCAATTGGCGGTATTTGAAAGTATTTTATTTACCTATCAACACACATTACATATTAAAATACACCAATCCATTTTTTTTACTCCTTAATATTCATCAAAAAATATAAATAAAATAAATAATAGTAATAAATAAATGAAACTGTATTTTATGAATTTATTTATATACAGTTTTATTTATATTATATTTTATGAATGGTTGGATTTAATTCATGTTTATTAAAAAAGAAAAAAAAATAGAATCAGCATAAAATATATATATATTAAAATATATAAATCATATGTGTATATTTATTTAAAAAATAAGCATTTGAAATTATTTTTTTAAAGTTAAAACAATATCGGAAAACGGGAGCCATTTAGTGACTCCGATTTTATTATTAGTTAGCTCTTTTCAATTTGTTATAAAAAAAAAAAATATCAAATAAAATACAGCCTACCCTGGCTGGTTTAAAAAAAAAAGAAAACAAGAATTGACCAATCACCAAAATTTCAAACACAGAAAAAAAATTTTTTTACATGGAATATAAAGTTGAAGAGGGGTACACTTCTTTTTTTGTTTTCTTCTTTCCCTTTTTCTTTACTTTTAACCCCACTCCTTTGTACATTTTATATTATAAAAAATGTCTTCTTTCACCGAACAAAACAAATTCGTTATTGTAAGTATAATCAATTCTATCTATTATTATTATTATTATTATTATTCTCTCTCTTTTTTTTTGTGTATATACTTTTTTTTATGTATATAATCAAGAAAAAGAAAAAGAAGGGGGTTTATCTTTACTTTTCTTTACTTATCCTTCATACTATAAAGAAAATAAGCTAGATGATTAACCAATACATATATATTTACATATTACATTAAAAAAAATAGGACTTCCTTATGGGTGGTGTCTCCGCTGCCGTCTCCAAGACCGCTGCTGCCCCCATTGAACGTATTAAGCTTTTAGTTCAAAATCAAGATGAAATGATCAAACAAGGTCGTCTTGCTTCCCCTTACAAAGGTATTGCTGACTGTTTCTCCCGTACCGTCAAGGATGAAGGTTTAGTCTCCATGTGGAGAGGTAACACTGCTAACGTTATCCGTTACTTCCCTACTCAAGCTTTGAACTTTGCTTTCAAAGATAAGTTCAAGCGTATGTTCAACAAAGATAAGAAGAAAGATGGTTACTGGGCTTGGTTCGCTGGTAACTTAGCTTCCGGTGGTGCTGCTGGTGCTTGTTCCTTATTCTTCGTCTACTCTTTAGATTATGCTCGTACCCGTCTTGCTAACGATGCTAAGTCTTCCAAGGGTGGAGGTGAACGTCAATTCAACGGTTTAATCGATGTCTACAGAAAGACTTTAGCTTCCGATGGTATTGCTGGTCTTTACCGTGGTTTCAACATCTCTTGTGTTGGTATCATTGTTTACCGTGGTCTTTACTTCGGTATGTACGATTCTATTAAACCCATCCTCCCTGAAAACCTCAAGGATTCCTTCCTTGCTTCTTTCTTATTAGGTTGGGCTGTTACCACTGGTGCTGGTCTTGGTAAGTTTATTTATACATATATTAAAAAAATCATAAAAATCAGAACCTAGTAAAAAAAAAAAAAGCAAAGAGAGCGGGATTTTAATCAATGTGACTGATCTTACTTTTTTTTATTATTGTTTTTTTTTGCACTTTACTATATTTTTTTTTCATTATTACTATGGTCATTTTATTTAAATAGCTTCTTACCCTATTGATACCGTCCGTAGACGTATGATGATGACTTCCGGTGCTGCCGTCAAATACGACTCTTCCCTTGCTGCCTTCAAGGAAATCGTTGCCAAGGAAGGTGCTAAATCTCTCTTCAAGGGTGCTGGTGGTAAGTGTTTAATTTTATTTACCCCTGATTTTTCTTTAAAGAAAAGAAAGCAAAATAATATGTGTATTCCTTTTTTCTAACGTATCTTTTTTTTTTACCTCTTTTAATTTTATTTTACGCAGCTAACATTCTCCGTGCTATTGCTGGTGCTGGGTAAGTGACTGGAACAAAATAAAGCATTTTAATGCATAAAAAAAAAGAAAGGATATTTTAACTAATCATTCAATTTTTATTTATTTAATTTTATAGTGTCTTATCTGGTTACGATTACCTCCAAGTTGCTATCTTCGGCAAGAAATACTAAACATTTTAAGAAGACGTTTTTTTATAGATAACAAAGGGTTAATATAACAAATATTCATTAATATTTTAAAAATAAAATTTATTTTGTTCGAATGTGTATTTAAAAAAAAATATTGCTTTTATTTGCTTGATGATTATAAAATTTATTTGAGTATGTTTAAAAAAAGGATTGTTCTTTTTTGTCTAATCATTTACAAAGAACCCTTTTGTATGTATAATCCTGATTTATGTATATATTCATGAATCAATTTATAATAATACTATTTTTCTGAATATATCGGATAATATCATTTTTTTTCAGGGCCAACATGAAGAGATTTACTGGCCAAAAATTGAATCTCATGAATTAAGGTTTTATCTTCACTTATTGGTGTACCAAACACATGGTCAACTCCCTTCGCCCTTTCTAGATTCTGTTCCTTTCCATGTTTGTAATAATAATACTTGAGATTCATGACAGATCCAGAATACATTTCATCATCAGGAAAATAATACGTATAGGCTTTGCTATTAAATAAAAAAATTAATTAATAATTGTATCTATGATTTGGAGTGTTTTACTATTTAGTCAATATATATATATATATATATATATATATAACTCATCCATCGGTAATGTAAAGTTTGAAAATGGTATGTTCAGCACCAAAGATAGACAGTTATTAGATATCTTGTGTGACATAGCCAGATTGTTGGAAGATTTTGCCAGTTGAGTAACTGTATGCTGATATTATTATTCTTAAAAAAAGTAATAAGAGAAATAAAGAGAAGTTAGATGTAAAAAGCTTATGAAATGTAAAAAAAGAAAAAATTAATAAATCGTTTATATATATATATGTTGTTTTTATCTTTTTGAAAGAAAAAAGATTTACCTTTTGTATTTAAATGTCAATTATGCAGCTGCCTGGCTTTTCAATTTTTGGTATTGTGTTTTTAGAGGTTTAAAATGAATAAATATAATAAATGTTTAAATGTTAAAAAAAATAGTGAACATTATTATTAGTTTTATAAAATAGTATAACTTAAATATATAAAAATAAAAGTAGGTAAAAAGAAAATCAAAATCAAAATAGTGAAATACTGTGGAAAGACAAATAAATACAGGCTTAAAAATTAAATTTAAACTCAATATAAATCCATATTAGGAGCAAGCTATAAAAATAAAAGTATAAAGAAAAATAAAATAGAGATTGTTTTATAAAAGAAATAAAATAAATAAACTTACACGTTACGTGCTTCTTCTTTCATTTCTGGGGGTACATCTATTCTTCCATTTATTATAGAGTAAAAGTAAATATTCTTCTCTGAGTAAGGTTTGTGCGGATTCATTGCATTAATATATATATGTATATATATTAATATGTGTTAAGTAAATAAATAGGTGGATCATATCATATAATAACACTAAAGATACTGACTCTTTTTTCCCTTGATCCTTATTATTATTGTAATATTTTTATTATTTATTTATATCATTTTCTTTGTTTTCTATTTTTTTTTTTTTTTTTTTTTTTTTTTGATATTTATTATTATTGTACTAATTTTTTTTATAAACCTTTACCTTGCATATATTTACTATTATTTGATATTTGTATCCAGAAAAACTTTGCAGGTTGTAATAATAGATGTGTAATCGTAATCTAAAAGTTAGGAGAATAATAAAAAGATTCATTTTTTTTTCCATAGAACATTTGTTTTATAGAAAATATTAAAAGTAAATATAAACTATAAAGGAAAAAACGTTATCAACTTTTTCTCTCCTTTTTTTAACATCACTGGTATTACTTTGCTACCCAAGTACAATAAAAAAGTGGAAAACTTTGGTAATTTTTTATGTATTAATCAGTTACGCTTAACCCTTCTCATTCCAAAGTTTCTTGTAACAGTATTCACTATGGACCAGTAAGTCATAATTACAAATAAATATTTATATTTTATACTTTAAGACAATGAAAGATGATATGTATTAACATTTTAATTTTTGTAATTTTTTAATAGATTAATATACACATTTCAGTTATCAATAGATGAAGATAATATTTTCGAGCAATTTGAATCTCTGTTTAATTAGAAAAATGGTATAAGAATTACTGTAAATAAAGTGAAAGGTGTGATTTACATAACGGCATCTAATTTAAATGAAGATAAATATGTCTTATATCCAGTTAAGTTCTATCGAAGAGATACTCCAACATATATTGCTTAAACGATGAAACTTAAAAGATTACAACAAGATTCTTTGAAGACAGCTGTAAGAGTTGAAAATAAAAAATTGATTAATATTGACAATGATGAAGATGATGGTAATATTGAAGTAGACGATGGTGGCAATGAAGATAAAGAAGTTTAAGATAATTAATATTGGATTTCTCTCTCTCTCTTTTTTTTTATTGTTAATTAAAAATTATATTTTTTGTTTTAAAAATCTATATTTTTTTTAGTAAAATGATTAAATAAAATAACTTCCTTTAATACTTTTTTTTAATATTCTTTCTAAGAAAACGAAAAAAAGTTTATATATATATACATTGTTCGTTGTTTTTCTTTCTAGTTTAATCTTCCTATATTTATTTTTTCTTCTAATTATTATTATCATCGTCATGATCATTGATAGGACCAAAAGGTAATAATGGAGAAGTATGAGTTCTTTGAGATGACCTTAATTTAGCTGATCTACTGCGTGCATTATCTTGAATTTCTTGATCACTTGGTATGATTACTTTTTTAGATATAATTTTAAAAGATGGTAAATGTTCTTCTATTTCTTCATCTTTATAATATTGTCCTTTTTTCTTTTTTTCCATATGTAATAATGTATCATATTCATAATGATGATTATTGGATAGTAATTTTTTAGATGCTTTTTTATATTCTCTATTTGCTGATTTTTTTATATCAAATTGATTTTGTTTGGATGCTTCTATTGATCTTTTTCCGGAACAATGGTTCATAAAATTTTTTACAATACGATCTTCTAATGAATGGAAAGTGACCACAGCTAATTTTCCATTTGGTTTTAATATATATTCACTTGCTTTTAATGCATTTTCTAATTCCACGAGCTGTTGTTATATATATATATATATATATATATATATATAAGGAAATAGAAAATAGAAAATAATAATTAATGATGAATATATAAGTATATATATATATATATATATATAAATAATCATCTTTTTTAACATACTTCATTATTAATATATATTCTTAAAGCTTGAAAAGTTCTTGCAGCTGAATTCCTTAGCATATCATCATCACCTCTTTTCCAACGTGGTTGAGGACAAGCCTTTTGAATAATAGATGCTAAAGTAGCAGTGGTTTCTATAGGTTGAGATTGTCTTGCATCTACAATAGCTGAAGCTATTTTTCTTGATAATCTATCACCACCATACTTTATGAATGAAAGAAAGAAAAGAAGAAGAAAGAAGAAAGAAGAAAAAAAGAATATATTTATATTGATTATTATGATTATTATGATTATTTATACATACTGTAACTGTACCTGATATATAATATTAGCTATTTGTTCTCTTGAAAAAAAGTTAACAATTTCATAAGCAGAGATGGATTTACTTAACAAGCGTTGTTCATTTTTAGGTAAATTTGATGAATCAATTTCTCTTCCACGGGAAAACATTCGCATATCTAATGGACCATCTAATTTATACGAAAATCCTCTTGAAGGTGTTTCTAACTTTTTTTAAAAAAAACGTATACATATTAAGTATTCATTTTTAATTATACATTTATATATATATAATGATGATGATGATAAATGATTAAGTCCTTACATTTTTTATTTTATTTATTTTATTTATTTACTTACTTGCCCACTTGATACGCCAATATCCATTACCACGCCATCAAAACAAGGAATACTATTTTTTAAAAAAAAAATATACGGAAATTTTAATTATCATTATTTTTTATATTTATAAAAGGATTACTTTTTTTTTTTTTTACCTCCATGATAATTGCCTTTTCACTAAATGATAAACATCTCCAAACCTTCCTAACAATGGAAATAATCTTCCCCTAAAGTATATAAAAATAAAAATCAGATATTAGGAAAAAAAAAATGGGAGGTATAAAAATAATGATCATTTAGTTTCTATATATAAGCCTTTTTTTTATACCTATATTGTGGTAAACTTGATAATTGTAATGCCTTTTCATAAGCTGTTGGATCTTGATCAATAGCTACTACTTTACAATCACATGAATCTATTCATTTTTTTTAAAAAAGAAAAGATAGCATAAAAAAAAGAAATAAAAATAAAAAAAGTTTGGTTTTTTAATATTAATAAAGTTTATAGAATCAGCATAATTTTTCTATCTAATTCCTAATTTCTGGTTTCAGACACAAAAAATATACACAGACTTATTTAGTGATCAGCCTTTCTTTCACTTTCCCTCTTTCCTCCTTTTTTTTTTTCTTCATTCCCCTCTTTTTTATTTCCGTTTATATATATTTCTTTTTTTATATGCTGATGATTTCTCATGTGAACTATACATAAAATAGGCTTTTTTTACATTTCGTGTATAATCTTAAAAAAAAACCTAACTCCTAAAAATATCTATTTTTTTTTTCACGCCTTTATATTTTCTTATCTGTCTCTTCCTCCTTTTTATATATCTACATAGACAATTACCTAAAATAGCCTTAGTATAACCACCATCACCGAAAGTTAAATCACCATAAATCCCACCTGAAACAGGTGAAAGTTGATCAAGTACCTCCTGAAGCATAACGGGTTTATGAATGGTTTTATATGGTAAATCATTATTATTGTTACTATTATTAATAAAATTATTATTACTTGTATTAGATTGATTCAAAGTTGAATAGTAACAACAATAACTTTGTCTATTTTTTAAATTAAAAGTAAAACAAGATATTAATCGTGTAGATCGTTGAAGTAACATGATCTAATTATCCAGTAGTTTAAAAAAATATGTATATACAAGATAAAGAAAGAGTTGGATAAAGAAAGGAAAAAAAATTGAAAATGGGATATCAAAAAAAAAAGTCGGAGTTAGTTTTTTAAGTTTAACTTAAAAAAATGAAAGCATAAATGATACTTGTAATATAATCTCTTGTGTAAATAGGTTTATTTCTTTAAAATAATTACTTGTATATATATTTATAAAATGATGAATATAATAAGAATGATAATAATAAATAAATAAAAAGAAAAAATAAATAAACGAATGTAATCAAAAAAAGTAAAATTATAAGATAATAAATAAATATGATTATATATATATATAAATATAAATATAAGATATAATAATAAAAGCAATCTATACTCGTTTACCAACTGAATTTACAGAACACCTATTATTATTTTTTAAAAAAATCAGTTAATGATTAATAAATAATGATGATCATTATGAATCTAGATATAAAATAATTAATTGTAAAAAAAAATTACTTACATCCAAATTCTAGTTTTATAAATTTTGAATAAATCTCTAACAAGTTCTCTAAAATCAACTCTTCTATCAGCGACAAAATAAAATGTCAATTTACGACGATCCCTAATAAAAATAAAAAAGTAATTAATAAATTAATAAATATAAAGTAAATAAGTCTTGTTTATTTATTATTATTATTAATGAATAAATTATTTTTTTTTTACCATTGATATTCAGCATCTACTATATCCATTAATAAATTCTTTTGTTTGCTTTTTGTTTGACAAATTAATAAAGCTTTTTGTTCATCATGACGTTTAGTTACTAATAAAGTGATTTCAGCAGAAGTAGCTAAACGACAAATCCTTTTTGGAATAGGTAATGATGATGAAGAATTAGAATTAGAATTATTGTTATTATTATTTGTAGGAGAAGGAATAGATTGAGAAGAAGAGGATGATGACGAAGAGGATGATATAGAAGGTGAAGGAAGATGATGATGAAGATGGTGGTGATGATGATGATGAGGATTATAAGTAGAATCCAAATTATTAGAGGTAGTATAAGTATTTGTTGAAGCTACTGTAGTTGAAGCAGCAGTAGCTTGTAATAATAATTGAACTTGATCTAAAGGTAAATCTTTAGCTACTACTTTACCTAAATCTCTTCCACGATCGGCTTCTACAATGACCCAATCATCTAGTTGAAGTGGAATTGTACTATAATAAATTTCAGCTCTACCAGCTTTAAATTCAATCATACACCATGATACTGATTTATCTAATGATAAAGTCGAAGGAATAGAAGATGAAGCAAAATGATGATCATCTACTGAGTTTAATAAATCCATAGGTAATAATAAATTATTTTCTTCAATACATGTTGGCATAGGTGAAGAAATAGTAGTTGGTAATGGTGTATTTGCAATAGTTAATGAGGCAGATCTAGTTGATTTTAATAAAGATAAAGATGATGATGATGTTGTTGTTGTTGTATTACTTGATAAAAATGGTCCTGCCAATGAATGTCTACGATAAGGTTGATTTGGTTCTTCAGGTACACTATATATAAATAATAATAATGAATTTAGAATTTTTTATTATTATTATTACTATTATTATTTACCTTGATAAAGCGTTCATTTTATCCTGAGTAGTTTCATAAGAAATAGGAGCTAAAGAAAACCTACGATAAGGACGGGATAATTGATCTTGACTACTAGACATATTGGTATTCATTGTTGTTGTAGTTGTTGGAAATGAACGTGTCAAGGAAGTAGGAGATGAACAGGAGGGAAATGCAAAAGAAGGGGATGGTAAAGTATTATTATTATTACTATGTTGATTATAATTTGATTGCCAAATAGATCCAAATAATTCTGAATTATTATTATTATTATTAGAAATAGATGAATTAGATAATGATGAATAAGAGGATGAAACACTACTCCAAGAACTTTGTCGTGAATAATTCATTGATTCTTGAGGTAAAGATGGTCGTCTATAAGGTAAATTACCTTTTGGCTCATCTTCCATTGTATTATCATTTGAAAGTGGTGAAAATGTCTATAGTAAAAAAAAAAAAAATAGAATATGAATAAACTTTTTTTTTAAGTTTTCGGATTGTTCTTTTTTTTTAAAAAAAATCTTACTTGTTGAGTAGCATCCCAAGGATTAATAAAAACTGGAGTCTATTAAAAAGACGAAAAAAAAATTATATTTCATTAGTTTGATCAATTCATTTATTCATTTTTTCTTCTTCTTCATTATAATTACTTGATCTAAAAAATTTGCCATAGAAGTTAAATAATAATAATAAGAGTTCTATAATAAAATATAATAAAAGAATGAAAGAAGAGTAATAAAAAGTAAATAAATTGAATAAAAAAAAATGGATATTTTTATATACTAATCAGATCCAAAGTTGTTCAAGGAGGAAATATAAATAGAAAATAAATAAATAGTGTTTCCCCCACAAAAAGGGAGTTAGAAAGGGGATGAGATCTTTTTACTTTTTTTATATATAAATAAGTATAAAGAAAAAAGCGAGAGAAAAATATTGAGGAGAATAATAAGAAAGAATAAATGTGTGAGAGAGAAAAAAAAAACCAAGAGAAGGGATGTGAAAATATAAAAATATCTTTTTTTTCTTTCTTTCTTTCTATTATTCATGTACATACAATACAATAATGATAAAAAAAAAAGGATAAAAGGTTGATAGAAGGAGAAAAAGAAAAAGGAATATAACAGCATTCTTAAATATAAGCAGGTTCAATGTGGATTAGATATATATAAATATATATACATATATATATATATATATTATAGCTTACTATTCATTCATAAATCAAAAAACCAATAAAAAGAGAATAAATAATAGATTGTTTTCCGTAAATTGGCGTTCTTTTTTTTTGGATTTGGGTTTGAATTTGTCGATTTCATTAAACTTTCTTTTTCATTTCTTATTATGGTGTAAATATGAGATCACTATTATATAAACGAACCTGTATTTTTATAATAATATAATAATATATGATGGGAATATATTAGATTTTGATCTATAAAAAAAAAAGAAAATAGGATATTTATACATCATCATCATGAGTAAAATCCATTTTAGGAAGCAAACTTTGTCCTTATACTATATTTATATATTATCTATGTTGCTGTCAAGTAATTATGTATAATTTCTTTGTCAGTATATAATATATTACCTTGTTTTTTGGCATACCCAGTTTCAGGAATAAAACACTCTTTATTATTATTACCATTATTATTACTAATACTAATACTATTACTATTACTATTACTATTACTATTACTATTACTATTACTATTATTATTATTATTATTATTATTATTATTATTATTATTATTATTATTATTATTACTATTATTATGAGCGCGTTTGCCGTTTATATACCTGGTGTAAAATGTTTCCAATATATATATATATATATATACAATTAATCATTTTTTATTTTATTTGCTTGTTCATTCTTTTTATAAGTTATATATTGGTACATATATTTTGAAATTCATATAATATTCAAGTTTAATCAACTTAATGAAGTATAATGCCTTTTTCTTTCTTTTTTAAGGAGAATAAAGTTAAAATACCAATTTTAGTTTAACACAACGCCCCAATATAAAGCAAAAAAAATAAAAATAAAAATAAAAATAAAGGTTATCTATTTTTTAATGATGTAATAAGCCTCAATATTATTATTATTATAATATTATGCTTAAACAATAAGTTTATTTTATTATAGTATGAATTTATTAAATATGAAACTGAAATAAAAATAAAAATAAGAGAAAGACAAAAAACAGAGAATGTAAAAGAAAAAAAAAAAAGAAATGTCGGAAATTTAAAACAAAATAGATATTTGATTATATATGTAAAAAATAAACTATTGGATGTTTTATGTTTATGCTGTTTATTTATTTGTTTATTTATTTATTATTATTATTAGGCGTTGCTGATTTTGTTTTTTTAGCAGATAAAAGAAAGAAAAAAAAAGTTGTAATATTGATTCAAAATGACAAAATAGAAAGAGCTGAAAAGACAAAAGATAATACGAAAGATAAGGATTCAATTTTTAAATTCCGCAGTGTAGAGTGTCTTCTCAATTTTTATCAAACCAATCATATTGTTTTTAATACGCAATAATAGTAAAAATTACTCACTAAAGTCTTTCATACGTACGTTATTTTAACAAAAATAATATTTTTCTATTTTATTTTTATTTAATAATATCTTGATATTATATATATATATATATATAAAGGGTGATGATGATTATAAAAGAGATTAAAATATATAAATATATTCTAAAATGAAATTAAAAAAAGTGTGAGAGTTTAATATTTGTGTGTGAACCAAATAAAAATAAAAAAATAGAGTGGGAAAGAGTAAAAAGTTCAATCTAATAAATGTTAGTGCATACATATATAACCGGATTGATGATTTAAAAAAAAATATTCAAAATCTAATCTATAAGAGAGAGATAACATAATTGTTATATGATATATGATGTATATAAAAAGAGAGGGGAAATATATATACCTTTTGTTTTTTTTTCTTTTTCTTTTTCTTTTTCTTTTTCTTTTTCTTTCGTTGAAAGGCAAAGTATTGTAATAAATATTCATATAAAACAATTGACTTGATGAATTTGGTACATTGGTGATAGAATTCAAAATGTTGTAAACTATTTATACCAAATGAAGAAGAATGATAGACTTTTTCAAATGTGTTACAGCCTTGGATTCAAAAGACACTGATCATACCTATTAATATATATATTATATAAATTAGATGGAATGATTTTTTTTCATCATTATTTTATGTTTATGTTTTTGTTTTTTTTAGCCAATTTGATAAGTTTAGTGTAACATATATATATCCAGTATAAAAAAAAATAAACAATAATAATAAAAAATGATGCAAAACTTTACCTTGAGTTTCGTTTTCAAAACGACGAGAAGAAGCTCTACTATGACGTCTAGCTTTCTTTTTCGATTTCCTTGTAGGTTGAGCTTTTGGTGAAGAAGTAGGAGGAGGAGTTTTTAAACAACTTTTTAAACATAATGAATCATTTGTATTTTGACGAGAAGTACAAGTACAAGATTCAGCAATTTCGGATACAATAGAATCATCTAATAACTCTTGATTCAAAGTACGATTTTGATAGGCTTCTCTTCTTAATCTATCAGCATATTCTTTCACTTGTTTATCAGTAGGTAAAACATGAATGGTATTATGTTCAAGATCAAAACTGACACGACGTTTCTATAAAAGGTAGTTTTATAAAGAAAGGAAAATGATATTAAATAAAAAAGACTCTATTATTATTACTTATTTATTTACTTATTATAATAATAGAAGAAATAGATATATCCTTTGTTTCTTTCTTTTTTATTATTATTACTTGTTTTAATACAGTTGCAGTAGCCATAGTGATAAAAAAGTAATATAAATAAATTTCTTTGGGAAAAAAGAAAAAATGGTAAAAAAAAAAAAAAAGAAAGAAAAGAAGACAAAAGAAAGCTAGAGAAAAAAAAACAATTTATAGCCTGAAAATGAGAGAGAAAAAAATGACCTCATTTGGATACAAATTTTATGCGTAAACCAATTATATATGAGTATCATTTATGTTAATTTTAACTTCCGAGTTTCTTTTTTTAATTTTGGTTTCTATTCCCTTTTTTTTTCTGTTATTTAAGAAAAAAGTTTTCTTTTTCCGATCATGTTTTTTTATTTTCTATCTCTCTTCCTTTTTTTATTTCTCTTTACTTATTACTTGATTTAAAAATATTATTAAATGGATCAAGTAACAACAACTTTACCTTCATCTATATACCATAAAACAGATCATGATTTAACAGAAATAAAGGCTTTTACCAACTTATCAACTAGTGTTACTAACTCTAACAATTCAATAAATGTTCCTGATAAGCTGATAAAAGCTAATAATAATAATAATAACAATGATAATGAAAAAACAACTCTAAGAAAAATAGGCTCTATTCCTAATATTAAATTATTAAATATGACAAAACAACAACCAATAAATAATAATAATAATAATAATAGCGATAATAATAATAATAATAATAATAATAATAATAATAATAATAATAATAATATGAACATAAAAATAAAACCAAGTCTTTCTTTCTCTTCTCAACAACGTTTAAGATTAGGACAACAACAAAAACAACGTTCTTATCATAATGTTAAAGTAAAATCTTTACAAGTAGGACCTTCTAGTTTTAAAAAAATATGTATGTTGGGTAAAGGGGATGTGGGAAAAGTATATATGGTTAAACAAAAAGATACTGAAAAAATTTATGCAATGAAAGGTAAATTATATATATATATATATAACGTGATCATAAACATTAATAAAATTAATTAATCTATTTATATATATATACATATACATAATATAATATAGTACTTTCAAAAAGAGAAATCGTAAAAAGAAATAAAATTAAAAGAGCATTAGCAGAGCAAGAAATTCTTAAAACATCCAATCATCCATTTATTGTTCCTTTATATCATTGTTTTCAAAGTTATGATAATCTTTATTTTGTTATGGAATATTGTTCTACTGAATTTTTTAAAGCTCTTCAATTACGTCCTGGGAAATGTTTAAATGAAAATGAGGCTAAATTTTATGCTGCTGAAGTTACTGCTGCTTTGGAATATTTACATTTTAAAGGTTTTGTTTATCGTGATCTTAAACCTGAGAGTAAGGAGATGAAAAAAAAAAAAAGAAATAGTATATATATATATATATATATATATACAATTTTATTAAAACTAATAATTATTTTATTTTAGATATTTTACTTCGTGAAAATGGTCATATAATGTTATCAGATTTTGATCTTAGTAAAGGTTTAAATCCTTTAGATCAACAAACAAGTGTTTCAAAATCAGATACTCCTCAGACGGTAAAAAAAAAAAAACATTAAAACATAAAAAAAAAAAACCAAAATTTTCATTTTCGGCATTTATGTGTTACATGAACCTAATTTTTATATTTTTAATTAATTGGTTTTTAGCCATCTTATATTTATACAAGAAACAGTAATTATGCAAATAATGTACGAACAAATAGTTTTGTTGGCACTGAAGGTATATATATAAATAGAAATAAAAAGAAAATAAATAAATGATTAATAATAATAATGGTGATGATGTGATTATAACGTATATCACTAAAAAATGGTTTACTATTATTATGTATAAAATAGAATATATTGCTCCTGAAGTACTTAAAGGATGGGGTCATACGTATGCTATAGATTGGTGGACTTTAGGAATTTTAATTTATGAAATGCTAGTAAGTTATTGTTTTTATTACGTACATTATATATATGTGCGCGTGTTGACCATTTTAATCTTAATGTTCTTTTTTTTAAAAAATACTAGTATGCTACAACACCTTTTAAAGGGAAAAATCGAAATGACACTTTTAATCATATTTTAGAATCTGATGTTATTTTTCAACCACAACCTGTACCTTATGAAGTCTATCCTTCTGATGACTGTTGTCATTTGATTTGTGGACTTTTAGAAAAAGATGAAAGAAAACGACTTGGTTCTATTGCTGATGCCTCTGATCTCAAGGTAAAAAAATAAAAAAATAAAAAAAAGGAAAGGAAAAAAGAAGAGTAATTATTCATTTTTTATTATTTTTTATTATTATTAATTTATTAGGCACATCCATTTTTTAAATCGATTAATTTTGCTTTGCTTGGATATTTAGAACCTCCCATTTTACCATTACCATCATCATCGGATGGAACTGGATCATACTCAACAACAATAGGAAAAAGAATGAAAGAAAGCATTAGTTTAGATTTAGAATCAGATCAAGTATTTGTTAATCCAGCCAATAATTCATCATCATCTCAAAGTAAAATTCAATCTTATTACTTTAATCCATTTGAAGATTTTACTTCCATTTCATTATATTATGATGGGGATTCGGATTCGGATTCTTAAAAAAAAAAATAGAAATTACATATATAGATTATTTTTTCATTTTCATTTTATATAGATAACCTTTATTTATTTATTTATTTAATCTTCTTTTTCCTTTTTTTACTTATATCTATATATATATATATATAGATATATAATATACTCATCTATTTCATTTTTATTATTTTATACTTTTATATTTAGATATATATTTTAGTATTTCATCATCTCATATTTTTGCTTATTTATTATTGTTATTATAGTATTAGTGTTATTATTTAATTTATATTCCTTCATTTTAATTTTTTTTTTTATAAAATGTGTAATTTAATCAGCATGAGCAAGCTAAAAATTTTTTTACCATGAAATAATACACTTGTAAAGTTTTACTGTGTGGTTGACAGATCGGAATTTAAAATATGATTTATTGTAACAGAAGGCAGTCACTTTCCCGTTTTTTTTTTTGCAAGCGTCTTTTTTTCATCCATCCATAGGACCTTTAAAAATATTTTTATTTTGTATTTGTATTTTTCTTTTCTCTCTTTCCTTCTCCATTTCAACATTTTGTAGTAATATAAAAAATGCTTCGAAACATCACCCAACTTGCTCGACCTTTATCAGTTCAACGCAACGTTCTTCCTGCTGTAAGCAATCCTAAATATTGATTATAAATTCACTTTTTTATACTTTTATTTTTTTATACACCTTTATACCTTTTCTTTTCTCTATGTCTATTTCAATTTTTTTTTATCTTTGCTTTCTCTTTATTTATTATTTCTATTATATAGATATATAATAGAAATAATAAATAGAAAATACATATATATATATATAATACTTTTACATATATATACTTTTTGATATATTATAAATTGGATTATATAAAGCTACAAATATATATATATATATATATATATATATACTAAATCATAATATGTATTTTATTATTTATTTATTTATTTTAGGCCCGTCTTAACCTTGGTGCTATTGCTCGTGCTTATGCCACTGCTAAACCTACCACCTCTGAAGTCTCTTCTATCCTTGAAGAACGTATCCTTGGTTCTTCCTCCGAAGCTGAACTCCAAGAAACTGGTCGTGTCTTATCTATTGGTGATGGTATCGCTCGTGTTTATGGTTTAAAGAATGTCCAAGCTGAAGAAATGGTTGAATTCTCCAGTGGTCTTAAGGTATAAAATAATATATATATATATATATATATAAGGATAAAGAGTTGATTGATTTTTATAATATATATATATACTAAAAATGAAATGAAATGAAATAATTATCTATGTATTTTTAAGAAAAAAAAATGAAACGGTCAACTATATATCTATAAGAAAAAAAAATGAAATGATTATCTAAACAAATATTAATAATTTATTTTTATTTATTTATTTATAAATATAAAAATATAGGGTATGGCTCTTAACTTGGAAGCTGATAACGTTGGTATTGTCGTTTTCGGTAACGATCGTTTGATCAAGGAAGGTGACACTGTCAAGCGTACTGGTGCTATTGTAGATGTACCTGTAGGTCCTGGTATTTTAGGTCGTGTTGTTGATGCTCTTGGTAATCCTATTGATGGTAAAGGTCCTTTAGATGTTGTTGGCCGTTCTCGTGTCCAAGTTAAGGCTCCTGGTATCTTACCTCGTCACTCTGTTAACGAACCTATGCAAACTGGTATTAAATCCGTTGATTCTATGGTCCCTATTGGTCGTGGTCAACGTGAATTGATTATTGGTGATCGTCAAACTGGTAAGACTGCTGTTGCTCTTGATACCATTCTTAACCAAAAGAACTGGAACAATGGTTCTGATGAATCCAAAAAATTATACTGTATCTACGTTGCTGTTGGTCAAAAGAGATCCACTGTTGCTCAATTAGTCCGTACTTTAGAAGAAAACGATGCCATGAAATACACCACCGTTGTTGCTGCTACTGCTTCTGAAGCTGCTCCTCTTCAATACTTAGCTCCTTTCTCTGGTGCTGCCTTTGGTGAATGGTTCCGTGATAACGGTCGTCACTCTTTAATCATCTATGATGATTTATCTAAACAAGCTGTTGCTTATCGTCAAATGTCTCTTTTACTTCGTCGTCCTCCTGGTCGTGAAGCTTACCCTGGTGATGTCTTCTACCTCCACTCCCGTTTATTAGAACGTGCTGCTAAGATGAACAAGGACTTCGGTTATGGTTCTATGACTGCTTTACCTATCATTGAAACTCAAGGTGGTGATGTATCTGCTTATATTCCTACCAACGTAATTTCCATTACTGATGGTCAAATTTTCTTGGAAGCTGAACTTTTCTTCAAGGGTATCCGTCCTTCCATTAACGTCGGTCTTTCCGTCTCTCGTGTCGGTTCTGCTGCTCAAACTAAAGCTATGAAACAAGTTGCTGGTTCCCTTAAACTTTTCTTAGCTCAATACCGTGAAGTTGCTGCTTTCGCTCAATTCGGTTCTGATTTAGATGCTTCTACTCAATTCTTATTAAACCGTGGTGCTCGTTTAACTGAATTATTAAAGCAACCTCAATATTCTCCTTTATCTATTCAAACTCAAGTTCCTATTGTCTTCGCTGGTGTTAACGGTTTCCTTGATAAGGTTCCTGTTCAAAAGATCGTCGACTGGGAAAAGGACTTCATTGCTCACATCAACAGTGAACACAAGGATGTACTTGAAGAAATCCGCTCCAAGGGTGTTCTTTCCAAGGAATTAGAAGGCAAGCTCCGTGACATCTGTGAAAACCACACCAAGGCTTTCATTGCTTAAATCTCAGAAAAAATAAATCATTCAATCAAAAAACTTTAATAAGTAATGTTAATAATAATAATAATAAATAATTTATTTAATTCCATTTGTTTAAAGAAAAAAGAAAAAAAAAACAACCCACTTCACTACAAATCATTTATATATATATATATATATATATTTATAAATAAAAAATAGAAAATGGATCATTAAATAGTTAAATATTTATTTAGTCCAATTGTTAGAAATTCAATTATAAAATAATAAAAATACTTTAAAAAGGATAAAAAAAAATGTGTTGTATATTTTAATAATAATGGTGATCATGTTTTTAAGAAGAAAAAAAAGAGAGATAAACCGATTAAATAAGAATTTACTTATTATTACAATAGAATGGAAGAAAATAAATAAAATAAAATAAAATAAAATAAAAAATCAAGTGAAATCATCTGGATCATCAGGTAAATAGGATTTTAATTGTTTTTGTAAAGATATCCAACCATGATGTTCCTGTTGTACCAATTTATTTTGCTGATGAACAAAATCTTGATACATCATTGATAAAAAAGCTTGCTGTTGATGTATATAAACTAATTCTGAAGCTAAACAATAATGAACAAAAACTATACGGTGTTGTTGTAAGGTTTCTCTTATATAATCCTAACATAATAATAATAATAATAAATTGAATAAATAAATGTAAAGTTTTATTTTTATTTTCTATTTTTATTTTTCATTACAGATTCAAGCATGATATTTATTTGATCTTTAGATAATCGACGTTGTTGTATAGGGAAAGCTGCTGATGATGGTGATGATGGTGATAATGATGTGGATTTATTATAAGTTGACATAATAACTTTGGCTGCAAAAGATTTTGGCATAGCATGACGTTGATAGTGAATAGAATTACAAAGTTGATTTTTGCGATTCAACATATCACCTATTGCTAAAAATAAATCTCGATGATATTTTAATTGTTCCAAAAATACATTTAACATAGCTAATGATTTATCATCTAATAATCCAGCCATATTTTCCATCGTTTGTGCTACTTTTATTTGACCTTTATTTACATTTTGACATGAATCACAGTGAGAATCATTAAACTGTTGATTTATTTCATTTAAAGCACTATTTTTTTAAAAAAAGGAGAGAAAAAAAGATAAATAAGGTGAAATAAAATAAATAACCATAAATATATATATATATATCTTACCTAAGTGTAACACTATAAAGAGTCATATCGTTTGCTATTGCTTGTTCATTAGAAGTAAGTTGTTGAATAGTCATGATCATTTTATTATACTGTTCAATGGCTGGCTTTAATCGTTGTTGAAGTCTTTTTAATTTATCATTAATATCGCGAGGAATTTTTGAACGTAAAGAATCAATATTTGGCATCATTCGAGTATATTCTTCTTCCATACTTGGTTGATTCACATCATACCAATTTTGAAAATCCTAAAATATCATAATTAAATAAAGGCGTTAATGTTAATCTAATTATTCATCAACAATTCATTATTTTTATAAAATTAAAAAAAATCATATAACACCTACTTCATTTGTTAAAAATGCTTGTACTAATTCATCTTTATATAATACACCATGCCTAACAATTGCATTCATAAATCGAGCTAATCCACGTCTACGTCTTTCCAAAAATGCATCATCGCCTATTTTTTTAAAAAAAAGGTATGAGTATATATATAATTTTTCTATAAATATATATATTACCTTGCATTTTTTTTGGTGGAAGATTGGGAACAACACGTAAAGGATATCGTTTTATTAAGCTTTCCCATAAAATATAAAATTCAGAAAATCTTCTTTTAACACAATCTTGATTTAATTGACTTCTCACTAAATAGCAAACATGTTTAAATATACGTCCTTGTTTTTGTGGAATCAATTCTATTGTGATTAAATCCATTTCTAAATACCATTGATAATCCTTTACTGTTTTATTTTTTGTTTTTGATTTTATATTCTGTACATTTTTTTTATTTAAATCATTTAATAAATGATTATTATCTGATAATTTATTATTATTGGATTGTAGATGATCATCGTTATCACCATTATAATTATTATTGTCTTTGGCAACAATGATGGTATCAAGAGGTGATGATGATGATGATGATGAATTACTAGAAGGTATATTTTTTGAAATTGGTTGTGAATCTAAATTTAAAGATGATACTGATACTGCTGATGATGATACTTGTGTTGTACTATTGGAATTATTATTAAACTGTAAATCATATAATTGTGGTATAGGAAGATCTAAATCCAACCATATAAATAAAAAGATCAACATATATATGAGTATTTTTTTTTTATTAGCATCATCATTATTTTTTATTTTGCATATATATTTTGCTTTACCTTCACAGTGTTGTTGAACTGTTTCTAAAGATACATCTATTTACATGAATATTAATATTAATATATTTACAATTTAAAAACAATCATGCAATCATATATATATATACCTAATCCTTGTTGAGAACAAGCTAATAAAGATAACGACAAATTAAATTCTTCTTGATTAATAGAATCATAAGGTGAATAATGACTAATTAGAGATATAATCTAATTAAAGTAATAAATAATAATATTAAGGAATAAATAAACCAGCTATTGCATAAATAAATATTTACATTTATACTTTTATATCGTTTTCCTTTTTCCTTTTTCCTTTTTCCTTTTTCCTTTTTATATCTAACCTTTTTAGTAGTTGTAGTATCAGTATATTTTTCTAAAAAAGAGCTAAGAACTGATGAAGTAATATTCTGCTGATGGTTAGTTAATAACAATTCATAAGCTTGGTTATATATGGTTGGTAAAGTAATCCCCGCTGCTAGAATATATATAGTAATAAAATTAAATAAAATGAAAATCCTTAAACGTTTTAACTTTTTTATAAAAGCTATTATATATATGTAGCATACGTAATATTGAACTGATTTCTAATGGTTGATACCAAGGGTCATGTGTTTCTTGTTCAGCATATACTATATTTAATAGTGTAGAAGTAAATTGAGCATTAATATAGTTCAAGTCATCATCAAAGCCATTCATATTTCATATTGAAAGCGGAGAAAAAATAATCAAAGAGAGTATTCAAAAAGTGAAAAAGGAAGGAATAGAAAAAAAAGTTCTCAGCTTTATAAAGGACAAAAGTGACTTTTAAAAAAAAATTGATTCCCAACACACGCGAAAAAAAAGTGAATTTAAATTTTTTTCTCGGTACCGCGCATCCTTCCTTTTTTCTTCTTTTTCTTTTTTACTTTTTCTTTACTCTTTAAAAAAATATTTATAAAAGGTTGGTTTTATTTAATGATAAATTAAGAATAAAATAAAGGAAAAATAATGAAAATGAGTTTGTATTAAATAACTACTTTATTCACTTATTTACATTTGATTATTATTTATTATTCCCTTTTACTTTTTTTAGTTTATAAGCCTATATAAAAAAAAATGCTTGAAGCCCGTCTCTCTGAAGCCAAATTATTAAAAGCTGTTTTAGAAGCTATTAAAGAACTTGTTTCTGAATGTAACTTTGATTGTAATGATTCTGGTATTGCTTTACAAGCTATGGATAACTCTCATGTAGCTTTAGTTGCCATGATGTTACGCGCTGATGGCTTTGATCCTTATCGTTGTGATCGTAACTTACCTTTAGGCATCAACTTGACCAGTTTAAACAAAATTTTAAAGTGTGCTCGTAATACTGATATTACTACCTTAAAAGCTAATGATAGTGGTGATGTTTTAAGTTTAGTTTTTGAAAGCAAAGGTAAATAGAAAAAAGAATAAAGAAAAAGAATTAGAAACGTAAAAAAGTAAAAAAAAAAAAGTAAACATAATAACTAGTAGCAGTAATATTTATACTAATGAGAGGGGGAAAAGTGGGCTTATATAAACTATAATATTTAAAAAAAAATACATATGTAACTTAAGTGTAACATTATATATATATATATATATATATATATATATAAATGCTTCTTTATTTCTATGCATTATTCATTTATTTATTTATTTATTTGCATTTTTAAAATAGACAGCGATAAAATCAGTGAATATGATTTGAAATTAATGGATATCGATAGTGAACACTTGGGTATTCCTGAAACTGAATATGATGTTGTTGTTAATATGTCATCTGTAAGATTCCAAGAAACAGTTCGTGATTTACAACAAATTAGTGATTCTGGTAAATGATTCATGATTAATGATATATTTAATGTGCATATATATATATATATATATATATATATATATATATACAACTTATAATTCTCATTCTTAATCATTATTACTTATATTTAATAGTTAATATTGAATGTTCTAAGGATGGTATTAAATTCACTTCTGATGGCGAAATTGGCAAAGGAGGTATTACTTTAAAATCAAACAGTGGCAATGTAGATAGTGTAAGTATTATACTATGATTAGTGTACTGTAGTACAAAATAAAACCTTATTATTACAAGTAAGAATATCATCATAACTTTTTTTTCTGTACTCTTTTATTAATAGGAAGATGAAGTTACCAAAATTGAACTCAAGTCTAATGTCAGTATGACTTTCTCTATTAAATACCTTGTCAACTTTACCAAGGCTACACCTTTATCTAGCCGCGTCAGCTTACATCTTTCTAATGATGTACCTTTATTAGTAGAATATAAACTTGGTGATTTAGGTCATGTTCGCTATTACTTGGTAAATTCTTTTCTTTTTCACATATATATTATGATTAGATATTTATATTATTTATATATACTAATATTAATATCTATTTATTTATTTATTTTTGGTTATATAGGCTCCCAAGATTGGCGAAGAATAAAATAATTATAATAATAATAATATATAACTATATATATACATATATATATAATTTTTATATCATCTCCTTCATTAATCACATATAAATAAACAAACCAATAAATAGTATATAAACAATAGCAAACAAAGAAAAAGAAGAAAGAGTAATAGCATATATGCTGAAAATTTTAATTTAGTATATATATTTATATAAAAATACATTAATAACATTTTAATGATTCTGTAATAAACCATTGCGCATTTATCATTAATATATTATGTATGTTGGGCGTTTTTCTTTATAAAAAAGGTATGTAAAATGAAGAAAATAAACTTTTTCTTTTTATTTAAAAAAAATAAAATCATATTTCTTCTACTTTAGAACTATTGGGCACACAATAACATCCACAATCACTTTTCATCATTGGTAGTATATTTCATGGTATTCTACTCCTCTTAACCATACTTATATTTTATTTCATTTTTAGGCAAATTAAGTCTATGAATATATATATACATGTTTTTAAATGTTCTTTTTTAATTTTTCACTCATTAATTTTAATATTACTTATTTATAAAGCGTTTTATTTATAGCTCTAATGTATCTTAAAAAAAGCAATAAAATTGAAAAGTAAAAAGTAAAAAAAGAACCAGTTATCTTAAGTATAATTAATTTTATCATTTGTTAGATTTTTAAACCCCATATATTCAATTTTTTACTTGTAATATTTTAATGAATGATAATAAACCTGAATATGTGTATATTCTAATTATCTAATATGCAGCCTATTTTGTCTTTAAAAACTAAAAAAATGAAAGGAAAAGGAAGAAAAAAAAGATTGGTTTTAAAAAATAATAGAGAGGTTGAATTGATTTTTTTATGGTCAATTAGTCCATTTTTTTTTCAGCCTTTTATAAATAGCGTATAATTATAGAGATTCTTTTTTACTTTCAAGATATCCAATTTGTTTTATTATACGATGCTTAGATCTAAAGATGTTATCTATTATTTTCTTAGTTTTATATATTATTACTATTATTTAAATAAATATAATAAATCATTTTTGATTTATAAAGCCTATTTTTCTTTTTCCTTCATTTTTATTTTGTTTTTACTTGATGATTAAATTTATGTCAACCTACTTTTACTTAAATATTAAAAACTAATCATCATTTTATTGTAAGTATTGAAGTTTGTATTAAAATTATATTAACTATTGTCGGTGCGATTAGCGGTTTTTCAAAATTATTTCCTTTTACAAATTGTTTCCTTTTTTATCCTTTTGTCATTCCAATTCATATTATAAATATGTTTAATCTAAAAAATATAAATACTGACATTTTGTTGAAAGTAAATAAAAATCATCTTCTCTCCCTTGTTTAAATATAAACATATACTTTTGGTATTTAAAAGTCAGTCTAAAAAGCTGACACTATTACATGAACTCTCTTGGAAAAAAAAATATCCGAATTTGGGAAATAAAAATTTAGACAATCTAATGCGATCCCTATGGGACTCGAACCCATAACCTTCAGATCCGAAGTCTGACGCGATATCCATTTCGCCAAGGGACCTATATTGTTGTGTTGAGGGTCAAAATAATAAATCATTAATAAAACGATAAAAAAGAAAATTTACATTAAAACAACAAATTAAAAATTAACAAATCTTTTCTTTTATACAATCATATTTCTATTTATCACTTACCTTTATATTTGAATTTTATATTATTTTAATCAAGTCACAAATTATCAAATTTCCATTTACGAATTCAAACAAAGTTTTTGTTGGTATATATCTAAGTTTTAATTGTACCCTCCTTTTTTTTTATAAAAATTTGAGTGGAATTATTTACATTGGGACTGAAAAATTGATGATAACATGAGTTTAAAGTATTATTAAATATATATATAAATATATCTCATATTAAAACTAATTGTTTGCTAATAATAATAAAAATCTACATCCGATAGTGATACGAAAATGAATCAGAATTCAAATCATTATTTAAATGAGATGATCGCATAAATGAAGGAACCAAACCGATTACTGTAGTTAAAAAAAGAAATTGATCAACGACCAATAGTATCTTGTAAACATATATATATATAAATAGAAAGAACAAAAACTTTATTCATAAAAGAATATTTTATTATATTCGGTAATTGTATCTGTAGGACAGTATATGTACGTAGGATCTGCTCGAAAATAATTACACAAAATAGTTTGTAATCAATTGGCAGTGACTAGATTGATTAATCATTATATTTATATGTATAGTCATATCAAAACCAAAAGTATTGACAAAATTAAAAGTGATCAACTACCTTTACATTATTTCCTTTTTGATTTTTTTTAATGTGAAAGAGTATTATAATAGATGATGACGAAAAAAAAAAGTTTTCCTTCTTTATTAAAAATAACATAAAATAAACGAATGGCAATTACTTAATAAATAGTTCCAAAGTTTTATAATAAAATAATGATAATAAACATACATGTAGATATAAATAAAAGAGAGTATGGTAGACTTTGTATTAATATTATTTTTTTTACGTTAATTTGTATTTTTAAAAAAACGAGACCATTTGAATCCTTTTGAAAATATATTGAATGATCTTTTAGTTGATGGTAATTGGAATGAGGATAAAAATAATGAATTTCTTTTCTTTTGATTATAATTGTTGTTCTTCATATCTAATCGATTAGATAAAAGATTTGTTACTGTTATTGGATCTTGGGTATTTTGATGAATGTTTATTGGTAAAGAATAAGATATAGGTAAACGATAAGAAGATGAATCATTAAAAGAATTTGGTCCAGTAGTAGGAGAAGTAAGATTATGCGTATCATTTAATTCCATAGGCGATGAAGTAAAAGTTAAAGATGGATCATCCATAAAGGTCGTTGTTGGTGAAGAAGAGATATAGAGTAATGGAAGATTAAAACGATTCGAATCAGATAATAGTTCTTTTGTTGAAGAAGTAGATGGTTTATTATTATTATTATTATTATTATTATTATTATTATTATTATTATTATTATTATTATTATTATTATTATTATTATTATTATTATTTTGAATAATAGGATTTACTTGAGATGATGATGTTGATGACGATGATGGTGGAGATGTAATGTTTTTTTTAAGAGAAAGGGTATTAATAGGTGATGAAGTAGTTGTAGATACAGTAGATGATGAATATATACTCGATTTTCTTCTTCCAGAAAATTGACGAGCGTGCGATGATAAATAATCCTTTGTACAAACATCTTTTAATCTTTGATCTACTGTTTCTCTTATTGAGTTTTTACGTTGAGATTTCAAATGAATAGAGACTCGATTTTTAGTGATTGAAAGAAGATCTAAAGAGCTATGACGATGTTTGATTTTTGATAATCTTGTATGAATTACACTATTTGGACCATTAATATTAGTAGATGGTGATAATGATGAATGATCTAAAAGGTAATCATTTATTCTGTTTTTTGCATGACCACCTTCCACATATTGTTGTAATTCATTCGTATCATTCATTAATAAAATAGAAGGTGATGAAGTTGACATAGGTAATGGAAATAATACTGATTTTCTTTTTTGATTTAATAATAAAGATTTTCGTTGTTGTGCTTGTGGTTGTTGCTGTCCATTTTCATTTTCATTCGTGAAAGAATGATGATCCGTTTCTTTTGATGATGATAACAATATATGCTGTGATTGATGATGATGATGACGATAATTGGCTACACTATTTGATCTGTGTACTCTACGTTGTTTATCAAGCTGTTGCTGTTGATATATAGAATGAATATCTGAAGGATGACGCGAAGTGGATGCAAAAGATGTTAGAAAATCCGAATTTAAAGATGATACTATTCCTTTAGGTGGTAATAAAGAATGTTGTTTTTGATAATCTTTAGCTAATTGAATTTTTTCTAACCAAATTTGTCTTTCTTGTATACATGCTGATTTACAATGAAACATGTGTTGATCACACTTTAAAATAAATTCAGTTTCTATTATTTAGTTGACAAGTAAAAGAAGAGAAAAAGAAAAAAAAGAGATAGCATATCAATACCAATTTATATATTTATTTTATAGTGAATTATTATTACCATTTCCATTATCTATTAATTCCGCCAAGTGTAAAGGGAACCAATGCTTAGGTTCATATAAAGTTTGTTTTTTAGGACGAATAAATATAACATAAGTATTAAAAATAAAACATCCATAATATTTTGATTTAACTGATACAGCTATATCTTCTTCCAAAGGTGACGGTGCTGAAACAAATTGATTTTGATATTTCATTTCAATAGCACCAGATATCACTATATAACCTAGTTCAGCTACTAGTTGTTTTGGTATTCTCCAATCACTTTCTAAACGTTGTATAAATCGATTTGTTTTTTCGTGTGAGTCTCTTATTTCATTTTGCTTATCTATTTCTGTTGCAATATTATACATACTCTTAAAAGAGTATAATAATAAAGATTGATTTGGTGATGAAGAAAAGCATTGATTGGCATGTCGTATTATTTCTTTTATTAATAGCTGATATCTACATATTCTTTGAACTGGCTATGATTATTTATTTTTATTATTACATATGTATATATAAAGGAAGAAAAGAAGAGGAAAGAGAATAAATAAAAAATGAAACCAGTTTCTTCCCTTTTGAATGCGGAGTTTGATTTCGATTTGCCTTTTTTCCTTTTTTTTCCTTTTTTACCTTTATTAATAAATCTTCAAATCGAATAATCATCTTGTTTTTATTGTTATCAGGGAAAGGTAATTTAGAAGATGATTGTAAAATAAGAAGCATTAATTGACATTGATCAATAAATTCATTCCATTCAGGTTTATTACGATAGTCAGTACACAATTTCCAAGCATCATCATGACCATGACAGTATTCAATATAAAGAGACATAAACTTATTTTCATAATGAAGAAAATTTGTAGCAATAGATATACATTGTTCATCAAGTAGATTAGGATCTTTAACTTGACGATTCCTTTTTTTAATAATAAAGGAATTATATAATTTTTTATGAAAATTTAAAATATCTTTTATATTTCGACTTAATATATCTATATGCTCCTTTATTATCCATTTTTGTTGATGTAAAACTATAATGCAAATCTAAAAAAAAAAAAAGCAAAAGAGAGAGAGAAAGAGAGACAGAGAAAAAAAAAGAAATGAGATGCATATTAATTAAGTAAAAACTCGTGCCAACCGATTATCAAATAAAACAATAACATATCTTTATTTTTGATCTACATATTTATTTATTATTTATTTATTATATATTTATTATTATTATTATTTTTAACTTACTTCTACCATAATAGTTAGATCGTATATATAATTTTCCTCAGTTTGAAATAATTCATCAATAGCATGAGATAATACTTTATATGGTTTATTTTCATCCATTGAAGTTTCTCTTTTTTCAAATTTATTTTGACTTTTAGGTAACTTTATTGATGATTTTATAGATTGACTGGTAGTAGTTGTTGAAGTAATATTAGTAGTATTAGTTTCATTTGAATTTGTAGTCTCTGATGAAGAAGAAGTGGATGATATTGTTGATGATGGTGATGATGGCCTACTATTTTGGAATTGTTGATAATGATTATTATTATTATTATTTTTATTTTTAGGATGACAGCAAGAAATATTACAACAACATGATGGAAGTGTTATATAATAATATACAGAGTGTGAACAAGGTAGTGCATTTAAATGATGATGAGCTGATTGATGAGGTTGACATGATGGAAACCCTTGATGATGCATTTTATTTTATTGCTTTTTTTTATAAAGGAAAGGAATGGGAAGGGTTATAAAAAGTTACTGAAATGAATAAACTGAAAAACAAAGAACAAAAAAAAAATAATAACAGTGAAAGACGAAAAAAAAAGAATATGTTCTTTTTTTAAAAAAAATGTTATTAAGAGAAGCACATATAGAATAAGGAAAGGGAGTAAAGTTTTACTCAGGAGGTAGTAACAAAGTAACTAAAGATAGCTTTTTATAACTACTAAATAATCCAAGATTGGGGTAATTTTATTTAAATATACACGTGCAGTAGTCAAGTATATATATATATATATATATATATGTAAATGATTCATTTGTCTGTTCCCTTGTTACTTGATCTTAAAAAAATTTTTTCAATAAAAATCCATTTTCGATAATATATGCAAAGGTTCGACATCGGAGTTTAAATGATAATGTCAAAAAGATAAAAGCGTACACAGTTATGTAATGACTCATTTTTTTTTTCCTTTCAGCTTTAAATCCTAAATTTTATTTCCCTTTTTATTTTTTCTTCTCTCTCTTTCTTTTTTTTCTTTCTTTCTTTACTTTTTCTTTACTTTTTCTTTATTTATTTACTTAAAAATGGTTGTTCCTCCTAGTGATAAACTTGATTGGGCTAATATTGGATTTCAATATCGTGATACAAATGGTTATATAAAATATACTTGGACTCAAGAAAAGGGTTGGGATAATGGTGTTTTAGAAACTGACCCTATGTTTAAAATCCATATTTGCGCTACAGGTCTTCATTATGGTCAACAAGTAAAAAAAAAAATTATGAAGATATATATATATATATATATATTCTTGTTTTATTTTATTCTATTTTATTTATTTTTTAAAAAAAGGGAATCAACTAAAAAACTGTTTATTCTTAATTAAAAATAATAGTGTTTTGAAGGTTTAAAAGCTTTTCGTGACAAGGATAATAAGGTACGTATTTTTAGACCTTCAGTCAATGCTGAACGTATGCAACGTAGTGCTGATATGGCTTTTATGCCTCGTGTACCAATTGATATTTTTGAAACAGGTGTAAAAAGAGCAGTAGAAGCCAATCTTGAATATGTTCCTCCAAAAGAAACTGGTGGTTCTTTATATATTCGTCCTGTATTATTTGGTAGTGGTCCTTTTATTGGTATGGGTCCTGCTCCAGAATTCACTTTTTTAGTATTTGTTATGCCTGTTGGAAACTATTATAAAGATGGTGTTAAGCCTGTTGATGCTTATGTTATTGAAAACTTTGATAGAAGTAAGTTCATTCATGTTTATTATTATTATATTTAAAACAAACAAAATATATAATCATTCTTTATGTATTTATTTTAATTTTATCTTTCTTTCTAATTTTTTTAAAAATAGCTGCTCCAAATGGTACTGGTGCTACTAAATTAGGTGGAAATTATGCTCCAACATTTAAACCAATGTATGATGCAAAACAACTTGGATATCCTATTACTTTACATTTAGATAGTAAAACCAATACATATATTGATGAATTTTCAACATCCAATTTTGTAGCATTAACACATCCTGATCCTGTTACTGGAAAAATCACTTTGGTTACTCCAGAATCAAATACTGTTTTAAGATCTGTCACACGATTATCGTTAGAAGATATTGCCAAGCAAAATTTAGGATGGGAAGTAGAAGAACGTCAAGTGAAATTTGAAGAAGTAGAACAAAATAAATTTGCTGAAGTAGCTGCTGTAGGTACTGCTGCTATTTTAACACCTATTAAAAAGATTGTACGTGGTGATAAAACAATATTAATTGGTGATGGTAATCAGACTGAAATTGGTCCCGGTTTTGCTCAATTATATAAAATTTATCGTGGTATTCAATCTGGTGATACCGAAGATACATTTGGATGGATGTGGCCAAAAGAAGGTTTATAGATTTATTTATTTGTTTATTTGATTATAAAAAACTAGATAAATTTATATACACATTTAAAAAGAAAAAAAAAGTAACCCATTTATATATAAATATATAAATATATATATCTTGTAAGAAATAAAATATTTTGTATACATCCAATCGTTTGATAGATTTGTAAGATATTCAATATACTTGACAACCTTATTTAAGCCAATCATTTTTTAAATTTTGAAGTTCCTCTCTCTTTTAATTTTTCCCAAAAATACAAAAAGAGAAAAAAAATATAGCATTCAGAAAAATTAAAGCTCCTTTTTCTTTCCTTTTTCTATATTTTTATATTTTACAATTATATAAAAAAGAATGACTAAATTTAAACCTGAGCAAGTTAAAGTTTTTGAAGCCTTTAAAACCTATGAATGGGAAAAAGATAAAATTTATCTTGCTGGTATTTCTAATATTTTAAAAAATACACCATTATCAAATGATAAACAGACTGATTCTGCTTTAACTAAAGAATATGAGCAATTCCAACAAGAAACACAAAATACTTTACAACTTTTGCAAGCAAGACACTTTTATTTCTCAAAGTAAGTAAATAAAACTGAAATAAAATAAAAAAAAATATTATGATATATATATATATATATATATATAAAGATTATCTATTATTTGGTTAACTATTATAATTATTTATTTATATAACTATTTTATTATTTTTTATATTATGTAATACAATATATATATATATATATATTCGTGTTTCTTTTTTATATGTATATAGGTTTAAAGAACCATTTAGTTTTGAAGAATATTTAAAATATGAAAATGAAATAGAAAAAGAAAAGGTATATGAACGTATGGAAAAATATGACTTTGATAATGATGAAAAATTTATTCAAGGCTTACCAAATATTATAAAACAATGGGTTCAACAACAAATAAAAGATGGTGAAAATGGAAAATTATGGAATAAATCAAAATTGGATTTAGAGTTTAATAAGACGAGGGCGTTTTATTATTCAAGTTGTGTAGAACCAATGGATATTGTTGGTTATTTTACTTGGAAAAATGAAAAAGAAGAAAATAATTTACCTGCTTGTCCATTTGCTAATTTGTGGCAAAATAAGGGAAAAGGTAATGCATCTTTCTCGTTTTATATATATACATATATATTTTAATTATTATGCTAGATAAAATAATGATTTTTATTTTATTTCATTTTTAATGCTAATTCTTATTTTTTTTTATTTTACTTTTTCTATTATATATAGCTACAATTGAAAATAAGATTATATCAGATGAATTTTTATCAGTTGAAAAGCCAAAACTCAATGGACCAACTGTTTTAACATTAGCATCACCAAGAAGTCATAATGTTTTAACTGTATCTAGATTAAATCAATTAAATAAAGCTTTTAAAGATGCATTAAATGATGATAAATCAACTAGTGTATTAATAACAGCAACTGTTAATGAAAAATTCGTTCAAGAAGAACATCCAGATAGAGTTCAAACAACAGATACAAAAGTCATTAGTTCTGGTATAGCTTATGAAGCAACTCAACAATATTTTAAAAATGATTCATCAGCATCATCATCAGCAGCACTTGATCATCTTAGTTCCATTTATTATCAAACAGTAGAAAATTCTTTGATTCAAAATAATACTATTTTATCATCCAAACTTGCACTTACATTTATTAATGGAGAAATACCATTAAATTCTTCATATTTATTATTATGGCCAGGGTTTATACGTGTAGCAACTGAACATGCTCTCCTTCGATGTCATCTTACTCCATCTCATTCCCCTATTCCACCTTTATTATTACTTCATATGTGTTATCTTCGTAAAAAAGATAAAAATAATTTACCATCTGGATTACAAACTTATTTAGCTTTAGCTCCTCCTGAATTAGGATGTTTAAGATCCCCTGAATTAATGCATCTTGGTTTAATTGATATATTTATTCCTGAGCTTCAATTAAATGAAGCTTTCACTAATGCAAAGAGAATGGCTTTATGTCCTCAACCTCTTACTGGTACAGCTATTCAATTAGCATTATCTATTCAACATGGTTATCCTGGTCCTCAAAGAATTGGTGTTTGGAAAAATGAAATTGCTAAAGTATTTGGTAGTGGCGATGATGATGATCATCTTCCTGCTGCTGATTTTGAAACCGTTGTTGAAAGATTAAAAGAAATGAATAATAAATGGAGTCAACAAATTTTAAATCATTGGAACTCATTACCTCCTGCTCTTCTTAAAGTAAGTATAAATATATATATATACAGTTTTTATTTCTTTAAAAAAAATTTATTACGTTATTAATATATATATATATATATATATATATACATCTGTTTAATTTTATAGGCTGTTTTTAAAGCAACTAGAGATTTGGAAAATAAATCACCATCAGAAATAATTAAATTAGAAGAAAAACTTAATAAAAAATGGAGACAAACATTAGATTATCAAGAATTTTTAAAAGGCGGTAAAGAATGGAATGTGGATCAAGATATTTCCTTTTATTTCAATGATAATGATAATGACGAAGAAAGAGAAAAAGAAAAAGATATATTTATTTATGAAGTGACTGAAAAAGATTTTGAAGATGTTCTTAAAATTGCTGTATGCCCAGTAACTGGTCAATCATCATCTGCTCCAAATGAAATTACCGGTTGCCCATTTTCTAATGGAACATTAAAAAAAACTGATGATAATGCCACTTGTCCTGTTTCTAGTCAATCTCCTGTTCCAAATGAAAATAAAACTACTACTGGTGGTTGTCCGTTTTCTAATGGGTCGTTAAATAATACTGATGACGCTACTTGCCCTGTTACTGGAAAAAATCAACCCACTGAAAAAAATGTTTGTCCTGTTACTGGTCAATCAAATGGAAGCTGTCCTGCAAATAATTCTTCTACTAACAATTAATAAATTTTATAGTTACACATCCATAATTGGTATTATTATTATTTTTTAATTGATTATTTATGTATTAGTAAATTAATAAATATGTATATTATTTTTTTTAGTTCATCAATACAATTATATATACTAAAAAAAAGAAAAAAAAAGATTTAAAAGTGAAATATTAGATAAGAATGATGATTATGTATAAAAAAGAGAGTAAAAATTAAATAATTATAAAAATAAAGAGCAAGAATATTTAAATGAATGATGATGGGTGATAAAACAATAATAAATAAATAAGTATAATAATGATATTTATTGAGATAATAATCCATCAATTTCATCTAAAGCCTTTTTTAATTCTTCACTTTCATGATCAAAACGTAAACCTGTTTGAAAAGCATCAGCGCTTTCTTCATAACGTTTTAATGCAGCTAAAGCTTTACCTTTTCTAAACCAACCTTTACTCCATTCTCTTTTCAATCGTGTTACCATTTCTGCATCAACTAAAGCATCAACATAATTATCTATAACTAAATGAGCAGCTGATCTATTGCTAAGAATAGGAGATAATTCTTCACGTACATATTGAAAAGCTAAAGGTTCCCATAAAGGTCTTGACCAAGATAAATCCACAGCCATGGTATAAAAACGAATAGCTTCTTGATAGTTGGCTTGTTTAAAATATTTATTTCCTTCTTCTTTTAAACGATTGACTTGTGCGTTGCGTACTGGATTAGGTGCATTAGGTGGAGGTAAATCTTTTACTTGTTTTAAAGTGGTTGCTAATTGATTATGCTGGGTCCAATCTACTTTACAACTTTGGCAGGTTTCTTTGTTATGGCCCTTACATAAAATACGTTCTCCATCACTTGAAACACTTACTTCCCAATTAATACCTTCCATATTTCTTTATTAATTTATTGCTTTATTGATTTTTCGTGGATATAGTTTTGAATAATAATATATTGATGATAATAATATTCAGTTCCTTTTTTATTATTGTTATTATTATAAAATAAAGAAAGAAGAAAAAAAAGAGAGAGAATGAGAAAAGAAAAATATAAGGAATAGGTGATATTAAAAAATTGTACCTCAGGAATTTTTAGCCAGTTAAATTTGGCCGCGAGCCCGCGTATATCGGAATTTTAAATCTTCTAACATATAAGTATAGTTTTCAATCTTGTTTTGATAGTAACCTTTCTTTTCTTTTTTTGAATGAAATAACAGTTATTTTTAACTTGTACTCTTTTAAAATGGCTAAGTTTTATTCCTTATATGGAATAATTTGGAGTTTTAGCACAAATTAATTCAAGTACAAGCTTATTTTATTTTTGATTTTCTATAAAAATCATTTTATTTAGTTGTTTGTCCTTTTTTTATTTTGTTTATTTCTTTATCCAAATAGCTTTTTCAACTGATTTTTATTACTTATGAATAAAAATTTATATTTTATTAGTTATATATTATTAAGTTTATATTATTTTATAAATGGCGTGTTTGGTCAAAATTCATTAAGTCCACGTGGGTGGATGGGTAATAGAAAATAAAATAAAACAATATTCTACCTTTTTCAAATATATTCTATAAATATTCTATTTATAGGTTGCTCACAACTTCAGACAACAATTTATTGCTATGGTGGTTTTTCTGCATATAACCGAAATGGTTTTTATAATAATGCACTTAATGAACATATTTCTTTAGACTTATCAGCTTTCAAAGATTTTTCTGGTTTTCATTACCCACAGGTTAAATGGCAAACTGTAAAACAATCAACACAGTTTGTACAAGAATCTAAGGCACATGTAGCCTCTGCACCAATTATGTCTAATAACACTTACTTGATCTATGGTGGTTTTATATCCGCCAATAATAATAGAACTTTAGCTTTTCCTTTTCAAGCTTTTGATACTTCTGCTTCAGCTTGGATCAATTTACCTTTATCTTCAGGAAACAAATACAGGTAAATAATAAAAAGAAAAGAAAGGAATAGAAAAGAAAAATGACAATAAATAATTTATATTGATATTTTAATATGAAGGGTGAATATTTATTTATTTTCGTTTATATCTATTTATTTTTAGAACTGATTCTACCTTGGTTAATCTTGGAAATGATACTATTTGGATCTGGGGTGGTTCTCTGTAGGTTACTATCATAATTATAATTATTATTCAATGATTACTTATATGTATCATTTGATGATATTCATGATTTTTTTTCTGTTTTAATTGGTAGAAATTCTACTGGAGTTTATTCACAAAATGTAGTTAATATATTTGATTATAAATCGGTAAGTTTTATAAAAATAAAAATCTTAATTTTATTTTAAGAGCAATATTTAAGAATAGTTTATCATCTTTATCTTTATATCTTTTTAGTCACAATGGACTGGTCAATTTTTTTACAATTGGTCAATCAGACAATCACATACATCCACTATGGCTAGTAATGGTTTAATTTATGTTTTAGGTGGTGTTGCTCTACAAAACACTACTGGACAGCCTTACATATATGCTAATTTCACTGATGTCATTACTTTCAATACACAATCAACACAATGGAATTTTATTACTGCTACTGGCGATCAACCAAGTCAAAGAGATTCTCATTCTACTGTACAAAGTAAATACTTACACTATATATAAATATAAAATGTAAATATAAAATATAATGATACTCACTTTATTTTTATTTTTTTAATCAACTTGATTTTTAGTTCCAAATACAACATATTTATTATCTTATGGTGGAGCATATTATGAATCTAATGAATGTAAGTAGAATTAAAAAATGTAACTTTATTTTATTTATTCCATTTATTCATGCCTTTGTTTTTTTATCTTAAAAAAAAATTAACATGATATAACATTAACTTTTATAAACATATACATATATAGATAAGGCAGTTGATGATAACTATGTTTTATTTAACATTGCAAACAATTCATTTACAATTGTAAATTTAACAACAAGTCAAAATGAATCAAACAATAGATATGGTCATTTTGGTAAATAATTATACAGAACTTATATTTATAAATACATGCATATATAAATATACATAATGATTGTATATTAACTAATATTTGTCCTTATTTTTTGTTTAATTTAATTTTCCATCATATAGCCACAATGTATCTTTCAAATCTACTTATTTTGGCTTTTGGTTTTGTTGACGAAAATTCTGGAGCTGATAGTTTCAGAATCTTAAATGTAACTGATCCATTTAATCCTATTTGGTTTAATAACAATCAAAATAATGATAATTCTGACGTTGGCGGTAGTGGATTAAGTACAGGTCAAATGGTTGGTATCATTGTTAGCGTTATCGTTGTATCGCTGGTAAATCAATACTCAAAATCATTATATATATTTTTAAAAAAAGTATGAAAGAAACTAATGCTATTATTATTATTATTATTATTATTATTATTTAAAAAAAAGATTGCTGCTATATCAGGATGGTTCTTTTATATTCGTTATAAAAGACGCCAGCAAAAAGAAGACTTTATATTAGAGCAAGAAGATCCACGTAAAAACTTCAACAATGAATATGATTTACATGATTTAAATGATTTAAATGAATTAAATGAATTAAATACCACTCAAGATAGTATTAAAATGGATTCTACTCCATATGGTAAGCTATATGAAAGCAGAGATGATAATAATTATAATAATCCAACAACAATATTATCAGAACAACATCATCAAGCGACAAATTCATTTGAAGGCTACCCAACGAACAGAGTAAAACCTTTTGAAGAAAATACAAATAGAAATTAATTGATGGAAATAATTTATAAACAAATCATTCTTAATATATACAAAGACCAAAAAAATCACAAATCAAAAAATCAAGAAAATAAAAAAACCAAAAAAAAAAAAAAATGCTGACAAATAAAAAGGTTCAGATAAAATTATAAATAACTTTTCAACTATAACTGCAAATACAACTATAAATTCAGCTACAATTATAAACACAAATATATATATATATAACTATCAATTTTATTATTATTACAAATACAACTTTATCTACTATTTATTAAAAATGCATATATACCTACATCTACATATTTATTTTCTATTTATGATATACTCTATAGTTGTCCCTTAAAAAAAATGATATAATACAATATTTATATTTGTAGCTTAAATAACCTTTAAATTTTAATTGGTGATCATTATGCTGTCAACAAAGAAAATAGCGGACTTTGAAATAGTAGAGCAAATTAATACAAAAATTGCGCCATTCAGGAAAATTTCTATTGAACAATCTTTTCCTTTTACTACTTCCTAAAACTTGATCAGTGGATATAAGGTAAAAAATCAGATATTATCTTATGTGTCATAAAAAAAAATACTTTAATTAATTCATCTTTGATCAATAATTTTTCCTTTCTTTTTCCTCTTCTTTTTTTTTTTTCCTTCTTTCTCTTTTTTTTTTTTATTACTTTTCCTTAACCTTTACCTTTTTTATATTTTTTTATAATGTTTGCTTCTACAGCACTTATAGTCGCAGCACTTGTAAAAAGTCAACTTCCTACTAACAATGGCCATTCAAAATTAGATACTAGAACTATTGAAAAAGTAGTTTCCAACTTAGCAGCTGAAATTGAAAATGATGGATCATCAGTGACTACAGGTAGTCAATCAACTATTGTCGATGAAACAGCAAAAATTGAATTAAGATCTCGTATCACTCAAGTTTTACAATATCTTTTCAAGGATAATAGTGAAGAAAAAATCAGATTGATTAACACCAACCATGCAG
The DNA here is from genome assembly GCA_037043795.1 of Cunninghamella bertholletiae. Lineage (NCBI taxonomy): Eukaryota > Fungi > Mucoromycota > Mucoromycetes > Mucorales > Cunninghamellaceae > Cunninghamella > Cunninghamella bertholletiae. The sequence goes on along the minus strand of JAZGVP010000004.1, from coordinate 1,128,875 downwards.
TTGATTATATTAGTTATGGATTATCAGACTTGATTTTTGTTTATCCAGGTACTACTGCTACTACTTCTACTGGTTATCTTGGTAAAGATCTCTCTCAATGGACTTCTTCTATCCGTAATGCTTATGATGATAGTGTTAAAGTAGTACCTATGGAAACAAGAGATGGTGCTCTTCAAGCTGTACAAGGTGCTTTAGAAAACAACAATGCTAAGGTAACAGTTTTAACTTCTACTCAAGCTTTATACAGTATGATTCCTAATATTCATCGTTTTGCTGCTCAACATATTCCTGTTGTTTTCAACGTCTCTGCTCACTCTATTGATGAAGATTTAGTTTCTCAATCTCATGTTGATGCAGTTTTAGCCGCTCGTCAATCTGGAGCTATTATTTTATCATCATCCACTGCTCAAGAAGCTCATGATTTATCTGTTGTTAGTTATATTTTAGCTCAATCTCTTCAATTACCTGTTATTCACTTCTTTGATGGTTCTTTGATCAATGATTATCAAAAGGTATCTTTACTTCCTTATGAAGCTTTAGCTAAACGTGTTGCCTCATCTATTCAAAAAGATGTTTCTGCTGAATCTATTTTAAATCAATTTAATTATAAAGCCTTTGAATATGTAGGTGATGATCAAGCTGAAACTGTTTTAGTCACATTAACTTCCGGTTCTGCTTCTCTCTCTAGAGCTGTTACTAAATTAGGTAAAGGCGTTGGATTACTTACAGTACGTTTATATCGTCCTTGGAATGAAACTGCCTTTTTGAAAACATTACCTACTGCTGTTCGTAGAGTTATTGTTTTAGAAGAAGGCGATGGTCTTTATGCTTATAATGGTCCTTTATACTTGGATATTGCTGCTGCTATTCGTTTTAGTTCTCTTTCTGGTGGTAGTCGTCCTCGTGTTGTTACTGCTCAAGCTTCCTCTTTTGATCATCTTGGTGTTTCTCAATTAAATCTTTTAACTCAACGTGCTACTTCTGCTTCTTATATTGATCTTAGTGCTGATGAATATAAACAAGGTAATGATGATGATACCAATGCTGATGATCATAATAAGGTCTTTGCCGCTACTTTCTGGGACGTTGAACAAGATGGATCTTCTAATGTTGGCAATCATGTTGCTCAAATTGCTCATAATCATGATGATGAAGAACCTGCTGTTGTACGTGTTGTACGTGATTCCCTTCGTCTTGGCGGTGCTGTGATTAATACTAAACTTGTCTCTAACAGTTTAGATCTTAGTCTTAAATCTAATTATATTGCTATTCATAATGTTGATTTAATTAAAGAATATAACATTTTAGGTTCTGCTCTTGAAAAGGCTAAGGTATTAATCAATGGACCTTGGAAACATGGTGATGAAATTGAAGGTCATCTTACAAATGAATTTAAATTGGCATTAACTAAATTAAATATTGAATTATATACTTTGGATGCTGCTGCTATTTCTGAAGAACATGGATTAAGCAAGAAATCAACTAATCTTATTTATGAAGCTGCTTTCTTTGCTTTGAACTCACCCCAAGTAAATGCTGTTGATGAATTAGTTAGTGCTTATTATGAATTGGAAAAGAAGAAAGATCAACAAGATTATCGTGATTTACGTTCAATCATCTCTGGTGTTGTCTCTTCAGTTAAAAAGAGTTTGGTAAATGTTGAATTATTACCTCCTTGGACTATTTTGGAAATTAATGATGTTGTTTTACCTTTGGTTCCTGTTAATCGTGCTGCTGGTAGTAAGGAAAATGAAAACAGTGATGATTCAGATGATGAAAGTACTCTTCAAGGTAGTGATGATGGTGATGCATCTGCTTCAAATGAAGTTGGTACTTGGCACAAGGCTGCTTGGCAAGTTATGTTTAAGGAAGCCTATGGTACTAAACAAGATTTACGTCCTGATCTTCATGAATCTACTTATTTGGTTAAATTAACAGAAAATCGTAGATTAACACCTGAAACTTATGATCGTAATGTATTCCACTTAGAATTTGATACATCTAAATCTAATTTGAAGTATGAATTAGGTGATGCTCTTGGTGTTCATGGTCATAATGATGCTGAAGAAGTCAAGGCTTTCATTAAATGGTATGGATTAAAAGAAAATGATGTTGTATTAGTTCCTATTGGTAACAAGAAAGAAACTCGTACCGTTTTCCAATTATTCTCTCAAGTTTTGGATATCTTTGGTCGTCCTAGCAAGAAATTCTATGAAGCTTTAGCTACTTTTGCCACTGATCCTAAAGAAAAAGAACAATTACTTTTCTTACTCTCATCTGAAGGAAAAGAAGAATTCAAAAAACGTGTTGATGACACAGTTACTTATGAAGATCTTTTACGTGAATTTACTTCTGCTAAACCAAGTCTTGAACATTTAGTTAGTATGATTGCTCCTATTAAGCCTCGTCATTATTCTATTGCTTCATCTCAAAAGATGCATGCCAACTCTGTCCATCTTCTTGTTGTTGCTGTCGATTGGGTCAATGCTCAAGGTAAAAAACGTTATGGTCAATGCACTCGTTATTTGGCTAATCTTCCTGTTGGATCTGATGTTACTGTATCTATCAAACCATCTGTCATGAAATTACCTCCTTTGGATACTCAACCTGTCATCATGGCTGGTCTTGGTACTGGTATGGCTCCTTTCCGTGCTTTCATTCAAGAACGTTATATGGCTAAACAAGCTGGTAAGGAAGTTGGACCTGTTGTTCTTTACTTTGGTTCTCGTAATCGTAGTAATGAATACCTTTATGGTGAAGAATTGGAAGCTTATCATCAAGATGGTGTCCTCTCTCACATGGGTTTGGCATTCTCTCGTGATCAAAAACACAAGATTTATATTCAACACAAGATGAAAGAAGATGCTGAAATGCTTCATGATTATCTTATTAACAAGAATGGTCATTTCTATCTCTGTGGTCCTACCTGGCCTGTACCTGATGTTAAGGATGCTGTTGTTCATGGTTTGAAGACTTATGGTGGTATTGAAGAAAAGAAAGCTAGCGAATTGATTGAAGAATGGAAGGAAAAGGAACGTTATATTCTTGAAGTTTATTAAACTGTTTTACTATTTTATTAATGATCATTAATATTATTTTATTTTTTATTTAAATATATATATATATATATATATATATATATCATCATATCATTTCTTTTTTATATATATCTAATTTTATTTTAATTATATACGCATTAATAAAAAATTAAAGCTTTTAGCTATTTTGAATAGACGAAAATATTTATTTATGGTATTAAAAGTTAAAATATGTTTAATATAGATATCATTATCTTGATTATTATTAAAAATTGATTATTATTTATTTACTTAAAAAAAAAAAATATAAATGAAAAAAAGATAAAAATATTGGTCATGATAAAAACTTTATAATACTGATATCCTATTTTTTTATTTCTTTATATAATTAATTAAATTAATAATATAGGTGCTCAAAAAAAGAAAAGTATTAGTGAATATTTTGGATGACTATTTTGAAGATGAAGAAAAGAGAAAAATAAATCACGGTGTAACGATATATCTATAATAGAAGATAGTCTCCGTTTACATAAAGAGAAATTTCGCGAATTTGTTTATATATGTATATATGATTTTTTTCATTACATTTTTTTACTATTCAATTCTTTTATTTTTGTATGAATTCTTTGAAAGCTAATAAAAATATTTATTCAAAAAAAAAGAACATAATAGAGACAGTAAAAAAAGAAAACATAATGGGGTAAACTCATTCAGTTTAAACCATTAAAAAAAGAAAAAAAAAAGCATATTTAACAATCTACGATATGTATAGATTACAGTTCATTTACAAAACAACAACAAAAAAACCAAAAGAAAAAAAAGTTTTTCTTATATAAAACATAATTTTTTACTAGGTTTAAATGTTAATCATCATAATAATGAAATAAATCTGTCATTATCTCTTTAGATCCTTTATAAATTTTTAATTTTTTGCACCAGAATATTCCTTATTTTTATATGCAAATTGATGAATCAAAAAATTAAGTATACTCACAAGAAAAAAAATTGTTAATGACTTATGTATATGCTGATTTATTTTTTTACTCGTAATATAGTCTTCTAGCACATTGCTTTTTATTTATTGGTTAAAAATTCTTGCAAAATCTATTGTTTTATTTACCATGTACTTCTAGCTTGTCTAAACATATCAGAATAAAATTGAACTTCACTTGAGCAATTACTCATTTCTCTTCTTCGAAGTGCCCCAGGCATCTATTAATATATATAAAAGAAAGATGAATATTTTTTTTAAAAAAATTATATATGTATATCTATTTTTTTTTTGTTAACTTACTCTTTCTTGTAAATAAACAATACGATTTTGATGACTTGGATGAGTACTTGCAAATTGAGGAATATCTTTACCAGCAGAAGCTTCTTCCATTCTTCTCCAAACATGAATAGCTTCTCGTGGATTGAAACAAGCTGCAGCCATGATATCTAAACCCATTTCATCTGCTTCTTTTTCACATTTTCTTGAAAAAGGTTTCAACATTAAAAAGTTTAAAGTGAATTGATTAAATATCATACTAGGATCAATACCAAATAAAACTAAAGTTAATTGAAATGCTAATAAAATTTTTCCAAAACTTAATTTTTCTGCACTATGACGAGCTATTTGATGAGATATTTCATGCCCTAAAACGGCCGCCATACCATCTTCATTTTCAACTATAGGTAATATCCCTGTAAATACAAATACTTTTCCTCCTGGTAATACAAAAGCACTAGATTATAATAAAATAGGTATATATTTAGTTTCTTATAAATATATAACAGATGTTCGAATTAATGATATTAAAAAATCATTGTTTTCTTTAAAAAAAACTTTAATCTAATCATTTAGCTAAATGTTGTTAATGATAATCTATATTGTATTTTATTTATTTACTATTATTAACAGCTTACTTTCTTTCAGGTGAATCAATAACATGAAATTCCCAATTCATGTTTTCCATACCAGATACTTTAATTAATCGTTGTGCCACCTTTGTAACAAATCGAGTATAAGGATGATTTCTAGGTAGAATACGATTGCCAAAATGAGCCATGGTTTCCGCATAAGCTTGCTTTGCCATTTCTGCTTCTAATCTAGGTGAAACATCCATAAATCGTGTTCTTCCACTAATAGGTACTTTTTCTAAATGAGTTACATAATAACCACCAAATAAAACTGTTCCTGTTCCTGCTGTAACCCATAATCGCTTTGACTTATAAAAAGGTTGTTGAGATTGGCGAAAACGTTGATAGTTTTTATAATTAGGTGGTGATGGTCTTATGACTGGGGATTGGAATGAATATGCTCTTTTTTTTAAATTGTTGTTAGATATTGAAAATAATAATGATCTTGTTGTGAAAATATTTTTATTAGTATCATTGATAGGTTTTATTTGTTGAAAACACCTTTTACTAAAAGATAAAAATGACATACTTTTTTTATGCAAAAAGTATCTATTGAGAGTAAAAAAAAATGAAAGGGGAAGAGAAACAGAAAAAAAGAAATTGTAATCATGGTGTTTATTTTTTTATATACTTGTATATTTTTCATTTTTAAACTCAGGCATTGTACTTTTTTTCCAAGTATCACTCTTTTGGTTTCAATTATAACTGTTCTTTTTTCTTTATCAGATTTTTAAATCAATATTTATAATATATATAATCAAAATTAATATAAAGAAAGAGTATTGTATTATAAAATAATTAAAATACACTACTATATATATAATCTATCCATGTTTGGTAGCATAAATTAGGTATGATAAATTATTCATATCTTATTGGATAAGATAGGAATTCAAAACAAAATAAGATTAAAAAATTAAAAACCATTCATAATGAATACATTTATATCATCAATTTTTTTATAATCATTATTTTTTTTTACATAGAAAAATAAAACCCAATTATTATTATTATTATTATTATTATAAGATTAATGATCTATTTTTTGGGAATTGTTTGTAAATAAATATATTTATTTGAGGGTTTTAAAAGCACACAAAAAAAAAGTGAATGACTATATATAAAAATTAAAGTATTTTTTTGTACATTAATAAATGATTATTATTTTTTTTACTTGCGTTGCTTTTGGGAAAGGAAGTCGGTGAATTCTTGGTAAGGAGCCTTGGTGAATTCAGTTTCAGCCCAGAGATCAGGAGTTAAGAAACCGTAAGTGTTACCAATAGCAGCAAAGGTAGCCTTAACAAAGTTACCAAGAGTACGGGTAGAACCACGAGAGGAAGTATAACAATCGGCAATACCAGCTAATTGAAGGACCTTCTTAGGAACGGGAGCACCGACAATACCGGTACCACGAGGAGCGGGGATAAGACGGCAGACGGAAGAACCACACTTACCAGTGACCTTACAAGGAACAGTATGAGGTTCACCAAGAGTTGAACCCCAGAAACCACGACGAACGGGGATAATGGATAACTTGGCCAAGATGATAGCGCCACGGATAGAAGTGGCAACTTCCTTGGAACACTTGACACCAAGACCTACATGACCATCACCATCACCAATAACAACGAAAGCCTTGAAACGGGTACGTTGACCAGCACGGGTTTGTTTTTGAACAGGCATGATCTTCATAACTTGATCTTGGAGCTTGGGTAAGAAATAATCAACGATTTGATATTCTTTGATAGGTAAAGAGAACAAGTAAATTTCTTCAATAGACTTGATTTTACCAGCCTTAACAAGACGACCGAGTTTGGTAACAGGAACCCTATTTTTTTTATAATAATAGGTGGATTATACATATTTATTTAGTTACTTAAAAACACACTTATTTTTTTTCATACATTTATATATTTGGTTATTTTTTTAATAAAGCCCCATTGTTTCTTATTTGGTACTATTTCTTATTCTTTCTATTTTAGTTTATTGGTTTCATAGATAATATATTTACCATTCATTCTTTTCTTCACCACGGCGAGCACCACGTCCACGACCACGACCACCGCGACCACGTCCACCACGACCAAAGCCTAAATTGAAACGAAAATAATAAGTTGTATGTTTTAGTATTTTATATAATCCATAGAATAATAAAGAATAAAAAAGAAAATAAATGATTTACCACCACGAGGAGCAGAATCAGCCATCTATATATGTTTAAAGCATAATCAATTTTTTTGAAGAGAGAGAAAAAAAAGGTTATATTAATAATCCATTTCATCCATCCATCTATTATTTCATCCATCCATTTATCATTATGATTATACATTTCAATACAAATCGTTTTTTATCATCTAATATTTAAATTTTTAAATAAATCATTCAATATGGGTGATCCTTACATTTACAAATAATTAACAGGAAGGAAAAAGAAAATATGTTTGAATGTCTAACCCTCCTAGAAAATAACAGAATCGGAGCTTAAATATTTTTTTTGGCCGGAATTGAAAAAAAAAATTCAGATATAAGAATGCAAAGCTTATTCAAATTAAAAAAAATATGTAGAGATAGGAACAATATATTATTATGCATATATTCAGTATAAATTATTCAGTTAATATGTTTATATAGTTAATTTATTTCATTCTTTCAAATATATCAAAAATTATTGACTTGATACAATAATAATAACGATAACAATAAAAACATATATGTATATATATACAAGTATATACAAATTTAACTTGAAAGTAAATTGAATTTTCAAAAAAAAAATTGTTTACTTTTAATTTAGTTAATAATATTGCTTCATTTTATTATTATTTCGTTTTATTACTATTAAGCATTAAAGAAACACCAACAATGAAATGAAAATTAAATATTGAAAGGATAAACTTTAAAAAGTAAAAATCAAACTCCGAAAATACTTGCAAACGAAAAAAAATACAAGTGCCTCTAAACTCTTTTCCTTTTTTCACTTTCACTTTCCATAATATAAAAAATATTATATCATTATATAACTTGATTTATTTTGATCTTTTACCAATATTCTCTTTTATTATTCTGAAAATATTGTATGTGTATTAAAATATGTTAATAAAAATGGCGATGATTAAAAAAGGAGAAATAAAATACTAACGATCTCTTTTTATATAGTTGACGATCAATCTATAAACGCTTTATTGTTCTCGCCTTTTTATCACTATTACTATTGGAAGGATTTAAAGCTCTTTTTCTACATCTCTCTTTTTTTTGGTGGTTTTTTTTAATTTTGCTTACCACGGTCGTCTTTTATAATCTAAGATGTCGACTGATTCAGCAAAAGTTAATAACGAAACTGTTCCAACTATAGATGATCAAAGGTAAGATTATATTTTCCATTTTCTTTATATATATATATAATTGTATGTGTGTCTGTATGTTTATGCTTGTTTTAATAATAGAGAAGAAAAAACTAATAGTAAAAAAGTAAAGTAAAGTAGAAAATATTAAACAAATGACTAATAGATAACCATGAATAACAAGTTCAAAAGAATAAATGAAATAGCGATCTTAACACGCTTTTAATAAGATACCATTATGAAGCTACTTATATATATTAAGCATACTATTCAATAACACGCATATTATTTAATACTTAACATAATTACTTAATACTTAACATAATTATTTAATATTAATATATAAAAAACCTTATTTATTATATATATATTTAATAGTTCTTGGTTAGATAATGTATTTCTACCTTATATATTATCTATCAATGAACAGACAGGACAAATAGAAGATAGTAGTCGGTTTCTCGGAGTTTGTGGTCTTACTAATAATAAATTTGGAACACTTCATGTAGCATTTTTTCAAGTATGCAATGTTAAATCCTTTTCTCCACCACAAACAACTTCAACAATTTTACCAACGAATAAAATGACACATTTAAATAATCATAATGATATATCAACTAACTATGATCATTTTGATACAAACAAAAAGTCTTATATTATTTTAACCCCTGATATACAAAGTGATATTTTGTCTAAACATCAACGACTCTACCTTTTACCTACTGATGCGCTCATTGAATCTGTAAACGGAAAAGCTCCATATGAGGTAAAATACATTTTTTTAATAGCATACTTTTCTTCCGATATTATGTTAAACACGTTTTTTTTTCTTTTGTTTATATATGTATATATAATTCTTATTTCTATTTTTACTTTATAGTTAATGTGTACGTTTCAACTACCTGAAAAACAATTATTAAAGAACACTATGGATGCTCTAAATAGCCAGCCTTTCCAAATTGAAATACAGATGAGTTACACAGGATCTGAAAATCACTCATTAAAATCTGGTAATAAATCAAAAGAAAAGGTGAATGAAAATTCTAAGTTCATAAACATAACATTATATGGCACATCTAGAGAATTATTTCGTACTATTAAACAAACAACCCTTGACTTTGAAAATTATTGTTATCGTGTTATAAAATTGGTAAGTTTATATATATATATAAAGAAAAATGAAATAGAAAAACTGATTTTTTTTTATTAGATGAAATCACATACAGATGGATTATCTAATAGACAAAAAGATTTATTAACCATTGATAAATTGAGAGGGCTATCTGCTAGACAAAAAGAACTATTATCTATTGAAAGATTAACAAAAAATCAATTAGCTACAGAATCATTATTAACATTTGTACCAATTCACGAATCACAACCTCCACCACCATTACCACCAAAAGAAATTTGTAATGATAAAGTTAATAATAACAATAATAAAGGAAAACATAAAGGTAAAAGATTAATCTATTTCTATTTTCATTTTTTTATTAAATTTGTAGATTAATTCCATCTAATCTTTATTTATTTATTTATTTATTTTTAAAAAAATATAGATGAGAATACAGTAATATCAAAATATACTAATTCTATATCAGCAGCAATATCATCTCGTACGTCATCATCATCATCTAATTCAGCTTACAAAGGTATAACAACAGTAGCTACATCTAAATCAAAACCATCAACATCAACACGATCCATAATAACACCTGAAGCAACAATAGTACTGTCACCATCTAAAACCAATGCAAATAATACCAAAGGAAGAAAATGTACTTATTGTGGATCTAAAACTACTCCTATGTGGCGTCGTGGTCCAATGGGTGCTGGTACACTCTGTAACGCATGTGGAGTTAAATGGAAACATGGAAAAATCTTAAGTGAACATCCTTTACCTCCATCTATAAAGAAAAATTCAAATGATTCTAAATCCGCTGCTAGTGCATCATCTTCTTCTACTAATAGTAATGACAATGGCAATAATTATAACAATAATAACAATAATAACAATAATAATACAGTGGCAACAGTAAAGGATCAACAAAAAAAACGTAAACAACATAATAAAATAATAAATGTAAAAAAGGATAAAAGAATTAAAGTTAAAAAGCAAGATTCCCAAATTATGATGGGTGTGGATAATGGAATCAAGGAAGAAGAAGTAGTAGTAGAAAGTGATGATGATTCTAATGATGGTGATGATGGTGATGATGGCAATGATGAATATAAATATGAAGAAGAAAATGATGATGACGATGGATATATTAGTAATAAAAAAAGCAAAAATAAAAATAACAATAATAACAATGAAAATGAAAAAATGAAACATAATATCATTGCAGCCAAAGAACTTAGGATTAATGAAAAAGATAAACAACAGCAATGTTATGAATCCTTTTCATTATTATTATCATCTTCACCACTATCCCCTCTTCCCCCCCATGCAAGGTCAAAATCAATGGTATCAAGTATAGATATATCTCCTTATAGTCACAATCAACATTATCATTCATATCAACAACAAAGCGAAAAGGATTTATTAAGAAATGATATATCAGCAACAACATCGTCATCAACATCAACTCGTCCTAGACGTCATACCGCTGATGTTTCTCTATTAGATAGAGCTTCTTGGGGTGAAACTTTTTCAACTGCAGGTGTGGATGCTGTTGAAGCTGCTACAGTTTTAACTTTACTTAAAAGAAGTGAATAGAAATGTAGCTATATATATCCTGTATCACTTTTATACTTATCACATTATTTTATTCCCCTCCTTCCATTTCTATTTTTTTTTTTTCAATTTCTTATTCATTTTATATATTCAATTATATTTTTTTTTATGTTCTTACTAATTTTTTCATGTAAATAACGTTGTATAATTTATATTCTCTTTTGTTATTTTGATTTTTATAATTATTTTTATTACTATGATTCATTTTTTTTATTATTATACAGAATTATTAAATAGGATGATGATGATAATTATAACAAGATATATGTATATATAATGAAATAAAAGACTATTGGAAATCAATAAAAAGTATATTCAATTAATATATATGATGCATTCAAATTATAATCTAATTATTTTTTAATATCTGATATCTAATAAAATTTAATTATATACTTAGTGATCAAAAAAAAAGAGATGCTCATTTCAATTATATATGAAATATTTTATATTAAAAAAGTATAATATTTCTATTATAAAGTTTTTATCTTTAATTGAATAAGTAATTATATCAATCCATAAAAATCTAAAAATTAAAACATACCTAATAAATACATATATATATATATATATATATTTATATAATAGAGGTACGTATTCTTCTTTTAACCCATTATCAAGTGATGATCAACTGTAAGCAAGTATTTTTACATTAGTGATTTTTTATATTATTTAAGACAAACTATGGATTCTATTAAATCAATTTTATTATATAATATTTAGTTTATGATATATATACTAGTTAAATAATTGATGTAACATTTGATTTTAAAAATCAGTAATTATGATTAATATACTCAGCTATTTACCCCAGTATTTAGATCTCCATTATAAAAAAAAGACCCTTCCCCTCATTCTAATCTACTTGATCCAAATATAGATGTTTTTTTTTTAATTTCTTTAATTGTATGTTTTTATTATGGTTTATCTTTATTAATGATTTATAATTTTAAAAATGATAAAAACTATATACTTATTCATTAATATCATAAATCAACATATAATAAAATAAAAATAATAATGATAATAGATACTATATCTTTATGATTACTCATGATTATATGAATCTATTTTTCTATTTTTAAAAAAAAGGGTTCATTCAGATTACGTTATTATATGCTGAGTTTTAATTAATAATTCACACCTTTTTTTTTTTCAACTTTAAATTCATTTTTTTTTAGAAACCCTTTTTTCCCTTTTTTTTTCATTCTTCTCTCATTTTATTTTCTTTTCCTTCTCTTCCTTTTTTTTTTTTTTTTCTTTCTCTCCCTATCTCTCTTTATTATATATTTTATATATACATATATATATTTAGTTCACAAAATAATAATAGTTAAAAAAAAGAATGACTGTTGAAAAAAATGATATTGGACAATTACTTATGTGTGGGTTTGATGGAACTGAACCAACAGATGGAATACTAGATTTAATAAGAAATCATAACCTTGGGTCTATTATTCTTTTTTCAAGGAACATAGAGTCTCCGGAACAAGTACAACAATTAACATATGATTTACAACAAGCTGCTAAAGATGCCGGTCACCAACGCCCTTTATTTATAGCTTTAGATCAAGAAAATGGTGTTGTCCGTCGTCTTGGTTCCAGTGGTACTTATTTACCTGGTAATATGGCGATCGGTGCTATGCATTCCGTTACAAGTGCTAGACAAATTGCTTTCACAACAAGCAAAGAATTGCTAGCCTTAGGATTAAATTGGAATTTAGCTCCCGATATGGACGTGAATAATAATCCTCTTAATCCTGTTATTGGCGTACGTTCCTATGGTGAGAATCCTGATCAAGTAGGTGAATTTGGCCTTGCTCAAGTAGAAGGTTATCAAAAAGGTGGTGTGGCAACAAGTATTAAGCATTTCCCTGGTCATGGTGATACTGCTACTGATTCTCATCATGATATTCCTGTGATTAATAAATCCATCCATGAATTAGATAGGGTGGAATTGGTTCCTTTTAGAAAAGCTATTCAAGCTACTGGTATATCTCAACCTGCTTCTATTATGGTGGGTCATATGGCTTTACCTCAAATATTTAAAAAGGATGATCAGACTGGATTAGGTACTACTTCAAGTTTATCTCCCGAAATCATCAATGATTTACTTAGAAAAAGACTACATTATCGTGGCGTTATTATTACAGATTGTTTAGAAATGGGTGCAATTAAAGATTCTGTAGGTTGTGGTAAAGGCGCTACTTTGGCTTTGCAAGCTGGTAATGATATGGTCATGATCTCCCATACTTATGAATATCAAAAGGATGCTTTCAATGAAATAAATAAAGCTTTATCAAATCCATCATTAATCTCCCTTAATCATGATTTAATTGAAGCTTCGATTGAACGCGTTCGTCAACTAAAAGATCAATATCTTTCTTGGGATGATGTTTTAAGTAAAAAACCTTTAACAACTATTGGATGCAAAGAGCATTTAGAATTACGCGATCGTTTATATGATCATGTTCCTACTTTGGTTCGTAATGATGCTAATCTTATTCCTATTCAGTTCAATTCAAAAGATAATAATAACAATGATAATGATGATGAAAAAATTTTATTTTTAGCTGCTCATGTTCCTTTAACTTTGGCTATTGATTCTGAACCTGAACCTTTTAATGCTTTCTATGATGCTATTATCAAACGACATGCTAATACTGAATATGTTATTTATAATAAAAATAATATTGATCAATTAATATCAAGTGAAAAAATTCAAAAAGCTAAATATGTGATTATTGGTACAGCTAATGCAAATTTACATCCATTTCAAGTAGATTTAGTAGAAAAAGCTTATGCATTAAATAAGAACGTCATTGTAGCTGCTGTGATTAACCCTTATGATATTATGGCTTTCCCTCAAATTGAAACTTATATTGTTAATTATGAATATACTCCTCCTGCTCATGAAGCTACTGTTAAATTGATTTTTGGTGAAATCCAATCTACTAGTCAACTTCCAGTTACTATTCCTAATCTTAAATCAGATACTCATCATCATCAACAATCAATTACTGTCAATATTGAAAAATACGATGAAACAGATGATTTAGATCAAATCATGGATTTATGGCATCAAGTGTTTGGAAAAGATTGGCCATTAAAAAAGAAACAACATTTTCAACGTGTACTAAATAATCAAAAATCAAGCCCACGTCATTTTATTGCCCGTATATCTACAGGAAAAATCGTTGGATTTATTGCTACATTGATTTTGAATGAAGGAGAAGAAAATGGTAAATTTGGACAAGTCGCACTTATTATGGTTCATCCTGATTATCGACAACAAGGGATTGGTAGTCAATTAAATGATCAAGCCATGAAACATTTTATTGAAAAAGGTGTTACTAAAAATAAAATTCGATTAGGATCTACTTATCCAAGATTCTTTTGTGGATTACCAACCGTTGAACATCATCATCATAAAGAAGATTATTCTAATACATTATCCTTTTTAGAACATCGTGGATGGAAACTTGATCCTGAAATTAAACATGATTTAATAGGTGATCTTCGTCAATATACCACTTCTGAAAGATTAAGTCAACGAATGAAGAAAGAAAAAATATGGTTTGGTCGTTTACTACCTAAAGATACATGGCAATTATATGCTTTTATTAAGCAAGAATTTCCTTATTGGTTGAGTACTTATCAACATCATATTGAATTATTAGGTGATTATCAAGATATTTTAGTTGGTAGACAAAATGACGAAAATGGTCGTATTTTGGCTATTACCATTGTTCATACAACCAATATTTCTCATTCAAAAAGAGCTGATTTGATTTGGACAGATGATTCATTATTCGGTGAAAAAAGTGGTGGCATGGCTTGCGTAGGTGTAGCTTCTCAAGATCGTGGTCGTGGTATTGGTTTAGGTATTGTGGATTATGCTAATCAAGTCTTGAAAAGTCGTGGTGTCATTAAATCTTATGTTGATTGGGTTGTATTGCTTGATTTTTATTCTATTGCGGGTTATACTTCTTGGAGAACCTATAATGAAGCTTTCTGTTAAAAAAAAGAAAGAAGAAGAAGAAATGAATATATACACTTACATATGAAGTCTATTTATTTAATATTTATTATTGTCTTATATGTATAAAAAAGAAGGAATATATATGTATTTTTATTATATATGTATTTTTATTTATTGTTGAATATATAATAAAAAAATATCATATTAGTTGAAAGGAAAAAAAAAAAAAGGAGATATGTATATATATATATATTTGTCTATTATTTATTTTTAATTATAGTAACAAGAAAAAAAAATATATCTAAATATTATACATTTTATATAATTTATTCATAAAGTGTTGTAGAGTTTCTTTTTTATGTTAGTTAAAAAAAGTGAAAAAAGGAAGCGAAGAGAGTAATAAAAAAATAAGCCCAATAAACCCAAAAAAAAATACGGAGTTTTAAAAATCGCTTGGCCAAAATAATTAAAGAGAAAATTAAAGTGCACTTATTTTTTCCCTCTCTTTTTCTTCTATTTTTTATTCAGTATAAAATAACTTTATATATAATGAATGCTTCCAAGACTTTAGTTGTAGATAACGGTACTGGGGTAAAGAAGTTGTATATTTATTTTATTTCAATATTAATAATAAAAAAAGATACATCTCAAATATTTATACTTACGACCTTGCTTTTTTTATTCCTTAAAAAAAACACGAATGATATTTATAAACTCAACAAAACTATCATCAACCCATTTTACTTAAAATAAAAAATACCAACAACTATCCCTCAATCTACTTTTATCTATTCTATATAAATAATAAATAATTAATAATAAATAGTTTGTAAAGTGTGGATATGCAGGAAGTAATTTCCCTGAACATGTATTTCCAAGTGTAGTAGGACGACCTATCTTACGTGCTGAAGAACGTATTGGTGATGTAGAAGTAAAAGATATTATGATTGGTGATGAAGCAGCAGCTTTACGTAACATATTACAAATGTCATACCCTATGGAAAATGGTATTATTCGTAACTGGGAAGATATGCGTCATGTTTGGAATTATACCTTTGATGAACAATTAAAAGTCGATCCACGTGATTGTAAGATTTTATTAACAGAAGCACCCATGAACCCTAAATATAATCGTGAACAAATGGCCCAAATCATGTTTGAAGAATATGGTTTCCAAGGTATTTATGTAGCTATTCAAGCCGTATTGACTTTATTTGCTCAAGGTCTTATGTCCGGTGTTGTTGTTGATTCTGGTGATGGTGTTACTCATATTGTAATATAATATAATATAAAAAAAAAGAGAAAGGGAGAAAGAAAGAAAGGATATATATATACTTATTGATTTATTTATTTATTTTTAGGTGCCTGTTTATCAAGGTTATGCGCCTGCCAATTTAACCCGCCGTTTAGATGTTGCCGGTCGTCATGTTACAAAATATTTGATTAAATTATTATTACTTAGAGGATATGCTTTCAACCGTACTGCTGATTTTGAAACTGTACGTCAAATTAAAGAAAAGTTTTGTTATGTCAGGTAAATTATATACAACATGTTTTACTTTTTTAGATAATAATAATAATAATAATAATAATAATCATTATTTAATATATATATATAATACTTTAATATACGACATATATATAATAGCTATGATCTTGAATTGGATCAAAAATTAGGAAATGAAACCACCACTTTAGTTGAAAGTTATGAATTACCTGATGGACGTGTAATTAAAGTTGGATCAGAAAGATTCGAAGCACCAGAATGTTTATTCCAACCTCATCTTGTAGATGTAGAAGCACCTGGAATGGCTGGTAATAAAACATGAAGAAAAAGAAGAAGAAAAAAGAATGAATAGATTAATGATCATTCTATATATAGTTAAAAAAAAGGGAGCTAATCTTTTTTCACTTTTTTAACCATCATTATTTGAAAATCTATATAGAAATGTTATTTAATACCATCCAAGCAGCTGATATTGATATTCGTGCAGATTTATATAAACATATTGTATTATCTGGTGGATCCACCATGTATCCTGGTCTTCCTAGTAGATTAGAAAAAGAAGTAAAGCAATTATATCTTAAAAATGTATTAAATGGAGATGCTAGTAGATTGAATAAATTCAAGATTCGTATTGAAGATCCTCCAAGACGTAAACATATGGTTTATCTTGGTGGTGCCGTATTAGCTGATATTATGAAAGATAAAGATTCTTGGTGGGTAACAAAACAAGAATGGGAAGAAATGGGTCCTCGTTCATTAGAAAAAATGGGTGTTCTTGGATCAACTGCTTAAAGATAAAATAAAATAAATAAATAATGAACAAAAAAAAATGTCTTTATTATTACTATTGTTATTTTAAATAAACTATATATATAATTATTTTTAAGAAAAACATTATATATATATATATAAACAACATAAACAAAAAACAAATCATACATAAAATATAAATATTTAAATAAGGATAGCTTATTTTAGTATAAACTTGGATACAACATGTTTATTATTATAGAATAATAAATAAATAAATTATGAACAATACCAAACGAAACATTTTTAAGTTATGGAATCATAAAAAAAGATTGTTTTGATGATAATTCTAAATAATAATAAAAAGCCAAATTTGACATAATAAATAAATAAAAATAAACATTGTTATCATTATTATTTATTATTATTCCTGGATTTAGTATGCATTTTAATTAAAAAAAAAAGGGTAAGGATATATAAAATATGTAATTATTCTTTGTTTACAAAAAGTTTTAATTACAATTAACTTTATTTGGTGATGACAGTTAATTCTTTTTTTTTTTTCTTTTCCTTGTTCTTTTTTTTCTTAAAGAATGAAAGAAATCAAAGTCAGTAAAATAAGTTTCTAGTTGATTTTAAAAGATCATTCAAATTTACAACTCAAAAAAGGATGATGATGGTGATGATATTCAAAAAAAATCAATTCATTGATAATAACAATTTAAAAAATGATGATAGAATGATGTTTGTAATTTTGTATAACTTTTTTTTTAATTCATTATTATAAAATTATCAAACTTGTACAAATAAATTAAAGAAAATTGAATTTTTTGATTATTCCTTCTTTTTAAGAAAAAAGTAAAAAAAAGAAATAAGAGTATATAAATAGTAAAAATAATAATAAATATAATTTGGGTATGATGATATACAGAAAAAAAAAGAATAAATAAATAAATAAATAAATATAACTGTAACTAATATATAGAGAGTAATAATAAAAAAAAATTAATAATAATAATTATGTAAGTATATGAAAAAAGAATAAAGGTAAGAATTACTGTATGAAATGAAATATAAATAAAGTTAAAAATAGTATTAAAAGTAATAATTAATTAATATATTAGAGAGAGAAAGTAAAGGGTAAAAAAAAATTGTATAATTTACTATTAATTATTTTTCTAAAGCCAAATCCATTTCATCTTCAGAATCACCATCATGATATAAAGTAATTGAATTGAATTTTTCAAAAGGATTAATCATCACATCATCCCTGATATTATTATTACTATGATTTAAATGAGTAAGAGTATCATCAGTTTCTAAATCCAAACTAATACTTTCAGGAGGCATTTTTCTAAAATTAATAGCATCAATCCCATTAGGCATTTGTACCATAGGTTGGATGGGAGGTTGTTCATGTCGTAATAAAGCAAAATTGACTGATTTAAAAAATGGATGGGCTTTAATATCGGATGCACCTGCTCTTGATCCTAATCGTCTAGCTTCATCTTTATGTAATAATCTTCGAATTAGTCCTTTACAAGCAGATGATGGCGTATGATGTTGATAAGGTGCTGGTTGATTTCCAAATGTTGGTTCACAATGTATTACTCTATTAAATGTTTCATTTCTATGTGATCCTTTAAAAGGTGTTGTACCGTACTATATATATATAATTAAAAGAAGAAAAGTGGAAAAAAAAAAGAGAGAGAGATCAAATTAATAAAGAATATCAAAAATAATGAAATGCGTTATCATTATCATCCATCTTTTTTCTATATATATGTTAGATCTTTACCAACATTTCATAAATTAAAATTCCTAATGTCCACCAATCTACTGAACTAGTATGACCACAACCTCTAATCACTTCTGGAGCAATATATTCTATTTATATAAATATATATAAGAGATTTATTAACAATTCATCCATTAATTTATATATATGATTTTTTACCTTCAGTTCCAACAAAACTATTTGTACGTAAATTATTAACACAACATTTTGTATCAATGGAAGGTGGTACATTTGGAGAAGTTGATTTTACAACACCTGGTTTTCCAGGAGGAGTTGAACCTTTACTTAGATCAAAATCAGTTAACATGATATGACCGCTTTGATGAAGTAAAATATCTAGTATTATTTTTTTTAAAAAAAAAAGGTAATAATAATGAATAAATAATTAATGAATATATCTTGATGATTTTATGTATAAATATATAAAACCTACTTTCAGGTTTAAGATCGCGGTAAATAAAGCCATGTAAATGAAGATACTCTAAAGCAGAAATGACCTCAGCAGCATAAAAACGAGCACCTGATTCCTCTAAACATTTCCCAGGACGTAATTGTAATGATCTAAAGAATTCACCCCCACTACAATAATCAAGAATAAAATAGAGATAATCTTGACTTTGAAATGAATGATATAAAGTAACAATAAAAGGATGGTTGGACGTGACTAAAATTTCTTGTTCAGCTAAAGCTCGTTTTACTTTGTTTCGTTTAATCATTTCTTTTTTAGATAAAACTTTAATATATAATTAAATGAAATTAAAAAAAGTAAGTGAAAAAAAAAAAAATTTTTAGTTGAGTTAATTTATGTATAATAATGAAATTAATTTATATATATATATATATGAAACCAACCTTTCATTGCATATAATTTATCAGTATTTTTTTGTTTCACCATATAAACTTTTCCAACATCACCTTTACCAAGCATACGTATTTTAACAAAACTTGAGGGACCTACTTGTAAAGATTTTATTTTAATACTTGCAGAAGAATAAGTACGTCGAAAAGCTTTTCTTTGACTATCTTGAGATAATAAAGTTGGAGTTGAACCCATATTATTTTTGTTATTATTATTATTTATATTTTTTAAGCTATAAAAAGGACTATTATTAGGTATAGGTGGAGGAGAAGAAGAGGTGTTTTTCATTAATTTATTAGCGTTAGGAGCAGAAGCTACTCTACGTATTGCTTTTTGAGAATTAATAACAGGGGTAAACCAAGAATTACTTTTAAAACCTTTTTGTTGTTGTTGTTGTTGATCAAAATCATCAGGTACAGTAAATGGAGGAGGAGGAGGAGCTGATAAATCGGTGGTCGAATGATAAGGTGATGTTGTATTAGGATTAAAAAAAGATTTTATTTTAGAATGGAATTGTACACTGGATGTATAAGATGGTGGTGGTGCTGTAATAACTGAAGCTACTTCTGTATCTGATGAAGAAGAAGAGCTTAATGATGAAGGTGATACTGGCATTTATTATTATTATTATATTATTATATATAAACAAAGAGAAAAAAAAAAGTATTAATATATATAAATGGTAAATATAAATAAAGAAAGGAAATTATTTTCTATATATAATAAATAAAAAAAGAAGGTAAAATGAAAATGATATATGATTAATAAACTACTATATATAATAAATATATATTGATATATATGATAATATATTTATATATATGTATTATATATGTGCTTATATATATATATATAAATTATATATATAAAGGTTAAAAAAAAAAAAATGAAAGAAAGGGGAGAGAAATAAGAAAGAAAAAAAGTGAAGAAAAAGTAAAAGAAAAGAGAGGAATAATAATAATAAAAAAAGGAGTTATTCAATTTTTTTTGGGATGAATTGATGGTGTGTGTGTGTGTGGCGGTCATTAAATTTAATCACCGTAATAAAATCACTTTTTTCTTTTTTTCTTCTTTCTCCTAAAAAAAGTAGGATAAACTATATATTAAAGGGGAGAAGGAAAGTTGTGTTTATGGTAGTAATAATAATAATAATAAAATGGTTATAACTAAGATTTACTTAAACACACACACACACTTTGTTAGTAAATTATAATAAAAACACTAAAAAAGGAGAGAAAAAAAAATGATATTTATTGATGAATCAACTAAACTTGCATTCGTTTTATTAGTATTGTCAATGAATGGGCCAGTTAAACATTCTTTTTCTCCTTTTGTAAAATAATCTGGCTTTTTAGTGGCAAATAAATAAATAATAAAAAGAGAGTAAATTATTTAAAACTCAGTATCTATTATATTAAAAAAACTTTTAACTCTTGGTTGGAATTACCGTGAAATAGATGGAAAAAGGGTTTATATTATATTATTGTACATATACATGTTATATAGATGTGTGTGTGACTGTGATGAATGAATCCCTTTAAAGTTTGATATTGTTATTTATTATTTTTGACAAGCCTTATTTATACTTTAAGGAAAAAAATACATATATATGAAAAAACCTGCATTAGTAACATATTTTTCCAATGATGATTGATTTTATGCAATAGAAACCTATTATTATTCATTTGTTTATAAAAACTCCTTTTATAAAAAAGAATATTGTTTATTTACTATGTATTATTTCCAAGTAACTTCTAAGAATGAAACAGTTTATAATCCAACCTAAGTAAAAGCAATTTTAACTTTTTAAGAAACGTGGTGGAACAATAAATCTATAAAAAAGATAAGGCTCATCTGAAATTAGAAATAGAAAAAAATCATTTCATTTTTAAACAGACTTTTAATAGGGTTCAGTTCTTATTAGTTTTAAAAAAAAATATTACATAGGTTTCCTTTATATATATAGAATACTAATTTAATAGGTAAGTTTATTATGATTATTTTTATTATATAAAAAAATCATTAAAATAAACGTTTAATAAAACTTGCTTAATATAAATAATATATTTCAACTTGTATAGTTGCTACCTCTAGTTTTATTGTGTAAAGTATATTGTACATTAGCTGAACTTATCATAAATTATATTATCATTATCTCTTTTATTTAAAGAATGAAAAAAAGAAAACAAAATAAAAGAAAAAAGAAAAAAAGAAGAAAAGGCACTATTACCATTATCAATATTACTATATAATATATATAAGAAATGAAAGAAAAGAAAAGAAAAGAAAAGAAAAGAAAGAAATAGAGTCAAAATTAGAAATCATAAAAAAAATATCGGAATTTAAAATTAAAAACGAATAGTTTATCACTACGAGAAATATGCAATTCTCGCTTTTCCCTTTCCATTCTTTTCTTTTCTTCTATTTGTTTATTTATTATTATTATAAGATATATATATATAATACTTTGTTTTCATTATAAATGACATCTATTTGGTTTGAAGGTCCTATTAATGAAGCTGTTCAGCTAGTTAATACTAAAAACTGTTTATTCATTGTTTTTCTCCATGGTAGGTTCTTTTTATAACATTATTATAACCTTCATCTTATATACTCTAAGACTAAACTTTATTATTAATATCATTATTGTTATTTAAAAAAAAATAGATTCATCAGAAAACTCTGATAAGTTAAATCAAATTTTATTAGATACTTCAGTAAGAATATAAGATAAAAAAATGGTTAAAAAACTATATTATGAAATTTACATTGATGTATATTCTTTTATTGCTATCTTCTTATAATAGTTACATGTTTTAAAAGATAATGTCATTATTAAATTAGGCCATGAATCAGATAACGCAAAACTTTTTGGTCAATTATGTAAGTATCAATAATATATATGTGTGTGTAAAAATAATAATGATAATAAAAAAAAAGACCATGATACTTAAATATGACCCTTTTTTTAGACCCTATCCATCGGGTACCTATGGTTTATTTTATTAAACAAGGAGTTATAAAAGATTTTGCTATTGAAAATTCTTCAGTACAAGAAATAAAAGATAAAATAGTTAAATTATCATCAATAACAGAAACTACTTCTGGATCATCTACTCCTAATACAAATAATAATAGCAATACACCTATTTCTAATACACCACCACTACCATCAACATCTTTTATTTCTACATCTAATAATGATAGTAATAGTAACAATAATAATGAAAATATACCCTCAAATGCTATTAATAAGGACGCTAACAATAAAGAAGCAAAAGAAAAGTAATTAAAAATTAAAAAAGTAAATATTATATAAATCATTATTAATGTAATGATAACTTTTTATTATTATTATTATTACTATGTATTTTCGATAATAGATTAAAGAAACAAATGGAATTAGCACGTCAAAAACGAGAAGAAAAGGAAAAAGAGGTAAATAATCAAAATTATAAGTAGTTAATGAGTAACGAGAAAAAAAGAATATATATACAATAATAAATAAAACATTAACATGCATATAATTTAATAATAATAATAGCAAGCCAAAGAAAGAGAAATGAAACGACGTCAGGATGGTAAAGAAGCTCAAATGACTCGACAACAAATGGAAGAAAAACAAAATAAATTATATTTTGAAAAAATGAAAAAGGAAAAACAAGCAGATGAAGAACATCGACGAAAAATTAAGGAACAAATTGCACGTGATAGAGCAGAAAAACAATCTCTTTTAAAACAAAAAAAATTACAACAACAACAGTCCACAAATAATAATAATAATAACACACCATCACCATCAAGGTATAATTATTATATATAAATACATATATAGAATTTAATTATTCAGTCTTTTTTTGTTTTCTTTTTCTTTTAGAGAATATAATGAATGTCATTTAAATATTCGACAAACTGATGGGCAAAATATTCGACATAAATTTAACGGTAATATATATACATATGGCGTGTATTGGATAAATATTATTATTATTATTATTATTATTATTATTATTATTATTATTATTATTAATCCCCTCTTTCCTTTAAAAATAGCTAATGATACTTTAGGTGATGTAAGAAAATGGATAGATGAAAACCGTTCAGATGGTGATCAGCCATATAAATTATTATCACAATTTCCAACCAAGCATTTCAGTGTGGGAGATGAAGATAAGACATTACAACAATTAAATTTATTACCCAGTGCTACTATTATTATGAAATGGATGAAAAATGTATCTAATGCATATCAACCTAATGGTCAAAGTAGTGGAATGATAGATTATGTTTATTCTGCAGGTGGATTACTTTATAATACTGTTAGTGGTGTTGGATCTACTTTAACAGGTTTTGTAGGTGGATTTTTTAATGGTATTCCTCCTGCAGATCAACAACATTCTCAACATCAATATCAACAACAACAATCACCACCATCATCATCCTCTTTATTTTCTAATACATCACCTGTTCATGGCCAAAGATTAGGTAGTAGTAGTGGATCTAATAATCATCGTTTTAATACTTTAAGACAATCTGAGTTTGATGATGATGAAAACGATAGAAAAAAACGGACTTATAATGGTAATTCTATTAATCAAGAATAAATAGAATAAAAATAAATAGTGTGTGTCTCAAACAATTCACAAAAATAAAAATAAAAAATAAAAAGTAATAATAAAATAAAGTATTTATATAAAATGTCAATTTTTTACTATGTAAAAAAAAAAGCGGACTTTTAAATATGATTTGATAATAAAAATTGGATAAAACGTGCTTTTTTTTCTCCTCTCTCTTTTTTTTTTACTTTTCTTTTCTCCAACCTAGAATAAAAATAGGAAAACCAATATGCCTACTCCAACAGTAATTTAAATAACACCTTTTTATTTTCATTATATAATAATACACTAAAATATAGCCTTTTTTATTTTCTTTTTATTATCATAGAATCTATTAGATAACATTAACAATGTAAATGAAATACATAAAATGAATCATAAAATATATATATAAGAGAAAGCAAATAAAATAATTCATAAAATATATACAACCTTTTCCTTTGACATTATTAGGAATCTTGCCTGATCAAGTTTATGGACGAACCATTAACTTATAAAAGGTATTTTTTATCTATTTATTTATATATAAGTACTTTATTATACATATATGTTTTAAACTTCTCTCTCTCTCTCTCTTCCTATTTTTTAGTGAATCCTTAGATGCTACAATAGAATATTATCACTCAGCAAATTTACCAACACATTTACAAACTTGGGCATTTGAATTAGTTAAAAATAATTTATATGATTTATATGTAAAATCAAATGATGGATGGAATGAAACTGAGAAAAAAAAAGAATTACTAGCACCAGAAGCAAGATATTTAATTGTTAAATCGAAATCAAATGAAAAAAAGAAGGATGATGATGATGATTATTTAGGTTATTTAATGTTTCAAATGGTACAAGAAGAAACAATGGATGAGGATGATCGTATGGCTAATGTAGCTTATTGTTATGAACTTCAATTAATTGAAAAAGCTAGGAATCAAGGCCTTGGTGAACATTTAATGAATCTTTTAATTGATATTGGTAGTTATTGGAAATTAGAAAAGGTTATGTTGACTGTATTTAAAGGTAAAATATATAAATCGATTAATTTACTGATATAAATAAGTAATAATTATCTATATATTCATTTATATTTATCTATTATTTATTTATTTTAATACATATATACTGATGCGTAAACCATATAGCAAATAAGGGTGCTTTCAAATTTTATACAAAAAAAATGGGGTATGAAAAAATAAAGGAATTAAAGAATTATACGAAATAATATATACGTATATAATATTGATTCCTTTTTTATTTTATTTTACTTATTAATGAATTAGCTTTGAATTAGATGAAATATCGCCAGGTGCTTGTTTACCTCCAAGAAAAGCTAAGCAATTTGATTATGAAATACTTTCTAAACCTTTAAATAATTAAAAGGAAATCAGGTACGCACACATCAATGCAAAATGAAATAGTAAAAAGAAGAATGAAAGTCCGATTTTTTTATAGATCAATTAGAACAAAAATAGGTATACCCTTTTTTTTTTTTTTACTGTTATTATTACTATTATCATTATTGTTATTATTTGTTTATTTATTTATGTTTTTTTTTTTTAATATCATTATTTTCAATAAATATGTATATATGATTTATAATTAACTTATTGTTTATTTCTAATATACTTATTGGTAAGTAAAAGTTCTACAAGCCACCATTAATCAAGACTGCTTTCGGACATTTAATTTTTATATAAAATGTAAAAAAAGTTGTAAAAAGTGAATATTGAAAACTTTTTTTTTTTTTTTTCTTCTTATTTTCTTTATTTTAAAAAAACCGATTGTATATACACCATGTATTTAATGTACTATTTAGATAAAAAGGGAGAACGCGTATATACTCTCAAGGTAAATCATTGTTATTATTATCATTATTATTACTATTTATTATTCTTGTTTTAAAATAGATGTAGAAGTGAAAAAATAAAACAGAATAAATGGATAAAGCAATACTTACATTAATATAATATTTGTTTTATTTATATATATAGAAAGTAGATCCTTTCGGTAATGCTACAAAGTCAGCTCATCCTGCTCGTTTCTCTCCTGATGATAAGTTCTCTCGTCACCGTGTCACTATTAAAAAGAGATATAAGATTTTACTTTCTCAACTTCCAGCTCGTCCAGTATAAATAATAATAAAAAATAACAACAATAACAACAACAATAATCCTATCATTATCATGCATCAAATCTTTTTCTTTTTTTGTTCTATTTAATTAGTTTTATATTATAATTTTTTAAAGTAAAAAATATCATCATCATCACCACCTTGATTTTTTTTATCTCTTTACGTATATATATATATACATATATATATACAAATATATAAATGACAATATAACATCATCCCTTTTTTATTTGTAACTTACTTTTTAAATTAAAATAAAATATATAATACTTTTCATAGTTATAAATGATTAGCTTGATTATATATATACATAAATATAAAATGAAAGAAAAAGAGATAAGAAAAATTAAAAGCGGGTATATATAGTGTTTTTATGCAAAATGATATGCACTACTTTAAAGCTTTTTTTTATTGATACTAGCAATCATCATTTAAAATATATAAATTTTGTTTTTCCGCTAGTTTCTTAATTAAATATAGATTTATATATTAATATTGACATTCTTACATTCTTGTCATATATTCTGCTTCCTTTTCGAGAGTTAAAAATAACCCCTCTTTAATAAGACGATGATTGTGGTACCGAGAAGGAAGCCAAAGGTTTTTCTATTATATATGTTTTTGAAAGTGGTGTGATATTGTTGTATTAAAGGAAAAATATATGAATCAGTACCAGTTGGTAGTTCTGTAAGTAGAATTGGTACTGAAAGTTCACTTATAGCATAATTTTCTAAGATCGACACAATGTAATCTATATTAAAAAAAAAAAATGAATTGCCTTTATATTCATTGTTTTATACCCTTCTTCTAATGCACTATCTTGTAAATTTTTATATGATTTTTCTGGACAGTTTACAATAAGCATAACACTGTCTTGATCATTATCTTAACCTGAATTAACGGCGGATTCATATTAATCTAAAAAGGCTCCACAAAGCACCAAGTACCAGGGCTAAAAGAAATAAAGTGACTAAAGTATTATATATTCATTATTTTATACATTTTACTTAATATATACATCCTTTGAACTTGTGACAATTATTTTTGCTCATATGCAAACAGATTGCTATTTACGAGTAAATCTTGGTCAAACTGCAGAAGTACCGAATATAGAAATAAAAGCAAAAGAACAAGTGAAAAGTACAATAAAACAGTCAAGTTTTTATTTATGTATTCTTTTATAAGGTTTTTTTAAATATCTATGCCTTTTTTAAACTCGCCACAATCAGTATGGTTTATTCTTGGAAGTGTATTGCTACTTGTGAGTAAATTTTGAACTACCTGCATAAAAGAAAAGGAACAAAAAAAAAGAACAAGTGGAGTAAATATTCATTCACTATTTTATAATATTTTACTTCATACAGTTTACCTTAGTAATTAATCTTGTTGATCTTGCTTTCTTAAATTCAGGTATTCAAGTAAACTTAATTTTTTAAATAAAGAATAAATTTAAATAAATACAGATAAGAATATATATATTTAAAAAAATGAAGAAAGAAAGAAAAAAAAGGGGTACCGAAATTTAAAAATCGCTCACCCAAAAACGGATATTGATAATTTTTTTTATTGTTTGCTAATTTCTTTTAAAACAATAATATTTATAAACACTATTTAATTACTATACAATATATATATATATATATATATATATTATGTTTATTTTAAAAGTAATAAATAATATATTAGAATAATATTTATATGAATATAAATATGAAGTATATGTATCTTCATGATGGTCATATCAACTAACCATTCTCTTTTTTTTAAAAAACTTGTTTATCAATTAGACAGAGGAATAATATAAATAAACTTACTTTTATTCTTTGCATTTATCTTAAAATAGTGATAATAATAAAATATTTTTAGCTCAATCTATATGCATATATCTATATATATGAAGCGTTCTCTATCATTTATATTCTCTTTAGTTCTTTTATATATTTTTTGATTTTCTATATCAGTGTTTCTTATTATCATATAAAGACAGAAAAATAAAAATAAAAAGGCTTTGTTAGCAGGCTATAGATATGATATATGCTTTAACCCCTAGATTTTTAAGAATTATTTATATCAACATATTTCTTATTTTTCATACAAAAATTAGATGAATGAAAGAAAAAGAGGTATATGATTTTTTCTTTCAGTCTTTATGGATAAAAGTTTTTCATTTTGCATAGTTGATCCTGATCATTGGTTTGGTAAAAGTTTTAATTGCTAACAGACTGCTTTTTAATGATTTTCTTATGCTGATAAATAAGAGAAAAAAGGAAAAAAGAAAAAGCATATAGATCATTAAATCAAAAAAAAAATTATAGATTTGATATAATTAGATTTTTCATGTACTATGAAAAAAAAAAAAAAGAAAGGATATTACTAAAAATGTATAAAGTAATTATATATTCAATTGCTATTTGTTCAACTAAATAAAAGTACTAAATACTTGTATAACAGCAAGCTTTATATTATGTTTTTTTTAACATACCAACTATATAAGAATAATGATCAATCAACCATATTAGAATTCCGATGTTTTCCTATTATTTTTTATGCTTTATTTTCCCAATTTTTTTTTTAAATGATTATGTATATTTTACAAGATGATAATGATTATTATTATTATTATAATTATAATTATTATTTATCTTTTAAAAATGAACTTTTATTTTTCTTTTCTAGTTTATTTTAGTAAGTCTTACAATATTACCTTTTTCTTTTTTTTTAAAAAAAAAAAAAAAAAGGAATTATTTTTTGATCTTATTACTTGATTAAATGAGTACAGATTTATTTGTCCCTTACTTCTTTTTTTTTTTTTTTCCTAAAATCCTTTGAGAAAAAAAAAAAATGGTTTTTTGTTTTCTTAGGATGATCGAGAACTAAAAAAAAATATAAAATAAACCCTAATGATAAAACTAAAAAACTTCACGTTTATTTTTTATTAATAAGGGAATTATGTGTCACATATCAAAACTCCTCTCACTCTCACTCTTTCTCAAATTCGAAAAAGTCAAGTTTAAAAATAATACTTTATTTCAAATAATAAATAGCCCGTAAACAATATTATATAAATAAATAAAAATATTATGAAATGAGAAAACTAATAAAATATAAATATATATTTATTTATTATTAAACTAGATTTTTGTTACTCTTTTACATTTTTAAGTAATACATAACAATAAATTCATGTTAATATAATTTGTGTAACAGTAGGACTTTTTATATACTTATTTTAGTATACTTTTTAATTCTTTAATCAATCGAGTTATTTTTTTTTTTTTTGGTTTCTTTTTCTTTTTCATTTTTATTTTTATTTATTTTTTATCATTTAATATTTTATAAATATATACATAATAACAAATATGTTTAAACCTCGTGTTAAATCTACTGTTATTGAAGAACCTACTTCATCATTTGAAACAGGGAGAGCATCTATTGTTAAAAATACCACACCACAACAAAATGATACAGAAATAAAAAATGAAAGA
Organism: Cunninghamella bertholletiae; assembly: GCA_037043795.1. Taxonomy (NCBI): domain Eukaryota; kingdom Fungi; phylum Mucoromycota; class Mucoromycetes; order Mucorales; family Cunninghamellaceae; genus Cunninghamella; species Cunninghamella bertholletiae. Next base: position 1,098,732 of record JAZGVP010000004.1, on the reverse strand, counting down.
GTATCAACATCATCATCAGTGAGTACTGTATCTACATTATCATCAACTTCATCTTCATCTAACAATAAACATAAACAAAGTGGTTATGAAAATAATATTATTGGAGATCAACCTATTACTATTGAATCTATGTCTGCTGTTATAGCTGCAGCTGTACAAATGTCATCTACTTCAGGTGCAAAATCATCTTTATCAATGGGTCATGCATCTATTTTACCTAATAATAATAATAATAATAATAATGATATAAATGAATCATCTAATGATTTAAAAAAGAAAAAAAGATTTTCTTTGTTTAGTTGGAAAAGACAATCTATTTCATCTGTAAATAATAATAATAATAATAATAATAATAACGATGTAAATTTATCATCTTCTTTATCATCATCATCATCATCCACTATTTCTTCTACTTCATCATCATCACCTAATTCCCCAACAGATACTCCAACAAATATGCCTAATACACCAAGATCTTCTTTAGTTGATGATGGTTTGGATGAATTAGCTTATCGAGGTATTCAAATTAAAGAGATTAAAACCACTTTAAAACCTATGGTTATTCCTTCTACTGTTACAAACCCTATGCCTACGGTTAAATTAGAACGTCCCGGTTTTGCTCGTATTAACTATTAATTAGCTCGATTGATTTATTTATTCATTTTATCTATATATATACTATTTTTTATTTATACCATATATCCCTTTTTTTTTCTATTTTTTTATTTTACCTTTATGATGTCTATATCTGTATTATATATATATATAATAATAATAAAAAAATTAAAAATAAAAATAACTCCGTTTATATTGACTTTGTATTTATTTATATATATATATATATATATATATATATATATATATATTAATTGAGTAATAAAAAAAAAAATACTAATCTATTTTATAAAAGTACATGCAATTTCTTTTTTCCCTCCTTTTTTCTCCATTACTTTTTTCCTTTTTTTTAATTATCCTTTTATTATTATTATTATTATTATTCTATATTCTATTCATCCTTTTTTTTTTCATTCTATTTTCATTTTTTTTTTCTTATATATATAAATCATTGAGATAAAGGTATCATTGGTGTAGAAGAGGAGAAGTAACGATTTATATTTTTTTTACGATACAACATAAAGAACATGAAGGCGGTAAAAAAGAGACAATAAAAAGAAAAGATCAACCAAGTCATTTTAGAAGAAGTATCTAAAGATAGAGTAGAAGTAGAGATAGGACGAATAGAATAATTAGCCAAAATTTGGTGATTTTCATGCCAAGGTCGAGTAAATTCATCAGGTAAACTCGGTTTCCAATTAGGTATGTAAGGCGGACCCAATTTAACATATCGCCATTTAGCTTCCATCCTACAACTATTATCTGTACGTAAATAATGAGATCGATCATCATTTTCAATCACCATATCATTTGTTAATTCGACGCCTTCCTTTTTTAATTTATCCTTTTCTTGTTGCCACGGTAAAATACCTAAACATACACTACACCAAACGGATTTTGAATTAAATCTATCCCAATCTGACCATTCATAATAAAACCTTGCATTTAATCGTTTTTCTTCAGGTACATCTTGTTGACGAAATGAAAAATATTCCAAATAGGCTGTATCGTTATTATTTAAATAATTTATATAATCTGCTAATTTACGTGGATCTGGGTAAGCATCCATACGTATGGCTGATCTATCATTTGGTAAATATCCTTCATATGATTTTGGTCCATCAATAATAGGTACAGCTGAAAAAAAATAAGTATCAAATAATTTTTCTGTAACTATATATATATAAAGAAAGGGGAAAGTAGTAAAATGATGAGTTAATATATATATACATATATATTATATATTTTTTATTATATATATTTTATTATATATATATATATATATATATTTTTACCATAATCATCACAATTTGAATTTTCAATAGCAAGATAGAATTTATAATTTTTCATGATTTGTTCTCTTTCAGCAGGATCCTTTGGAGAAGGATGATTATTAAGACACCCACCATAACTATCCACAGGAATATATTTCATTAATTCTTTAACATATTCATGACGTTCACTCCAAGCCTGACAATTGGAAGCCACCCATAAAATAGGAACATCCTTTTTTTTAGTATCTACAAAGTTAGTTGGTAAAGGTTCACGTACAATTTTCATAATATTAGGTGAATAATAAGACATTAAAAACCGACTTTGGAAATGATAAGATGCAAGATAATCAAAAGTGGATGTCATAATTTTTGAATCTCTACGAAAAGGTGGATACATTGGTGATTCCATGGTTTCCAAAATCCAAGGTTGAAGTGGTTGTTTTGGAGGTAAATTTTTAAGCGAAACATCACCGGCATGAAATATTAAAGCTGAAGCTTCTTGTAGACCATCTAAATTAGGTGTTATCTTGCACCAAGATTCATCATTTAATTCAGGATACACTTCTTTTGGTTTTGGACAGTTAACATATCTATCTTTGCCTAAAATAAAATAAGAAAAAAGGTTTATGATAAAAGAAAAAAAAAAAGAAGGGGAGAAGAAGAAAAAAAAAAAGCAAGTTAAATCTATATATTATTATTATTATTATTATATATTATCTCATGTTACCTTCATTCCAATCAGCACTAAATAATTTAGTATAATGAATTATCTTAACAGGTGTATCACTCATCGAAAAAAAAAAAAAAAAAAAAAAAAGAAAGAAAGAAAATGAAGAATTAGAATCAAAAAAAAGAAATTGAGCTTATAGGATTTTAATCTCCGCATATTATTATTTTTTCTTCGGAAAGTTTAAATGCACATAAAAAAATGCTTCTTAATACACAAAAAAAAAAATTATATGCTTTATATACTTAAGTCATCATTAATAAGAGTTTTTTATTTTTTTATTCTATTATCATATTTTAATAAAAAGAAACAATTTTGAAGTAAAAAAAAAAAAATCAAAAATCTATAAAAGATTTAATGAAATAATGATAGATTCATTTTATAATTAAAACTGCTGTTTTAAAAATATATTATTACGTGACATTACATATTTGACGTATATTTATATTTTCATTATTAAGCGTTATATATTATAATTCATTAAAAATATTATTATCACATCAACCATTCGGTATTATACATTTCATATATGAAAATCATTTTATCTAAAACTTAAGCTTTTTTTTAGTTCTAAATAGATTTATAACATTTGATTTACATAAATATAATGATAACATTTTGTTTTTAATGCTTTTGAATATTCATCTTTATTGTTTCTATAGATTCTTATGAGAATTAAAAAAGAAAACGTGTTGGTATAAATGATCCATAAAAATCTAAATATTAAGATATAGTTCACTTATAAATATATATATAAATCACTATTGCACATAAAAATGTTTCATTTTTTTTAAGATAAGCATGTTTTATTAATGTTCAAATAATTCATATAGATAATATTAATATAATAAAAACTAAACTAAAAGAAAAAAAAGAAGATAATGAATGTTTGAAATAACAGTTTTAATGATGAGATAAATCAATAATCCATACATACTATCCACTTTCTTTTTTTTAAAAAAAAATAAAAAAAATAAAAAAAATAAAAAAAATAATAATGGAATAAGAAATCTAAGATAATATTTTCTAATATCTCAACAAGAGGAGCCCACGTGGCGAAATTGGATATCGCTTCGGACTTCTAATCCGAGGATTGCGGGTTCGACCCCCGTCGTGGGTACTCAACAATTATTTTTTGAAAATTTTTTCAACTAAATAATTTTCCTTGTGTAACATAGCCAATAAGTACTGATTTTATATTTTTTCTTTATTAGGAATTTTTTTATTTTTTAATGCAATCCATCAATTTAAAAATTATAAAATAATTGGTACCTTTTGTATATATATATATATATATATATATAAAGATACTACCTTTTTAATTTAATTTAATAAAAATCAATAATATTAATGATAAATAGAATAAGAAACTGAAAGCATTTATATATATAAGAAATAATTTTTTTATATATATTATGAAGTAAAAATTATATTTAATAATAAAAATGAATCATCGTTAGTTTCTTTTACTTTATATATATATAATAATATATAACATTTAAAAAACTAATTGGTACAGTAATTATAGATATAAAATAATTTATACATGATTTAAAAATTAAACTCTGTATATTATAATGTATGGATTCTTTTTTCAAAAATAAAAAATTCAGAAATGAGAACCGACTCTTTCAAATTTACATAGGAACTAAAAAGCTGGTACACGGTTATTAATGTTTTTTTTTTTATCATAAAAATTAATTAGTGGGTAATTGAAGTTTCTTATATATATATATATTTATATGTATATACATATGTTAAAAAAGAAAAGCATATTAAGAGTGAACAGTAAAAGATAAAAGAAAATTTCAGTAATCATTCTTTTTTTTTTTTTATATTCCGAACAATTTTTGCATGATAAAACCTTTTTTTTTCTTTTTTTCTTTCTTTTTCTGACTTTCTATATGTTGCTTATTTTTCTTTCTTTTTTTTCTTTTATTATTATTCTTATATATTTGTATATTATTTTAACTTTTTGAAAGTCTAAGTCAACTAAAAAGGTAAATTCACCAATACGAATGGGCATTACAACACTTTAAAAAAATTACTTAGATTGAAATTATGAATATTATAATAATCTATTCAAGTAGAATGAAATAAAAGAAAAAAAGATAAATATTATTTATAGAATAAAAAGAAAACGATAATAAAAAGAGGTTTTGTTTCTTATATATATAGAGAGAGAGAAAGAGAGGAAAATTCATATTTAAAAGAATTTTTTTTTTTTTTTTCATATATATGACGTGTTTTAAAAAAGTATAAAATTGATAAACAAAATGAAACGAATGATATAAGTTTATGTTACACTGTTTATTTTTATTTTTAAAAAATAGGAATGTAACTACTACTTTTTTTTTCTTTTTTCTTTTCATACAGTGGTTATATATATATATATATATATATATATATATATATATAATAGCATCATGATCATTAATATTTAAATACATATTAATTATTATTATTATTATTATTATTATCTTAAAAAAAATACCATAGAGTTAAATATATGCATATATATATTATACGTAGTAGTAGTAATACTTATGGTTCGATATTTAATGAAAGTTTATATATAAATAAATCATTAATGTAAGTAACATGAATTTTATTTTTTTTTCCTTTCTAAAAATAAAAAAAAGATGAGCCATGTTTAACGTTCTTCAAGATAAAATAAAAATAAAAATAAAAATAAAATGGATCATGTAAAAAAAAAAGGGATTATATGTAAGTATGAAATATGTGTGAGTGTTTTTTCATATAATGTATGGTTCCCATTTTAACTTAATTTAGAGTACAAAGGGAAACTTTTTTTGTTTGTTTTGATCTAACCAAAAATATAAATCATCATCTATAGAAAAAAAAAATGAAATCATTATTATTATTTTTTATATATGTAAATCTATATCTATATTCTATATTTGTTTAATTTATTCTTCTTACTCAAAAAAGAAAAAATATTTTTATACAAACAAAAAAAGTAGAATTTAAATATATTTATACATTTTTTTTTTTATTTAAGGCGAAGTTTATTTGTTTATCATACGAATTTCATATCTCTCTCCACAAGATCAGGTTTATAAAAAGAAATTTTAGAGTATAAAGTATTAAAAAAAAGAGTCACATGAATGAAAAGGTTATAGTGAAAATTTTATTTTTAGGTATTATATATATAAAAACAAATAGAATGCTACGTAAAAAAAAAAGAAGTGAAAGAATATAAACAGGAAGTGGACAAGTAAATAAAAAAAAAAAAAGCCTTCGTCATAATCCAAGGTTACCAAAGAAATTCAAGCCAATCAAATCTTTTTATATATTACGTACTCCAATTTCCTTTTGACAAAAAAGTAACTAACTTTATTTTTTTTTTAAATATCAAAACGAAAATAAAAAAAATAATTAAATAATATATATATATATAAATCTGAACACAAAAAAAAAAAAAAAAACAAAACAAATAGTTCTTATTTCTATATATATAAGTTTCTAATAAAAATGTTCAGTTAAAAGAGAATTTATTGATAAAGTGTCAAATAATTATAAAAAAAAAAAATGCAACTTTTTTTTTAATGTGTCAAAAATAATAACAATAATTTTTTTAATCTTGGTTATTAGAAAGATATATTGTATACTTTTCCCATGATTTTTATGTCAATAGTTCCCACGAAAAGAAGGGAAAAAAACCAAATAAATAAATAAAACGTTTATAATGAAGATGAATGATTTGGTAATGAAATAAATATGGTTTCTTCCTATTATTTATCTTGAATGTTATTTTATCAAAAAATTGAAAATAGGAAAGTACACCGAGATAAAGTTTATTTTATTCTTCTTTTACTCCCCCAAAAGAAAAAAAAAAAAAAAAAAAATCAAGAGGAGTTTTAAAAACATTCCAATATATTTTTTTTATTGGTGAAGGCTGATATTAAATAGGAAGATCTACCAGTCATATTAATTTTATATAATGTGATCAAAAAAAGTGAAGAAACATCCTTAATATAGTAATAATGAGGTTATATTTTACTGTATTCCATTTTCAAAATCCTCCCTTTCTCTTTTTCTTATATAAAATGATAAATTACATATATATATATTAGTATATAGAAAAGTAACACTAACTATTTATTAAAGTTATTTTTCTATTATTCTTTGTCAAACAATAATAATAATAATAATAATAATAATGACTGTAAGGGTATATTTCTTTTTTTTTAAGTCATATATTAAGTGATTGATTCATTTTTTTATTTTTTTATTATAAAGAATAATACATATAATAATCTAAAATCATATATAATAAAAAAAATAAAATAAAATACAAAAAAAAAGAACATCTTTTTACGTGAGTCTTTTTTTTTTAAATGACTATATATATCATTTCATTAATGTTCCCACCAAAAAAAAAAAAATACTAATTAAAAGACCGCTACTTTCATCTAAAAAAATTGGTTGCGGAGGCTAAGTTCCTATCCTAATTTGGATGGTTTTCCTTTTGAAACTGATACGGGCATGTGATATACTTATCGCCCACCTTATCCAAATAAAGTTATTTATTTTAGAAAAAAAAAAAATTCTATATATATAAGTGGTTTAATTTTTTTTTCTTTCTCTTTTTTCTCTTTTCTTTACTTTCATTACTTTTTTTATATAAATTATCCTTCTTTCTTTTTTACTTTTCTTTCTCTTCTTCTTCTTCTTCTTTTTCTTATTAAAAAAAAATAATAGATATATATCTATATATATATTAATTTTTCTTAATATATATATATTATAATGAGTCACGAAAAAAGTGAAATAGAGCACGTTAATGGTAAACGTGAAATTGATCATCTTAGTGGTCATGATGTTAATGTAGCCTCTGAAGAATATGATCCTTATGCAGCTCAAACTCTTCACCGTCAATTAAAGAATCGTCAGTAAGTTTTATATATATATACATATATATAAAAGAAAAAAAAAAGATTTTTAATTTTACTATGTTTACTCATTTTTTTTTTTTATATTTCTCACCTTTTTTTTATAGTATTGCTATGATTTCTTTAGGTGGTGTTATTGGTAAGCAATAAAAAAAAACCATATATATATATATATATATATATATATAAATATATGTTATATATAAATAATATTTTATTAATTCCTATATATCTAATCTTTTTTTTATTTTTTATTTTTTATTTTTATTTTATTTTATTATGATGATGATTAATAGGTACTGGTCTTTTCTTAGGTACTGCTAAAGCTCTTGCTAGTGGTGGTCCAGCAGGGTTATTACTTGGTTATATTGTCATGGGTACAGTAGTATTTGCTGTAATGAATTGTCTTGGTGAAATGGTAGCTTATTTACCAGTTCCTGGTGGTCATATTAAATTGGCCGAACGTTTTGTTAGTCCTGCTTTCAGTTTTGCTATGGGTTGGAATTATTGGTACAATTGGACTGTGGTTTTACCTGCTGAATTATCTGCTTCTGCTGTGTTGGTAAATTATTGGATTTCTCCTGAAAGAGTTAGTAATGCTGTTTGGATGACTATTTTCTTAGTTATTGTTGTTTGTATTAATTTCATGGGGGCTAGAGCTTATGGTGAAGCTGAATTCTGGTTTGCTAGTATTAAGATTTTAACTATTATTGGTTTAATTATTCTTGGTATTATTATTGATGCTGGTGGTGCTCCTCCTCTTCATGAAGTTATTGGTGTTAAATATTGGCAATGTAATTATTAATAAGAAAAAAAAAAACAATCATCATCATCATCATCATAAAATAAAATGATCTAATCATCTTTTTTTTTTTTTTTTAAATAAATATAGCTCCTGGTGCTTTTGCTCAATATCATGGTATTCCAGGTAGTCTTGGTAGATTCTTAGGTTTCTTCTCAGTTCTTATGACTGCTGCTTTCGTAAGTATCTTTTTTTTTTTTTTTTTTTTTTTTTTACTAAAAAAAAAATACATAATATTTAATAGAATTTTTGGAAACATAAAAATAACACAAAAAAAGAAAAACAAAAGAAAATAATAGAAATAAAGTACAAAAAAGGGGAAATCAATCTAAACCAAAATAGAAAAAATTAACCTAATAATATGTATAAATATATATTTTTTGTTTATTTATTTATTTATTTATTTATTTTGTGATATATATATATATATAAAATTAGTCATTTATTGGTACTGAAATTGTTGCTATTGCTGCTGGTGAAACCAGTAATCCTCGTCGTAATATTCCTAAAGCCATTAACAAAGTATATATCCGTATTATTCTTTTCTATGTCCTTGGTACCTTTATTATTGGTTTATTAGTCCCTTATGATGATCCTAAATTATTAAGTGGTGGATCAGATGCCAATGCATCACCTTTTGTTATTGCTATCAATAATGCAAACATCCAAGTCTTACCACATATCGTAAATGCTTGTTTATTATCTTCTGCATGGTCTGCTGCTTCTTCTGATCTTTATACATCATCTCGTGCATTATACGGTCTTTCTGTAGCTGGTAATGCTCCTAAAATCTTCTCCCGTGTTAGTAAAAAGAAAGGTTTACCTTACATGTCTTTAATCTTCTGTTCCTTATTCTCTCTTTTATCCTTCATGGGTGTCTCTGAAGGTTCAAGTAAAGTATTTGGTTGGTTTGCTAATATGACATCCATGTGTGGTTTAATCACTTGGGCTTGTATTGGTGTTACTTATCTTCGTTTCTATGCTGGTATGAAGGCTCAAGGTATTGATCGTAATACTTTACCTTTCAAATCTCCCTTACAACCTTTCTTTGGTTATTATACCGTTATTGCTACTTGCATTATTTGTCTTTTCTCTGGCTGGTCCGTCTTTTTGGAAGGTAATTGGGATACTGCTACCTTTATTACTACTTATTTCCCTATTCCTTTCGCTTTCGTTTTATTCTTTGGTTATTACTTCTCCAAACGTTCTGCTTCTAAATTCGTTAAAGCTTCTGAAATGGATTTCCATTCTGGTATTGCTGAAATCGAACAAGCTGCCCTTGAAGAAGAAAAACCTACTACTGTCTTAGGCAAATTCTTTGATGCTCTTTAAAAAAAAAAATACAAAAAAAAAATATAACCTTTATTATTATTATTTGTTCTATATAATAATAGAAATATATTGAAAAAAAAAAATCACCCAAAAAAAAAATATTTATATATAATCTGTATGATTTTATTGTTAAATATATTTGAATACTTATATATTTTTTTTTTTTTATTCTTATTCTTTTAGTATTAATTATTATTATTATTATTATATTTTATATTTATTATTATTAATATTATATTATTCTTTATTATTATTATTTATTGTAGTTATAGTTTATATATCTCATTTTTCTGATTAATTTTTTTTTTTTTTGAACTCTCTTATTTACTATTGTAAAAAAAAATAAACCACAAGAAAAAAAAATTTACTTATTTATTTTACATTTTTTTGCACAACTATAGTGACGATATTGGATATAAAAATAAACTTTTAGTACATATATAAGAAAAAAAAATAATATATTTCTGGGTAACCAAAATAAAAATGAATCGGTTACTAATTTGTTTAAAACCATGATCACAAACCATTAACTAAATAGTAAATAATCCTTTCTTTTTGGAATTTACACACACACACATATTTGTATATATATATACATATATATATACATATATACATATATATATCTAAATGAATACATATATCTTTTTTTTTTTCTTCTTCTCTTTTCTTTATCTTTTCTTCTAATTTCTAATTTTATTATTATTATTATCAGTTTTATTATCTTTTTATCTTTATTACTATTATTAATTCTTTTTTTTTTTCTTTTTAGTAAATTAGATAGTGGTAAATCTATTTCTTTTTTCTTTCTTTTCTCAAAAAAAAAAAGCTTATCTGAAAATTGATATGATAGGGGGGAGTAAAAAGAGATATTATTTTAAAAAGGAAATTTATCAAAACCTTATTTTTCGAATTCGGCGATTAAAAATTCACTTTTCTCAAGGTAATTTATGTTTATATAATACTTCTATATTCATCAACATTATCATCATCATTATAAACTATAAAACATATATATCATTAAATGGTTAAACAATACATATATGTATACTTAAATGGTATCATTTATTTCTTATATATTATTAAAAAGAATTCTTTATTTTCTTTATTTTCTTTTTTTTTTTTACTATTATCATCGTTTATTATATTATATTTTTTTTTGACATCTTAATTTATTTACCTTTTTAAGGTTTTAGATAGTTGTAACCTATCATTATTTAATATATATAAAATGTGCTTCAACTTGGCAAAAAAAGAAAAAAAAATATGTATATGATCGGTGGATAAATATAAATATAATTTATTATTATTTAAGATATAACATCACTAAAATTTTTTTTTGATATATAATATATAAGTGGGAAGAGGTGGGAGATGTTGATAAAAAAAAAAAAAAAACCAAAAAAGAAAAAAAAAGAGATTAAGTTCTTTATATTTGGTGTTTCTAATTTTTTTTTTCTTTTTTTTTTTTTCCAATGATCTTTAAATTACTAATACATTTTTGATTTTTTTTTTTTCATTCATTATGCTTTTTTTCTTCTTCTTTCTATCATTTTTATTTTTATTTTGATAAACTTCAAACTTTGTGAATTATATAGGCGATTAAAAAAAACAAAAAGAGAGTTCATCAATGAGCATTTCCTTATAAAGATGATGCCGTTTATAAAAAAAAAAATTCAATGTATCATACATATTTTTTAAAATCCATTGAAGAAAATAATAATGTGGGGTATATAATTTGAAACATAAATAATAATAATAATAATGATTTTCTTGTTTATTTTAATGATTATGATAATCACAAATAATAACATATATTTTTAAATTATATTGGTTGTTGTAGATGATCATGCATTAAAAATAAATAAATAAATAAATAAATAAATAAATAAATAAATAAATAAATAAATAAATAAATAAATAAATAAATAAATAAATAATGGAAATATATTTATATATATAAATACTGGGATTTATATATTTTATATGGTGTGATTTATAAAGACTTTAGAGGGGTTTTTTCTTTTTCTTTTTTTTTTTAAAACACCGAGCCACCTACCGAATAAAGAATAATATAAATGCAGTTTATAAAATATATATAGTCTGATTGAAACATAGGCGCGCTTTTATAGGTTTTTCGATCTTTGATAGTTTTTTTTTATAACAAACTATTTCCTATTTTGTTACCAATTCATAAAAAAATATGAATAATCATAAGAAAAATTATATGATTTTTATTATTGGTCTTCTTTTTTTTTTTCTTGTATTTGTATACCTAAAATGAGATGTGTAGTAATTTAACCTTTTGATTTATACGAATCATTTACAATAAATATGCTTCTTATTATCACTAAAAGATTGGTAGATAAAAAAAACAAAAGAAATATTAAGTACGATCATAATAAAGATAAAAAAATTATTAGTAGCATATATATATATATAATTATTAATCATACTGAACTGTTAAAAAATAAAAAGGAAAGGGTGAAAAAAAACAATAAGCGATCAAAAATAAAAAATTGCTTGGTAAATTTAAACTCCGAGATTTCAACTTCTCTTTATTTTTTTGGCATAAACTAAAAATGCCACTTTTTCTTATTTTATTTTATTTTTCTTCAGTTTTCCTTTATATATATATATATATATATATACGTGAAAAAATTATTAATGTACTATTATATAATGTATTTATTTATGAGTAATATTTACTTATTTTTTTAATCTAATCATTAACATATAAACCTTTCATGAGATTTATTGATTTTCAATTATCTATTCAGTTTCAATAAACAATTTAAATTTTTATATGTTTTAATTTATATATATATATATATTCATATACAAACCCACTTACAATAATATGCCACTCTTATGAATTTATTTTGTTTATCATACTTTAACTTTTGATGCCAACTAAACCAATATGGTTGCTATATCATCTAATTTCAATTTTTTGTGTGTGTGGGATTCACTAATTTGCAAACACTCTGTTTTTTAATAATATTTTACTGTAAGTTCAAGTAAATAATATTGATAGTTTTATTTATTTTGATATTACTCTACTAACATTTTTTACTTTTTTACTTTTTTATTTAAAGATATATATTAAAAGATAAGAATTTCAATTGATATATTTTTTACATTGATTTTGGGTATCCTACTTTTTTTTTGCGCATGCAAACTCCGAAGTCATCTATATTTTGTATTATAAAAAAATGCGATAGACAAAAAAGTTCAAAAAGCGCAAAAAATATTTTTTCCTATTTTTTTTATTTTCTTTTTATTTTTTATTTTTTTACTTATCTTTCGTGGATAGCATTTAGTCTGCTCTTGTGGTAGGCATTTATTATATATATATATATATCCTTTAGTCATCTTTCGTGGATGGCATTTAGCCTACTCTTGTGGTAGGCATTTATTTTTTATTTTTGCTTATCTTTCGTGGATAGCATTTAGTCTGCTCTTGTGGTAGGCATTTATTATATATATATATATATATCCTTTAGTCATCTTTCGTGGATGGCATTTGGTCTACTTTTGTGGATGGTATTTGGTCTACTTTTGTGGTAGGCATTTTTGGATGTGGATTGCTAATCACCTCCTTGTGGTCACATCTGGGCAACCATTATCTCTATGGTAATGGGCTAAGTATTAGCTATTTGTTTAGTTTAGTATTCTTAAATGTATCTTTCATATTTTGACAAAATGGTCCAATGAAAATTCTATACGTAATGGTATGCTTGTTCAGGAAAATCTTGGTATTAAGTCAAAATTCAATGGATACTTTGTACTTTCTGTACGAAGGTATGATATACAAATTCGATTTTTTAAAAATAAAAAATTAACCGAAGTAAAATTTCAGGTTTGCAGTTTCTTGGTAATCATTTTAGCAATTATTTTTTTTATTTTTTATTTTTATTTTTATTTTAATTTTATTTTACATTTTTTTTTTTGATAAATAAAATGAGTGAATTTATATATGAAAATGGATTAGACGACTCTTATGGTACAAATGAAAATAAATTAATAGTTACAGAAATGGAAGTTGATAATGAAGTCTATCCATTAGGTGATTTTACTGATTATGCCAATATTTATATTTGAAACCACCAGAAAAAGAAGTTGATAAAAACAAACAAACAGCCCAAAAATAGTACAGTAACAGATAAATTCTACTTGAAAAAAAAAAAAGTTCTATAATTTCATGCAAAAACGTTGATTAATAAGGAAAGCATCAAATAAGGAATCAAAAAGGACTTTTTTAAAAAGATTGAATGTAGGCATATACCAAAATATCGAATGATGTATTTAATTTTACAAAACTTAAGAATAAATCAATCAATATATATACATAAAAAAAAGTAAACTCAAATATAGATTAATATATGATTGATGATGATCGTATACAAAATTATAATGGAACAAACAAAAAACATAATGTGAAACACCTTAATCAGAAATCAGATCTTTTAAATGAGCAATAATAATAATAATAATAATAATAATAATAATAATAAACAAAACCTAAATAAATAAATCGTATTAAAATAACTAAATATATATATATATATATATATATATATATAAATAATATATACAACATAATGTGATTAATCATAATCCTTTTTTTTAGAAAACAGAGAAAATAGTGTGTAAATCGTATATATGTATACGTATATAAATAAAAAGCCTCTTTTACTGTTGTTTGATAACATGACCTTTTTTTATTTTATACATGAAGTTATATTGTACTACCTAAACTGAAATTCCCTTCAATTTATTTTTTTTCCCAAAAATTAGAACAATGACATCATTTTTTTTAAAAAGACAATGACCAATATAATTCAATCCAAGAAAAGAAATTAATAATTTTTTTATTTTTTAATTGAACATATAGGTTGAAGTAATATAAAAAATAACTGATATTTATATAAAAAAAAGATATATATATATATATATATATATATAATAATAATAATAATAATAATAATAATAATTTAAGAATAAAAATGAAATAATAAAAAAAGAGGGCTATATAAACACATATAAATATATATAGATAATAAAGATTATAATTTATAAAAAGAGAAAGAAGTGGAGAGTTAAAGAAAAAAAAAGAAAAGAAAATTAAATATATATTAATTTAATGTTTTTGACGCTTTTCAACGGTGAATTTAACACCATGTTTCATAGGTAAAGTTAAAGAAATTTGATAAGTGACATCTTGACCAGGTAATAAATGGAATTTATAATTTCGTAAGATAGCAATAATAGCCACTAAAGCTTCCAAAGTAGCTAAATGTTGACCTAAACAGACACGAGGCCCGGCATGGAAAGCTGGCCATTTACCTTGTGTTTCACGACGTAATTCACCTTCAGGTGTAAGCCATCTTTCAGGTTTGAAATGTTTAGCATCAAGACCCCATACTTTTTCAGAACGTCCCCTTTAAAAAAAAGTAAAAAGAGATGAATAAAAGGTTGATTTTTTTAAAAATGAAATAAAAAATTAATGTTTTTTTTTTGTATAATTATATATATACATATACATAAGAATAGATAAATACTTACTGGGCATAAGGTGTCCATACAACATAATCACCTTTCTTAATAGTAGTGCCATCTGGCCAAATATCATCATTTAATGCATATTTTTGATTTAATGGAACAGATGGATATAATCTTAAAGTTTCAAAGAATCTATAAATAATAAATAATAAAGAAAATAAGGATTAGTATTGATTTTATTTTGATAAATTGATAGATTGATTGAGTGATTGATTTTTTTTATAGGTATATATAATACATACACAGCATGAGCATAAAGCATGTTATTTTTAATGGTTTCATATAAAGCAGGAGAATCATTAAAGAGATCATCAGTAATATATTGATCAATTTCTTCAAAGAGACGACGTTCGACTCTTGGATGTAAAGCCAATAAATAAAAGCACCAAGATAAAGCTTGAGCGGTAGTATCTCTACCAGCAATAACAAAATTCAAAACGATATCACGTAATTCATCATCACTAAGTGGTTGACCATCGGCATTAGAAGCAGTGATAAATCTTGATAATAAATCTTTACGATCTTCTCCATTAGCGATTTGTTCTCTTCTCTTTTGAATCACTTCACGAGCATATTCGTCTACTACTTTAACGGATTTCACCATATTAGGGAGCCATACTGGTCCAATTAATCTTGTAAGTGGTTCGGTTTTTGGCCAAAATTGATTAATCATACGGAAAAAGGTTCCTTTTTGTGCATCATCAAAAGCAGCAGCAAAGGGGACTTTACCATCTTGTTTAAGTGCATTTAAATGAACACCAAATCCGATTCTAAGGAGAACAAAAAAAGAAAAAAGAAAAAAGAAAAAAAAAGAGATGAGTGACCTTATTTTAATTGATTGATTGATATTTTTTAATATGTATTCTTATTGTTATTACAAAATGAATGAATCTAAAGTGAATTTAAACATTAAATCATGGAAATCAATCACTTTATTTTCTTCAGCTGCTTTATCTAAAATATTTGATGTTAAATAACTGACTTCTTCAATAAAGACACTATATATATATATATATATAAATGAATAAATAAAATGATGAGTTGATGAATGATTCATTTTTTTTTTTAAAATAATAGTAATAATGATGAATGATTTTGATTTTACTCTGTGAATTGATCTCTAAAATTTTTAACATTAAAAACATGACTTGCGGTTTTTCTTTGGAATTTCCATTCTTCACCATTAGCATTAAAAATACCATGACCAAATAAATCATCCATAGCAGCACTGAAATTAGGACCCTTAATATAATTTTCAAAATTATCTAAATGAATAAAAAAGAGTAAAAATAAATAAATAAAAAAATAATGATGAGTTAATGATACTAATTTTTTTTTATATCTATATATATAAAATTTACTTTTTAAAATATGTTCAACATTAGCAGGATCATTTGTAATGATCATTTGAGGAATACAAAAAGCATTTAATAAACTAATTATTTAAATAAAAAAAATAAAAAAAAAGAGAAAGAAATCAATATAAAAATCATTTATCCATTTTTTTTTTTCAATCATCATTATCATCATCATATAAAGAAAAAAAAAGATATTTTACTAGGTTTGACTTCCAACTTCATCAAAACCACTAACAAAAGCTTCATGAACATGTGTAACCCATTGTAATAAACTTGGGAAACTACCAACAAGAGGCCAAGATCTTGGAGCCTTTAAATTTTGTCTTTTTTCAGTAAAAACAGCACGATCAGGGTATAATAAAGCAAAAATACCCGTGGCAGCTAATGATCCATAAGTATATGCTGATAATGGATGTTTGTAAATGTAATCGGTTAATCCTGATACAACTGACATATTTTATGTATATATATATATATAAATTGGTTGATTGATTGATTGATTTATTTAAAAAAAAGATAATGCTCAATATATATAGATACTAAAAAAAAAAAAGAAAAAAAAAGAAGAAAGAGGAAATAAAAAGGTGAAAAATGAAAGAGAATTTAAAAAAAAAGAAAAAAAGCTGAAATTAAAAAAAAAAACAATTGCATTTTTTTTTTATTTACCCCACAAAAAAAATAACAAAGTTATTGTTACATTTTAATTGAATTTATTAGGTAAACCAAAAGTCATCATTTAAGAGAAAGCGACCGGAGATCAAAATTCCCCAATCAATTTATGCAATCACATGTAATCTTTCTTCATTCGCTCTCTTAAAATTCGCATAAATAAAGAAAAAAAATATATATATTAACATAAAGTACGTGTACGTGTAGAACGGGAATTATATAAGGTGAGACTTGACAGTTGTTTTTTTCTCTCTCTCTCTCTCTTTTTTTTTTTTTTACACTAATAATAATAATAATAATAATAATAATAATAATAATAATAAATATTATATATTTTAAAAATTATTAAATCCTTTTAAAAAATGAATACTTTTTTATAATACTTTTTTTTCATTTTTTTTAAAAAAACAAATAAATAAATCATTTTTTATTTTTGACTGCTTACAATTCCTATTTCTTCCCCATCCATCCTTTTTTTTAAAAAAGTGAAAGAACATACATATATACCTTTTTTTTCCTCCCCCATTCCATTGTGTGATTTCCTTATTTTTCTTTTTTATTATCTATTCATCTAGTATTTTAATTTATTGACCTTTTCTGTTTTAATATAATTTTTTATTTGTTTTCCAGTTAATATATATATATATATATATACATATTGTATATCACATGAAGTAACCCCACACAAAAAAAAATATTCTAAACAAAACAATGGGTTTTTGTTTTTTTTGTTTTCATTTTTTTTACTGTTGTCATGTTATTATGAATTCATTTTAATATGTGTTTTATTAAACTTAAAAAAAAGACCACATTCTTTTATTATTTTTATTATTATTGAACATAAAAAAATAAGTGAGTGTCTAATATTAATTTCAAGTTAGATACTAATCATATTTCTTAAAAAAAAACTAAAATAAAAACCAAATACACGCAAATATAAATATATATATATAAATAAATGTATACTCGTTTGTTTCAATATTATATACTTTTCTTTTTATTAAAACTTAAAACTATTACTAATAATAATAATAATAATAATAAAGTTATAGTTACAAATAATAATAAAAGAAAAAAAAGAAAAAGGGAAAGAAGTAAAAAGAAATGAATGAATAATAAGAATAATAATAAAAAGAAGAGTGTATATAAAGAAATATATAAATATCATAAAAAATTAATCCAAAGTCATTAAAATTCAAACATATATATACTTGTTCATCTTTATATTACTTATTATTTATTTTTCATTTTATTAAAAACTTAAAATCAAAAATAAAAATAAAATCAATCATATACAAAAAAATAAAAGATAAAGCAAATAATAATAAAGTAAAAGTCATAGTTACAAATAATAACAAAAAAAAAAAAGAAGACGAAGGAGAAGAAATAAGAAAGAAGTAAAAAAAAATAAATAAGTAATAAAAATAATAATAAATAAAGGAAAATATATATATATATATATATAAAGAAATATAAAACCATCATAAAATAATGATATTAAAGTCGTTAAAAATTAAAAAAAAGATCATCTTAGCTTAATAAGAATAAAAACATATACATATGTCAATAATAATAATATTATAGCAATAATAATAATAATAAGATCAATAATAATAATAATACTATAATGAATAAAAAAAACACGATGTGTTTCTTTTTTCTTTCCATATATTTATATATGTACTAATTTTTTTAAGTATTATTATGATTATTATTATTACTACGTATTTTTTTTTTCGGATTTCTTCATTTTTTTGGTGTTATCATCCTTGTTTTTTTCTTTTTTTTTTCTTTTTTTTTTTTTTTTTTTTGTTTGTTTGGGATTTTTTTTGATTTTTTTTCTTTTTTTTTTTTCGATTTTGATGTTGTTTTTTTAATATTTTTAGGAAAAGGGGAAGGGGTGAAAGAAAGAAAGAAAAAAAAATGGGGAAAAAGGGATAAAGAGGGATATATATAAATGTGTATATATATATATATATGTTTTAAAATTCAAGAATTAATCTTACCATACCAGCAGAACTGATTTCCCATTGAACAGTCATAGTAGTTTGATCACGAAAATGTTCTGCTATTACACAATCTTCAACAAGAACCAAATAATTATTTGATTTTTTACTACTATTGTTATTATTATTTGATGTTGGTGATGATGAAGAAGATGAAGTAGAATCTACTTGAGAAGGATCTCTTTTCCAAACCACTTCGGCAACTCTACTTGCTTGTAAGGAAAATAATCCACTTAATTTGGCGATTAAATGTTGTACGGTTAATGATTCTAATTCGATTCTTTTGTATTCTGTAGATGATTCTTCTTTTGTGTCAACAAGTAGTGTTAAGGCCACTATTATTTTTTTATAATAATGATTATTATTTTTTTTAATAAAGAATAAATAAAAAATTAATAAATAAATGTTATATAAGAAAAAAAAAACATATGCATTTTTTTTTATTGATTTATTAATATATTTTAACATATAAAAAATAATAATAATAGTAATAATAGTCATATATATATATATAAATCATATAATCATGTAAATATATATTTCTTTTTATTTTTTATTTTTTTAATTACCAGGATGAGAAGAATTAGTATTATTATTAGAATTAGGGTTATTATTCGTATGTAATTTTTTCATAGGAGGATTTTCCGGCGATGAAGGATGATTATAAGATACCATAAGAGATCTAGATCGTTTCATATTATTAATATGATGAAGTTGAGATGATGGATGAGAAGGAAGAGAAGAAGGAAGAGATGGAGGAGGTGGATGACTTATAGGAGACCATAATTCATAAGTATTAGGATGAGGATGATGATTTAAAGAATGATGACTAGAAGCATTATTACTAGTAGGATATCCATAAGTAGGTGTGGTTGGAGGAGAAGTAGATGATGATATTGATGGAGTCATTGGATTAAACATAAATGAAGTAGGGGATGGTTGTACAAATGAAGATTGATGATGATGATTATTTGGTTGATATATAGAAGAAGGGAATGAGGTTGGATATAATGAATGATTCATAGTATTATTATTTGTATTATTCATATTTTCAGTAGTAGTAGTAGTAGTAGTATTATTTACATCAGGGGATTGTTGTTGTTGTAATATAGGAAGATGATTGGATGGTGATAATGATAATGGAGGAGGAGAAGTAGAAGTAGTAGTGGTATTGGTAGTAGTGGTATTAGCATTAGTAGTATTTGTCATAGTTGGTAATGAATAAGATCTTGAATTAGGTGATGTTGAAGTTAAAGATGAATATTCATCTTTTATAACAGCATCCTCATCTGGTAATGGTTCAAATACACTTACTTGTGATACTGGTCGATTATATAAATGCCATAATGGATTATTTTGAGGATTTCCTTCAGCTAAAGAAAAAAAAAAAAAAGAAATGAAATTAATGAATTGATCAATATTATTATTATTATTATTATTATTATCACTAATTAATTAATTAATTAATAATATATCTATATACCTTTTAATTTTTCTAATTGTTTTGATATTTGTTTTGCATCATCTTTATTTTTACGTTCAGCACCCTATATATAAATAAATAAATAAATAAATAAATAAATAGATGAAATGGTTAATAAAATAAATTTAATAAAAATAATCATAAAGTGTATGTTTTTTATATATTTATATAATTACCTTATCTCTAAAAAGTTTAATTTTACAATAAGATTTTTCAACCGCATCTACATTATTATTATTTTCATTATTATTACTATTTTCATTATTATTATTATTATCATTAGTATTATTGTTATTGCTATTATTATTGGAAGTATTATTATCAAGTGATGATGATGATTCAACTAAAACTCTTAAAGGAATACCCTTAACTCCTTTAATACGAGAGAAATCCGTAGATAAACAATTAAAACGAATAAAAACATTAGCACCAGCTTGAGAAGACCAAGTAAATAAAATGCGATCAAAAGCAGGATAATGAACGGATAAAATTCCAGTGGATTGTTGAGAATCAATATCAAGAGCTCTAGCTTCATTGGGTCTTTCTTGTTGACTTAACCAAAAGCGCCAATAATTTTGAGAAGCTTGTCTATGAGTAGCATCATGGAAAGTAATAGATATAGTACTTGTAATAATACAATCATTGCTATTACTATTATTATTATTATTATTTTGTGAATCTTGGAAATGAATACTATAAGCTTGACCTCTATTTAAATAAGTAAGTGAC
This sequence comes from Cunninghamella bertholletiae, assembly GCA_037043795.1. NCBI lineage: Eukaryota > Fungi > Mucoromycota > Mucoromycetes > Mucorales > Cunninghamellaceae > Cunninghamella > Cunninghamella bertholletiae. The sequence goes on along the minus strand of JAZGVP010000004.1, from coordinate 1,077,256 downwards.
GATTCTGAAAACCTTTGTGCTGCTGCTGTACATGCTTGAAGAACAATTTGATATCTTAATGATCTATTATATTTTAAAATTATAAATAGAGTTAAAAAATAAAATAAAATAAAAAATTAGCATATATAGGTTGTATTTTTAAGGAGTGAAGAAAAAAAAATAAAAATAAAAGTGAAGAAAAAAATAAAATGGCCTTTCCACGTGTAATTTTAACCTTTCCCCCCCCCCCTCTTTTTCTTTTTATAGAGATTTAGTAGAGTCAACACATTCACCTTTTTTTATATTTTTATATTTTATTTTTTAAAACGCCGACTTTTAATGACTCTAAATTTTTTTTTTTTTTTTTAGTCAAAGATCCTCTGTTCTCTGTTTGGAATCTGATTTTATAACTTAAATCAACTCCCTTTCTCCTTTTTCACTCTCCCCCTCTTCTATATCTATTTTTTTTTTTTTTTTTTTTCACTCTCACACACATATAAAGTAAAAAAAAAAAAAATGTATGCTAAAAAAAATAAATCCCCTATGCATATTAAAAAAAAAATAAAGTATCTATCTATTTAACTTACGATGATTTTTCCATTGAATCAAGATGATGAATAGGATGAGTAGGAGATAAAGAAGATAAAGTTGTAGAAGATGGAGAAGTAGTTAAAGAATTAGTCATATTAGGAGAAGTAGATGAAGGTCTACGATGATAAGGATGATAAGGATAATGTTGATGATGATGATGATGATGATGATGAGAATATTGTTGTAAAATACCATTAGCACTATGATGACGAGGATGATGATTAGGATGACGTTTATTATTATTATTATATCTTTTTAAATTATTTAAATTTAAATTTAAAGGATGATGATTATTATTTGGAGGAAATGGAGGAGTTTGAGGAGGAATTAAGCTTGTAGGAGTTGGAGGAAAAGTAAATAAAGGGTTATGTTGATGATTTAATGGTGTTGTAGGTGTTGTTGTTAAAGTAGTATGAGGTGGAGGTAAATTGGCATAAAATAAATGATCAGCATAATTAGTAGTTGGTGGTACTGGAGGATACCATGATGATGATGATGTTGTTGTTGTTGATATACATGAAGTCATATTATTATTATTATTACTAGTTGGGGTATTATTATTATTGTCATTGATTGGTATATTTTCATTTGTTGGTGATGAAGAATTATTATTATTATTATTATTAATTAAATGAAGTTCTGGTTTAAAATTATTATATTCTGATGACATTTTAATTGAATGATATTGACTATATTTTTAAAAAATAAGGAATAGAGAAAGATAAAAAAAAAATGAGTGAATTAAATGAATCTATATATATATAAAAGGGATGGTGATCTTATACTGAGTTTTAATATACCTATCATATAAAGAATCAGTACAATGTTCACTAGCAATCATTTATATATATATATATATATAATTTATAAAATATTTGTTATTTTTTTTTTAAAAAATAAAGAGTGAAGTTAAAGGATTTGAATAAATGTGTATTTAAATCTAAAAAAAAAGAAAAGAAAAGAAAAGAAAAGAAAAAGAGTAAATAAATAAAATAAACAAAAAATAATGAGCATATCAGTCAATCGGAGCATGAAAGTTTTTGAGCATTCCTTTTTCAAACAAACGCTGTATTTTTTTTTTTTTCTGCGTATCACTTTTTTTTTTTCAATTTATGTTTAAAAGTTATACCTTTTTTTTTTTTTTGATGTATATATAAATATAAAAAAAAAGACAGATCAAGTTTTTGATGAATAATGAAAGTAGAATATAATGTATAGAAGAGAAGAAAAAGAAAGAAAAGAAAAGAAAAGAAAGAAAGAAAGAAAAAAAAAATGAAAACAAAAGGAATTTAAAAAAAAAAAGATAAATGTCACTTTAATCGTTAGTAAGATGAAGAAATATAAATAAATAAATTTGAAGGGATGAAAAAAGAGGGGATTTTTGTTTTTTAAAAGAAACAAAAAGTGAAAAAAATTAGATAGAATGAATAGTAAAAAGGAGTTATAAAAGGAAAAAAAGTACATCTACTCTATATGCTTTTTTTTTTTCTCATACAAAATAAAATAAAGTATCTAAATATATAAAGTTATAAAAAAAATCGTATGTGAGACAAATAAAAAAAAAAAAACTTAAAGTTGGGTCTCTCTTAGATAATTGAAATTCATATTTTTTTGGTAGATTATAATTTAGGAATATCAAAAAAAAAAAAAAAGAAAAAGAAAAAAAAGGAGTAAAGCGAGAGTGAGATTTGGTTCACTCTTTCTCTCTCCCCCGAGAATATTTAAAAGAGAAGCGAAAGCCAAAGCTTGCACCATATTTAGTAAAATACTCTTTTTCTTTTAAGATTTATCCTATTCAACATCAATTCCCCTTATATTGAGATTTTAAAAAAGAAAAATAGAAAGAAAAAAAAAAAGAGGGGGGGGGGAAGAAAGAGTATTCTCATTTCTTTCTTTCACTCTTAATTTCATACGCTCGATATGATTTAAACTGTAAAATGATTATTTTTAAAAAAAATGTTCCTATTTTTTTTATTTATTATTATTATTATTGTTGTTGTTGTTGTTGCAAGATTTCTTTTTATGACAAACTGTCAATTCATTTTTCATATTTTTTTTTTATTGACACAAGCCAAGGAGTATTAAAAATAAAAAACAGTATAATATTACTTTATTTTACTATTATTATTATTATTATTATTATTAAGGAGATTAAAAAAAAGATATCATTATTATTATTATTATTATTATTATTATTTTTATTATTATTATTATTATCATCATCATCATCATCATCAATACAATCATCATCTATATATTACAAAATAAATAAATAAATAAATAAATAAATAAATAAATAACATAAATATAAATAAATAAATAAATAAAAATAGGAGAAAAGTATATATATATATATATATATGTATATAAAAAGTGTCATATTGAAGAAGAAAAAAAAAAAGCACGGGTATTATTTCGTTACTGGTAACACAAAGATTAGTTACCGGGTGAAAAAATGATCAAAATAAAAATAAAAAAAAAGATCAAGAATAAAACATTATTATTATTATAGTAATGATTCATTATTAAAAGTGTTTTATATATATAAATAAGGGGATTCTATGTTTATTTTATTTAATTTTATTCATTTATTCATTTTATTTTAGAAAATAAGAAAGAAAGAAAAAGAGAAGATAAGCAAAAGATAAATAAATAAATAAATAGAGTTTAACTTCAAATCATGAATCTTCTTTTTTTAATCATTTCATAAAAAAACGAAATGCGAACAAAGAGAGAAATAAAAGATTAATTAACTTATTTTTTAGTGTATTAGACATAGACCTTGTTATTGTTTACTTCATTTAGTGTTGTTGTTTTTGTGTGAGAAGTATGTCTTATTATTATTTTTTTGTGTGAGTATGAAAGAGAGAGAGTGTGTGTGCGTGTGTGTGTGTGTGTGTTTTGTTTGTGTTGCTTGTAGCTTAATGAAAACGCTGCTTATTTAGTATCACGATCAACACCACCTATATATAGTAAATCAGGGGGTTCAAACAAACTCACGCATTTTTTTTTTTTATATATAAACAACCCAAAAAAAATAATAACCGAAAATGGATTATTTATTTATTTATTTTTCATTCATTCATTCATTCATTCATTTATTTTTCATTCATTCATAAATAAATAAATCATTAAAATAATAATAAGTCATTAATTATTATAAAAGGGAGACAAGTAAAATTAGAAAAAGTTATTTTTATTATAAAAGAACATGCTGTTTAACTCTATTTTGAACTATTTATGATCATTCTCATTTTCCGATAATAGATATTCTTTTTTTTTTCTTTTCCCCTCATTTTTATGTCAAAAGAGATATTATTCGTAATTGTTATGTTTAAAAAAGCAACTAAAAAAAAAAAAGATGGTTTATGTTTATTTATTTATTTTTTGCATAATAAACAAATAATAATAAAGTGGCTAAAATAAATATCTTTTTTTTTTTTTTATTTAAGCTTTGACAACGTAAAAAAATATGATACTTTTTTAATTAATCTTTAATAATTTTTGTCTTTATCTTTTTTAAATAACAAAGAAAAAGAAAAATTACGCCTTTTTTTTAATTATTATCTTTAAAAATCTCTTTCTTTCTTTTTTTTTATTATGATTTTTATTATTATTATTTTTTTTTTGGTTTTAATTTCTTATTTACAAGAATCAATCTTATTTTAGTCATTTATGATCATTTATTAATTTCTTTTTTTTTCTTTTTTTTTCTTTTTTTTTCCAAATTGACAGGAGTTAGCCAATGAAAAACGAGCAAAGGAGTTGAAAGGGAGAGAGAGAGAGAGAAAAAAAAAAAAAAAGAAGGAACCAAAAAAGAAAAAAAAAAGAAAGATTGAAAAAAAAAAAGAGGAGAGAGAGAAAAGAGTACAATACACACAATGAGGTTGGCTAAAAAGAGATTTATAAAAAAAAAAAAAGGTGGCTAATACCCATGGTTCGGTAAAATCACCAAATCAATCATTTTTTTGTTGTTGACACTTTTTTACATCCTTAAATAAGGAAATTCACTCATTAAAAAAAAAAAAAAACTGATGATGATCATTTTTAAGAAATGAATGAAATATATATATATATATATATATATATATAAAAGTGAGATCTAATAAATGATTTACATATATTTGAAATAGGAGAAAACTATTTATATATATATATATATATATATACTTCATGCATTTTTTTT